>JANHMN010000010.1:32667352-32679549 GCA_030674055.1 Rhabdomys pumilio
CCTGTGGCAAGTGACAGAAGGACAGCTCCACACTGTCACCTGTGGCATCCCGAGTTCTCTTCAAAAACCACCACTGGGGAAAACCCTGATCCCGGGCTTCCACCCAGGAAGGAATTCAGGATGAGCCAATAGGAGACAGTGTTGGAATTTATTAAAAGCAGAAAGGATGGCACCTGGGGAGGAATAAAGCACACCTGGGAACAGAGGTACGCTGTTCAAAGAGGAGCTGTATTTCAAGAGTCCTCATGGTGACTATGTATGGGGTTCTGGAAGCTTCTGGGGTTCGCTGCTCAGCAGGGTTCTAAGGGACACTCCCCACTCCTACCTCTACAGCTGGCTCTGAAAGTGCCTTTGGTGGGATTGCAACCCGGTAAGACACCAGCAGGAACCCCTTGGTTGCACAAAGAGTTTGGGACCCATCTTTCCCTGTAAGTATAGTTTCTGGTGAAAGTGTAGGAAACCACAGGTTTGCAGGTGAGATACTGCAAGGCCTTAAATGGATGTCATTGGCTGGGTTGTAATTCTCGATTACACTGGTCAAGGCTTCACCCAGTTTCTGAACTGAAGGGCACCTTTCACATCCATGTTCCCTATCCTTCTGTCCTGCCTCAACAACACAGAAGCAAGTCTACCACTTCAGTGACCAGAAATCCTACCGCTGTATAGGAAATAGGGTAGGAGGCGGGACTCATATGCAAGGTTTGTTGCATCTCATGGCCGCCAATCATGGAGATAATGACATTAAACTAGTACTGTCCGCGTTTTCCAAAGTATAATTTGCTAATGTAGCAGATGGCTCCATCACAAGCTCTAATTTGTCCCCAAAGACTCCCAATACATGTGGCTTCCTAGAGTCAGTAATTAGCCTTGGCAATTAAAGATTAAAATCAGCAAAATGTTGTTTAACTATGCCCCCTAAGCAAGTCATAGCATTTGAAGAATTTCTAGGTATGGCAATATACATTTGAAAAACCGTTAATTAGATAGATTGATAATTTCTAAGTCAACACAAGACCCACTTTGTGGATCAGCGTTTGTATACTCTCATTACTATCTCAGCTAATTTTTGCATGTGTATTTGTTTCCTATTGTGGATGTGTGCACATGCGTGTGTGCTGGTGAGTGTGCACTTGTTGAAGGGTGCACGTGGAGGCCAGAGATTGACAGAGGTGTCTTCAGTCGCTCCTCATGTTATCTTTTGAGACATAGTTCCTCACTTAAACCCAGAGGTCATCAATCTAGCTAGTGAAGCCAGCCAGCTTGCTCTAGGGATCTGGTCTTCATCTTGTGAATGATGGCATTACAAGGGTCACCATGCCTACCTGGTGCTTATAGGGACACTGTGGATCTGGAAGCAGGTCCCTGTGAGTGTGAGACAAGTGTCTTAGTCACTGGCCCTCTCTTTACTTTAGCCCATGCATCCCAAGTTTTAACCCTTATCTAATTTTATTAAATTTTAAGATTTAATTTTTAAAAACATTTAATTTGTAGGAAATGGGGATCCTTTGTCATCTTTGCTGCTGCTGGTCCCTGCTACTCCTTATGCTCAATTTTATCATTGGTTCATGTCTTTGTCACCCTTGTTGTTTATGTACAGAACATGTCTCAATTCTGTCTTATAATGGATTAATCACTTACTTATATTTAATGGTAGTTGGTAGTTATTACTTCTTTTTTAAAAATTAATTATTTGATTTATTATTTACATCCCAAATGTCACCTTCCCTCCTGGTCCACCTTCCGGAGTTCTTCACCCCCTCCCCCCTTGGCCTCTGAGAGGGTGCTGCCCCCTCCCTCACCCTGGCCTCTCCCTTCTCCGCTTCTTGTTCTAAACTTTATTTTTGTATCTGTATATTAGATACAAAATACTGGACTTCAGGATATCATTTGATACTTTCATGTCTTCTTTTTTTGTTGTTTTGTTTTTTCCTTGTCTTTTGAGACAGGGTCTCTCTACATAGCTCTGGCTTTCCTGGAACTCACTTTGTAGACCAGGTTGGCCTTGAACTCACAGAGGTCTGCCTGGCTCTACTCATAGAGATCTGCCTAAGTGCTAGGATTAAAGGTGTGCGCTGCTACCCCTGGTGTGTATACATTTCTAAAGTGTGCTTTTTGTTGATTTTACTTTGCTTACACCTCCTTTTCCATTTATTACTTTATGTGGCTTGATCAACTAGCCATTTGTTCCTTTTCTTGCACTAATTTCCGTAGTTTCAGTAGAGTATAAATCTGTAAAGTAAACAGCAGCTTAAAGTCTGTATATAGGGCCAGTGAGATGGCTCAGTGAGTAAACACGTGTGCCACACAAGCCGGGAAGCATGGATTTGATGGAGAGAACCAGCTTGGAGATGTGCCTTCTGACCACACGCATGCCATGGCATAGCGGTGTCCACGTAGCCACACCGCCGGGCCCTGCTAGGAAGCAGCATCTTATTCTGTGTAGCTCAGGCTGCACTTGACCTTGCCCCTCCCTGACCCCTGCCTCTGCCTCCCGAGAGCTGGGAGGACTGGGACTGCATATGCAGACCCTTATGCCCAGCTTTACTTTCATTGTTGACATATTTTCCCAGGGTGTAAACAATATTTTTTCCTTCAGTACCTCAAATATTGCTTCATATTTTTTCTTATTTGCACTGTCTCCAATAATAACAACAACAAAATGGTCAAAATATTTACTATTGCACCCTAAATGTAAAGATCTTTATTTCGTCTGTGGCTGATTTTAAGACATTTTATCTTATCTGTGTATGTCTAGAAGATTGGCTGTGCGGTGTCTTGCTGTAATTTTTTCCCGTGACTTGTGTTAGATGAATGTCTTGGATTCCTTTAGCTACATTGTATATGTACTTTTGGGTCCCTCCCCCGCCTTTTGGAAACTCCAGTTGCACCCATACCAGGGCACAGCTGCTTTCCCACGGTTCAGCTGCTCGATGACTTAGCTACTTTGTTTGAGTCGGTGTTTGGCTATGCGGGCTGATGTGGAACTCTTCTGTAGCGCAGAAGTGTCTAACTGTGTTCTTCCTGCCTCAGCCTCCTGAACACCAGCATCCTGTGATTTACTTCGGAGTCAGTCTCCCCCTGCACTTTTTTCTTTTCCTTTTCAAATTCTTTGCTTTTGTCTTGGAATTTACTATTGTTATCTACATTATGTAATCTGTGTTTTAGCTGAGCCAGGATACTTTTTATTTCAATATTATAATTTTCATTTCAGAAAGTACATCGCCTCACTTAACTGTATCAACAACATTCTACAAATCATGTTCAACACTTCCTGTAGCTTTCTGAGTGGGTGGAGCTTAGTTAGAGCCGCTCTAATATTCTTCTGTACTTTGTCTAGCATACTTTACGGCTGATGCAAAATATGTATGTAGAGATGTTATACACACACACACACACACACACACACACACACATACATACAATGTATGACAATATTTTTCTTTCAGTACTTTAAATATTGCCTCATTGTGTGTGTGCGTTTACGTGTGTGTGTCTGTGTGTGTGTGTGTGTGTGTGTGTGTGTGTATTTCATATTGGGTGCTGAGGGCTGGCCTACTGTTCACTATGTATCCTATGGTATCCTCTAATCCTCTAACTCATAGCTCTCTTCCTGGGTCAGTCTCCTCAGTATGGGAATTGCAGGCACCAGCCAACATGCTAGGCTTGTCCCACAGTGGTGAGCTTTTCACAGATTTTCTGTTTTCATAGTTACACGGAACCTAGCCCTCCTTTTCAAGCTAGGGTTGAGTTTTGTTTTATTTTGGTATGTGTGTGTGTGACACACATGTGTGAGGGTACCTACAGAGACCAGAAGAGGACGCACCATTCTCTAGAGCTTAGTTACAGGTAGTTGTGAGCCACCCCATTGCCAGCCCCTAAGCCCGTCATCTTCCAACTATTTGCACATGTACTGCAAGGACAGTGCAGAGCGCGCACCACTGCTCATGCCAGGGTTCTTTACAGTGAGGGTTTTCCTCTCCACTCCCCAGTTGCTTTTCTGGGGCAGCAGAGTGTGCCAGTGTCTCTTGTATAGCATAGTGTCCAGTACTGAAGACAGCAGGTCAATTCCAACAAACACATGATCTGTGACCCCGAGGATCCCTTGATACCCAACCTGACGGGGGAAGTTAAACAGCCTTCCACAGAAACGATGCTTGCTGGGACCAAGGGGACTTTGTGAATATGGAATAGTTTAGACAACCAACATCATGACTCTCATCTTTAATGTCTTATGCAAACATTTGGGAGCCCGTTATATGCTTTAGGTGAGCATTCGCTTTTCATTCAAAGATCATAGAGGCATAGAGGAGGTGTCAACAGAAAACAATCACAACACAACATCACTCAGTGTCAGGGCATGCATATTGACTAGAGCCACAGGGACCACAGGAAGACCAGATGCTGGCTGGTTTTGTGCTCCTCTGTGGACCCTCAGATATGCACTGGGGCTGACAGAGGCAGCCTTGAAGAGAATGGCGTTCCCCTGTCTGAGAAGTGAGGTTCTAGTCACAGAATAGTTTCCCCCAGAGATACTGGGTAAAATTAGAAGTGCATTCTGGAAGAATGTACTACTTACTCTAAGTCAAAAAACGATGGCCTGAACTGAAGTCAACTTCTGCAGAAGTCAGATGCTTAAATACCAAAATAGAGAGGAGAATATTTGTAGGACACAGAGTATTATTCAGAATAAATTGCGACATACACATACTTCTTGAGGCAGCTCTGGCACTTGGGGCTGGGCAATGTGTTTGTTGCAGATATGAACATGGAAATTGCTCTCTGTTTTTTTTCTTTCTTTCCTTCCTTCCTTCCTTCCTTCCTTCCTTCCTTCCTCCCTTCCTTCCTTCCTCCCTCCCTCCCTTCCTTCCACCTTGCTTGCTTCATTCCTTCTTCCCCATTCCTCTGTCTCTCAGTCCCTCCATCCTTCTGTTTTTGTTTTCCCCCTCCCTCCTTTATTTCCTCCTTCCTCCCCTCCTTCCTGCTCTGCCTCTCTTTATCCCCTCTTCCTTTTATAGGGGTATTTAACCATGCTAACCTTGTAGGTTTACCATGAGTGTTAGTGAGTTTTGTATGTAAAACTTGAAGCATGTAGAACATCATTCCCAGTCTTCCATGCTCACACACACGAACAGTTACAGTTTAAGACAAGAATCATTGTCCACTATCTTTCCCAGCTTCAGGAGGTCTGGCATTCAGAAGCACTGTGGCTGAGTGACTCTGCCTTGAGCCTTCTCATGAAGCTGCAGTCGTGTGTCTGCCTGGGCTTAGGTCCCTGAAGGTGTCACCAGGACTGGATGATTGCTGTCCAAGGCATGTCACATTGCTGATTAGCTGGAGCCTGCTGTTGGTGAGCTCCGGTGGAGCTTTGGTGCCTTTTGTGACTCCGCTTGGGCAATCACACATTGTCACGTCTCCTTTATTCTGCTCTATGTAGTGTACAGGGTACTCCACCAAGGTGCAGTTACAGGGTGGCGTCTCTCTATGCATGTGTGATGTTGTATGTGTTCACGGTGTGCATACTTCTTAGTGGGGGTGTGTGCGCATGTGCATGAGGGAATGCATGCATATGTGTGCTCCTGCACATAGAAGCCTGGTAGTGATGTTGGGGTGTTTGTACTTGATTGTTCTTCATCTTTACTTTTATGACAAGGGGTCTCTCCCTGAACCTAATTCCAGTAGTCTGGCTGGCTGGTCAGTGAGTTTCACAAACCTGCCTATCTCCTCCTACCTACCCACATACCCAATGCTAGGCTACAGCAGTGTACTGCCACCTCTGGTTCTTTTTATATGGGTTCTGGGGAAGTCTAACTTGGGTCCTTGTGGTTATGTGGCTGACACTTTAGCAGCTGTGCCATCTCTCCAGCCCTCAGTCAGCATGATCCTGGAACCTGGCTTCTACGCTCTTCAGGAGACACTACTCATATGGCAAGCACTCAGAGCCACCAGCCACGGGTAGCCCTCATCCCAGAACTATGCCCTCCCACATCAGTTATTAATCAAGAAAATACACCACAGGCTAGCCCACATGGCTATCCAGACTAGATATTTTCTCAATTGAGCTCCCCTCCTTCCAAAACAACTCTAATTTGTGTCAAGTTGACATAAAAGTAGCCCCCACAATAGCTAACAAGAGACTGTCATTTAGTTAAGCCCACTACGGGGCTAGCACTGTCTACCAACTGTGATGGGAGCCTACTATTATTCTTATTTTACAAGTGGGGAGGCTGAGGACCACACAAGCTATAAAACTTGCCTAACAGCATCTGTGATGCATCATCTCAGTGGTCAGTTTGTCTAAGTCTGTGTGGGAAGGATCCTTTCCCAGTGTGGGCAGTAGCCTTGGAGTAAAATGGTTCAAGCAGAAAAACAGTGTTTTTGCCTGCCGGTCCCGACTTCTTACTAGTGAGTGTGCCTGTCTCTGCTGCTGCCAGGCTCGCTGGTATCATTCCTCAGCTTCTTCAGGCTTTTAGCATGGACTGAAGACCAGAGGCTTTACAGGATACCCCCAGCTCTTCAGTGCTGGACTGGGCCCACCAAAGCATCTTGGTCTCTTCACTATGCTGGTGGCCACTGTTGAATTATCCAGTCCTTATCATGCAAGACAATCTAATGAATCCTCTAGTGATACATGTTTATTCTGTCTGCTCTGTTCCTGTGGAGAACACTGACTAATACAAAAAACCAACTGCTAAGTGACAGAGGGAGATTCTGAGCTACGGCAGGAGGTTCAGAGCACTGCGCTTAGGCAAAAGAGATGGGCTGTTTTACACCTACAACCGTAAGATTCTTTTACAGCCATAAAGCCACAAATTTAAGTAGAAAAGATACACTGTTTAAAAAGAAAAGTATACTATTTAATGAGCAAGAGAAAAGAAAGCAAGGAAAATAGACCATTAACAATTTTGAGGAGCCAAACAATTATGACTTTTGTGGGCCTAGTTTTAATGTAAGTTTGAACGCTAGCATGCTGTGTTCTGTTCACATGTTCACTGTTTATTTTCAGAGGACAAAACAGGAAGGCAGCGAATGAGAGAGCCTGCCTCAGATCTGGTCTTTTTGTTTGTGTGAGAGAGTTTATTAGGAAGAGAATTAGCCAGTTCCACCAAGTATCAAAGGGTGCTCTTCAGCTACTGCCCCCTCCACCTCAAACAACAACAACAACAACAACACTTGGCCTGGACCGTAGAAGTGAAGTTTAGCTAAAAGTTAGTCTAGACTCCTGTTGAGTTATTACAGATGCATAAAACTCAGTCCTTCTGTATAAATTTTGTTGTTTTTGTTTTGTTAAAAGTTTTCTTTCTTTCTTTCTTTTATGTATATGAGTACTCTATCTGCATGCACAACTTTGTGCCAGGATGGGGAATAGCATCCCACTATAGATGGTTGTGGGAATTCCCAGGTGTTTCCTGAGGTCCTGAGTCCAATTTCCATGTGGAACTCAGGACCTTGCATAGGAACTGAACTAATTGAACTCAGGACCTCAGGAAGAGCAGCCAGTGCTCTTAACCACTGAGCTATCTCTCCAGCCCTTTTGTTTTGTTTTAAAAGCAAGCTCTTATTTTCTATGTATCCCAGGCTGGCCTTCAGTTCAAGCTCTTCTGCCTCAGCCTCTAGAGAGCTAGGATTTCTTGTGCATGCACCGCCATACCTAACTCTAAGGCGGGGTATTAATTATTTTTAATAATTAATATTATTAAAATATTAAACATTTTTAAATGTTTTCAGATTTTTTGAAAATCTCTATTTTTATTTGCTCAACTGAGTCCTTGTTTTTTTTCGTTGAGAAGACGATGGTGTTACATTTTTATGCTATTTTATACTCTACAAGGCACCATTAGTCTGTTGCCCTTGGCAGTCTTATTAAACTCTGAGGGAAGATATTTTTATTCCATTTCACTTCAGAAACTTGAGCTCCGGTTACTCCCCTTGGCTAGCACCTGGCCGAGTCGTATCCAGTATCTTTCTTTATATAGTCCCTCTTAGGCCAGGGTCTCCTCCAAAAAGTACAGCCACTAAAACACTGAAACAAACCTAAAAATCAACTACTCCTTAATAAAAAAGAATGGAAATGGAAAAGAAAAAAAGAGTTAAGTATCAAAGTTAACACCAGCTGGTAAAAAAGTGCATCAGAATCCAAGTCAGTCAGATGCTAGTTAGATGGTATGCACTCTTTGACTGTTTAAGAAAGGCCTTTTACGTGGTATAGCATATTCATGCTGTTGATTTAGGGCTTCCTGAGTGCGGACATGGTGCTATATATTTTATAGACACACAATGTTTCATTTTCTTCTTGCAACAAATCTATGAAGGATAGAACCTATCACTCCCATTTTACAGGTGGTATAACTGAGGCACAGAGTGATGGATCCTGCCCACCCACAGAACTACCTAAGAACCCAAACCTAAATCCACCTAAAGCTCCAACATGCTCTTCCTTAGTTTCATTTCAGTCTGAGAAAGTGTGGACTATTCCAGGAACACGGCCTTAAGTCAGAGAGCAGGGTCAAATGTGAATCAGCAAATGTTCTCCTTGGAAAAACTTGAACAGGGACTTTGCACGAGAGAGAGAGAGAGAGAGAGAGAGAGAGAGAGAGAGAGAGAGAGAGAGAGAGAGTCTAAAATATCACATTATTAGAGCTTGAACAACAAATACATGTCAAAAATTATGGTTCCCTGAGGGGGTTTAGATGTGTTCAAAGTTTGTTTCCCTGAGAAGGAAGAAAGAGCAAGGTTGGGTTAAATAGTAATTTATACTGTTGATGGCAGGAGAGGAGGACAGCCTCTGGCACTGAAGCTGCTTGGCCCGTTAGACAGCTGATCAGGGTGACAGTTGCTACTTGCTGATGCTGTGTTATTATCACTGTGGCTCATCTCAGTCGCACAGACTGGGTCAAGCACTCCCTTGGCACACGCTGGCCACACCGACTCTTGGACCTTGCTTACGCTGGTCATTCTCCTTACCCCTGCTATAGAGTGTGACTGAGAACACACTCTAATACATTCTCCTGGAGATGCTGGTCCCAGGGCTAGACCCCAGGCCCATGCACTGTTGCAGACTCTGTACCCGAATTCTATATAAAGCCTGGTAGGAATGGCTTTGGGGAGACGGCCTCCACATCCAGACATGACTGCTTTTGACAGAAGTACTCTTTCCTTTCCTCCATGGGTTAAGGCTTTGGGCACAGTAAGTCATGGGCTGTGTGAGAACACAGTCTTCGTGACATCCTCTCCACATCCCAAGGAAAGAAAAGAAGCCAAGGATAAATTCCCAGGAAAACAGAGGCTGGATTTCCAGGGCTCAGGGTCATGGCTTTCTCCTTCTCTGGCAGCTACAGCCACGGCTCACAGTCCCCTGCCTTGATTGGCAGGGTGAGGGACAGCCACACAGCTGCCTCTGAGGGGTCCCTGCAGGGCCTGTGTTTTGTCCACAACCCAGGGAAAAGTCCCTGTCCCCTCACAGGGAGGAGCTGACATGGCCTCGTAAGGATATCTCTCCTGTCCACCCCTTCCTTATCATGACCTGGTTTTTTGTTTGTTTGTTTGTTTTTTTTTCTCTCCCTGTTTCTATGGAAAACATTTGGTCTCATTTTCCTATACCTTGTAAGTTTAAATTCAAAACCAAAGCAAGACTGGGTATTTTATATTTCTAGTGGTGAAGATCACTGTAACTACCATCAGTCTAACAAGGGCATTCAGAGCATATTAAAAAAAAAAAAAAAAGAAAGAAAAGAAAAGAAATCACCTCTAATTTGGTTAAAGTGTGAACTCTGCTTGCATACAGATTGGTTCAAGCTCCAACCCATATAGACACCATCCCATTTAAAGAAACCCTCTACCTCATGGTAAATGCCACTCAACTTGAGTGTTTGTGAATGAATGCGGCATCCCTCCGACACGACTGTGAGGATTTATTCAGGTGTGTTTGTGAATCCTTTAGTGTAGCACCCGGTTCACAGTAGACACATCCACACGGGTGCTCATCACAGATACTAATCAAGCCTGAAGGCAGGAGTTCAATTCCAGGTACCCATCTGGTGGATGAAGAGAGTGCATGCCTGCAAGTTGCCCTCTGATCTCTCACTCCTGCCATGGCACGTGTGACATACTACCCTCACCCTGAATAAATACATGTTTTAAAACATGTAAGAAGAGAACTGACTCCGGAAAGTTTTCTTCTGACTTCCACACATGTACCCCCAAAGAACTCATGTGTACTCACACATACACACACCACCACCACCACCACCACCACCATCATCATTATCACCATCACCACCACCACCACCACCACCACCACCACCACCACCACCACCACCACCATCATCATCATCATCACCACCACCACCACCACCACCACTTAACTTGGTGATATGTCAAGCTGGGTGATAGCACATGGAGATTCTGTCCTGTTTACACTGTGCTTGCTTTTCCCCAGTGTGTTTGAGCATTTTTTTTTAAGTTGTGATATTACACAAGGCAAATCAAGATTGCAGTCCTTAGTGGTGCTGGGCAAGAAGGGGTGTTTCACGTTTAGTTGACATGAAGGTGAACCTAAAAGGCGCAGGCCTCGTGCTGGAGTATTGAGTAATAAGGCAGTTAGGGATCTGGCCAGGATCCAGAGCAGCCTGCCAGGACTGTGCTGGCCCCTGGGTCCCAATCATAAAGGACAGTTTGTTATTCCAATGTTTTTGTGGCTCATAGCCTGCCTCTCAGTTCTGTAGGATCCCACAGAGAAGCAGGCTTCTGTTCTTGGGGAGAGTCCAGTCTTCAACACTCTGCCAGCAGATGGGACAGTGGTGGGGTTGTTGTTAGAAGGGATCCTGTTTCAAAACATACTGGTGTATCTCTCCTGTTACAAATCCTCTTGAGTCATCTTTATGGACTTAGACAAATCTTTCAATTTCACTTCCTTCTTGAAAGGGAAAAGACAAAAAGGACCCTTCATGCCTGTTAGCCATATTAACTCTTAAATACAGTGTCCATATTTCTGTTTCCCCTCCATACCAAACACTATAGTCAACAGATCTTTCCAAACACTGCTCAAACCACAGCTTGGTGGAAGCCCAAGGCAAATTGACCTTCTGTTTGTGAACATGAAAGCACAGAGCTAACCGGGTGCTTAGCCAAAACCATCAGTTCAAAAATGAGTTAAACCTTGCTCAGCTGAGCCACCCAACTCTAGGAGAAAGAGAGATAATGCTAGGGAGAAGGCACTTTAGAAAGACTCTCACTAGAACCCTTGGGGAGAGTTAAGAGGATAACATATCCATAAATCAAAACCAAATTCCTGTCAAAAGAAACAATCCCAAATTAAAATTCCTAGATATGCAATCACGACAGTTTGATTATCAAAATTAATTTAAAAGTTCCTAGAAAGCGAACACAATTAGGTAGGTCCATCTGAGAACTGAACCTGTTAAGTGGAAACTAAAGATGGCAGCAGTGAGCTCTCCAAAGGCTGAGCCATGGTGTAAAAACAAAGAGAAGTCATGGAGAAGACTGAGACACTACCTGGGCAGTTCTCCACGAGACAGAAAGAACGTGGAAGAAGGACATTGAAAAGCAGAGAAGTGACCACCTTTCAGTTTGCAAGGATAAAGGGAACATTTTCAGAGGGCTGGCAGGACCACTCAGCAGGTAAGAGTGTTAGACACCAAGCTTAGCTGCCTGAGTCCAATCCCATGTTGGAAGGAGCAGATTGACTTGATCATGTTGTCTTTAGACTCCAATATGAACACTGCTGTACTGCCCTCCCCAATCGATGGATAAATGTAATTTCCCAGAAAGAAGACATTGTGAAGGGACTAGAGTGAAAACTTATATTTGGCAACACTGAGCGTTAAGATGTAACAGATGGAGGGTGTGGTTCAGAGGTATAATACTTGGAGTGCGCGTGCGCGCGCACACACACACACACACACACACACACAGAGAGAGAGAGAGAGACAGAGAGGAATAAGAAAGAAGAAAAAGAGAGGGGAGGGGAGGATGGGAGGGGAGAGGAGGGAAGAGGAGGGAAGGGAAGAAGGGAAGGGAAAAAGGGAAAAAGGGAAAAGGAAAAAAGGGAAAAAGGAAAAAAGGGAAAAAAGAGGTAAAAGAGAAAAGGGAAAAGAAAAAAAGGAAAAAGGGGAAAAAAGGGAAAAGGGAAAAAAGGGAAGGGAAGGGAAGGGAAGGGAAGGGAAGGGAAGGGAAGGGAA
>JANHMN010000010.1:32679649-32717454 GCA_030674055.1 Rhabdomys pumilio
GGGGGGGGGAGAGGAGAGGAGAGGAGAGGAGAGGAGAGGGAAAATTCAGGTTTGTTGTTTGGGTTTTAGAGACAACATCTCATATAGGTCAAGCTGGCCTTGAAATCTCTATGTAGCAGAAGCAGGCCTTGCACTCCCGATCTCCCTGCTTTGACCTCATGTGTGCTGGACTGTAGGGACCACCACTCCTGGTGAATTCTAGATTTGGAGAGAAATGATTTGAACACATGCCTGCAGTCTTAAAGGTGAAAACATTTTAGACACAGGGAATGAGTTATAGAGTGTCTTCTATCTAGTTTTGCTTAGGTATGGACCAGAGACAGACACAGAGGGATCCCAGCAAGAGCTCACCTGGGAGGACAACAATGAGAAGTCTAAAAATGATCAATGTTTTTTCTGGGTACCTTAACAGCCCCAATTCTGGATGAGAAGTCCGACACCAGGAGTCGTGGAAGCAATCTTCAGGAGGAAGGTGGTAACATTACATAAATTGTGGGACGAGGCTCTAGAAGTACTATCATAGTCCACAGCCAGTAAGATGGTAGCAAAAGCCACCTTCTTTTTTTTTTTTTTTTAATATAGGAAAATAAATGCCATTTGATAATTTGAGATTCTGGGAAGTAAAGAATTTTATCAGAAAGTTGATGTCTCCATATGAACAATCTAGATTCTGAAACATTTATGGTGTCTACCAAATGGCAATGGATCTTCTGAATAAATAAGGCCTGTTGGAATTTTTACAGGTCCTTTGTTAAGCACAGCTGTGCCTTTTGACTTCCCGAAAAAAGTTTTCCATGTTACAGCATGCTTTTCCATAATAACCTTTTTAAAGAATTACTTTGTATAACCAATCTAAGGGTAAAATTTCATTGTCCTTTTCAACCTTTCTCACAGCAAGAAAAAATCCCATTTGTTTACAGGTACCTACCACTGTTACTTTTGATTTTGGTTAGACAATCATCTGAGATCCAATATATAGAAATTTAAATTTCTTGAGATTAAGACGTATAAACTAAACAGTGCAAATGACCTTGGGCATATTGTTTCATGTTTGTGTAACCTATTTGAAAAGTTCCTCAGAAACTAATAGCTATTATTTAGAAGAAACATATTCCTTCAGTTTAAAAAGATTAAATTTATTTTTATTTTATGTGTATGGGTGTTTTGTCTGTATGTATGTCTGTGTACCATATCAGGCCAAAAGAGAGCGAAAAAATCTTCTGGAACTAGAGTTACAGATGGCTGTTAACCACTAACTGGGTGCTGGGAACTAAGTCTGAGCCTCTGGGAAGAGTCTAATGTTGTCCATGCTGGAGAGCTGGCTCTGGTGGTGTGGGCTCAGGAGAGGATGTCTCACCCCTTCCCACCTGCCACAAGCAGGAGAGCTGAGCTGGTGGGATGACCAACTTAGCCACTACCCAGGCCCAGATCCAGAGTTTGGGGCTGGCCCACCCCATTTATGAACGGCTGGAACACACTCATAGTGCGGGACAACAGGATATCTGAGGAGTCCCCGTGAAAATCCAGTACTGATAGTGAGGCAGAAACCGGAGGCCCTGAGCCAAGCCAATGAACCAACGGCTCAGTGCAGCGAACATTTGCAGATAAAGCTATTTGGGCAAAAGGGTGTATTTCGTGACACAACACAGTTTCCATAGCAAGAGGTTTTTTTTTTTACTTGTTGTTGTGTTTATTTTTTTGTTTGCTTTAGGAGGGGTTGAAGGGTGGAGGGTAGATATGGAGGGATGGGGAGATGATTGGGATTGGGGCGGATGATGTGAAATTCACAAAGAATAAAATGTTAAAAAAGAAAAAAGAAAAACCCTACATCAGTTTTCTTCTACCCTAAGGGGCTTGAAAAAGAGCAAATTATAGGCAATGCATATCTATCTATCTATCTATCTATCTATCTATCTATCTATCTATCTATCTATCTATCTATCCATCTACCTCCTTATGTAATTTAATAAGAAAAAATATTCTACCAAACTACCTCATCAGGGAGTCCTTTTAAAACATATTCCTTTCACTAATCACTCACTTCAAACTTGCAGACATTTTTTCCCTCTTTTTATTCTTATTATCTTTGGGACTGGGTCTTTTTCTGTGGCCTAGGTAATCTCAAGCTCTTCTTTCTGCCTCTGTCTCCCAGTGCTGGGGTTCCAGGTGTGAGCCCTCATGCCCTGCTAGAAACTCGTTAAAGCCCTCCCCTTTTCTGAGCCCATGCAGCCGTGCCTGTTGAGTGCTCAGTAGTGGCTTGGACATCATCCCTGTTTTTCTTCTCCAGACCAGGTTCGGCCCTGCCCTCAGTCACCCTCATAAGGAGTAGAAAGGTGTCCTGCACTCTGCTGTCTTCTCACAGGCACACAGTGTGGGCAAAGGACAAAAGAAAGTCGTAGGCCGTGCAGGCTCGGTAAAGCACAGCCTCTATCCCAGATGTTTGAAATTGTTTTAATTAACCCTGAAAGGGCTAAGTACTTCCTGTTGACTTAGGCCACTTGATAAACCAATCTCAAGGCACGAAAAGGATCGACTCAGAGCCTCTTCTTGTGAGTAGTATTTGTGGGGCAGTGTCTTTTTTGAGAAATAGATCAAATAAATTGTAGAGCTTGAGGCATCGTCATGAACGGACGGAAATGAGAGGCTAAGGAGCAAGGAACCATTCTGATGCAGGATAATCTGGGGGACAGCCTTGCACGGAGGGAGATTTGCTGTAGGTTGATTCCTCCCCTGTGAAGCACAGACCCTGCTTCCTGCAAGAGGGAAGAAGAGAGTGAGGCTGGAGCTGTGCTTTGTGGGTTGACTGTCTTCCTGAGTTCGTGTTTTACATATTTGGTCCTCATGGTGGCGCTGTTGAGAAAGAGTGAAACCTTTAGGGGGTCTCAACAAGAAAAGTAGTAGAGGAAAGGAAGAAACGAAGGAGGATCTGGTCGTTTGCAGTAAAGATGAAACCTATGTGACAGGAAGTAATTTGAGATCCACGGGGGTTCTGTAGAAAGAATTCGATTTTACAGAACCGGGTCTTGTCTTTACAGATTTTACAGAACTTGCCTCCGGGTCTCCAGGGGGCTGCTCAGAAGGTCTGAGTGGGTGAATACCTGTGAAGAGGGTGGAATTCAACGGGACAGGAAGCCCTAGGCTTAGTGTGTCCCAACTGCTGCGGTTCCGTAGGAGCTCAGTGCTAAGACGGTCCTTCCTGTTCTCATTGGATACGGGCTGGCGTGGAAGAGGATGTCATAGCTGTGTGTAGGTATGGGCAGTTTTGGAGAGGCTGCACAGCAGATGATTGTTAACATTGGAAGCAGCTGGGGAGGATGTTGCGTGGTCCTGCAGTGGAGACTGGCTAGTGAAGCAAAGCATTTATCATGGATGCATGTTCCTCAGAGGTTTTCTAGTCTTTTCCCAGCACTGGGTCTGGAGATGTAAGGGACTAGCTGTTGATGCCGGGTGAGGAAGACTTGGTTTCAAACAGCTTCGAGGGGGAACTGGAGAGTGTTGGGAGGAGCTTGTCAGTAGGAACCAAAAGAGCAGTACACAGGAGTGGGAAGTAGGCCTGGTCTCGGCCTCCTACCTGAGGACCAGGTCTACAACCCTGACCTGACGGTAGCTTCATGGTCTTACTTATGAACTCAGGGATGGGTAGGACCTGGTGACTGCCATTCTTTTTTCCAGCTCTAGTGCTCCCTCAGTGGCCTTCCAAGGCTCACCTCAACGATGTTTCCAAATTGGAACAAATCTGAAGCATCAGCTCACCCTGGGAAGACTACTAAAAGGCTTGAAAACCATTGCAATTTCAATTAGGCAGCCTGAGGATTTGCCCGCGTTGCTGTCTCCTGGGAGTTATTAGAGGGGAGTACAGGGAGCAGAGCCAACGGGCACTGTCAATAGAAGTGTGCCTGTGTCTGCTTCTCTTTCTCCACTCCTCAGAGCTGGCTCCATTTCACTACTGTACTGCATGTACCAGGGCACAGAAGGAAGAAGGAAAAGGGCCAGAGAAACCAAGACTTAGAAAAAGCAGTGCCACGCATGGGGCCCCAAAGCTGCCTTTGTAGCACAATGAAGTTGGGACTGGACTTGGAACTAGCCTGGCTCTGTGCAAGGCAGACGCGCCAATTCCAGACATGGCCATAGTTTTTCAGGGCTATTGAAAAGTTCTAGAGATGGAGAGTGATGCTGACTGTACAGTGTGATTGTATTTGATGTCCAGCCTTGCACAACAAAAAACAGGTTACCTGGGTAAACATGTTACATGCATGTTACTGTAGAGTGAAAAATTATAAAGACCATTTTATAAAATATATACAGGCTTTTCTTTAGGCTTTTCTTTAAAGGGAATGAAAAATATAGAAAGTTTTTATGTCCCCTAGACCTGAGCAAAAGAATGCAGGTTCACTAGTTCAAGGAAGCGGAACTGAATGTAAGATTTTAGGTCTTCACTGCCCTGGGATACATTCCAGGAGGAGTACATTATCCCTGAGTCAGAGGACACTTGCTAGATTAACATTGCTTAGACCTCAGAAAAGAGAACCTACCTGTGGGTGGGGAAGGCCCAAAGCAGGAAGACACATTCCTGACCACAAAGAAAAATGCAAGTCATCTAGGTGGGGCTGAGAAACTAGTAACCACGATGACAGGGCAACAACTGAGAAATAGTTGAACAAGTGACAGGGCAAGACCACATTTTTGAGAATGAGTATACAGAGTGTTTTCCACATGACTCAGATTCACTTAGGTTGGGTTCCTCTAAAATTCTCCGCTATTTTCATGTTATATTTCCTTAGCACCCCTCACCCCCTCCTCACTCCCCTGGTTTGTGGTTTTCCCCTTTTAAAAAGCTCCTCAGCCAGCCGGTCTTTTGTCAGTTTGGCTCCTGCGTGAGCAAACGAATTGACCTTGGCCGGCCAACTCTCCCTAATAAAGCCTCTGCTGATTGCATCCAGGTACAGTATCGTGTGAGTTTGTGGGTGGCTGTGACTTCCCAAGACTTGAGTAAGAGTCTTCCGAGTTTGGGGGTCTTCACTACCACTGGTTTTGCTATAAAAAGAACAAACTCGGGCCCCAAAGGACAGCCTTTTAGAAAAGGAACAGCCAGCTAAGAAATGAAAGTCACACACAATTAATGAAATCAATTATAGCCAGAAAGGAAACAAATCTCAGAGCTGGAGCACCGGTCCTTAGTCCCGTGCATGCATCAGTGAATGTTCCGAGCACAAGGAAGAACAGTCTTGGGTTTTTGCTGGGTTCAAAGTCCAGCCTTTCTCAAGCTTTGCAACCATGGACAAGCTACACAGCCAGCCAGAGCTTGTCTGCTTCTGTACTAAGCAAAAGTCATGATGTCACACTCAGGTCTATTGGAAAAATGCAGACAGCACAGGCACAGTGCTTAGCAGCGTCTCCGTCTCCCTTTTGTTACCCTCTCCTGTCAGCGATCAGCTCCTGGGTTCCTCTCTCTGTCTGTGAGTGAAAGTTTTCAAATACTGTCTGTTATGAGATGAAGGCACTAAGTTGGGACAGAGTAAGGACAGCATGAACAATCACAGAATACAGTTTGGGGTAGTAATTTCTGGCAGCCACTAACCAGGGAGAGCAAAGGTGCTCTCCATCATTGGAGGAGGCTGAAAAAACACTTACTAGTTTTAGGGTGCTGGCCTAACTACTGTAATTAGCAAATCTCAAATTCCATGGCTGGTACAAGATGGAAGCTAGCCTAGGTAACATTTTGAAAAGTAAACAGCTATCATAAACTCAAGGTTCTTGGCTTTGATGTCACTTAAGGATCAGAAAAACAAAGAGACTGGAGAGACACACTCAGGTCTCTCTCAGACAAAACCCAGAAAGGGCACACCCCATTTCCACCCACTGTGCATCAGGCAGATCATGCTGTTTAGGAGCCTTGGAGAAATAAAGTGCAACTCTGGTCAGGCACCACAAGGGTCTCAGTTGTTAAAGATGGGGTGGTGGGTGCTATAAGAAGACTAGCCATCTCCATACAGCTCATACTATATGTCCTGTGGTCTACAACCCCAGACTGACACAAAGAACAGAGCTAATGTAATCCCCCCAAATGGAAGCTCAGTTTCTCATTGATTCATTCAATAAAAACACACAGCTACTTGCTGTGTGCTATGAACCAGTGAAGACACCGTAAATCCATCAGGCTGTGAAGCAGACAAAGTTTCCTGACACTGTGAAGCTACACTTAGCAAAGAGAGAAAGTAGAAAAACATAGATCAGGAAAGACACTGAAGATCAGTAAGTGCAAAGGTAAAGGTTAACATGATGGAGTAACGAGTGGCCAGGTAGCTCTTTTTGACAGGGTGGTTGCAGGTAGACCCCCTGGATGAGTGGTACAGACGCCAAGACCGCGGTTAGCAATAAACCATTTGAAACACAAGAAGTTGGAAGTGCCAGGCATGGGCACTCCAGTGTCAACCCTTTGTTGGGGAAAGAGCTCTCAAGACTTGTTCTATAAAAGGCCAGAGGAGCTGGGTTTGGAGGAAGAGAGAGGGAAGATACAGAACACAGTTGGCGGTTGGAGCAAGCTTTGGAGGGCTTTGGAGGGCAGGGCAGTTTGCTTTCCAGAATTATTTAGCACAGAGCAAACTCCCAAACTTGTGTTGGATCAGTGAGTAAAATAGAAATAAACACCTGTGCTTACTGATGTTTGCAGGTCTCTGGTGATGATTAAAGATGAACTAGAAATAGTGCTCTCTATAAAGCATGGTAGCAGGAAGGATTGCTGGACTTCCCTGTGCTCTGTGTGCTGGCCTAAAGTTCAGGAGGCATGAGGAAGGAGTCTAGTGTCACAGACTCAACCCCATCATCCTAGATGGGGTGGTAAAATGTGACTCCAGAAAGCCAGTCAAGTGCATTGGTAAGGCCTGCAGGGAGTCCTGCTGGGGTAGGCTGCTTGGCTACTCTTCAACACCCATTGTGCAGACAGTTTTCTTTATTAGTTTGCTTTTAGTTAGCACTTGCACTGGACAGTTTTTGTACACTTGTAAGCTTGAATCCTCTGCAAAGAGGGAGCCTCAGTTGAGAAAAATATAAAATACCATAAGATTGGCCTATAGCAAGTGTGGGGGATCTTTTCTTTTCTTTTCTTCTCTTTTCTTTTCTTTTTTTCCCCACTGTAACAACATGAGGTTTAATGATACTGGTGCACCAGGGCTCCCTTGCATTGTAGGCAAGAGAACCCTGAGTTGAGGTTAAGAGCAATTTTTATATGGTTTTAAGGGTGTACTACAGAAACAGTGACTAAGCACAATATGATTGGTGGAACAATGTGACTTTTAAACTGATTGGTCTTTGGGGAATGGGAGGCAAGGACCTCCCTTGTCTGTAAGTGTCAAGGGTTGGTCCATCCTGTGGAATCTGGGCAATCTCCACACCAGGTGGGTTCTCTGTAGTCTGAGGAATGTTAATCCCTTCTTCTTCTGAATGTTAATTTAGCAAGGTAATCTAATAGGTGTCTTTGGACTAAGGAATGTGCTCCTCCCAGGATGTGTCCTGGGGCAGTTAAAAATTAACTTTAACTAAAAATTAAGTTTAACCGAATTCTTACATTCCCCCCTTTTCTTTGTGGCTGATTCCAATCCTGGAATCACAGCTGTCATCTTGGTGTACAGCGTGATATCGTTGCCTAAGCATAAGCACTTGTATGGTATTAACACGATCTTTAACAAATTTAACCAGGCGATTAAAAATGTAGGGGCCACCAGGTATATGGGGCTGCTGTCTTTGAAATGGACTAAACAACGTCTCCAGTTTGAGAAAGGACCTCTCATGTTAGCTTTTGGGGAACATGAGGGTTACCCTCAAGGGTTAGTCCAGGCCTTCTCACCAGGAGTGAGATCATGGTCTTGACCACGAGTACCTCAGGAGGAATCATGTTGGTCAGCTACAATCTGTCTCTAGATTTTGAATGTGCCAAACTAATTAAGCGATGGTCCTCTGGAGCTGGTTTCACATGAGAGGCGTGGATCTAGGCCGATATTCTAACAACCTTCACAGCAGTGGGAGTGGTCAGCAACACCAGGAATGGTCCCTTTCAGCTGGACGTAGACCACATCTCCAACCTGGAAAGTATGGGATGTTTCTGGGGGTCCCCAGTTCATAGGTGTGGGCCGACAGAGTCCACACTTCTTTCTGCACCACCTGAAGTCCTTTTAACCTTAGCCAAATTGGTGGGGTGCCATGCTGCTTCCTAGAGACCTGCCATTAGAGTCTAGCGGTAGACCTTCAGGTGCTCCTTACCATCAGGTGTGTTGAAGTCTTGATCTGGTCTGGTCAGCGGGAACTCAGTGTCTATTTCAATGGTGAGTTTAGAAGCAATGGGGGGGGGGGGGGGCTGCCTCTGCCATGTGGCAGCTATTCCACCACGTGGTGGCTGGGTGTTTCAGCAGAGAGGTCCCCTGTATTCCCTGTTTCCTTCCTTCCTTCCTTCCTTCCTTCCTTCCTTCCTTCCTTCCTTTTTTTTTTTTAAACTGGCAAATCTTAAATGTGGAGAAGGCGAGGAAAGGCCAACTTTGAAGAAAAGCATAGAGGAAGAAACATAGAGGCTTGATAGGAGAGTCAGAGTCAAATTTTGGGTTATGGGAAAGAGACACGTGGAGGTTGGCTTGGAGCCAGCAGCTCTTGGGAGCAGTTTCTCCAGGTCCAGCTTGGAGTTCTCAACCACGAGAAGAAAACTGTCTCAAAACGAAAAAGAAAAATTTCGCCCAAGGGGGAGAAGGAACACAGGAGCAATGGCAGCAAGCAGGGTCCCAGACCCACTGCTTCAGGTAAGCCAGCTGGACTGTAGACAGACACAAATGACCAAGGAAGTGAAGAGGGAAGGGAGCAAGCAGGGTGCTTCAGGCAAGCCAGCTGGGCTGTAGCTGGCCGCAAATGACCAAGGAGATGAAGAAGAAGCCTACACTAGCAGGCAACATTCGAAAGACTGACCCCTGAAGGAGATACGCTAGAACACAGTAGATTCAGCCCAAAATAACATCAGTCAAAGTCTAAGAACACAAAGAACAACAACCAACACACAGACAGTTTGCCAAGAAAACAGAGAAAAACAACACAGACAGCTCACCCCTGTCACAGGCAACGAATAAACCAGGTAATACAGACAGTTCTTGTCCCTGTCACAGGCGCAGAAACAAGGTTACACAATCAGGACATAGAAAGACTACTGGTAGAAGGCTCCAATTACCAGACAACGTGGCCAGTCTACACTGGACCTAATTTAACAGATTCAGAGGACTTGGTCAGCCCATGCTGGACCAAATCTAACAGATTTCTAACGCCACCAGCAATGAACAACACAAACAAAATTAGACACGGACACACTGCCATGAGAGTGCAACAAACACTGCCCCAGGTGTCGGTGGTCAAAGACCACCTTCAAATGGAGAAGGGTCGTTCCTGACCCTATCTCTCATACAAACGAACTTGGGGCATCCCCCAGAGAACTGTGGCCTGCAGAGTGTCCACACATCTGTCCCACTGCTTCCACTACCCATGAATTCCCTCTCGGAACTTGTAACCTGACCCTTATCCCAGGGTCCTGCCCTCTGTGGCTTGCCCAGTTCTTGCTCCTTCGATGAGCACAGAAACTAGGCTACATAGAGAGTCGCCCCTGCCACAGGCACACAGATACTTCACAGACACAGCACACACACAGTTGCCCCTGCCACAGGCACAGACATTTCATAGACACAAAACAGAAGACACACCTGCTCGAGCGAAAATCTTTGATCCCTGAGTCGTGCAGTTCTGAAAGAGTATATCTCAGTGGAACCTCCAAAATGTTGGATTGTAAAATCCAAAACCAGGGGATGCGCTCCCCCAGAAACTCACACGAATGGGATTCATTGTAACAACATGAGGTTTAATGACACTGGTGCACCAGGGCTCCCTTGCATTGTAGGCAAGAGAACGGGGGGGGGGGGGGTATTTTCTTGATAATTGATTAATGTGAGAGAGCCCAGCCCACTGTGAGCGGTACCTCCCCCGGGCAGGTGGTTCTGGTTGTATAAAAATAGAGGCTGGTGGCGCCATAAGGCGCAAGCAGAATTCCCTCACCGTCTCTGTTTCAGTTGATACCTTGAGTTCCTACCTTGGCTCCCCTTTAGAGATGAATTGGTCTGCCCTGCTGCTGCTGCTGCTGCTGCTGCTGCTGCTGCTGCTGCTGCTGCTGTGATTCTGCTGTTCTGCTGTTGCTATCAGTACTAGCCTTTCCAAACTTTGAACATGGGGCCAGCAGCTCTCCAGGAACCCTCTGGGCTTCAGGACCAGACTGGTCCTGCTGAGGAACTCAGTCTTGTGAACTGAGTAACAGCAAGTTGTCATCTCTCCCCTACGAGAGACAGCATGGTGGAACTAACTCTGACTGCTGAGGCCCTGGACTCAAGGACTGAGCGAATACCAGATTCTCCACTCTCAGGTGTGTGCTGCTCTTGTTGTTACTATTGGAACATTTTAAATTATTGGTACTTTAGGATTTCTTTTTATATTTTATGCATATGAGTGCTTTATCTGCATATATGCCTGTATGCCAGAAGAAGGCATCAGATCCCATTACAGATGGTTGTGAGGCACAGGGTGGGAATTGAACTCAGGTCCTTTGGAAGAGCCGCTAGTGCTCTTAACTGCAGAGCCACATCTCCAGCCCAAAATTATTACTATTTTAAAGTTGATTTAATTCTTTACTATGTACATCATGAACTCAAACCAAAGGGGTCTCAAGAAAGCAAGCTCAAGAAACAGTCAAACCTTAGGGACATTCTTAGACCAGGGTGATAAAAACGTCATACAAATATCAACAAATGCTGTCTTCTCTTTTTGCACTCTATGCAAATCCATTTATCACCCACATGGCACAGAACACCTTTCTCTATTTTCTAATTCACTTCCTGGAAAGCAACCCCTGTCAATAGCCCAAGTCCTGTCTCCTGCAGAGTTGAGCACAGCCTGATTGGACTTGAACTTCTGAGTCCAGAGCTAATTTCATAGAATAGGGACATTGGCCGGTCTAACAGGCTGAGGGGACCCTGCCTAACATGCCTGACACTCAGCAACCTTGAAGATGGTAAAGGGAAGAGAGGCTGAGAGAATGTTGTGAGAGAGTAGAAGTAAACAATTGTGTCCATACGTCTGTGTGTTTGTGTATGCACGTGTACTCGTGTGTATGTAATCTACTTTTAAAAACCACAGGAATAGTTACTGGTGTGGCTTAGGTGTTGAATACTTCTCAAGATCCCATATGTTAAAAACCAGGTCTCCCATGTGGGCTACTAGATAGTATACTGTCTGGGAGGTGAGGCCTAGCAGATGCCTTTGGTTCTCACAGGTGGCCTTAGGGAGTGGTTCTTTATGAGGGCTGGTAGAAGATCCTAACTTTGGCCCCACCAGTCTCTCTCCTCTGTTGGTTTGCGGTGCCACCTTTTGCTTCAGACCACTACTCTTATCATTACCCCCCACCTTGTGCCATATTCCCCTTTCCTAAATGGGGGTCCTTACGGAGCCAGCCTTATGCCATCTGGGCATTGAAGTCCCCAATGTGAGCTAAACGCCCCCCCTTTTCTTCATAACTAGTATGTCTCAAGCATGCTCTAGTAACAGAAAGCTGAAGTTACCAACATCTGGATTCACAGCAACTCTCTTTGGAGCCAGAAATACCCAAAAACGATTGGGCAGTAAAACTGGGCTATACAAAGTGGGGTCTCTGACTGCATTCTCTGAAGGCAAATGGAGCACACCCTCGCTGTCTCTGTCATGTCTGCTGGCACTGGGCTGAAAATGTGGTTTAAGTGAATGCTAGCCACACATCACTACAGGCAGGTTTTGTCTGGTTATTTTGTGTGGCAGAATTGGGGGAGCTTATAATGACAGATATGACAGCAGCCCTAGAGAAAGACAGTACCGGTCCTCCAGTGTGTTTGGAGCTTGGCTTCTTGCTTCTCCAGACCTGTGTGGGAGCATCTGAAATAAGGATTCTAGCATCCTTCATACTCCAGGTGACTAGAGACTCTTCATGGCTCAGCAGCAACCTGGGCTACTTTCTCCGAGGCTCTGCCTTTTTTCATGCTCAGAGATGCACAATCATGGAAAGCTCAGACCCCAGGAAGCTGTGGGAAGGGCGTCAGGAAGGACACTCAGGAAGGACACTTCCTTCTTCACTGTGATCTTGGCAGGCCAAGTCAACCCTTACCAGGCTTTCACTCAGCTGCTGCCTCTCCTCAGACTAGGCAAGTCTGCTGAGTGGGACGGAGAAGAGGGTCTGCTGGAGCCTCGTCTGGGAAGTTCCTTACACTGTCTGGAAAGGAGCCACTTGGGCCCACAATGCATTGCTAAAGAGAAGTAGTCCAGCAATATCATGTATGCGGCTATCGTAGAATAATGGGAGCACCTTTTGAGCATTTAGGAGGATTAGAAAGCCTATTCAAACTGAGACCCGGAAGACTGTTTGGGACTATGCAACAAGGTCTCTGCTTCTTTCCTGGTGTGTGAGCACATCAGAGGGTCCTTTCCTCTGCAGCTTTCCTAGTTCCTCGGGTTGGGAAAGGTTACAGATAAGTAAAGAGGAAAGGACCTACGTTGTGGGGGACTGACAGAGAGGAGGAGCACCTAGTGTCTCACTTGTGTCCTTTGTTAGATTTCCTAGGAAGAAAAATCACTACATTACCCTGTTAAACCCTGCCCCTTGCACCCGCCAGTTATCAAGCCTGGAAGCGTTGAGTAACTCGAGCTGCAAGTCCCACACTTAAGTCAGCACTGAGCATGGAATAACTGAAGGTTGCCTTTGTGGGTTCTGTAAGGCTAGGCCCTGATGGAAGGAGCTATGGGCTGGAGGTCAAGATAGCTGTGTTTGAATTGTGGCTTTGCCTCTGTGAAAACCTGGGCGGGTCTCTCCCTTCTCCTGAACTTTTGCTTCCTTATCAGTAAAAGTAAGAGGTGGACACAATGGTAGCTACCACCGGTTCTATTTGCAGCGTGCTGAGATTCCTGTCTTCTTAGCTTCACCCTTTCAGAGACTCCAGTCTGTCACCAGAGAATGTGTGGCTAAGAGTGGCCAGGTCACTTGTTTGCTTGGGCTTCCACTGCAAAAGAGTAGTCTGGGTGGCGCAAAAGAAACGCTTCTCTCCCAGTTCTGAATGCTAGGCGCCCAAGATTAAGGCTTTCCTGGGGGTCGCAAGGAAATTAGTCACATGTCCATCTTCTCTGCCTTCAGTCAGTTGCTGGCAGTTATTGACACTCTGTGAGTTTATGGATGTATCATCCATTCACATAAAACAACAACCCCCGGCACAAACAAGGACACCAGTAATATTGGATTATGATAGCTCACAGCCTCTTTCACCTTTGTTATCTCTAAAGGAACCCCTCTCTAAATAAGGTCACATTCTGAGCCCTCATTCAGGAGTGAGAACCTATGCTTATCTTCCCCGGGGCATCATTTCAAACTGCACGGCCAGGACCATGCTTGACTGAGTCTATTTACACGTAGGAAATGTGGAAGGGAAGGACCAAGTGGGTCCGTCACTTTTCCCAATTAGGTGGTGACATTCTCTTATTTCTGTGCAGTACTTGGTTGGGGTCATCAGGTATCTACAGGTTTGAAACATGGTGTCTCTTCAGGTGATCCTCTCTAAGGCGCCTTGTTCTCTGTCATCTTTGGTATCTGCAGCACCAGTTTGTATGGACAATGACCTCAGTCCTTTACAACTTCCCTACTTGGTTCTGGACCCTAAACATTTCTGGTTTTTACTCTTTCACTCATTGTTGCTGAGTCCCGCCTCTGGAAGGTGGCAGGGTGTTGTTTAATCCCCAGTGGCTCGCCTCTCGGGATGACCATCTCTTCATTCCATTCATATTTTTTGTTTCATTTTCCTAGTGTGTTTCTGTGAATATTTTTTGGGGGAGGGGCTAATCCTTTAAAGCTCAAATGCACAGTAACCTTGGAAACAGATTTCTCTGGTTGCACTAGCTAACTAGCCAGTCAATTCCCAGGTCTGTAACTACCTAGTTAAGGTAACCTGTGTGTGTGTGTGTGTGTGTGTGTGTGTGTGTGTGTGTGTGTGTGCTGAATAGTTTTGTATCAATTTAACACAAGCTAAATCATCTGAGAGGAGTGATCCTCAATTAAGAAAATGCCTCCATTAGATTGGCTGTTGACAGACCTGCAGGACATTTTCTTAGTGATTGATGTGGGAAGGCCCAGTCCTTTGTGGGTGGGGCCATCCCTGGGCTGATAGTCCTGCGTTTTATAAGAAAGCAGGCTGAGCAAGCCATGGGAAGCAATCCAGCAAGCAGGACCCCTCCATGATCTCTGCATCAGCTCCTGCCTCCAAATTCCTCGCTGTTTGAGTTCCTGTCCTGACTTCTTCCTTCAATGATGGACTACAATTTGAAAGTGTAAACAAATTAAACCCTTTCCTCCCCAACCTTGTTTTTTTTTTTTTTTTTTTTTTTTTTTTTTTGGACCATGGTGTTTCATCACAGCAACAGAAACCCATAACTAAGACAGGAGGGTAATGTAACCCTGTAATATCATATCCTTGGATTAAGTTATAGCTAAATTAAATTTCAAGTGCCTGTCTCTTGGTTACTAGCTTAATTGCTTTGAATTTCAGCCTGTTTGATCTACACAACAAGGAGTACATTCCTTGTCCTCCATTGCTCATAGGGTTGCTAACACAAGTGTAACAGTGTTTGCAGAAGTCGCTTGTCACCTTTTAGTGCTGCTCATATTAAAGGTTCTGGTAGGAGGTACTCTCTCTAGACCAGATCAAGTCAGGAAGTGAACAAACAAAGATAGCCTTTACTGCAAGTCACCCAGAGTGTCCAGCAAGAGGTTGGGATCCAATGCGTGGGAGGCCTGGAAGGATCATTCAGTTATTGTCTTAATCTGTGGCCCGTGTCCTGATTTTCAGCTAGCATTTAGTGCGGCCTGGGAATCAGCCAAGCTCAGCCCCTTTCTAAGGACTGATCTCCTGATGAGCCGTGGGCAGAGCACGTGCTGTTCTGGAGTAAATGAAGTACAGCATGTAGCTGTCTTTTTTATTTCATTCCTTATCCAAATGAAGGGGTAGCTTCATTTTAATTGAGTGTTTAAGAAAAAATTCCATTTGTAAAATAGCATAAGGAAAAAGATGCAAGGACCTGTTCCTTCCTGGCTGGCTCACTTCGCCTCCCTCTCCAGGGTCTACTAGGGAGTCAGTGGTAGACTTCGGATGACTGTGAGGACTGAGATTCCTTCTCACCACTAATTGTCGGTCCCCAGGGTGTGTAAGGTGAGTTTCTGGCCTTCCTGGGTGTCTTTCTCTGCTCTGCTCTGAGTTTGGTGGACCCTTTAGCTGCTTTTGAGCAAGGAAAGGAGGCTGCTTTCAGGAGCCTGGGCTGGCATGCCTGTGACACATTTATGTGGGCAACTTTGGTGCCCTGAGAATTCCATAAGAAGCTAACCCTAAATTATTTATCTGGGTCACAGCTCTACTCAACTCGTATTCAAGATAAAGTTATGGTTTCTGTGATAGGATCTTAAACATCTACACAAAGGGCATGCTTAGGCTAGGAACCCTTTCCGCATACTAGTCATTGTTACTCTTTGTTATGTCTCTTATCTTGGTAGAAAGGGTGACAAGATTTCTCCAGGCCTTTGCCATCACTAGGTATAGTCACGAAAAAGAGATGCATAGAACTGGTCAAGCATCTAGTGATGGCTGAAGGGCTTTTAGCCATAACAGCGGAAGGATACTGGAGGGACTCTGAGATGCTCAGAAGTAAGCAAGCATGCATGTATGTTATTTTGAGACATAGTCTCAGTCTGTAGCTCAGACTGCCCTCAACTTGCTCCCCTCAGCCTTCTGAGGGCAAGGAGTACAGGTGTGTATCACAGACAGACAGCATGTTTAAAAGGCCGAGGTTCTTCTTTAGGAGCCTCTGCTGAGGACTGTCTTTGTAGCCATTCAAACTCCAGATTTGCAAAGATCCACTGGTGATTCCGATAAGTTGCTACTTCTTTGGTAGTAACATGACTCTATCCTAGTGCTAGTCCATCAACAAGTGATGGGTTTTGCTGGCATTAACAATATTGATTCTCTGCCTTTCCCTTATATACCAAATTCAGGACTTTCTTAGACTAATTAAAACATTGAAATTAGTTTTTTGCTTATAGGCTAAGTCTTTGCCTACAAGTCTTCAAGAGGCCCCAAGCTACACTCACCACTGGTCACCCCTACTTCTTTCAGATTGCTATTTGCTTAGGATGTCATTTCTATCCTTTCACTTTAAGTCTGTATGTGTCCTTACTGTTGAAGTGAGATTTGTTTCTTGTTTGATATTTTTAAAAAAATTATTTATTTACTTTACATTCCGACCAAAGTTCCCCTCCCTCTTCTCCTCCCTGTCCTTCCCTGCTCCATCCCCCTCACCCCCAACTCCTTTCTTTTTCTTCAGAAAAGGAGAGGCCACCCATGGATATTAACTGGCCTTGGCATATCAAGTTTCAGTAAGACTGGTTGCAACTTCTATTGAGGCTAGACATGGCAGCCCTGTTAGGGCTGAGGGTCTCAAAGGCAGGTAACAGAGTCAGAGATGTCCCCCACTCCCAGTGTTAGGAGTCCCACATGAAGACCAAACAACAGAACTGTTACATATGCACAGAGGGCATTGATAAGTCTAAGTCTCATGCATGCTCTCTGGTTGGTGTTTTGGTCTCTCTGAGCCCCTACGGGCCTAGGTGAGTTGATTCTGTCTTGCAGTGTCCTTGACCTGTCTGGCTCCTACTATCCTTCCTCCACTTTCCATGGGATTCCCCAAGCTTCTAATATTTGATTGTGGGCCTCTGCGTCTCTTTCCATCAGTTGTGGATGAAGCCTCTCTAGTGAGTTATGTTAGGTTACTGCCCATGCATATCTTGTAGTCAGGACAAACTGTAGGTTGGTTTTGTGTCTGGGTTGGTATCCCAGTCCTCCCTTTGGGAGTCTTCCCTATGACTGGGATCTTTTTTGGTCACATCTATTTCGAGTTATATAATTACCCAGATGTCCATTGTCTTCTCCAAGATTAGTAAAGTTTTCTGTTATTGTTTCACTGAAAAGATTTTCATTCTCCTAACTTCTCACAAGCACCACCACCACCACACACTTTAGTGTATTGGGCTAGGTAGATTTGTTTTGTTTTGTTTTTGTCTGTCAGCTTGATACAGACTAGAGTCCTCTGGGAAGAAGCAATCTTAATTGAAAGATTGCCTACATCAGACTAACCTACAGGTAATTCTGTAGAGCATTTTTTTTGATTAATGATGTGGGAGGGCCCAGCCCACTGTGAGTAGTGCCACCCCTGGGTGGGTGGTTCTTGATGGACTAAGATGGCAAGTTGAGCAAGTCCGTATTCTTCATGATCTCTGCTTCAGTTTCTGCCTTTTGGCTGTAGCTTTAAGACCCTAACTTCCCTGGATGATGGACTACAAGCTGTGTGATGCAATGAACCCTTCCTCCCTAGTTGCTTTTGGTCATGATAATTATCCCAGCAATAGAAAGCAAACCAAGAAAGGTATGCCACTAATGACCTAGACATTTGAATGCATGTCTCTTTGTTCATTTGCTGGCTTGTTTTTGAGTCTCACTGTATAGTATCGAGTGGGCTAAAACTCACAGAGACCTACCACCTGTCTTCTGTCTCCATAGTGCTGGTATTAAAGTCACGAGCCACCACCACACCTGGCTTTGACATACAGGTGTCCCAAGACCCTGTATGCTTTCTTCAGTTTTTCTTCCTTTATTTATGTTGTAATGTGTTGTTTCTAAAGACCCATCTGGGGATGGAGAGATGCATCAGTGCCTAAGAGCACTTATTGCTCTTCCAGCTAACGACTGTCTGGAACTCCAGTTCCAGGGAGATCTGTTGCCCTCTTCAGACCTCCATAGGCAATGCATGCATGTGGCACATAGATATGCATAACACCACCCACATTAGAAAGCCCAGCTGTTTAAAGTCCTGCCTTCAGGATCCACTGTTCTCCTGCTTGAGCCAGTCTGTTGTTGAGGCTTTCAACTAAAGTCAGACTTATAGAACTCTTCACTTCCAAAATTTCCAACTGGTTCAAAGAGATCTCTTTCTCTTTCTTCATTTCTCACTCATACTGTGAATTGTCTTCCCATTTCATCTAACTGGTTACATCATGCTCTTGATCACTGATGGTTTTTTAAAGTCATTTTTGTGAGTGAGTACTCAGGCATTTTATATACTTTAATATACATGGACCGGTTACTAGCAAGTTATCTTAGGAGGCACCATATTACTTTATGCTCACTTTTTTTTTATGTTCTTATAATGATAACTGTACATCCGGTGAAAAGAATATCTCTGGCACATTTATAGGATGCTTCATCAGTAAACAGCTGTCTCCCAAAGAGATGTTGTGGGCTGTCAGCTTTTATGCAATTTTGAGTTTAATTTTAGCTGAGTATCATCACATAATCTCCCTATGGCCTCAACATGATTTTTGAGTTTGGGCAAAGTATTTACCATATTGAAGTTGGAGAGACCTCTGTTTCTGTGACTCAGGCATAAGTAGGAATATTAGCAGTACAGGCAGGTATGGTATATAGCTGAGCATGTAGGGTGTAACCTGTGTAGTTATTCCTACCATGTATGTTGTAACCCTTGTCAGGTAATTTAGACTTTTGTGGGCATTGGTAGTGGTTCCAGTAGTAGCAAGGAGTCAGAAACACCTGACTTCTGATTACGCACAGATGTAAGTTCAGGTGTTTCACAGAGAGGTAGGGACAGGATCACAGCATTCTACAGTGGCAAGACTACCTAGTCTTATCTGCAGAGTAGGATCAGTCAAGGTGCTGGGGACAACTGAAGCAGGCATCACATGGATGCATGAAAAGTGGTGTTATTCTCTGATGCTAACATGGGCATGCCTGCTGGGAGCAGGACTCTGATCCTTTCAGCTGTGTTGCATGCAGGAATGGAGTGGGCACAGGTAACAGTTAAAGCCAGGTAAACTTCCTTTTGGTTGTATCTCACAGGAGAGAGTAGGAAGAGAACATATTGGTGCTAGCAGTTTATCTACAGACATCTGCATTAGTTATTTTCTGTTGCTGTGATAAGGCCACATACAGAAGAAAGTGTACTTGGGCTTATGGTTCTAGAGAATTATACTCCAGTGTGACAGAAAGCAGTAGGCATAACAGTGGGAGCAGAAAGCCAGTGGCTCACATCTTGAGCTACAAGCACCAAGCAGAGAGAGAGAGAGAGAGAGAGAGAGAGAGAGAGAGAGAGAGAGAGAAAGAGAGAGAACTAGAAATGACATAGACTCTCTTTAAACTCTCAAAGCCTGCCTCCAGAGACATACGTCCTCTAAAAGGACCACACCTTCCAAAGTTCCCCACACAGTACCCCAAATGGGGAATAAAAATTTAAGTATCTTAGCCTATGAGGGACATTCTCATCAAATCCTCTACAGTGTTCTTAGAACGTGTGCCTGGTGGGCTTTTCCTCCTTGCCTATAGTCTGTAGTTCTCTAAGGATGGAATGGGTCACAGCTAAGCTGTGTAAAACTCTTCAGGTATCTTCAGGAGCAAGGAAGAACAAAACACAGTCATCCCTGAACCAAAATTCTCTCTGAAGCTGAGCTCATCACAAGGGTCACAATGGCATTGCTTACTTTATTCTCTTCTTCAGCAGTGAGCATTGCCTGTGGATGGCACTGAGAGAGAGGTGGTAGACCATGTGCACATTACCCATGAAAAGCCTTGTGTGGCTTAGCCACTCCAGCAGGTCAGGGAAGGCTCCCTCAGCCCTGCTTCTCTGCTCTGTCCCATGCAGTCCTGTCAGTGGTTTTGCAGCAGTCACTCCATCCAGTGTAGTCTGTGGGGACTCAGAAATGGCACTATGCTGTCTGAATTCTCAGGATGGCTCTTTAAGATGACTCCTGGCTATGGTATCCAGAGTGTTGCTGGGATAAGTGAATTTCTTCTCCAAAGCCAGACTAGTGGTCAGATTTCTGGTGTCTTAGGAATTTAGACTGTAGATGTATAAAAGAGCATGAACTTCTCCATGGTTAGGAGTACCAGTATCTGAGCTGACAGTTTCTGGTTCTCTTCTCTCCATATCCCTTCACATTCAGTGTGGAGCTGCAGTGGCAGCAGCTAGAATCTCGTTTCTCTTGCTTTGCTGATGTCCAAGGTCTCTGGATTTTTAAAACATTTCTGTTTCTGTACTGTAGAAGCCAAGAGCTCCCTGTGGCTACTGAGCTGACTATAGCCATATCCTAGTTCTTTGATTCTCTTTGTAAAGGAGCAGAGGAATGATGGGTATGTCTTTGCAGACATCTTGCCTCTTCTAATATGGCAATTAGATAGTGTCAAATATCTTGTCCAAAACAATATGAGAGATTGTTAAATAAAGTCAGTGAGTTTCATATCAGCAAGATTAAGTAAAAAAAAATCAAATATTTTCAACATTAGTGTAAAGTCATGGTACATTAAAACTTCCAGGGTCTCAACATCTGGATTAGTAGCAAACAGTGACACTAGTCTCAAGCCAAAACTATTATTATATGAAGATATTTCCTCTTTTATGTATAGAATCTTGTCTTTATATAATGATAACTGTTTATACTCTCTTTATCTCCTTTACTTGTCTTACTGCTCTAGCTAAGATTTCAAGCGTTGTATTGTAGAGGAAAGGAGAGTGGATATCCATATCTTGTTCCTTGTTCTAGTGGAGATGCTTTGTTTTTCTGGTTTAGCATGATGCTGACTGTGAGCTTGTGGTGTACTGCTTTTGTTATTTTCAGATACATCTCCTGTATCCCTAGACTTGCAAGAGTTTGTTAACACAGTGGATTACATTTATTCATGCATGAACACTGAGCCATCAGTGCATCTCTGGTGTGAAGCTGATCTGATCATGGAGAATAAGCTTTTTGATATGTTTTGGGATTCAGTTTTCAAGTATTATTTGAGAGTATTTGTATCTACATTCATCAGAGATATTGGCCTATAATTTTCTTTCTTTGTTTTTTTGTTTTTGTCTTTGTCTGGTTTTGATGTTAGGATAATATTGGCTTTATAAAGGAACTTGGGGATGTTCCAAGACAGTTGCAGACTTTCTGTAAAGTCAGAAGATTCTCACAGCCTCGGGGATCTGGAGAGATACTTGGGATTTCCCAGGCAGCAAGAACTTGTAGAGTGGGTGATGGGAGTCTTGGATCTCAGCCTGTTGAGGGGGATGGGTGCACTGCAGGGATAGGTAGGGTTTGTGGTGGTCGGATCTCTGCCTGATAAAGTGGAACTGGAGAGGGAGGCTGATGGAAGGCGTGAGATAGCTAGTCTTCAGTCAGGCCTTGGGGCTGGGTGGAGTTGATGGCATGAGCCCAGTGTCCCTACCTAGTAGGGGTTGAGGGAGTACCAGAAGGCAGGTGGGAGGTGTGTGACCCACAGGTTTGTTGAAGAAGTACATAAAGATTCATTTTTAATCAAGTTTCTAGAGTTACCATCATTTACAGAGCGTGCATAAGGGTCATTTAAACACCCATGGGAAGCAGCCAACATGCTCAAGACTGTGAGAGTGTTCCCAAGAAAAGGGACAGTTCACTCACCACCATGAATGCAGTGGCTAAGGAGCAAAAGAGATGGGTACAGGGAACCCATATGCTAGAACAGACATAAGAGACATGTAATCCCACTGCAATTTATGGTCCCATTGAACACTGATTCTAAGAGACACCCCCCCCCACATAAACAAGGAAAAAAGGAAAGAAAATATATTAGTTGCTTTTCTGTTGCTGTTCTAAAACACCATGACCAAGGTGATTCATAAACAACAACATTTAATTGGAGCTCAGAGTTCCAGAGGCAGAGCAAACGCATAGGGCAGGAACAGCTGAGAGCTCACACCCTAGTCCAGAAGAAGGAAGCAGCTAACTTTTTAAAGCAGAGAGAGCTGCCTTTCAATGGTGCAAGTCTCTTACAACTTTAAAACCTACCCCTGTGCTATACTTCCTCCAACAAGGTCACACCTCCTAAATCATCCAAACAGCCACCAACATGGGACCAATACTTAAATATCAGACCCTTGTGGAGGGCATCTCATCCCAACCACTACAGAAAGTAAGGGAAATGGGTGTACAAATTAGATATTTAATATTAGAATTGTAGTCTTTGGTGTGTGTCTTTGTTAGTGTTTCCATTGCTGTGAATAGATACCATGACCAAGGCAACTCTTATAAAGGAAAACATTTAATTGAGGCTGGCTTACAGGTTCAGCGGTTCAGTCCATTATCATCAAGGTAGAGAGCATGGCAGCATCCAGATGTGGTGCAGGAGAAGGAGCTGAGGGTTGTACATCTTGATCTGAAGGCTGTCAAGAGAAAACTAGCTCTGGCAAGACTTGAGCGTATATGTGAGACCTCAAAGCCCACCCCTACATTTCCTCTCATCTCCTCCAATAAGGCCACACCTCCTAATAGTGCCACTTCTCATGGGCCAAGCATATGCAAACCACAGTATGACAATGAAATTTGAGGTTTTATTTAGAATAGGTTTTTCTTTCCACAAGAATCAATTAATACTTAAAAACAAAAACCTCACCAGTCATGGTGGCACATGACTTTAATTCCATCAAGAATTAAAGAGATGGATCTCTGAATTTGAGGCCAGCTTGGTCTATAGAATGAGTTCTGGGACAGTAAGGGCTACACAGAGAAATCCTGTCTCAGAAAAAAAAAAAAAAACAAACAGACACAAAACAAACAACAACAAAAAAACCTTAAAATAGTTCTCACCAACCTTCCTGAAGAAATGTGCTACTAGTTGGATGAGTGACTTATGTTTTCAATCTGTAAAAAGCCAAGGAAATAAAATCATAGCATAACAGAATGAAAAAGTCTGTTCAGGAGACACCTGGAAAACTACATATTGCTCGAATTCTTTCAGTTGTCTTACACAGAGACAGAAGTACTGGTTCAAATGATAAGTCATCCGTTTTTCCTGCTAGCATGCCTTTGAGCAAATGTGTGAACTCATACAAGTGGGATTGAAGGCAGCTTTCCTCTGAAGAACTTAGCAGCGTATACATCTCTCTTAGACAGAAACTCTCAAGCATAACCTCTCTAGTTTTTTCCAGACATATTTCTGTTGGAACCTAGGTAAAATATTAATGCCTAAGTAAAATGGTAAGGCCTAGGTAACAGTTACCTGGCTAGCCTGCCATTATAAGGAAACTTCATTTGTTTCTGCTGTTACCAGGAAACCTTCTAGTGCTAAGACTGATTACATATTCTGTATGTTCTGTGCACTTGGGAACCAGTTACTATTGAAGTCAGTAGAACTGCTTTGTATAGTTACCTACACTAAGCTTGGACCCGAACCAGACACACAACAGTACTCCCTGCGCCTATGGATAAGCTTTTATGGTATTAATCTTTATAAGCTACCCCTGGGATAGACCCCAACATAAAGAGAGATACTTGCACCAATATAAGAAACTATTTGATATAAGACTTGCATTTTGAGTAGTGGTCTAATAAAGTTTAAGTTCTCAAGACCTCCCTGGGAACTGACATCCTACTTGGCAGAAAGAGACATGTACATGGGTAACTGACATCCTGGTTGGCAAGTTAAGACATGAATGTTAGACAAGTACCATCTTGGTAGACAAGCTAAGATGTGAATATTAAACAAGGCAAGTCCCCTGCCACAGTTAAATACCCCAGCCAATGGGGGCAAGAAAAATGTACAACAAAGATGTTTCCAAAAAAAAAAAATCCCCCATCCCTAAATCCTGATTGAATAACTTGACACAGATATTTGTGGATTTTGAGCTTAAAAACCCTGGGTCTTAACTCAGGGTCATGGTTCGGTTTCTGGATCGATCATGGCCCTGGTCGACCAGTCTTGTGATGTATGCTTGATAAACTATCCCTATCTGACTAAGATTGGAGTTCCCGTGGTTTTTGAGGTAATTCTTGGACCCCAACAGTTCTGTCTATCTCTCTATTCTACAATCTTTAAAACACTCCTTCAAGTAAAGCTAGATCAGATGTGATGCTGACTGGATAGCTCAGCAATAGTCACATGACTTCACGTATTCCACCTCAGAGGGCACAGTTCAATGGAGGGAGTTAGCTTGTGTGAGGCTGTCAGCATCACCAGAGAGTGAGTATGGCAGCTTCCCCAAGTTCAGGGCCTGACTGAATCCTCTCAGTGACTTGTAGTTCTCAGACATCAGAAAGTCCTCGAGGGAAGGAAGCTTGGAAGGAAGCCACTGGCAGGCTCTTCTTATCTAGGTAGATGGTTTTGCTCTGGAGTCCAGGCAGACTTGCTAAGATGCACTTTCCTCCTTTGCTAGGTTCTTTGCTGCAATTGTTCCCCACAAGCTCAGATGAACCAGGGACAGTCTGGTCCACTGTGTGCTCTTTGCCCATTTGGCAGATTGATCCTATGGATGTATTTTCTGCCCTTGCTCAATGCTGTGGCCATCAACTGCCTGCGACACGGTTTGAGAGAGACCGATCAAGCCACCATATTGCCTCCCTCCAAACCATCCAAGTCAGCAGCCAAAAAAACTAAAAATAACTAGAAACGCTTTGGCTAGTCTGTCTCAAGGGTGTGGGTCAGCTGAGGCTCCAGAAAAAGGAAACATGGAGCCTGGCAATCAAGAAATGCAGTTACCTGTTCCCTAAAAGCTGTGTGTGACTTCAGCAGAAGAGCAATAGACATGAACCCACTTAAACACTTAGACTGTGTGGTAATATGCAGACACGGCACACAGTGGTCAGGAATCTCATAGTAGGGCAGAACCTAAGTGACATCTGTCTATAGGTTCACAAACATGTTTCCTGGAAGGGACCTTCTAGAGGAAGTGACAAGAAAGCCATATCTGGAGTGAGAGACAGTGAGGAGGAACTGTCTGCTCTGACTTGGTTGATGAATACAGTCAGGACCACGAGAAGCAGGCTAGGAGTCAAAGGGCCCTTCCTTGCCGGGTGCCAGCCCTGGCATGGGTGAAGGGGAGAAGCAGCTTCTTCTTTCTTCTCCTCTTCTGGTTCTTCTTGAGGCAGCCCTATGCTACTGTAGCTGACCTGCAGTCAGCGATCCTGTGGCCAGAAACTGGCACTTGCATCCCAGCCCTAAAACCACCAGGGGGTTAAGTAAATAGCCTTGTGCTATCCTAAAAACTTCTGAGGGTAAGAGACTGCAGGCTAGGGTGATTAACACCTGCAGCCTAACAGCAGAGGATTAGGCAACGTGGCCTTTGTTTTATCTCAGCAGAAACTGCTGGGCTCTGACTTATGTCTGCTAGTCTGCAGTCCAGGAAGAAAAGACACTTTAAAAAGTTGCTATAGATTTATTTAAGTGTAAAAGGTATCCTATACAGCTATCTGAGGGAAAAGGTGGAAAAATCCTGAGTGGGGAAGAAGAAAAGATTCTAACAAAGTAAAAATTCTAAGGGAGAAAAATTTTAGGCAGGGGGAAAAGAAAAGGAAAGGACGACCGGCTCCTAACTAACTAACTCACTGACGAACTAACTAACTAACTAACTAACTAACTAATGAACTAAGTAACTAACTTCTTTGTCTTTGTCTTCAGTATTTATGCATCATTCAGAGTACATGATCACATGTTACAAAGTCCATCACAAGTTCACACCAAAATTCAAATCATAAATTGAAATAGAAGTTTACAACACAGAATGTTTGCATGAATACCCGTTAGGAGTAATTATCTAGCTAGACATTCATCACCTGTCTAGCTCCACAGGTTCGATGAAAGTTTGAAACTATAACAAGAAATTAGTGAAGTTTTGTATAGATAAACCCAGGCAATATTTTCTCTTCTGTCCTTGTACCTATAATAAATCGTGGATTCCCTTTTAGTGACCTATGGTTAATTGTTTTACAACTTCTTGGAATGTGCTCTGAGCAGGAGAAAGTCTGGTTACTATCTCTCTGGGGCAATTAACTGATAACACTCAGGAGACTGGCAGAGTTCTCATTGCAGTTTTGACTATGCCTGAGGGATCTAATAGCAGTCCTGTTATAAAAGAGTTTAATAATCATTGATATAATTTTAGGAATTCTTATAGGATCATCATTAAGACTTACGAAGTCATCTATTTGTCTACATAGTATCACTACAAGACAGTACATCTTCGTGGATCTGCAGAGATCTGCTACAAAGGGATGTGCTATTGCTTAGTGATTGTTACATATGTTTAATAATAGTGATAATAGGAAAAGCTTATTAACAGCAGGAATTTTTCCTAAAATTACGTCTCCACAGCTTTGCTGGATGGAGCACACTTGTCGCAGATTATATAATAATCCGAGGCAAGCATTTCAGGATGATCATCTGCTAATTATTACCTTGTCCCATTATGGCTCCTGACACTTCCTGACAAACTCTTTTCTAGGACAACAGGAGGAAATGTCAGTCTGGAATTTCCCACAATATGCAGATGATTGACTGACCAGGTGCTATTATTATTGTTACTATTGTTGTTGTTGCTGTTGTCTTAAAAAGCACCAGGTTTTGGCTTGATGAAATGAGGACTTGGGGTGTACAGAGCAGAAATAGAGTAGAGACTGAATCATGGCTTGACAGTGCTAGGTAGGGAGGGGGTGGCGTGAGGCAGAGCTCTGGAGAATGAGTCTCCTCTGTCCAATGTGACAGCTGAGTGGCTCTGGACGTCAAGCCCTAGTGTAGACCCCAGGGTACACGCTCTAATCTAGTGGGCAGAACCAGGCAAGGGCTTGCCAAAGAAATAGTTCCAGCCAATGAGTTAAAAGTCTCACTTATCAAGTTAGTGTCTCTTGGCTTAATAGCTCCAAAATAATTAACTATTCACAATGTCTGTTATGTGTGCATATATAGTTTTCAAAAAAACTTTTAATAATTTTTCTGTCCTTTGTTTCAAAACTACCTGAGAGGAAATGAGGTAAAACTACTCCTCCCATCCCTGTCCCCTCTCGTGCAGTCTCATACACACAAAATATGAAATTCAGTTGTTGTTTAGTTTGTTGCGTGTCCCTGCCCCACTCCCAAGGTGGGCAAGTAGCCCCAGACAACAGAAAGCCCAGCTCACCCACCACCAGCAATCAGAGACACTCCTCCTTCCCTGGGCAGGCCACCGTCCGGCTCAGCACTTGTGATTTCGTAATACTTACTGTTTTCCTTGCTGGATACTAAAAGCGATACTTTTTAAAGATATCATAGAGAATAAAAGTAACTCAGAAAATCTAGATTTTTTTTTTAATGCATGTAAATTTTATGATACAACTGCCTTAGAGTCATTGTGAGCAAAAGGCAGGGAAGGATGTGTTTGGGCTGGCCAGCTTTGCAGTCTGGAAATCATGCGAGCCGTCTTTCTTAGTTATTCTCTTGCTTTCTGTAGGAAAAACACAGTGGCCTTTCCATCCATAGTCGGGCTAGGGTGATGACAAGTTTTATGAGCCTCAGAGGACCATTCTTGGCCATCTCCTGCTGAGCCTTGTTCCCTAAGCAGGGCAGATAACTTTGCTAACACAGGGGAAGACAGCATCGATCCCAGGGGTAAAGCCCTGTGTTAGTGCTTGGGAAACGGGAATCTGAGCATCCCTTTCCATCTCCCACCTATCAGTGAAAGACTAATATACCCCACACAAGTGTGGAAAACGAATGGAGACTCAGACTTCAGAAGCATGAGAACCTAGAAAAATGGTGAAGATTAGGGGCTGTTTCTCAGAACGCACTGTTTCCTGCATTAACTACCCCCTGACATTTCCAAACATGGCTCACCGGGGAAGAAAGAGCATTGTCTGTCTAAGTTCTATTTTCCCCAAGGCTTGGTAAATAAGCCACAGCCTGGTGTTGGAATGCTCTGTTCCTTTTGGGTGCCACACTTTGCTGGCACACTGTTCTGGGGATGAGTGACGTCAGCAACCCTGGACACATGAGGCATCTGACCACAGGAAAAGTACAGCTACGACTGCAGCCAAGTGTTCCTTTAAAGATGTTTCCAGCTCGGTTTCGGATGTGGCTTTCATAAATGGCAATTGGAGTTTTAAGACTTTATCTTGTAATGTGTTTAGAGTAACATGGTTCACATTGTGTACATTAAATTAATGATTAATCTTATTTGGCTAATTGTTCCACCTGCTTTTTCCCATTTATTTAAAAAAGCATGCAGAATTTCAGCTTTTGGTGTTGTGACAGAACCCAATTTATCCTTCTTCTTGAAATGGTTTTAGTTGGGAAAAAGGTTGTCTTAAGAATGACTTCCCTTTCAGACAATGGCACCTGCTGCATCTGCTGAAGTAGTCACGGCCGCTTTCCTTAGAACAGGGTATGTTTTGGCTCTCCCCAATATTTTTATTAGCAAGTATATGAAATAATGAGTTTCTCCATTTCCGGGTGCTCACCACTGTCCTTTACTCAGTCCTGTGCCCTCAGACACCCTCTGCTCTCACTCTTGTCTGGATGTGATTTTATTTTGCTGAAGATTTGTTGAGATTTAATCTTTAGATAGCTGCCTCCTCCAGTTCAGGTGAATTCTGAAGCCTTATGGAAAACAGGGTATGGACTTAGAATCTGTAAATGAGAGAGATCTTTCCTTATCTGTCCAAGCCCAATCTATTTTACTTCACATAATATTTTCCAGTTACATCCATCTTCCTGCTTGACGTCTGTTGCTCTTCATGGCTGAATCAAAAGCCATTGTGTATAAACACATACCACATCTGTTGTGAAGGAACACGTAAGACCATCCCATAGCTGGGCTATTGTAAACAGTGCAGCAATAAACGTAAGTGTGCAAGTACCTTTTATTAATGATGGTGACTTTGACTATATCCCTGACTGGTAATTTCTATTAAAAAAAAGTGTGTGACTCCCACACTCCTTCCACAGTGGCAGCACTAACTTGTATTCCCTCTAACAGACTCCCCTCTCCTCCCCCATGCCATCTGTAAATGTATCTTTGATAATAACCATTTTTCCTGGGATGAGATGGACTCTCACCGTGGCTTCACTTTGTATTTCTCCAATGGCTGAGAACACTGACTGTCTCTTCCCCCATGCATTTATTTACTGGCGATTTCCACTTCTTTTGAAAAGTCTGTTCAATTCTTACTCTCTGGGGAGTTCTTTTCTTGTTTGTTTTCTGAGTTCTTTGCGTATTCTGGATATTCATCTCCCGTTAGATGAATCGCAGAGCTCCCATGTGTAGGTCCCATGCAGTCCTTGCTATTTTTCTTTGGCTCCTGAGTCCTACTTAATGTCTGTGACCGCATCATCTAGCGTTTCACTTTCTACTCTCTTACATGGAGGTCTTCAATCCATTAGTTTATTTCTATACAGTTTGGGAAATATGATTCCAATTTTTCCCACACTTGGGCACCCCATTCCCCAGCACGATTTGTTGAAGAGGTTGTCTTTTCTTCACTGGAGAATCAGGTACTGCATGGATTTATTTCTGTATTCTAAATTTTATCCCATTAGTCTGTTGTGTCAGTATGTCTGCCTGTGTTCGTTTTTATGTATGTATGCATTTATGTATGTATGTATGTATGTATGTATGTATGTATGTATGAATGTATGAATGTATGTAGTATGTGTTGTGTATGTATTGCCTGCATTGTCACCCCCAGTTTTGCTGAAGTTTAAGTTTTTAATATCTTCTACTCTTCTTCCTGCTTCTAGAACATCCTTAAGACCAATGTTGGATCTTTTTCAGTTTGTTTGCTTTTTTTTTTTTTCAGAGTTAATTCCATTTCTTCCTATGCTGAACAATTCCTTTAGAACCATGTTCTAAGTCATTGGTCTCTTCTATAGCATGTGCATTTAAAAATTCTCATATTCTACCAATCCTATTTTCAAATATTACATCATTTAAAGTCTCATTCCTGGCATCTGTTTCAAAGTAATTTTTTTTTTTAATTTTAAAGAACATGGGCTAGAGAGATGGCTCAGTGGTTAAGAGCATGGGCTGCTCTTTCAGAGGTCCTGAGTTCAATTTCCAGCAACCATATGGTGGCTCACAACCATCTGTAATGGGATCTGATGTCCCTTCTGGTGTGCCTGATGACAGCTACAGTGTGCTTATATACATTAAATAAGTAAATAAGTCTTTAAAAATATTTAAAGAACAGACTAGTCTGTCATAACTGTCTGGCTGTCCTGGAACTCACTCTGTAGATCAGGCTGGCCTCGAACTCAGAAATCCGCCTGCCTCTGCCTCCCAAGTGCTGGGATCAAAGGTGTGCGCCGCCACCACTGCCCGGCTTGCTCGTGGTATTTTGAGATTACTCTGTGAGCTGCTCATTATTTCTCAGAGCATTACTTTTACAATTCACGAGGCTATGCTTTTATTTCTACCATCACACATGGGATTCTGCCCAACTAGGTCAACCTGTGTTCCTAGACTGATGTTCTCCTAATATGCAAGAATGTGATTTGGACTACAATGGCAACGTAAGTTATTTATTATCAATCATCTGCCTGTCTATCCATCCATCCTTTCTCTGAGTATAAGCAGCTTTCCTTGGAGTGTCCCAGGGGCAGAAGGGTCTACTGGCTCATCTTCATCCTGGAGAGTAGAGTTCCTGGGAGCCTGCTTTAGAGCAGTGTCATCTCTGTATATAATATCCATCCTGGCCCTCAAGACTGACTTCAGTTTCCATTTTGGTGAACATCCCTAGGCAAAAGTGCCTTTGCTGTTTGATAACCTTTCACCTATTACCTAGATTTTGACCTGGTAATTTCTTTCTTCTAGTTCAGTACTCAGAAAATCATGCAAAACTTGGTTCAGCTTATTTGCACAGATGCCGGGTTTCTTGAGTCTTCTCACATCATTTGGTCGTATTTCTTTCCTTTCTGAAAGCGAGGCTTAGACAGGATTTCACTAGGTAGCCTTCCCACTTCACCTTTTCGGTGCTGAGATTCCAATGTATTGCTTCTGGATTTCTTGTTCTCAACTCTAGACCTTGAATTCCATCCCTAATGGCTATGATCTGAGGCATGTGTCAGTGAAATCAGGAAATTTGCGAGTTTGTAAATTGTGTTTATTCACAAATAAGAATTTTTAAAAGATTTATTTAATGTATAAAAGTATACTGTCAATGTCTTTAGACACACCAGAAGGCATCAGATCTCATTACAGATGGTTGTGAGCTGTGACGTGGTTGCTGGGAACTGAACTCAGGATCTTTGGAAGAGCTAGTCTGTACTCTTCTGTACTACCTCTGAGCCATCTCTCCATCCCCAAGAATTTTTATAAAGAGTTCACAGTTTCATTAAACCCAAACCTGTAACTTGTGACAAGTTAAAAACTGCTGAACTTCATGAACTGCTTAAAAATGTAAAGCCAAGAGTCTCAACCATGCTTGCAGCATCCTGACTATCTCAACTGGCAGGTTTATCCAGCTGATGTCATAAGCATGTGCCAAGCTTACCCAGTCTTTTCTGGGTGCTGAGGATTTGAACTTGGGTCTCCATGCTTGTGCAGCAAGCCCTTCATCTACTACCTTCTTACCATCTCCTGAGATAGAGCTTTCCTGTGATTCTACTGACTCCTTTCTCTTTAGTAGACTCTGATCAGTAAGCTTTGCTTGCCTATGCTCTGCACTCAGCCTTCCAGAGTTCATCTCCTGGGTCCTTCGTTATTGGCTTGATATTCCTTTTCTAGAAATGTAAAGTAGTGGGCTACCTCAGCTTTACAGGCTCTGCTGCTACAGCATGAGAACAACGGTGACCACTACTAAGTGAATGGGTAGGGCTACCTTCCAACAAAACTATCTATAAACCAGATGGTGGGATGGACTTGGCAGCAGTAGGGGTGGGCTGTCTCCTCTAGCGTGTCCCCAGGGTGTGCCAACCATACTCTAGAGCTGTCTCCTCCTGTGTGTCCCCAGTGAACATCTACACACGTACGTACATACGTACATACATACATACATACATACACACGCACACACACACAACCACACTGTACACATCTGGAGTCTGGAGGCCCCTCTGTATCTATCTGACTCTGTATTGTCCAGATACCTATTTACTCTTTGCATTTAAATGACCCCGAGTCCCCTAAGCCTGTTATCCTCCCAGCACTCTTAGAAACTGCCATCCAGAGATGTTGAAGGTGGAAAACGGGAGCCATCTTCACCACACCCTCCTCTCATCCTGGTTCTTTGGAGAGATACCTAGAAGAGGTAGGTCTGGAAATGGCATCTGACACACACAGTCAAATTTAACATTTCACTAACAGAACTAAACTTTATTTCCGTGTTTATTACATGTTTGTCTTTGATGCTGAGTACATATTAGAATTGACTTAACATACAACTTGGGAGAAAGTCTGATATTCTCTACTTGAATGAGTTAAAAAGGAATGTAAAACTACAAAATACTAGTTTAAGTGTGAGTTCTAAGGTATGGTAAATACAACAACAGACATCTTGCTATTTTTTTCTAATCTTCCAAGATGGATTTCACTATAAAAGCTTTTTTTTTTTTTTTTCCATTTCAAGAAAGGAAGGGCTACTCATAAAAAACCTTTTACTTTAAGTAAGTATAGGGCACAAATAAATCTCAACACAAAATTCTACTGCCTACTTAAAAGTTATGAATTGAGGGGACTAATGTCAACTGCAAATCTAGTGTCTTAAGGGTTAGTCCAATCTAAGGGTGACACGCAAATACAACTCCATCTGACATTCATGTTATCCGTTTATTATGCGGAATGGGGATGGCCAAATACTGCTAAGTGACAGAAATCCAAAATTAATCCGTTCTAAGGGGACCAGAACCAAGAGAGATGACTCACTCCATCTCTGGACCCACGCTGTGCACAATAGGAAACTACTAGTTTATACTACATGTTTCAAGACAAAATTAGCATGTGCAGCTAGCTGGTGGAATTCACATAACACAGAAACACTGCCTGAAGTGTGACACCAATGAGTTTTGTGTAGTATTCTACAAGCCTTTGTGAAGCAGTACCTGTCCTTTCTGGGAAGACATACAAGGGTCTACATAGCTCAGGCTGGTTTTGAACTTAACAGACCTCCTGTGTATATATTCTCAAGTACTCACTACACCTACACCCACCTAGGACATGTCTCTGCAGTATTACTAATCTTAGGTACATTTTACTTTTCTTGAGCCAGGTAGCACAGGCTAGCCTAAAATCTGCTATGTAGTCAAGTATAACGTTGGTTTGCAATCTCTCTGTCCACCTCATTTCTGGGATTATAGGCACGTAGTACACCATACCACACCACTCAAGTTCCATTTTTTAAAAATCAGTTTAAGACATGATTTTTTTCATGTATTACTGAATAAACATGCTAAAAATGAGTAATGCTTATTGTTGTAAGTTTTAGGACTACCTGCAAACCCCCTCTAATTCACCTCATATGCCTCCTCACGAAATTATTTTACATGATTTATGGCTTTTAATACTCTACCTTAATGTCAAGTTGTTGAAACTTTTCTAAATCAGTTTTCTAGTATCAGATTCTTAAATGAGAAAGAACAAGAGAAATTCCATAAAATTTAACTTCCTCCCTTCCCAGAAAAACTAACATCTCTTTTAAAATGCAAAAGCATGCTCCTTTTCTTAGAACACAGGCTAGAGCTCTCTGTGATTGTGTTTAGTGAACATTCCAGGCTTTGAGGACTATTTAGTCTCTATTGCAACTACTCAATTTCTGCCACCAAGGTGGGAAGCAGCCTTAGATAGTGTGTAATTAAAAACGAAGAAGCAGTGTAATGTTGGCCAGCAGGGGAGGATGGCCAACCCTGGCTTAGAGCTGTGTAGTGTCACCTACAGGTGACCGAGGAGTCACCTCAAAGAGGCTTGTGTCTTGCTGAGTGCGATGGCTGACTTAGGCCCTAGCAGTAAGTCACTATAAACATTTTGAGGATGAGTATTTTAAATTTAGCTACATTTCTGCATTAAGTAAGATTCTTCTATTATGAATCAGGTGTTCCATTGGGGATAACATTAAGAACTTGCTTAAGCATTAGTTACTGAGGGTTTAATTTGAAATTAATAAATGATGTCCATACAGTTTAATATCCAATTTAATGTTTAAAAAAAACTTAATGAAAATATAACAGAATCAAACCATTTAAAATAAGTACACTCACTACCCACTCCAGCAATTCATTTAAGTCATACCAACTATAGAATATGAAAAATAAATTCAGAAGTGTAATTACTTTAAAATACACTACTTCCACTTTCAATATTTTACATTTATGTATATATTCTATAGTGGAAGCAGAAATTCTCTCTAAAAACATTATCTTCTTAAAATCTTGAGGTGCATATTAGAGCCACAGGCAATATCCGACATATAAAATTTCAGAACAGGCCTTTGGGATTTGGCATCACTGGTACAATACAATGACCAGGGCACAGAACTGTACAATGCCTACCATCCGAGTAAGAGCCATTATTCTCTCCAATGGAGAGTGATTACTGCATACTCTACAAGGGCAGTGATGTTAGTAATTCTGCTGGGTATATGTCCTGACATAATTTCCAAATGTACAACAACACAAACAACTTTGTTAAGGCCATGTTTTATTTGCTGATTAATGGACAAAAGGCAATGTAATTTATTTCAAGTATTTTCTTGAAAGTCTGTGCTCATAAAAATCATGAAAAGTTGGAAACAGACTGTTAAATCACTGAAACTTTAAATATATCTTACACAATCTCGTTTGTACAAAAATACAAGTTAAATATAAACATAAAGCAGGCATGGTAGTTTTATGCAAATCTGTTTTATGTGATCTGTAGTTATATATAAAAGTTTCTTGGTTCTGTTATTTGTGAAAAGATCAACACCAGATTGAGTTACTATCTATTAGCAAAGGACCCTAAAAAGCTTACTTCAGCGATAATCTTGTACATGGTTATAAGTGTTTTCTAATTTGAGATCATCTAAACACTGGGAAAAAATAAGAAGGGCAGTATGTCCATAAACCAACAAATAATCTGGCTGCAGTGTATCATAAACACAAACCCACACATCTGTACAATGAACGTTAGTACCTACGCACACATACGCGCACGTTTGTACACACACTGCACACACAACAACCCGGCCACACACAGCCTAATGAGGCGCCACGGCCTGCTCGACGTTCAGCTGCGCATTTTTTCTGACTTCATCAAACGAGTAGCTTTTTGTCACCTTCCCATTCTTGAAAACCGTATGGAGAAGATCCTGCAGAATGTAAATTTTGTTATTAAAAAGACCATCTACCAAATATTAAGATCATGCTTTGACCAGTTTACTTAAGAGGTCAAATACACAAAGCCGTCGAGAGTGTCAACTTCCCACCATGAGATTATGATAAACACTCTTAGACTGGTTTTCTTAAAAAAGCAAAACCTCAGACGCCTGATCTTTTCTACTGCTGAAGAAACATGTTTGCTTGGGAGAACTGCAAGGAGTCCTGATAATTATTACTCAAGAGTCTGGCCAAATACCTCAATATTGCTTAGATCTGCCAATCTACAAGTTTAATAAATTTGTTAGCCATTAAATTTTGGCCTTAAAAACCCAACCCAAGACAGAAACAGAAAAGCAGGTATTGATTTTCGTCTCCTTTATAGTGACCAATTCCATACGAACTGTAACTGCAGAGCCACAGACAAGACTCAACAGAGGATGAGGACTCACTTCCCTAAGGCCCTGTACAGTCTAGTTTCTATGTGAAAACAATCTACTTTCATATTTTTATTTCATCTTAATTTTCTTATAGTACACATGATGTTAGCTGGCGTCATGTGTGCTCCAAATTAGTGTTCTAGATGTAGCATTTTCTTTTCCAAGTTTCAATGTAAACTACCAGAAAATGCTGGGCTTTAGGAGTTAACCAAAATGTCTCGATGATCATAGAGGCTACTACCATCAAGCTTATGACTGGACACTAGGTTGGACAGATGCTATGGAGCACTGTTCAGTCAACGTTTCCTTTGACTTAGTCTCAACTGGTTTTGCTTCATCTGAGGTGGCCCAATACAGCAGAGCCTTGGCAGTCCCAACTGCTTTGTAAAATCTACTCAAAGAATTGCTGATGGACTACAAAGAGATTTAATTCTAAAAGCCTGATCTACCAGTTCACATGGTTTTCATAGAAGGATTATTTTATTCCAACCCCAAGTCTTAAAAGACATAATGAAATAAAGGTAACTGTTGTAAGCAGTCTGATTTACACAGTATTAAAGCACCATAATAGCAGTAATTATTTTGTACTTATATTTGAAGAATGTACTCATGAAAAGTTTTTCCCTTTAAACTGAATGAAGCCCCCCTCCCATCTAGTGGCTTAGAGCTCAGTAATCTTTTAACCTTTCAGTACACAAATGTCACGTGTACTTATGCTGAGAACCATCGGGTCACACGGCCTACTTCAGCAGACATACTGTGTTCTTTCCGGTTTGGTTAACTAGGATCAGAAAACTCAGTTATGTGATCTGAATGACCAATGACCCACTCCACTTCTACGATTCTAAGACAATTTGCTTTATCTATTTAATTTTTTAAGCTCAGAATTTCCTGAGAATCAATTCAGACTAAAGAAAACCTTCTGAAGTGGTTATTATTAAGTTCTAAAGAAACATTTCCCTTCAGAATGTTTGAACTTTGACTAGTTAGTCTATTATGAAGTTACAATATTTTACACAATACAAGAGTTATGTGAAGTCCAAGATCAACATCTAACCGTATTCTTTGCTATGCTTCTCCAGAAATTAGTCACTGCTAACTGACAGTAAGATTAAGACCAAATACACAAAAGCCCGTTAAAGGCCATCACTATCTATCATGACTGTCACTGTGGGAAAAAATTATTTCACTGTTACAACTGTTCTTAAAACAATCTGAAAGAATAACACAAACCTCCCTTTTCTTAATTTGCAAAGCCAGTTCACTGCTGTTAAATCCCCATCAATAGACACTTACGTGGCCATACTCCTCAAGGTCGCCTTTCCCTTCTTCAAGGGTGACAAAGGTCCCCGCTGGTGTCCTATGTAAAGAGAGCCGGCCCTTCTTCGACCTTTTATTGGGATCAGCAACTGGGTCCTTAAAGACATTAACCTGAGAAATCCAAATTAAGAGAAAAATGATAAATCATCTCCCTCTGAATGTCTCTAAAAACATGGATACAGCTCAATGTGGGGCTCGCCAGCACATACAAATCCTTGGGTTGGACCACGTGCCAGATTCAAGTTTTTTTTTTTTTTTTTAAAGTGTATTATATACAAGTTTTAGAAGTCTATAGTGTTGAATATGTAACTACATCAGTCTACAACCGGCTGTTAGAAACACGAGTCATTAATTAGCCTGTTTCCTTCAAAACAGTCATGCTGTGGAAACCCAAATCTTGGTTATCTTTTATAGGACGATTTAGAGAAATGTACCAAGTTGCCCTTACATAACAGACGTGTTCACAAACTTAGAACTAGGGTGTTTAAGATAAAGACACCTTGTCGTATAACCTTCCTCTTTCATTACCTTTTACCTTTATCCTAGTAAGAGGCTGGGATACAGCTCAGAGGTGGGGTGCTGGCTTAACATGAATGAGGCAATGTACATGTACACACACATACACATACACACACATACACAACACATACACATACACAACACATACACACACACACACACACACACACACACCACACACACACACACACACAAACTGGAGAACCTGCTGGACATGGTGGCACAGACATGTGAAGCACAGACTAAGGGGCTACTGCAAATTCTAACCCAGCCAGGGTCACACCGTGAGACC
>JANHMN010000010.1:32717464-32728365 GCA_030674055.1 Rhabdomys pumilio
CCCTGACTCACTGACCCAGCCAGGTCACACTGCAAGACCCTGACTCAGAACAGTAACAAAAATGACTTCAAGAATCTGAAGACAGTACAATGTGTATTTTAGGACCAGAAAGTTAGGGGGTAAACTAAGCAGATGGCACCAGCAATGGAGGAGCAAGAAATAAGTCAGTCTTGGGACTCTCCAACAAAAGGTAGATGCAGCACACAGGGCTTCTTCGGGATCTACTTATAATTACTATTTACGTATGTGAAGGTGCTCAAAGCACAACTCTGTGGAGCTGGTTTTCTCCTCCACCTCTACGTGGGTCCTGGGGATTGAACTTGCATGGGAAGAAGAGCCTTTGCTGAGCCATCATGCCTGCTCTGTTCTTTGGGACTCTTAGCTTTCCCTGACCCTTACTCCAGACTCCTCACTCAGCCTTAAAGAGGCGACGAAAGATGAAAGGAATGGCTGCCCAGCTATACTTCGGCCACTGAACATGATTCTGGTATCAAAACCAGAAGCTCAAACTCCACCCTCATAATAGGGTCTTGACAGTGACATACTTGATCATCTTTAGTATGTGATGGCCATGTGAGCTGACAATCTTCATCTTACCCAAACAGAACCAACTTTTCATACAAAGGCATATACAACACCCTGGGACCGACTGAGCAACACCCTTTCCCTTAAGTCATTCAGTTTACTGGTTCCCGTTCTCTTTGCTACTAGCTGACCTTTCTTCCCTGTATCTAAGTCAGGTAGTGCCCGTCAACATCTGACAGCCCAGCAGCACGCTGTCCTCTGACTGTGGCACTCACTGTACTCGTCCTAGATACACACAGGGAAGGAGAAGGAAAGCTGAAGGACACACCCCGAGGCCGTTGGTTACAACATAGCTGCACTTGAAGGAGCAATTCAGGAGGTCCCTGGTTAACTTCTGGAGCAGGGCGCCGCCAGAGCCGAAGGAGACGTTCTCAATACTCCACTTCTGCTGCTTCATTCCCTCTACAATCTAGAAGGTTGAAAACAAAGATGCTGGAGGTTATTCTCAAAGGACAACACTGTGAAATGCCTACAGCTGTTCTGTATCCCTCAATACTTAGATACTTATAGGCCTAGGCAGATAACAGAACACCGTCTCTTTCTAAAGTCCCACTCAAATGAGAACAGTGTTAACATGGATGCATGGAAAGAGGGGATTTTAGTTGCAGTGGCCACTGTGGTTGGGATGTGGGGGTGAAGACGCTTGAGAAGACTGGCTATATGCACTAAAGGCTCTGTAAGCTCTTTCCTAGCCACCTCGAAAATCACTGCCCAACAACCGTAAACAAGGCTGAAATATTTGCTCCAAATTACTACACACACTAGGGATTTCTAATCATCACAAATAAATCCCAGTGCACTGTGTTACTATGTGTAACAATTATTATAAGCCCTAGGTAATGGATATGTAACTGGCACGAGCATAGAATACTTACTTGTAGGTAATAGTACCGACAATGGCCAAGTCATTTCAACTTGCCTGGTGGTCCAGTTATAGCCTTAAAATGAATCATTTTCACATTCTCCCCACATGTCATTTATATGTTCTCCAAACATACTAAGTCTCAAATTGATCTTTTCTCTTGATTTTCAACATTGTAAAAGGAATAGAAATCGCAAATAACATCATATGTTACTAGTCCAACACAGAAGCACAATCACAGGGAATCAGGCATGGAAACACACAGGGTTGTCTCTTCAAAGGGAGAGAGGGACATCACGTCATTTCTGCCCAGAGGCCAGGAGCAGATGTGGTTCATAGCCTAGTGACCTCTGCATTTCCTGTGGGGTTGAGACCACACTGGAGCCTCTCTCAGACCCTTATAAGCTTGACAATCTATAGAATTTATCTTTATGACAATCTATAGACCCCATCTTTATAGAAGATGTCACAAGCACTTTACAAAGAGTGTCTTAAGTGTTACTGTACACAAAAGATTGAGTTAGTATCGCCAGAAAAAAAAATTGCCCAAATTGTGCTGTACTTAAATAAGGCCTAAAATACTCAGAGTCAGACTCTTGACATTTGAATCAACAACTACTTAGTTGTGCTGGGTTGACCCAGCTTCTTGCCTCCTGAGTTACTGTAAGCTCGGGTGGTTACAAACACCCCTTACCCTCATTACCCAAACCCAAAGGTATCCAAGGCCCCTAAACAGAGTTTTCACTGAGATGACTATGAAAGGAGTGAACTTCAATACAAAAGAAATGCAAGCAGAAGAGGGAGAAGACTGCTTCCCACGGAGAGGCAGGAGGAGAGGAAATGGCTTACGACTCACTACCCAGTGTACAGCCATGAAAAGGAGAGCTGAATTTCACATCACTGTATGCCAGCTAAAGTTTCTCCACTCAAAGTTATAAAAAGTCAAAAAACACCCACAAAAAAGTCAAAAGGGAAAAAAAAATCAAAGGGTAAGTAAACGGGTAAATTATCAGTCTTATTTCATAACCCATTTTTGTATTTTATACAGAACTTTCATACATATTTAGGTTGGCTCAGGAACCCTTAGGATTTAATTATCATTCACATAAGTTTTACTCCATTGTACAAATGCTTTTCACGTTATATATTTATGTATGTCAAAAAAGTAATTCGTTCTTAACATTTATATCAAAGTTGTAATGCACAGGGACATCCAGGAGATGTAGGCAGAAGGTTCTGAGATAAGGATTCCAGACTGCTGACGGAAGGGAGCCACAGTGACCTGACAGTGCACGATGTAACAACTAGAGAATAAAAGCCTTGGGAAACTGTCAGACTTCAAAGAAATCTAGGAAAAGGAGGTGTTTTATGAACTTTGAGGAGTCAGTACTATTTTAATGACATTAGGAAGTCATTCTAGTGGAGTGACCCTGATGGCAGCCAAGGAGATCAAGTCCCAAGAACAGAAACAGGACACTGTATTTTGTCTACTATAAATGTGATTTTTGGCTTCTTTACAGTAGAGGCTAGAGCAGGATGCTGCAGGGAGAAATGACTATTGACATGGAAATCTCAGGGTGAGGTAAGCAGTCCAGGAAAGGCCGACGTTTGTTAGATGAAGCACCCTTCCCCATTTTTACCAAAATTAAAGAATCTGTTTAGCATATGTTGAGAGAAAGCTGTTAAGATAAGTACCATTTCCTGTGTCTAAAAGCACGAGACTTATTTCCAATGAAAAACTCAGGCACTCTCCTCTGTGGGTTTCTTCTAACCTGCTGTGCTTTGAGAACCAATTTAAGATATTCTTCCTGTATCTGTAAACGTATTTGCATCAGAAAACTATCTGTCACAGCCGGTTACCTTCAGTTGTCATCTTGACACAGCCTAGAGTTACAGGGAGAGGGAACTTCAACTGAAGAATTGCCCACGGCCTGTGGCCAGGTCTATGGGACATTTTCTTAACTGCTAACTGATGCAGGAGGGCCCACCACACCGTGAACAGTACCACTCACAGAGAGATGGGCCTGGGCAATACTGAGGAAGGTAGCTGAAGGAGGGCTTTAGAACAAGTAAATGTGCCAGCCCCAATTTCTATACTCAAGGTTCTCCACCATCCCCTGCAGGCTGTCCTACCAATACTTAGTCCTTCTCACACAACAGCTTCTAATGTTCAAAGACCCAGTGTCTTGAAGCAGAGGGAGTTCCCACTTAAGCAAGGTAGTCTAGTCTGGGAGGATAGGGAGAAGCACTTTTATTCTGTTCCTGCAAAACTCCAGAGACCTCACTCTGGAACACAGGAGACCATAGAAATATTACACACCAAAGGTCTCATTTTCAAATCAATCTTTTGAAATTGATGTAATCTGGATACTGACTTGAAGTCACACTACCTTGTAGTTTCTTTGCCTGCTGTAAGAAAACACCCTGAGAAAGAAACTAAAGGAGATAGGTTTATCTGGCTCACAATTCCAAGTTACAGCCCCTCACCTTGGGAAGTCAAGAAAGCACAGGACCCGAACCCAGGGAGTGGTCCACAACGGGTAGGTCTTCCCATCTCAATGAATGTGATCAAAATACCACCCCACCAGTTCATACACAAACCTGACCTGGGTAATCCCTCACTGGGACTCTGTCCCCATGTGAATCTAGCTAGATTCTGTCATTCTAGCAATGAACACCAATTCTCATTCATACTCTGGGCTCTTCAAACTAAGCCTTTATTTTTCTTTAGAATCCTGTCAGGAGGGAGCTAGTGAGGCCTGGAGAAATAGGCTTTGGCTGTTGTTTAGTATTTTAAGCTACTATTATTTATAAACCTTAAATACTAAACCAAAAGTATTTACCATTATAAATATTTAAATAAGACAACTGCATTTAAAATTTAATGGGCTGTTTATGAACAAAGAGAGCTGTTTCAAGCATGGGGATTTCATTACTGGGACATTCATGTAAAACACAAACCTCCTGTAAAGTGTTGATATCCACTCCATCTCCTTGAATGACTCTAAGATACGGTGGCAGCAACTTGTAGCCTTTTGAGTTCTCAGTAACAGGAAACTTCTTGCCTAAAATATCTAAGACCTGTGTGAGAGAAACACATGACATAAGTAACTAAAACTGGGGCAGGCTAGGGAGTGCTCCCCAAGCTAAAAAAAATATTTTTCCTTGTTAAAACAATTTTGAGAAGTAAAAAATTCAATTACTTAATCTTAAACCATGTATAAAATTATTATATAATGTTTGTTCCCAATACCTCTCTATACTAGCTAATTTATGTCATTGAAGTCGCACAAACATGCTTGTTTTCCTTTTCATTTTTCAAATTACCAGATTCAAGAAAGAAAATCTGTAATATTAAACCAACACATATTTAAAGAAGAATGTAGGGAATGACACAACAAATTCATAATTATGCCTTTGATTTGGGTTTATTCTGCTTGGCTTACTTGTGTCTGACATTTGGGTCACAATGCTGAGAGAAATGCAACCATCACATTAAGAATGAACAAAGTGTATATAATGTGTAGTTACCCGAAGCTCTTGGCTCCCTAATGCTAACTCATGTAGTATTTAAGTCACTACTTAAGCCAATGACTGCTGCTTAAGACTGTACAGCACCTCAAACACTTAACACAGATTTGAACTTGTTCAGGAAAACTTGGTCAGACAGAAAAGACCTATTGGACACACCCCCTCAGGCAATAATTACTTCCTGACATAAATTGCTTAAAAATCCTAATTAAAAAAAAAAGCCCAGGTAAATGGCTTTCTTTATTCTGTAACTATCACAATGGAAATGTAAAAGCTGTTTAGTTTGTCAAAAGTGAAATACTTCAGGCTAAGGCACTGACATTGGGCTGTTTACAGAATAAAAAAAAACCCTCCGGTAATCTATGCTCCCACGTCCTACAAGTGAACAGTGACATACCACCTGCTCATTAGCTGACAGGTCTCACTGGATACTAGGACCCCATTCCACGTTTCTCAACCTTGGCAGGTCATTTCCTCTTTACAACAGAGATGGTGAAAGCTACCAGAGGCTGGCTGGCTTTCTTTTCTTTCTTTTTTTTGGATAAGATTAAAGCTAACATTTTGGTATAAAGCACCACACAATTCTCTAACAGAAGGCATCAATCAACTCCTGCTGTGACGAACTCTTTGTGAAAAGGGAAATCGGGCCCTGAACACCAAGGCCTTCCTCTCCTTATTAAGAAGCAGTGCTATCTCCAGTCACATATAACTTGAAAAGCAGTTTTGAATTATCTGTATGCCTTACTACCTGGAACACATGCTTCTGTACGAACAACTTCAGAGTTGTAACAGTGACTTCTAATAAATGGAATAAGTCACGAGTAGTCTGATTGATGGTAACGCTACCAATTCTGAAGGCACATAAGGAAGTATTAAACAGTCCTTAATTGTCTACTTGACAATATATAAACTAACCTTTATATCCTTTCTCTGCAATTAATTAATGTGTGACCTTGGGCAAATCTTTTGCTCTCCTTCTCTGAGTTAAAATTCTGAAAAACTTGAAGACTTTTCTAAAGAGCCTTGAAATAATGTCTATAGAAATGAGGAGGAAAGCAGCTGGTGTCCAAGCTTCCTGGTGAGATACATTACAATTTACCTTCAATACAGTGTCGAGCGGGTTTCCAGAATCGGGTCTGATGATTAGTGGTGCCTCTGTACTTCTCGATACTATTAGATGTCTCAGGTCTTCACCCCAGATTTTCTCACACGCATTATAAATGTCATAGCTATCACTGACCACAGACACAGGCACTGATGAGAACTGCGTTACTATGTGTTCAAAAGCATCCTTTTCATGGTCTTTTCCCCAAGCCGTTATGGTACTAGAAGACAAAAGGAAGAGTCAGACTTACTTAGGCAGACATATGACCTATTTCTGAAGCATCACTAACCACCTGTTCACATCTTCAGTGTTCCAGGGAAGGAGATCCAGTTTAGTAAGTGTACATCAGAAGGCAAATGAAATATTTGGGCCAAAGCACTCCTTGGCCAATTTGTTGATTATATTCAGCTTAGTAGTTAGTATTGCTTAGTTCTTAAATCAATAGTTAATCAGTAATACACTGGTTTTGGTTTCAGAAACCTTCGATCGACTCAGAGTGAGCTAAAAAGCACGTGCAGCTAGTCTTCCATATTCATGTCACATGTTCAACAGGACGAACACACACTCCCATGTTAGCTTGGCGATGCTAGCACTTGGTTCTTTTCTATACATTTCTCAACTGTATACCAAAAGACGTATGTCTTTTTTTTTTTTTTTTTTTTAACCTTGCAAAAAAAATCTTTTATTTAAAAGCAATTATCTAATACTTTATCACAGTATATACATTCAAATAACTCTAACTATATCTGTTATATCTTAAAATGTACAGTAACTGGCAGTGATGTAGTTTACCTGTAGGTTTTTTGTTTATTAGTTGTGCTCAAGGAACAAGAATCTTAACAGTTAGTTTGAACAGAATGTAATTTAAGAAAGAAAACGAAATGTAAAAGTTTCTACTAGGAAGCCATGTTTCGTTCATCTTTAAGCTGATTTTCTCAGGCACTCCTTGGTGAGGCTGGAAAGCCAACTAACACAGCTAACTACACGCATTTAACTCAGAAGTTGTTACTTTATATTATTCTTTTTATCCTAAAGAGCTAACTAAAGTAAATGCTTTTTTTTTTTTTTTCTGTCAACAGCTGCTAGGAGTAGCTGGTACAGTGCATTGAGGACTATAAGACGACACTCGTTGAGACTGATGAAGGTCTGTTTATACAAGTCATGTCACAATGAACGTTCTTCTTAACTGTAACACATGTCTACCTCACACAACTGTCTGCACGCCATAGGGACCACACAAATGAGAAGCCCACTTTCATCAGAACTGCTCCTGTCCTAGGACATTTAAGTCAGAGAATTAAGCTCAGTAATCACCAACCCTGGAGGGATTCACAACGTAAGAACCAACTCCTCCAGCCGGGCATCACTGCTGATGTAGCTCAGCCTGACTGACTGAGTCTCAGCAGTCCAAGACTGTACACATGCTATTCATGTGTACAGGCCTTTTACCCTGTCAATCTCAGTCAGCAGGAGGAGTTTGGGGATTTCTTCATCTCCCTGCTGCTCTCTGTTCTCCTTCATCTACTCAGGAACCTGGCTCTGTCACAGATTGGAATTCTTTATCTACTCCATGGACCCACTTCTGTGATCACAGCCCTGTGTTGTTGACGGCATTTCCCCAGACTCCTGTCACACTGTTCCAGGATCCGAGGGGGAGAAGGTATGGACCTGAATCACAGTTCACAGTAGCAGTAACGCTTTAGAGCTATTTTAGACGTTAGAGCATGTATTCTAAAGGCCTGCTGTTGTAAAACAGTAGCTTCTCCTTTTGTGTGGTTGAATAGAGGAAGGAAAGAGAGATAAACTATGCGCCCAAGGCTACCCACTGTTAAGTCAAGCAGGCTTTTAGTCAAACACAGAAAATATTACAGGATCATAAAACACACCAAACTTCCATCCTGTGCATGCATACAGTGTCCTTTTCATTTAACCCAGAAAGAAGCCCCAGGAGACTGTCCTTATCTTTAGACTCATGATATACTCATATGCCTATTACTTCAAAACTTAGTTACTCAGTAGCCAACTATATGATTACTACATTAAAACTTTAAGAGATGTGGGTATAAACAAATAAAAACACAAATAACTTTCATCAGCTAACACACATAATTTTCTGTGGCTTAATCTTAAAACTTTTATGAAAAAGGACTCAAGGTGCCTTCCTATACAGCAATGTCCTTAAAGTTAGCTGAGAATCGATTCTGTATCACAATTCAAATAATCTATCTTAGTAATTCTATCTCGGCTATCAACTTCTTTGCATTCATTTAACCGCCCAGCTCCAGACCTAACTTTAGACCACTGTTTCCTACACTACGCTTCCCAGAAATCCTAGCTTCTAGGTTTTCTATTTTCCTGCTATCCAAATGACCTAAAATCTATCTCTAATATATCATTTGGTCAGAACTTCAGGATCTACTTCATTCTGAAAACGTCTAATTAATAGTAAGCTAGAACTGAATATAATCACAGCACTTTGGAAATGGAGACAGGAGATTCGGGAGATCTCCTGACATAACAAGTTCAAGGCCAGCCTGGGCTACAGGGGACCCTGCATTAACAAACAAACATACAAACAAACAAACAAGCAAGCATTATGTGCACAGTTAACACTCAACATTAAAGTTCTTAACAAACTAACCCTCACCCAACATCTCAATCTCTTTTAATATACCTGTCTCAGCCCTTAGTCCCTAAAGCACACATATACTCTATCATAATGCTTGGTAGGCTGGAAAACATGAAAAAGTATTACTCAGAAAATGTTCAACTAAATCTTATTATTCCCTTATGAAGTCAAGATTCTACATATTGTCCCTATAAGAGCTCTTTTGATCTGGACAATGGATATGAACCTTTCTCAACTTGTTTGAGACTACTACACGCTAACTGTGCTTCTTTAAATAAAAATGCTTAGCAAACAGAGCAGACTCTTACCAGTGGACTATTTTTATCTTCAGAGGGTCAGCTTTGTATCTTTCTGTCCCTTGCCACACCAAGCAGACTGCCTTGTACATGAAAGCTGGCGAGTTAATATGTATCAGAGTGATGACGCTCAGTATATAAGATATACTAAGTACATATACTGGGTACATAATAACTTCCTTTTAAATTATTATTATTAAAATGGCTTTTTATCTAGAATTGAAGATACAGATGACAGTTTCCTGGGCAGAGATAGGTGAGATCACATAGAAAAGCAGGGAGAGTAAACAGTACTCATGGCCGTCCCAGGTTCCATTTAATGTAGAAAAATCTACCTGCAGATGCAGTATAGCAAATGAAAAACCATTCCTTAAAATAAAACCAATCTGGCAACTGTTAAGTGTTAGGAAAGGTCTTCAATTCTTTTACTAGAAAGATTTGGAATTCCTGCCCTGCTGGATACTAATCTTTGTAAAAAGTCTGTGCATCCAATTTGTACTGTCCATGAAAGTTTATTTAACATCTGGCTCTGTTGACAAGTAAGGTGTTGCTGGGTTACAAATAACAAATTCAAACAAATTTTAGAAAGCAATTTTTGTGTGTAGGGCCAGAGCTAGAACCCAGGGCCCTGTGCATGCAAGGCAAGTGTTCACGTAGCAAACAGGAGGATGAAAACAAACTCAGTTTTACCTGTGCTCTGCCGCTGGGACAGAATAGCCTGGAACAGGATCTTTTGTCCCATAGTACTTTTTAATTAGAGCAATTCCCGCCACGGTATCTGTTCCTTTGAAGTTAACCAAATGAGCAGAGGCCCCTATGCCAGCAGTCTGGAAGATCAACCACAAACTGAAGTTCAGAAAAGGAACGTAACATCCCATTTGCCTCATCCCACTTCTGGACCTCCCAGTGTCTTTACCCTTGCACTTGTGCTGTTCTGCATCAGCGTCTGCTGCACCCCTGTCTACCCCTCCATCTAAGACATAAAAACTGGAACATGTGCTGAGAGGTATACTCCATGTACTGGAACAGGATGACACGCAATAGCTATGCAGTTATCTGTTGCTATGCCTCCAGAACTGCAAGACATGGCCTACTTAAAAGCAAGCTCGGTCCCAGTGATAATTCTAGAAGTTGAAAGCGGCCTCTCACTGCAGTGGTTTAGATAAGAATGTTCCATATAGGTTCAGATATTTGAATACTTGGTCTCCAATTGGTAGTGTGCTTGGGAAGGTTTAGGAGGTACTGCCTTGCTGAAGGAAGTGCATCACTGCAGGAGGCTTCAATGGTTTCAGGCCTCATGGTATTTCCATTTTCTCACTCTGCTTCATGCTTGTATTTGAAGCTGTAAGCTCTTGGCTTCCTGTTCCTGCTGTTCCACCTCTTGCCACGACAGGCTCTCCTACCTTTCTTCCATCTGTTGCTTTTGGTACTGATGCTTTCTCACAGCAACAGAAGTAGCTAATACACTACTGACAATCCGAATTGTATTCCATGAGGCTCACTGGTTCCTTACCTCTTGTGAAGAGACTCCTCTGTAACCAAAGTCATGTAACTTGTATTCCAGACCATCTAAGTTACCAGACGTTTCTAACAAATATTTGGCCAGTATTTTCTTCTGCTCTCTTGAATTTGTGGCCACTGTAATTGGATACCAGGACTGAACAAGAATAGTCTGTAACAAAAAATAACCACATTATTAACATAAAATATTGGGCTCCTTCTGGGGAAATCACAGCTTTCTTAGAAGGGATATCCTGTACATCTGGACTCTTAGAAACTTCAGTGGGCTCTGAGGCAACAGATAGGATATGCACTACAGATGTAGTCATCTGAGGAGATAGGATGCACTACAGATGTAGTCATCTGAGGAGACAGGATGTGCACTACAGATGT
>JANHMN010000010.1:32728640-32764343 GCA_030674055.1 Rhabdomys pumilio
ATCTGAGGAGACAGGATGAGCACTACAGATGTAGTCATCTGAGGAGACAGGATGAGCACTACAGATGTAGTCATCTGAGGAGATAAGGTAACATTACAGATATAGTCCACTGCTCAGTCACTGTAAGCAGAGACAAGTGAACTCTCTAAGCCTCGAGGAGACAACTCCAAACAAAAGTTTTGATTCAAAGCTCCACAGAAGCAAATCATATTTTGAATGTCTGATGAGGGATCAGTTAATATTGAGGCAAGATTACATTGTCTTACTGTCCCTAATGCTTGTTCTTGGTTTCTTTACTTGTATGGACCTGTACCAAACAGGCCCACAAACCAGCTCTGACTTATGCACTAGACTCCACTAAGTAATTATTTAAAGTAGTCATATCTTTACTCCTTTAGACTTTGTTTTAACAGGGCTACTGATATTAGAGAATTCTACTTACAGACCCATGCTTAGCTTTTATAAGAAAGCTTGTTATAAGAAAGTTGTGTGAAGTATTTATGTGAGGACGTGTTAGAATTGTTAGGCTCTTACTTTCTAGTAAGATCTAGTCTTCAGTTTCACTTTTTTCTTGACTGCCAGGAAACTAACTCCAAATTCAGGCTGATGTGTAACCACTGGAATCATACTAGTGAATTTGGCTTGGGAATTTATTACACTTCATTCTAGAATGATAAATTTCCATTTTTATGTTCTTAGCCTGATAGTGTACTATCAGACTCAGTTTCTAATCTACTTTAGAAAAAGCTAGAAGGTATTACTAAAATGGTAATGATTTCTGAGCTGGATAATTTTGATACAAATTTTATAAACCAAACTTACTAAATATAAGTTAAGTGATCAGTAAACAAGTGGAAAGAGATTATTTCATCTTAGACATGACAATCTGCTCATCTAAAAAAAAACTAAACGATTGTGGCTTTAGACTCCTATGGTTAAATCAAGATGGCCCTCCAGGCTCTTCCCATTTGAAGCTCCAGTCCTCATTCCTTGATTCTGGGCTATCCTGTGATCAATCATGTCTACCTCTTGTCTCCGACCATCCCTCCATTCCTTCCTTCCCCATGCCTGTCTGCCTGAGAGGCTGTCTGACTTAGCTGAATGCAGGTGTTTAAATCCAAGCAAGACCTGAGGAACATCTGGGGACCATAAAATCACATGGAGCAGTAATTGTGTAAAACTACTAAGTCTGGGAAACTTTGCTAGACAACAAAGCTGATGCAACTCTCACCTCTGACCCATCTGCTCTCAGAATGGCTCCTCTGATCCCACTGCCAATCATGATCTTCCTAACTCCAAGTGCTAGCCTCTGTGACCTGGGTTTCACACTGTCGCTGGGTATCATTCCAACGAGGGCTTTAGGCAGGTTCTATCATGTTTCTTCACTCTTATGGTCTGACTCCCCCTCCACTCCCCGCCTCCACCAAACCCCCACCCAATACCTGTAGCCATTTTTTTCCCTTCTGCCAGCTATTTCATATAGATGGTGTAACATAACGGCCAGTCATTGACACAGAGAAGTGACTTGGCTTAGAGAAAGGATATCCTGACCACATCCCCTGTCTTGTTCTGTATGAATGTTCTGTAGGAGATTTTCTAATCTTATGAAATTCCACAAAGCTTCAGGTAGGACCCATCAAATCAAAGGTCAATATGAACCGTTATGTCTAAACGTCTTGAGTCAGAGCTGGCCACTGGGCAGCACTTCCTACACCTATGTCTGAGCTCACTGTGGTTCTTGTGGCTGACACTGAAGAATGCTACTAATAAGACAAAAGATTATGATTATAATACTCATGCTCTGTTATCTCAATGTTCTGATATTCCTCTGTTCACCACCCATCCACCACCCCCTTCCTTATTCAGGACCAACCAGTTTAAAGGTCAGCTGATAATACTCTGCCTAGTAGCTAACTGCTCCCCTCCTTGCTCTTTAAACTTTTGAACCTGGCTTTTCCTATAGGAAGCTTACCCTGAGAGCTGACTAGTAGCACAATTAGTCCTTTTTGCATTCCTGAACATTCAGTATTACTATGGTGTGTGTTCAGTAACTATTTTTGTTTAACTGAGATCAGTGTTCTACGGTTGAGTAGCGATTCTTGAACCCCAACATTTACTAACTAGTTACTTTCAGTTAAGACAGAATCTCCCTGTGTTGTCCAAGTCGGCCCTGAGCTTGTTACACTCCTGCTTCTGACACCATGTCCACTCCTCACAAGGGTTAACTACCATTTGCCTGCTTTCTATGAGGTATGGGAAGGGATGACAATTCAAATGGACAGAGGTCTTCTGATCTTGCCATTTTACCACCGTAAGCCACTGCACCGCTGCCTTTGCTGAACTATGTCCCTCAGCTCTGCCTCCCCCTTATTAAAAGCCACACCCAATTTTATAATTCTTAGGACAGAATTACCCATTCTTCTAGTACCAGCCCAGCAGACATTTTCCATGATACTCATATTCGCGATTAGTTAACAAGCTGCAACTCTCCCATAAAGGACCTTAATAAGGTATATCTTACTCTATTTTTGTGCCAAGCATTGTGTTGAGTGATAGATGGATAGATGGATTTAATTTACTTGTTGAATCAAATTTAATCAGCTCTACATTTGTTTGTTTTTTACTAGCGTGTTGCGATGTAGCCCTGGCTGGCCTTGAACTCAGAGGCCTGAGTGCTGGGATTAAAGGCACACCTGGCTTACCTCTCTATTTTAATTAAGCTCAGTAGTCAGTTCTTTCCAGGAATATGACAAAGATAAATAAAGCACAACCTGAAAAACTCTAGCTGTGTTATCCCACAAAGACTGACCTTAGCCCTGAAAGGAGAGACATTACTATCATACAGCGCTCCTGCACAGAACAACAAAACCAGCTTAGATTACACTGCTGGAAACCACCCCCTTTACAAAAGACCCTGTAGGGAAGAGGCAAAGGGGGGTGAGGAAGGCAAGTTAGTCTGGGCTAATCCAAGTCTACTATGTAGGCAGGCCTTGATGGAAGCTTCTGCAAAGAGCTACATTCCCACACAGATCAAGACTGTTTGATAACTTTTCTTTTAGAAGTGCTTATTACCATGTCACTTACATTAACTGAAATGGTGTGGCTGTTCTACCTGGTCACCTAGCAGGCCTCAGTTTCTCCATCTTTGAAATTATCTTTTAGTAGCAGAAACGTTTCATTCTGGGTTTTTGGTCAGAAGGGAGTATCTGGCCTAATGTGCTCGTCCCTCAGCCCCTTTGTATGCCTGAATGGTCTGCAGAGCTCCTAGCTTCTCTTAAACTAAGCTGGGTGTCTGGTTTGAAAGGACTAAGACTTCTGGTACCAATGCTCATGCATGTGAGCAGCAGTCAGTGAGGTTATTCATTATTTCAAACACACACTCAGAACAGAATTCAAAACAGAACTGAACCTCTTTGGTGTTATGTTAAATGTTTTAGAGGAAGTGCACGTTCAAGTTTGTAAGTAGTGTTTGCTGTGACTGGCAACAGATTTTAAGTACACAGTGGGAAACTAAGCTGAGGACTGGTGAGAGTAGGGATGAATTTCTTCAAAGATACAGTGACTTCACTTATGTTTAGCAATGTGTGTGCCTTTGTGGAGGGGTAAGAGGTGAGGCTGGCTGTCCTCTTCTGTCCTCCGCTCTGTCCCCTTGAAGAGATGGAGACTTCTCTTTTGAAGTTGGAACTCACTGATTTTGGGTGAGGCTAACTGCCAACAAGATCCAGCAATTTCCCTGTCCATCCTCCCCACCCCCACCTCTAGCCAGCACTGGCGTTGCAGTGTGCATAGCCTTGGCAGCTTTTTGTGTGGTTACCCAACAGTGGGATTTAGATTCTCACACTGGTGCAGCCACAGATACTCTTATTAACCACCACTCTAAGCTGACCGATAGTTTTTTTTTTCTTTCCCTCTTCACACTGTAGTTTCGTAGTAAAATACATCAAATAGTCATTCTCAGAAGACGATAAAGGAAAGCTCTAAAGGGGAAGGTGCACTATTTAGTCATGTTCCCCCTCCCCTTTTCAATTTTTCAACTATGTGGAGTATGTGTGTGTATATGCATGTGGGTACCTGAGCTTCATGTTGGGAATCATCCAGGATTGCTCTTCCATCTATCTTACTCATTGAGACAGGGTCTCTCAATCAAACCCAGAGCTAGTCTCCCTGGCTAACTTGCTCTGCGGACTCCCTGTACCTGCCTTCCAAGGCTGAAATTACAGGTGGGCTCTCAATCCCACCTAGCATTTACAAGGGTTCTTGGGATCTGAACTCCCACGTTTTAAGCCTGTGAGGCAACCACTTTAACCACTAAGCCCCTCCAGCTCCCATTCATCTACTCTTTACCTACCTTTGGGGAAGGCCGAGTGATCACAGGACTTACTGATGGACTACTCAGTTGTAAACTGAAAGTGATCTATGTGCTTGGCTGGCTTTGAAGATAAAATGCTTGTCTGAATGTACAAGCTGAGACAGTGGTTGGGAGCAATTCTACTAGAAGGTTGGGGATACAGTTTCGTGCAACAAGTATGTATTTAGCAGGTACAAGGCCCTGTGCTCTGGGTTCCGTCTCTGTACCACCAAAACCAAATCTCCCAAACCTTTCGCTTACTTTTGTGGTTTTATAGTCTTTCAAAATCAAAATCTCTGAACACAAACTAAGATTCCCTGTCACTGACTTCCAGATCACAGGTAATTCAAAGTTTTACTATATACTATAGACAATTAAAACTTATATTTTAGCCTACTGTACCTTTTTTTTCTAGCTTTTTTAGGCCTGCTATAAGTTGATGGCCCATCAAGAGTATAACAACATTTTAAATTCTCTGTAAACTTTGTAAAATATATTTTAAACACATTTTTGGGTCTTAGTTTTTCAAAATTGTATTTTATGCAGCGTAACAAATTACTTTCATCAATACTGAAATACTGGTGTTAACTGTGTAAACACCATTCAGCAATGTGGTGGGGGTTTTTTGGTTTGTTTTTGTTTTCAAGAATTCTTTTATGTATAAGAGTAGTGCACTGTAGCTGTCCTCAGACACATCAGAAGAGAGCATCAGATCCCATTACAGATGGTCGTGAGCTACCGTGTGGTTGCTGGGAATCAAACTCAGGACCTCTAGAAGAGCAGTCAGTGCTTTTATCTGTTGAGCCATCTCTCCTGTCCCCAGCAATGTGGTGTTTTATTGTTGCTTGCTGGGTTATTTCCCCCATAGATAACTTTATAATAATCCATCTCAAGAAGCCAGTATTATTATCACCAAAACTGAATGGTGGCAATGTAGAACCACTTAAGGAACAGCCTCCCCCACCAAAAAAAAAAAAAAAAAAAAAAAAAAAAAAACAAAAAAACTAAGACTACATATATGCCCCTCTCTTAGATTTAGAAATTAAACAGTATCATGTCTATATTTAGAAGCTGAAAACTAACTCTCTCTCTCTCTCTGTGAATGAATTGACTCTAATTGGAATAGAATGCCCACCAGAAGTCTGTAGTTATTAAAAACAAACTTGGCTACTTTTTTTTGCTCTAAGTCAGTATACATGGAGAATGACAAGGGATTAGCTGGCCTGGTGGCAGCTCTTCATGAGGCAGAGGCAGGAAGACAGTCAAGTCAAGGTCTGCCTTAACTGCCACTTAAGGTAACTTAGTGAAACCTTGTCTCAAAAAGCTTTTTGAAAAAAGAGCTGGACGTGTAGTTTCCTGGGAGAGTTGCCTAGTGTGCAGTAAGCCCTGGGTTCCAGCCCTAGCAGTACCAAAAGAAACACGAAAAACTGTAAGTAGATGGCAACTTAGCTTTAAGTAACCAATATCAGTCGTCTGACTTAGACAGAATCTCCTAAGATCAGAGTTCATTAAAGGACCTGAAAGTATCACTTAGTGATGAGGAAGCTGAAACAGGAGACAACTATAGATTACACAGCTTTACTAGCTGTAGCAAACTCACCAGATTCCTACTTCAATGATCTATCTTCAGTCACACAAACAAAAACAACAACCAAACCAAACCAACCCAACCAACCCAACCAACCAAAACAACAACAACAAAATCAGAATTCTGAAAAATTCTAGAAAAAAAAAAGAAAAACCCTACTCACCTCAATCCAATTGGTAAGCCAGTAGCACTCTGGGTCTGTGTTTTCCACTGTGAACAGCACGTTCCCTCTGGGGATGACAGAGCCCTCGGGAACAGCCTTTACTTCAATTGGGAGATGACCATCATATTTCTGGCAGGAGGCAACAATACATGCATTCATTCGACAGGCAATATTCAGCTGCCTGGTATATTGTCTTTTTTTTTTTTTTTTTAACATTTTATGGAAACTAAATTTTGGCACTGCAGAAAATATAGATGTTATAATCTAGTTAGTGAGTGTTTCCTGCAGCTTCTAAAGTGAGTTAAAATGATTAACAACTTAGGCACCAATCCAGCTCTTTAAATTCATGCTGTTTCTGCTAAGAACACCTACCATTTACAGTAAACACGGATCAAAAAGCATTTCCCCCACTCATTCAGAAAAGTGAGAGTAAGTTCATTCTACCATACCCTAAAATTATCCTACAAAACAACCTGCTCAGCCTAGGTCCTTTCCATAGATGAAAAGAGGAGGAACGACTACAGACTAGTGTCAGAGAATACATACAGAAGAGGAATCACTAATTATAGAAGAATTGTAAGTTATAGCCCCCATAACCTCGTGTATTTGATACTTGGTTTCCAGATGGTGGAACTGTTTGGGATCAGGAGGTGTGGCCTTGTTGGAGGTGTGTCACTTAGGGGTGGGATGGACATTTCTGCCTCGTGGAGAAGGATGTAAGTAAGCTCTTAGTCCTGCTCCATCAGTTCCTGGCTATGATGTCACACGCTCAGCTTTTGAAACTGTATGCCACGATAAACTCTTCTACAAGTTGCATTGGTCATGGTGTCTTACTTAGCAGAGCAACAGAAAACTAGCTAGGCCAGTGGCCCCCCCCACATCCTTTCTCAAACTGAGAGCTGTAGTTTTTAAGGAAATCCTAAGAGTTTATGTGATTCAAGGCATAACATTTAAATGAGAAAAAACTATTTGCAATGAAAAACACTAAAGGCATCATGATGTAGCAGAATGCTGCTTTACACATCCTGGTTTGATCTCAAACTCATCTGCAAGACCTTGGGGAGTCATTTAACAGCTCTAGACTTGACTGTAAACTGGGCCAGACCAGATTATGTCTAGCAAACCCTAAGATTGCCTGCATACATAATCAAGACTGGCCACTAGAAATTACAGACTCATCACTGCATGCTATCTTCACAGAGACCCTCCCAGAAGGGAATGATGGCAAACAGCTCAGTGGGCATGCTTACTCAGATATGCAATATGGTATGGGTCTGACTTTATCAAAGACCCACAAGTACCTCATTTTAACAAAAGCACAAAACTCATTTTACTACAAGCTACAAGTATTTCTAATACTATGGATTTGCTATGCTGTACAGCATATTCTAATTTTAGTGTAGTATAGTAATACAGAAAACACTACACTAAGAATTGCTTTTATAAATAATTCAATTTCCAGTATCTGGAAGTTCAGTACATTATGGTAAAGTGGAGAACAAGCATCAACTCCAAGGACCCACAGCAAACAATTCTGACTACTTGGTGATAATAAATTTACAGTATCTATTCTGAGACTGCCAAGTAACTATATCCTTTAAAAATTATTAGTCTATTCCCATTTCTAAGGTATGTTCTCCAGAAATATATTATCTTTCAAAAAATGAGTTATTTAAAATTTAAGTCACATAGCATATTACTTAGGCCTACTATAAACTATTGGTTAGTGATTCACACTACAGGAGAGAACCAAATGTTACCTACAGATTTTTATATGTATATCTAAAAATAACCATTATATTGAGATCAACAAAAAGCTTTACAGCTGAATTTTCTATTCAAATTCCATGGCAGAAAATTTTGAATTAAACCAAAACCAAAACAAATAAAAACTGACAGCCATTTTTACCTCAAGGATGTAGTTCCATCCTCTTTCATTAAAGACATCATCTTGAAAATGTTCTCGGTACACTTCTTTGGCCTCCTGGATTTTCTCTTTGGTCACTACTTTACCTGGAAGCACACAACGGTCGTGTTTATGTTCTGAACTGCTGAGTCACCACAGAACATTTTCAGCTCTCTCACCCGTCATGACTGAAAGGTACTGAGAGGATGAACCAACCCCACCAGGTCAAGAGCAGATGCAGAAAAGGCACGGTACTTCCAGGAGTTCACCCTAAGCACAAGTGTTCATTTATTTTCAAAGCACGGGGCAGCCATGCATAGTGACTCAGGCTCATCAATGAAGCACTCAGGAAGCCAGGGCAGGAGGATCATGAGTTTTGAAGCCAGCTTGGGTTACATGGTGAGATTATGTCCTGGGAAACTAAAACCAGCAAGAGAAGAACCGAAAACCCTTTACATAGTATCAAAACGAAATAAACAATGCTCTTAGAGATCCTTAAACCTAAGAAAAGCAACAAGTTCTTTTCTAGGTGAACTTTCTTCAGCAATGTCTCTGAGGCTGGGAAATCAGTCATTTTCACAATTAGTAAATGTCTGCCCAGTCTCATTTTTAGCTTTCCCGTCTGTACAATGAGGATGGGGTACAGTACCCACATACAGGACGGTGAGAAGAAATACGTGGCTTAATATACACAGCTATTTAGAACACTGTCCTGGAGTAATTTCTTCAAGTACAGATAGGGATGGGAAACTAAATGGTAGGTAGGCAGTTTTATAAAGATTTGACAACAGTAAAACCTTCTGAATGTATAAGTACCAAAAGTTAATTTAAAACCAAACATCATGAATTCAAGGTGGTTTTTGGCAGTGTTCACCTGTGTTGGATCCTGCAGCTTCAACCAGTGGGGTCTGAACACACGTGCACTTTGCAGTGTGCATGCTGTCACACCATACAATGTTAACAAATGCTGCCTAAAATATCTTGCTCAGCTTTGAAACAAACTGCAATATTTTTACTGTATATATATTATTTTCTGCCCTTATAGAAACACAACAGTTTAAGAAAATGCCTTCCAGTGTTTTCCTACTGCGTCCCGTCCCCTAAGTATGCAGTTTAAGCTAGTGTATGTTTGTACTGTACTGTGTTACAGTGTTTGATTTTAGAACTGTTGCTTAAATTGCTGATCTGAGTTTCATAAAAAATTCTTTCTCCATTTGGCTTGGGATTGGGACAGAACTCCCAACAATTTATGAAATGGCCCTAAAACATACTTCTGCCACTTGTACCTCATATTTATATGAGGTGGCAGTCTTGGCACTGGTGATTAGAAAATCAAAATGCTGACTTTAATATGTCCAAGATTCTCTATATTCTTCCGGATCACCTATTCAGTTAAGATTGAAATCTTTAGGTAAAAGTAAGTACAGGTACATTAATGTTTAGTCTTTAATAAAAGGCAACATTAGATAAGTTTTTTGTCTTTTTAAATCAGCTACTGTTTGCATTGCATATCTCTGTTTTATATACTTATATATTCAGGACTGTGCAAACATTCCTTGGGTTAAGAAGGAACTGCCAATGGTAGAAGTTTAAGAAGCAGCACTCTGAAGTAGGCACCTGCTGGAGCACCTGTGCACACGCATGTGTATACGCCTGTGTGCACACGCAGAGTAGGCAATGCAGCATGATGACAGCATGTATCCACGTGTGTGCAAAGTAGGCAGTGAATGGAGCACATGTGCAGTCGTGTGCAAAGTAGACAATGCAACGTGTGTGCATGTGTGTATACAAAACAAGCCATCAATGCAGCACACAGATGGATAAGATACTATTTATACATAATAACTTACACAGTTACAAAACTGAATACAAATTTACCATCTAGAAACAAATATAAACTACTCCATTTACTTAAAATATCCTGTAGTCTCTTTTTCACACAGGATACCTTTTACACCTAGCTGAGTTCTCAGGAATGCAGCATGTCTGACCTATCTGACCTTAAAATAGCTACCATTTGCAGAAAAATTAAACTCAAATCTGTACTCAACTGAAATTATTCTAGATGTGTAAGGTCTTTGGATCGGATTCTCTGCCAAGAAACTTCAATATATTACACAATATATTGTAAATGGCCTCAACAAACAGACAACCCACCCCTGAAAATTACTGGGGGGATTTTTCTGTTTTAAAATACATTTAGAAATAAACCCACAATCATTAAATAGTTTTGGAAAATGAAACTTTAGGGTATATCTGAAGCAATATAAAATTATTCTAGTTAAACCTAATGTAATTCAAAATGAGCTTCTGGATGAATAGTAAATCCCTTAGTGAATGGTTAAGTCATGAGTAAACAATGAGTGATGAACCACTGCCCTAAACTTTCTTTCTCCATCTTAAATCACACACACACACACACACACACACACACACACACACACACACACGCGCGCGCGCGCGCGCTCCTCCCCACCCTCTGCCAAATTCTAAGATTTAATGCATTTAAATTAACAGATCAAAGAAACTTTACAAAAGAAGTTAAGCATGATGATAGCTCAATACTATAATGGTAACATTTGGGAGGCTGAGGCAGGAGACTGCTGTAATTTGAGGGTAGCCTGAACTACTTACCAAATTTAAAGCCATGCTGGGCTACAGAGTAAGTTGTTGTAATTAAAAAACAAACAAACAAAAATACCCAAACAAACAAACCAACCCAATCAGAACCAAACCTTCCAAAACAACACCTAAAGAGGTAATCAAATGTAATTAAATATCAAAATTAGATTACTCAAAAGTTATTTTAAATAACAGAACATAGCAATATAGAAAAATAGTCACATAAAAGCAGTGTTTTAAATGTACTGGGAAGAGCAATACCTTTTAAGTACTTATTAAGAATGTACTGCAACCCATAAAATACTGTTTCCTCGTATTTCACCTTCCTTACTTTGGAGTTTTCTGTCTTCTTTTCACGGCATTCAAAGTAGGAATAAACTTTGCTTGTGTTGGGTGGATATTGTTTATAGTGAGTAACCTATATAAAAGCAGAGAAAAATACTTTCATTAGGAAACACTGAGAGTAGAATAAAGCACAACAGACAAGCCTTCACATTATTTCCAAATCAGAAAGTCTGCTTTTTTTTCACTAGCTACTGGTCAACCTCCCATCCTGGCTACACAGAGCAAGACACAAGCATATCACCAAAACCCTTCTAATAATACCTTATCTTACAGTCAAACAAGTGACTGAGATTACACTAAGTTAGCTTAAAACCCTTCGTGTGGAAAGGACCTCGCTTGGTCTTAGGGTGCAGCCTTTCTTGTGGTCTGAGGTACACAACCATTATCAAACAGACCAGAGAAGCTCACTTCAGATTTGGGCCTTTGGAACACTTGACTGTACTTGTATTTGGGGGTAAGACTTGTGTGCACGTCTGTGTGGTGGGTGTGCATGTGGATACAGGTGTGTGGAGGCCAGTGACTGCAGGTGTTCCTCAGTCACTCACTGCTTTACTTTGAAGACAGTCTCTCTCTCATCACACCTAGAGCTCATCATCAATTCAGCTGTTCCAGCTGACCAGCAAGCCCAGGTCTCCTTCCTCTGCTTTGCCAGCACTGGCATTGTAAGCAGGTGCCAACATGCCTGGCTTTTCATGTCAGGCGTTGGGCGTCAAACTCAGGTCCTGAGGCTTGTGCAGCGAGCACTTCAATGACTGGGCCATCTTCCTGGCCTCCATATTTTGACTGTGACTTGTTTTATGAGGTCAAGCTTGGAATTCTGCCCCTTGGACATCCATGCTCAAGACGTTCTGAGGTTTGGGTCAAGAATGTCCAACCTATACCATTACTATGTAATGTGTCAAGTCAGTGTCTCCTCGTGACCCACCTCTCTATGCGGCTATGAGGCACCAAGGATGCTCGACTGCCACCATGTTCTACAGAAACCTGGATGAAGGCAGCAGCAGCAGCAAAAATAATGAAAAGCAAATAGAAAGCTTGTTTTAGGAGTTGTTGAGACGGCTCAGTAGTTAAAGGCACTTGCTGTTGACAACCTGACGACCTAAGTTAGATCCCGGGAACACATGTGGTAGGTGAGAACAGGTTCCCGCAGGTCATTCTCTGACCTCCCATGAGCACCATGGCACGCACGTCCCTACACATACGTAAACATAAAGTGTAGTAAAACATCCAAAAACAAAACCAGAACCTCCCATTTTGTTATTTCTCAAGTTGCTTTTGAATAGTAAGTTTCTATACGATCTTAACCCTTATGAGTTTAAAGCAGGAAAGCCTTTTAACCAACAGCTTCTAGTCTATGAATTTGGTAAAGGCCACTGTTAAAAACTTAGCAACTTCCATTTGAAGAAAAAAAGTTATTCACTAGACTTTCAGTTTTATTTTAGTGTTTTTTCACACTAAGGCAATTGATTGAATGAATAAATAAATGTACACAGTTACTGACAATAGACAACTAGAGTGTGTGTGTTCGCACAGTGGGAAGAACAAAAAGGAACTTTAAAATTTAAGGTACAGGGTAAGTGACAGCCACGGTGGGCCAAGTTTCACGAGTGAACGTAGTTCACACCCAATTCCCTGTTAGCGAGGATTTCAGGGTTAGGAAAGCCAGGATTTCTTTGGCTGCATAATCTCAATCTCAGCAAAGCTTGACTCTATTCTAAAGAATCTTTGTAACTCAGCACTAGCCCTCTAAAATAAATGCATTTCCACTGTCATTTCTGAACAACAGTCCTCTGTGCTTCCTCCTCAGTGAGGCATGCTGGCAGTCTCCCTTTTGCTGCATACAAAGGTGTGTGGGGGTAAATCTCTACAGAAACTCGGACTTTGAAAGCCTGGGTTCTGCAGCTCCATTTTGTTTAGGCACAGCAGAAAACCATAATAAAAGGCACAGGAGCCCATGGCCTGATACCACAGTCAGTTTACGGAAAGCTACAAAAACTAAGTGAGAAAGCTAATACAGAACCAGTAATTAAACCCACTAATCTACCACAATGCAAACCAACCAAGAATCCAACCAACCAAAAAACCAGAAAGCCCAAGGTAAGTGTATTTATAAAAGACATTTCAGTGACAGTTAAGCTCACTAAGGAAAAAGATGACCCATACTTAAAATATACTCAAGATATATGTAAACTACAATGTCCTCCAAGCTACAACCATGTAACGCAGTACTAAAGTTGAAGAAAAGGAAAATGAAATGACAGTCTGGATCACACAGTACACGCTTTATAAAACTGAGGGTTATAGCAGTATTTTACAGGATCTACCCTGGCCTGAGTTTAGTAGTCCATATACTAGTTAACAGATACTACTGTATCTACCTCCTACCCGATTTTATAAAGTGTAAGGCAGGCTGGGGGATGGGTCAGTGGGTAGACACTTGCTGGACAGGCATGAGGACCATTTGAGTGCCCGGCACTTATATATAAATGCAAACAAATGTGGTGGCCCAACTGCAATCTCATCATTATGAGGTGCAGACAGGGTCCACAGAACAAACTGGCTAGTTGTGCTAACCAAACTGTGGAGCTCTGGGTTCAAGGGAGACCCCGCTTCAATGTTATTTTGGAGAACAACTGAGGAAGATATCAAACATTAATCTCTGGCTGCCACACATATTCATACACCACGTCTGTACAAGCAGAATAGCCCAGAAGCATGCAATCAAGCACACATATAAAAATACACAAGGCAAGTTAATCACTTTTCTGCTAAGTCAAAAGAGACAAAAGTTGAATGGAAATATCTCTAACTCATTTAGCTCGACCAGGGTCTAAAAGTATAACAAAACTTCCCATCATAGTTACATTTTTATTAAAAAAAAAAAAAAAAGACAACTTAATTAAAAAAAGATTATTTTATGTGCATGAGTGTTACCACATTCATGCAGTGCCTGAGGAGGCCAGAAGAGGGCATCAGACCAGAGGGTTGAGTCACCTCATGGATGCTGGGAACTTAACTCCTTTCCAAGAGTAGCCAGTGCTCTGAACTGCTGAGCCATGTCTTTGTCCACAAGTATTTAATTTTTAAAGCTTTGCTTAGGCTACTTTTTTTTTTATAGTGTTTTATAACCCATTTTTGCCTAAATATTCAGAATGTTTCCTAAGATAAAAAAAGATGTCATTATTTCAAAGTTCCATAGGCTGTTGAAGTAGAAATGACTCATATTTTACAATCTTAAGAGAAATTTAAAAGATTTTAGAGAATGCAGGTTAAGAATGTAAAATGTCTATGCAAACTGACAGGTAATTAACTGAAGAAGAACTGTTAGCCTATGAACAGTCAACATGCTGTTATTAGAAGAATACAGTGACCATTAGATCTAGTTATATGGGACTACACAATGCTTGAAGCCAACTACTCTTTAAAAGCAGAGTTTCTCAGTGAATATTACTCCAAGAATACAGTCAACAGGCAGCAATTCTAGCTTTACTAGTTCGCTGCCTTCTTTACTTTCAGCTAAAGTGGTCACTGAACTTTATCACAAACAGGGATATGACACCCAGGTAGTTCATTCACAAACAGGGATATGACACCCAGGTAGTTCATCCACAAACAAACACACAACCTGTTTGTCCTAGTGCCAGGCCTTAGTGTGGTTTCAGATGCCGAAGGGAGGAAGGAAAATAGGCTGACATGGTCCTAATTCTTATGGTGCTATTGAGAAGGTGAGAGAAAAACAATACTCAAAGTGACTCCAGATTAAGATGGATGCTATGAAAAAATTGGGACCTGGCAATTATCTTTAAGGGAACCTGGGGAGATTTCTCCAAGGTGGTGACATGTGAACAAGACTCAAATGGCAAGACAGGAAATTCTTGGCATAAAGGACAGTACAGAATAATGGCCAGTGTTGTTGGCCCTTGAAACTGGCAAGGTCAGTAGAGGTAAGGTAAGGTCAACACAGGCACAGGTGTTGAGAAGGAGCTCCCATTGTGTATTAAGTGCAATGGAAGCCTCTATGTCTTAAGCTGGGGTAACTATAACCCGATTCACAATTTTTTTTTAAATGCTGAGGATTGAATCTAGGCTCTTACATGTGGTAAGTACATGCTCTGACACTGAGCTACAACTCCTAGCCCCTCCTCAAAATTTACCAGTCTGGAGGTTGAGGGAAGAGAGATAGCACAGCTGGAAGTGTGTGCCATACATACACACACACACACACACACCAGCATAAAACAATCAATCTTGCACAAGGAGATAATAAAGACTACAGGATGCTCAGAGCAGAGTCAGGATTTAAGAAGTTACTGCCCACAGCTAAGTCACATAAGGAAAAGACCTCTCTAGTATTTCTGGAGGTAAAGGAGGGTTACACCTGGATGAGGAGAGTGATGGGACATTACAGATACCTCCTAGAGTTTGGCTTGAGCAACTGGGTTAACAATGGTGCCATTTAAACCAGGAGTAGTGGCACACACCTTAAATCCCAGCACTCAGGTAAGGCAGGAAGATTGCCTTGAGTTGGAAGGTCAGCCTGGGCTACCTAGGGAGTACCAGACCAACCACAGGTACATAGCAAACCCCACGTCAGCTTCTTCTCAAAGAAAGGGTTCATTTACTGACTCCATGAAGACTATGGGAGAAATAAGAGAGAAAATCAAGAGTTCATTCTTCAACGAAGTAATACCATTCAGTTTCATGTGCTCAGAATTAAGTGTATGACAAGGAAGACCTTGACTCCTGTTAACTTTTCCATTGCCTTGATTTCTATTGCTAGACACAACGGTTCTGGGAAATACAAAATGCTTCACATTCCTAGGCAATGTTCTTACTAGCAAATGTTCCCTGAACTGGCAGGGCCCTCCTGTGGCTAAAAGCACTGTGAAGAACACAGGAGCCTATGAATACAGTCTTTAACAGAACTTCAGTGCACTTGCTTACCTGATGAAAAGATAAGCTCAGGGCCTAGAGAGATGGCTCAGCAATTAAGAGCACTGGACTTCAGTTCCTAGCACCGACATGGCAGCTCACAGCTGTATGTAATTCCAGGGAATCTAGAGGTACCTGGTACACCTGTGGTACACGGACATGCACAGAGGCAACAGAACCATACACAGCTTTTTTTTTTTTTTTTTTAGTTAAAAACAAACAAAACCCTCCTAACAACGATTCTAAAAAGATTAGGTGCTACACAGTAACTTTCAAAACCTAGAATAAAAAGGTTCTAGCCCCATGTTTTAACAGGGGAAGCTTTCTCTAATGTGGGTTGTTAGCCAAGCAACTTCATGAATACACTCCATTTTCTACCATTGCCATACTATGACAGTGGCGTCTAAGGACAAAGGCATACTTAAGGTAAGCAGAATCCTCTGGGGGAATGTAGTGGTTTGAATAAGAATGGCCCCCAAAGGCTCCTGTATTTAAATGCTTGGTCACAGGGAGTGGCACTACTAGGAAGGGTGGCCTTGTTGGAGTAGGGGAGGTCTTATTGGAGGAAGTGTGTCACTGTGGGTGAGAGCTCTGAGACCTCCTATGCTCAAGCTCTGCCCAGTGTGACAGTCTCCTTTTGCTGCCTTTGGATCAAGACGTGGAACTCTCTGTTCCTCCAGCACCATGTCTGCCTCTTTGTTGCAATGCGTCCCGCCATGATGACAATGGATTAAACCTATGCACTGTAAGCCAGCTCGATGAAATGTTTTCTGAGATTCGCCAGTGACAGTGTCTCTTCATAGCAACAGAACACTAAGATACTGAATTAGGTGTAATTTTCCCTAGGTGCTCCTTTAAGGTGTCCCATGGGTTGGCCTGAGATAGTGACTCAAGAGCTTTCCTCCTAAACTGACATCATATCACCAAAAGCAACTGGTACTTGCCCACTTTTTCAGTATCCTTAACTGGTAAGAAACAATAATTAAGAGCCAAAATTTGAAATGCAATGGGCTAACATATTCAAGGCTACAGAATAAGTTACATTATATGGGCAATACCAACAGCACCAGATAGGCTCTACTATCCCCATCCTGGGTGACCTGTCTTACTACAGCTAATGTATGGGGGAAAAAAAAACCAGCAAAAATCATCTGTTTTTCAGGAGTTTTTAAAGTTTGTGAAGCCCTGGAAATTTGTTGTCACAGAAGATAATTTGTTGCTATTTACCTCTGAAGCATAAACTGTTTGCAGGAAGTTTGTTCTCTCCTTCCACCACATGGGCACCACCCGCCTGAGAGCCAGCACCTTTCTTTACCTAATGTTGCCAGCTTTACTGTTGTATTTCAATCATCCACATTTTCCCTACAACTTATAAAACTTACTTGAAGAAATATATTTAAAATATCACCTTCTTTTTTAAGACAAGGTCTCATGTAGCTCAGGCTAGCCCACATTTCCTATGTAACCAAGGGTTGGCCTCGCACCTCTACTTTTCAGTGCTAGGATTACAAAAGTATGTCAATGACTGTTACATACATGTCTTTAAGGATATGAGGAAAAAAACGCAGAGTCCTAGCACTGTCCCTCCTCATTGATAAGTGCTGTGCCAAGGGTCCATGTTCCTGTAGTGTTTACTTAGAAGCACGGACGAGGCCATTACACAAAATGGGAACCAGTGAGTGAGAGGAAAAGCTTGGAAGTTCCAGTCAGAACCAACCTGGTCATATGATTCTCATCTCTCCAAATCTCTTCTGCAATAATTCTCAACTTCCTGTGTTCCTTAGCCATAGGAGAACACAATGTCTGACGGCTTCATCGCTACAAGGAAGTTAAGCTGCTCTTGGAGGCGTCCCTAAAACCAACCTTCCTCCACTCTGGATTGTAACACACTGTTGTTCCCCTCTGGGTCCCTTCACTATGTATTAAGGAATAATACAGGAAGACTCCCAAGCTCTATATCGAGGGCCTAGGAAGCCTCTGAGAAGCAAGTCACCCTAGAGCACACTCCTCAGTGGTGTGATGAGACCTGAAGGACTGCTTTTGTGTACTCTGTCTTTTCCACCACAGCACAATGACAGTGTCTTCTGCTAATCTGCTAGAGATAAAATGTTGAAAAATGTTAAAACTATTCTCTGCTGTAGGCGTTTATTAAAAAAAAATACAGTTTTGTGGAATCCAAAAGAAAACCACCTTTGACTGCTTCTGTCTAGTTGTTTGGAAACTGATTCTTCCAGAGGTAAGCTTAAAAGGAAAACTGTATCTCCTTTACAGTACAGTCCCGAATGCAATCCAACCACTGCAATGACCGGAGTGGCTCATGTCCATCTTCCCTAGCTGGGTTAGTGCCATGTCACTAAAGTTGGGTAGGAAATGTGCCCTAAGCGATTCTGAAAATATAAATGATTGAAGACGTAAGAGCAGGCCCTTTTTATTTGGAAAATGAACTCAAGATGAAACTGAAGAGCTGCACTCGCCTCTCAGCTCCTTATTACACATAATGAAATACGAGATCCCAGAAATGCAAGTGTGTTTCAAATGCTCCTCCACCAGCCCAGTGTCCTGCCCTTTCTTCAGGACACTGTGAAAACATATCCCACATGTTGCTATATGTTTGGCCATCACCTTCTCTGCTCTGTGTAGTTTAGGAAACGATTTTCCTTCTAATTTTAGAAGAAATTTCTTCATCACCCAGCCGCTCTCTTCTAAACAGCCAAGAATTTCTGAGAACCGACAAGAATATATAATTGCCTAATAAAGGAGTTTTCATTACTTGTAATCTCGGGTTTAGCATTCTTGCTACCTGTCTACCTAGGATTAAGGAAAGACAAAAAAGTAAGGGACAAATACTTTGTATTAGCCCAACGAGACTGGACAGGAATAAAATTTATTATATACAAGTTAAATTCATGAAGAGAAACATGGCTTGCTAGGACATTAGAAAGCTTTAAGATTACTTATTAACTAGAAGCATCTCCACAACCCTGACGCAACCTGCTGCAGCAGCTTCACAATGGCTGGGGGAGCAACTGCTTTCTTCTTGATAAACCACACAGCTCCAGCTGCTCCCTATCTGCTCTGTAGAGCGTGCTAACCTGGACCTCACAGAAACCTGCCTCTCTGGTTTCTGAGTGTTGGGATTAAAACAAAGATGTGCCCTCCTAAGCCTGGCCTTTTATGTATGTCTATATTTCCCATTTACATTCAACCATTTATACATAATGCAGTAAAATATATGAAAATTATTTTGGGATATTTACCTACATTTTACTTTCACAAAATGAGATTTTTCTAAAATCACTCAGGATACCCCAAACACCTCAATTGAACTAAATCAAGCAGAGATTTTAGAGCTTCCAGTACCACAACAGGAATGGTAATAACCTTGCAAAGGTGATTTCCACTTTAAAATCCCATCTGAAGTAGGATGTGGAGGCACAGGCCTTTAATTCCAGGACTCAGGAGGTAGAGGCAGAGAGGCAGGCCAGCCTGGTCTACAAAGTTAAGTTCTAGGACAGCCAGGATTGCTACACAGAAACTCTGCCTTGGAAAACTAAAATGAAATAAAATAAAATTCCATGTGAAAGACCACCTGTTGATAAATCTTGGATCTGGAAAACGAAAACTTACCTACTTACAATAGTTTAACAAAAAAAAAAAAAAAAAAAAAAAATGGACCAACTAGTACGTAAGCAAATGGGACTCTGAAACATTCATATTACAGGGTTAAAAAAGTAAAAAGCAAAGAACCAAAACAAAAACACGGGAGTACTACGTCTAAATCGCTACACTCAAAACTATCACGATGTTCAAGTAAATACTAAACTTGAAAGCTAAAATTTAATCTGTTCTAGTGAGGGTACTACTAGTCTGACATTTTACCTTTTAAGCATCTAGGCTAACAAAACTTGGCTTAAGATCAGTGCAGTTCATTTCACGTGAGTTGGGGACCATTTCTTCATCACTCCTCTCTTTGCTAAGGTGCATTTCAATTAATGCAAGAGTGAAAGCAATAGGCACCTTAAAGCAATGTGCCATTTTACGGTCCCCACAAGTTCTCCAGGGTTAGAACTCCAGTTCCTTTACCTCTTGGTGTTTCACTTTCCATTTCACAGAAATCACGTAGTGATCCTGAAGAGCCAGAGCACACTGGCCTCTGCAACCAGGGGCCAGGCACGTGAATAATGATCCCTAGGTGCTAGGGAGTTTGAAATGCAGCCCCACTGTGTGGGACGCCGGAATCAGGCGCGGCTCCCGGGGCCGGGTTTATCCTCCACGCTGGGACCACTGGCTGGGTGAGGGGCACACAGCCAGGACCTCTCCCCGAGCACCCCAGGGCAGGACCGTACCTGCGGAGCCAGGGGCTGTTACCTAACCAGCCCGATCGTCCCATGGTCTCATCCAGTCCACCCTGTCCAGGAGCCAAGGCCGCCGGATACGGCGGCTACCGTAGCTGCAGCGTGCGCCCATCCCGCCGAGCCTCCAGCCGCGCCCCCGCCGCGGCGCAGGCCCCGCCTCCGGCCCGCGCCTCCATCCTTCAGCCACCGCGTTGCGGCTCCTCCACCTGCCCCATCCCGCCGCCCTAGCTCCCGCCGCCCCTGGCCCTGAGACCCCCATCGCAACTCCACCTTGTACGAGTCGGTGGCCAGCAGGATGTTGAACTCGGCTTCTGCCGCAGCATTCATCTCGGGCCGGAGCGGAGGCACCGCGCCACGAGCTGCCCGGCGCGGCTGCGAGCAAGGAGAAAAATGGGCTTCGCTGCGCTCCGTTGCTTAAGTCACCGCTCGCTCGCAGGGGGCGGGAGAGCAGGGAACGGAGCGCGGGGAGGGGCCGGGAGGGCGGGCAGGTCCGTGACGCGGCGGCGGAGGCTAGCGCGTTACCCTGCCCAGCGCGCTCCGGCGGCTTTCCCGGCGGCTCCGCGCCCCGCCCATCCCGGGGACAAGGGGCGGGGCACGGCTGCGCGTGCGCAACGCAGGGGCGGGGGGGGACTGAGGAGGACGTGAGGCACGCGCTCTGTCTCAGCGGCGCCCGCCCCAGGCCTAAAGCCGACCGTCACCCCAGCGCGTGACCTGGGCGCCTGCCTCTGAGGGGCGTGGTTTGTTGCAGGGGCGTGGCTTAGGCGTTCCCAGCCTCGCCCCTCCTGCGGTGAGCCTCTTTGCCCGCCCCAACCCGGACCTTCCTCTTGTCCTACCCAGTCCCTGATCGTCCTGAGAGTCTTGTTGGAGTCACGCCACCAGCTAAGGCCAAGGAGCCACCCACTGTCGTCTCCCTGTTCCCGCACGCGCTGAATTACCTTTGTCTCCTGCTTGGACTATGGATGGAACCTTTGGTTCCCATCCGTCTTGTTGATCCTGATCCTCTAGATTTTCCTTTAAAATCAGAGTTGCTGCTCGAGGTCTGAGTTCCCCAGGTGCGTGGACTTGCTTTTCTCCCCACTCTGTCTGTAGCTGAGCTCTTTGATCCTTTGAAGGCTGTTTGACTTCCTGGAGAAAAGCCCAAACAGTCCTTTGAGTCTTAAGAGGAAGGTTAAATTCAACCCTCTCAGACAATGTAGGGACAAGACCAAATTGAATCTAATATTGTTGGGAAGTAAAAGGCATCCAGCCAAGTCTTATACAGAGGTTCTGTCTTTTCCTTTAAATCATTAAATCGTGGGGAAAGAGCTAGTAACCTCCCAAATACGCGAAATGACGTCTGATGACGTCATCCAACTTCCATGAGCCTGTCCTCTTGTTCAGTTTTCACATACATAGTGAAAAAAAATTTTTTTTGCATAAAACTTAAATTCCCTTTGCATGTTTAATAGCATTTAAGAATTCTAAGATTTAGGTTTTGTTGTTTTGTTTATAGAATACAAGTAGCAGGGGGAAATTGGTATAACTAAAGTGGCATAGACTGCGTCAAGTTAGTAGCTTCTTTTTGCCTTTTACTTCCCAACAATATTAGATTCAGTTTGGTCCTGTCCCTTCATTGTCTGAGAGGGTTGAATTTAAACTTCCCCTTAAGACACAAAGGACTGTTTAGGCTTTTCTTCAGGAAAAGTCAAACAGCCTTCAAAGGATCAAAGAGCTCGGCTACAGAAATCATTCATCTACAACTGAATGCTATATTAGGCTGTTTTATGCAGAAAAAAAAATTAAGATTCTAATTACAAAGTAGTCTTTGTTCACAGTAGTGTTTTTAAAAAACAAAATTTGATCTTGCAGTCTGAGTTTTTTTCCATTATATAAAAAAAATGAAAAAGTCCAAAATGTAAAAGTGCTAACGTTCTATGCATACAGACATTACTAGATAAGTCTAGTGTCTGCAGAACGAATTACCGGCTCAATTCCACAGCAATTCTTAGAGGAAAAGGTGGCAATTGAAGTTGTTAAGAGTTTGGATCTTAAATGCGCTCCCCCCAAAGACCTATATGCTAATGTGGACTGACAAGTGGGAAACAGTTCAGCTTTTAAGTTGGGGGTCTGAATAGAGGTAGTTCCATAACTGAGGAGATGGGGGATACTGGAGCACTTATTCCCTTCTCTTTCTCTTTGGATGAGATTTGCCATGCCACCACAAGCACAAAGCAGCAGGGCCGAGCAACTGTGAACTGAAACTCTGAGCCAGAATCAACCTTTTCCTTCTTCAGAGTTGATTTTGTCAGGTATTTTGTCGAAGTGATGAAAGCTGACTCACACACAAATCATGATACCAATAGAAAACTGGCATGTCCTTGCATAACTATATCTTTAAACCAGGGCAGGTTTTGAGTGAAATGGGGTTTAGAACTGCGATATGAAATTATTACCAGATAGAAAACCAAGATTTCATTTTGAAATAGTATCTACTGAAAGATAACTTGAAAAAAGAATTTAGTTGGCACCTTTAGTAGCGTGTAAAAGATCTAACCAACTGTTTCTCGTGGATTACCACATCACAAATAATAAATACCCAGCTTCAAGTAGGTCCCCGTCAGTCAGTCACGTAGAAGAGATTGGGAATCGGGATCTTACTATGATGCAAGTGAGTGATGCTGAGTTCCTCTTGTTCTTCAGTCAACCTGTGCTAGGTATACTTTTGTATTTCAAGATATTCCAACCTAATGTGATTTCACTTCATTAAATCAGCAAAACCAACAGTGGAGAAGTAGGTGTCGACCTGTCCCATCTCCAACCCCTGACAAGGGTGCTCTCCTCTCTCTCCATCATTTCCAGACTCATCACTTAGCAACAACTCTCACAGAGGCAGATGTACAACAGGGGCTTCATGAACACAACTTAGATCTTCCCCTTATTTAAGTTGCTTAGGTCCCTGGGTAAAGGTTTTTGACAAAGTAATTCCTTTGTCAGAGATTTCAAGACAGACTGACATTGACTCTGTTGCAAGGCTATTAGTAATCACACTTACGAAGATCTATAATGAAAGAGAGCAAGCGGGGCAAAAAGAACCACAACATGTAGGGTTTGAAAGCTGGGTGGGGTGGCTCTCATCTTTAATCCTAACACTCAGGAGGCAGAAGCAGGCAGACCTCTGAGTTTGAGGCTGGACTAGTCTACAAGGTGAGTTCCAAGACAGCCAGAACTACATAGAGAAACCCTGTCTGGGGAGGAGAATCGGGGTACAGTTTGAAGAGGAAAGGAACAAGAGGAAATGTAATATTTGAGTCATGGTTTATTCTGAGTTTGGGAGAAATGGAATAAACCAAATTGTGCCCTTCAGCGGGAGAGACCCTGTCCCCAGCTAATCCCGCAATTTGTGAAAAGGCCTAAGGAATTATCTGGTTCTACAAAGCTTCAACAAATCAAAAGCTAGGCAAATGTATTTTAAGGAGGGGTTCAGGTTCTATCCCGAACAGGCAGAGGAGTTTGACAGCATCAGTCATATGATCCTGGTTTTAGTCTTGAGGATATAGGAGTAAAGGGAATGTGGGATCTTCTTTTGAGGTTAAGAGGTTAGGGAAAGCTGCTGAAGCCAGATGTATGGCCAGGAATCCTTATATGGAGACCTAAAGTGGTCATTTCATGAAACTGTTAGAGTAAAGCCTGGGCTGTGTTAGAGATCCCATGGTATTGGGGATGCTGAATGTCTTAGTTAGGGTTTTACTACTGTGTGAACAGACACTATTAACCAAGATAAATCTTATAAAGGACACTACTTAATTGGGACTGGCTTACAGGTTCAGAGGTTCAGTCCATTATCATCAATGTGGGAACATAGCAGCATCCAGGCTATCATGGTGCAAGAGGAGCTGAGAGTTCTACATCTTCATCTGAAAGCTGCTAGTAGAATACTGGCTTCCAGGCAGGTAGGATGAGGGTCTTAAAGCCCACGCCCACAGTGACACACCTACTCCAACAAGGCCATACCTACTCCAACAGGGCCACACCTTCTAATAGTGCCACTCCCATCACACCAGAGGAGTGGGATATCTGCCAAGAAGAGCTGCAGACAGGGAGTAGAACCAGCCCAAAAGAGAGAAGTGTGGTGCAGTCAGCAAAGTCAGAAGGAAGAGTCATTTCAGGCCTTTGACTTCAGATGTGGAGCTACAGGAGTTAGAGTTTGCCCTGCTCCATTTCTGTGGTGCTCAGTTCCAGTATTTCCTCACGGTGCTTACTGTTCCACCTTTTTGGAACGGTAATGTATATTCTGTGCCATCGATTGTTGGAAGTATGTAATTTTCCTTTACATTGCTCAGAGTCTCAAAACAGACTTTGGACTTTTAACTGTACTGAATCTTTGAAAGACTATCTGAAGTTGGATCATGGGGACCTCTGAAGTTCGACTAAATACATTTTGCATTTTAATATAGAGTAGAATATTGTGGTTTGAATGTGAATGGCCTGTTTAAGTTAGGGTTTCATTGCTGCGAAGAGATACCATGACCAAGGCAACTTTTGTAAAGGACAACACTTAATTAGGGCTGGCTTACAGTTTCAGAGGTTCAATCCATTATCATCATGGCGGAAGTTATCACATGACAGTATGCAGGTAGACATGGTGCTGGAGGAGCTGAGAGTTCTGCATCTTGATGAGAAAGCAGCGAAGAGGCTCTCTTCCATACTTGGCAGAGCTTGAACACTAGGAACCCTCAAAGCCTTCCTTATAGTGACACACAACAGGCTAACAAGGTCACACCTACTCCAACAAGGTCATACCTCCTAATATTGCCACTTCTCATGGGCCAAGCATACTCAAGCCACTCCAGCCCCCATAGGCCCATGGTTCCCTAGTTGGCAGAATTGTTTGGGAGATTAGGAGGTAGAGCCTTGTTGAAGAAGGTGTGTCACTGGGGATGGGCTTTGAGGTTTCATAAGCTCATGCTATTTCCATGAGCTCTCTTTGACTTGTACTTGGTATAAGCTCTCAGTTATTGCTCCAATACCTTTCTTGTCTGCCTCCTGCCATGCGCCCCACTATGATGGGGTGTTCTAGACTTCTGGGACTGCAAGCCCTCAATTAAATGTTTTCTTTTATAAGTTTCCTTGGTCATGGCGCTTTGTCACTATAATAACTAAGGCAACAGGAAAAGGTGTAGCACAGCTGAAAGGTTTAGGTTCATCTTTAAAGGAAAGGTAAGCATGTACACATTGCAGTGTTATATGGGGCTCAGCTGTCATCGTTACTTAGATTCTAAATCCAAATCAATGACTGAGAAAATAGACCTGTTAGGATTATTAGAGGATGGCAAGATCTTTTGAATTTAGTATTTTCCTAAGTGAGATGTGTTCATCACTTATGCTATAGCAGGTGCATATCAGTGTTATTTAGAGAGACGTTCTTAATTTTAGTAATTATTTTTTAAGGGATATTAGAAAAATTTTAATATTGCACATAGACTCTGTTTTTCTTCAAGAGTTTTTACTTAGGATGAATCCAAATGAAGGACACTCAGATGGTAAGACATATTTTCTTTGATGTTTCCCAGCTTATATTTGACATATGAAGGATACTCTTAAGAAACTGAACATGACAGATTACATGTTATGTGAATACTATATGAGAGTCTAGAAAAAGTAAAAATGTGGTAAAAGAAAGCATGTTAATGGCTATGCAGGCTGAGATTAAGGGAAGTAGATTCACTAGATTCTACACTAACATTTGTGAACCATAAATAAATTCTATGTCTAAAACTCAACTAAGAACACCTTCCACTTTGAAATGATTCTGAATTCTGTCTCCTCTCCTCGTGTCCTGGAATTTTATGTATTCATTTTCATGTCTCATTGTTCCCAGCTTAGTTTGCATGACTAGGCAATGGACACCACTTTGCCCTGAACATACAAAAGATAGTCCTGAATACTTATAATATCCCAATACCAAAAGAGTGACTATTCCTACTATTAAATAGAGATCAGGACAACAGAAATCCTAATATGGTCAACCCAAAAGGAACGGGTCGGCAACTAGCACAGACACCACATCGTACACTGAAGCACCAAGGGCTTCAAAAGCAGACCTTTCTATTAGCTTGAACTCTTTTACTTAGCAGCTGTAAAGTAGATGGTATCTGCAATGGAAGGAGACAGAATCAGGAGTTCATGATCCCTAGCAAGCCCGACATTTGTTTGAAAGATCAATATAAAATTGCATAACCCTTGAACATAACCCTTCTCCGCAGGAACAACTTCTGGGGAATGACTAAGGCCTGGATAATGCTCACTTAATCAGTTTCTATGTTCTCTACTTTTCCAGACAAAAGAGTTCCTACCAGTGAAAGCATAAACTTCAGTTGTCTGGTTTTTGATCACCAAATCTTTGCTTTGTATCTTACCCATTCCCCTCTCTGTACACTGGCTCTGGGTCTCAAAACCTTTGCTCCAGACCCCAACTTGCCCCATCTAACTTTTATTCTTACCACATGTGTTAGGTTTTTGGCAATGTGGAAATACCTTAGAGAAACAGTTTTAAAAGAGGAAACAGCTATTTGGCTCATAGTTTCAGAGTTTAGTCCATATCACCTGGTCTTGTGTTTTTGGATTTGAGTTGGGGAGGCAGAATGTGTGATAGAGGAAAGCTTCTAACTTCATGAAAGTCAGAAATGGGGGTGGTAAGGAGAAAGAAGGGATGGAGATAAGGTATAGTCCCAAGAACATTCCTTGGTTACCTTCTAGCAAGGTTCCAAATCATAACATTTCTATCATCTCACAAAATATTACCATCAGCTGACAAGCTTTCAACACATGAGCCAGCAGAGGGCATTTCATATTCAAACCATAATGTTCTACTCCTTGTCTCAAGGATTCATGACCATCTGATGTGTAAAATGCACTTAATCCATCTTCAGGAATACTAACATCTCAAAACTTGAAGTCCAAGTTCTCTGCAGAGCTCAAAACAAAATTTTAGCTTTCAAGATATAATGGTACATTTCTATTCTGCAAAGGAGAAATGGGAACACAGAGATGAGGGATAGAAACAAAGAAAATCAGAAACACAGCAGGACACAAATCAAATCCTAAAGCTGCATAACTTCATGTCTGGCAACTGGGGTTGCATGCAGACAGGACAGAAACTCTGAGACTTGGATTGTTTTTTGGATATGGAATAAATTTTATTAAATAGTACAAGGTTAAAAATCTTAGCTTTCATCAGTCCATGTTTACAAAATACCTATTTATATAGTTTGACATGTACATTAAATGTAAAATATATCTTTTCCTTAAGCCTAATGAAGGCTAAGTTTTGACCACATCTGTACCCAAGGTAACCAGAGGTATAAACCACGTGTCAGTTATTATTTGGCTCTTCCTATAGGACTGAAGGTTTACAGACTATATAGAACAGGATGTATAGATTAATTATGATTTGTTCCTTTGCTCAATTGATTGTTAGGTACCTAGCTTAGCCTACCTCTGTTATCACATGTAATTCTCACTTGGGTTTAATATCTAATCCTGCCTTGAAAATCTCTGAAGACACATTTTGTTTTGTTCCTTGGAAATGAACTGGTAAGAGTCCTGAAATCACTCTTCGATGTTTGTCACTGGCCTAAGAGGAAACAGTGTCATCATGTTATAAGTGTATATGCCACAATTTGTCTAACACAGTTTAAATATTTTTTAAAAATAGCTGTCTCAACTATGCGCCTTAATTAATTTATGTAAGCACAGTTAATCAAAGCAATTATATGTAAATATTAATAGTATGAAATCTTTATACTGATTTACAAGACATCTCACATGATATACATATGCAAAATAAATCATTGTTTCTCATAATTTTATAAAATCATGATTTATCCATGAATATAATATTAAAAAGAATAAATTTACAATAGCGAATATCAAGGATAGTAGTGACATGACCATCTATACAAAATTTTTTCTTTTCTTCTTTCTTTCTTTCTTTCTTTCTTTCTTTCTTTCTTTCTTTCTTTTTTTTTTTAACTAATTGAACTTAGATAGCCATTCTTATTGTGGCCCATAAGGTTTCTTTCTTGGGCCAGTTCTTTGTTCTTTGCCTGCAGCTTTTCGTGGAAATGTCCCATGTCCCTAACGTCTCTCCACTATATCTTCAGTTTTACTCTTACGGTTTCACGTGTCATCCTCACAGGATTACCTGTGATACCAAAGGATACATTGACCGACTTCTAAGACTTGATTTGGTGGAAACTCTGGATCCTGTAATTGTTGCATTCTGCACACCTATAAAACCAGCATCATGTGAGCAACGCCAAGGTCTCTCCTATGCTCTACTGCAGCTGGTTTCCTTGGACCATGGTAGCAGCAGCCTCTAAAAACCTGGATAACTAAGCAAGGTGAAGGGAATCCAGGGAAAACAACTTCCTATCTGAGAAGTGAGGAGGATGCCCACTGGTGCTCCCCTCCCAGGTAGAATCTTTTAAAATGATTTTTACATTTATACCCAGGAACTCAGGTTGAGGTGAATCCTCGTTCCTGAGATGTTCTCAAGACATAGTTCTATTGCTCCAGTTGCAGAATGTCCGGCTTCTCTATAATTTCACAATTCCTTTAACAATCGCATCTTCCTGTCCACAGTTTTGAATTTGTTCCCTTTCTTGAAAGAGTACATGTCTTAAAACATTTCTGTACTGCATTGTGCTTCTTATTCTCAGTGTAAATGTTACTAAAAGTGTCCAGTAGCAACAACACGAAGAATGTGAATGCTGGATCACCATGTCATTTCTGCTATCACATTAATTATTGCATTATTCTTAAGCTTAGCTCTATGTAAGTCTTATTAATTACAGTATAGACAAAATGTAGAGGAATTCCTTGTCACAGTGTAACCTGAGTGCCTCTAATTCAAATCCTAATAGATTTCTTATTCCCATAGGAAACTTTGTAAGTCTACTATTTGTCTTTTTTTTTTTTTTAAGTACTATTCAGGTGTCTTTAGCTCCAGATAGAATGGCTCTTAAGCTTTTATCGCATGGTCAGGCTTCACACTTTTCCAAATTCCTTTCATAAACTAATTCCAAATGCTTGTGAACTGTCTTGGCAGTAGAAGTCATAGTGTTTAGTAGCCTTGAAGACCACTGAGGATGGATATTAGGACTTCATTGAAACTATTTCCTCCTGGTCAAAAGAATGGAATCTACCTCTGGACCTGGATGGAGACATGACATTCTGAACTGCTCTAAAACCTGAAATATTACCTATGACTCTCTCTTCGTAAGAGTTAGTCTAACTGGACCTGTTACTCTCCTGGCCAAGAGCCAATCCCACCCTTCCCCAGAAAGGCTAAGAAGTGGAAGAATAATTCTTTTGTTAATGAAGATACTGTACATATCTTCCCTAGAAACCCTACCCCCTGTGCAGTGGCTGGAAATCACCACCAAGCAGCTCTGCAAAGCCTGCCTGATTTTTCTGAGTTATTCAGAAAAACTGAACCTTCCTTCTTTTTTCTAAAACATGGGCATGCTTTCTCTGATACCCATGGTCCTTCACACTCTTTCTGTGAAGCTACCCCTACATTTTCACTGTTCGGATGTTTACAAAAGGCAGGACCTTCTCTCTTCCTTTTCTCTGTCTCTGGCCTCCAACTGCCAAGATTTTCAGCTTTTCTGTCTTGTTGGTGGTAGTGTTTCCCCCCTCAAACTCTAATAGGTTGTTTTCAAGCTTTACTTTTGATTCTGTGTTTTATAACTGAGACTAAGAATCTACAAAAGGAAGTCCCAGATTCCCCAGTAATATGTGGTACCCAATGTGGGACTCCCTAAAGTTTCTGATAGCAACAACAGGGATGATCCTATCATCAAGTTGTATGTGTGTGTGTGTGTGTGTGTGTGTGTGTGTGTGTGCTAGTCATTCATTGCTACAGCTATATCATGAAACAAATGCCTCAAAGAGACACCCGATGAGAGGGCCATCTTGGCTCATTATCTGAAAGTTTCAGTTCATGGTCACTTACTTCATTCTATGTTTCTTGGCTTTTATCATGGTTGAAGGGCAAGGTAGAACTTGTACTTGTCCCATGTGAAAGATCGGAAGCAGAGTGAGGCAGGAGGAACGAGTTGGGGACAAGATACAGGATAAGAATTTTTAAAAACTACTGCTAATGACTTGTCTCCTCAACATAAGCCCCATTTCATAGTTTCCAGGACTTTCCAACATTGTCCCAGCAGCTGAGGATTAAACTTTTATCACACAAACCTATGGACACACTCATATTCAACACATAGTACCACCTATCTTGGACTCCATCCTTTAAATTATAGAGATCACCTTTTTCTGGTTTATCTCAAAGTCCTCCAATCTTCAGACCTTGACTGTAGAGCGTTTTAAAGTAGGCAGTCTGTTCTGCACTAATAGAGAACATCACGTAGGTATGAGCCAGCCATCCATAGCAGTCACATTGTTTCATCTGCACATCTGATATCTGTCCCACCCCCCCCCCCGCCTCTCCTCCCTTTTTTCTTCGCAGTTACTAAAAAAAAAAAAAAAAATACCCTTCTCCTCATCCATCCCTTTCTCTTGGAAGATGATGTTGCCTATATAGTGGGCAACTCCACGACCATCACACCACAGCTTTCCAGAGGGGCCATCATCCACAGTCTTCTGAGTGGCAGTGATGGCATGGACCATGGTCATGAGCCCTTTCATGATGCCAAAGTTGTCATAGTGACCTTGGCCAGGGGGGCTAAGTAGTTGGTGGTACAGGATACATTGCTAACAATCTTGAGTGAGTTGTCATATTTCTCATGGTTCACACCCATCACAAACATGGAGACATCAGCAGAAAGGACGGAGATGATGACCCTTTTGGCCCCACCCTTCAAGTGGGGCCCCAGCCTGCTCCATGGTGGTGAAGACACCAGTGGACTCCACGACATACTCAGCACTAGCATCACCCCATTTGATGTTAGCGGGATCTCACTCCTGGAAGATGGTGATGGATTTCCCATTGATGACAAGCTTCCCATTCTTAGCCTTAACTGTGTCGTTGAGGTTGCCATGGGTGGAGTCGTACTGGAACATGTAGGCCATGTCGTTGAGGTTGATAAAGGGGTCACTGATGTCAATAATCTCCACTTTGTCAAGTGTAGAGCAGAAGGCAGCCCTGGTAACCAGTCACACCAAATTAGTTTACACCAACCTTCACCATTTTGTCTATGGGACGAGGCTGGCACTGCACAAGAAGATTCGGCTGTCTCTGGAACAGGGAGGAGCAGAGAGCTGTGGCAACTCTTATAAAGGAAAACATTTTTTAGGGCTGCCTTACAGTTCAGAAGTTTAGTCCATTATCATCATATCTAGAAGCACGGTGGCATGCAGACAGACTTGGTACTGAAGAAGTAGCTGAGAGTTCTGCATCTGGATCAGCAGGCAGGAGGATATGACAGTGGGGCACTAGGCTTTGCTTGAGTTTCTAGACCTCAAAGCCTGCCCCCAATGACACACCTACTCCAACAAGGCTATACCTCCTAATAGTGCTACTCTCTATGGACCTATGGAGGTCATTTTTTATTCAAATCACCACATTTCATTTCCTGGCCTCCATAGGCTTGTAGCTATATCATAATAGAAAATGAATTTAGTCCATCTTAAAAAAAAATCCTCATAGTCTATAAGTCTTAAACTTGGTTTAAAAGTCCAAAGTTCAAAGTCTCTTTTGAGACTCATGCAGTCTCTTAACTGTAATCCTCTGTAAAGTCAAAATGAAAAAACAGATCACATACTTCCAACAAGCAATAGCACAGGATATATATTACCGTTCCAAAAGGGAGCATAGTAAGACATACTGGACCAAAGCAAGACAGAAAACCAGTTGAGCAAACTCCAAACTCTGCATCTTCCTGTCTGATGTTAAAGTGCTCTTCAGATCTCTCTTTTCAGCTTTGTTGACTGCAACACACTTTGTTCTCGTGGGCTGGTTCCACTTCCTGTTAGCAGCTCTTCCTGGCAGGTATTCCATAGTTTCAGCATCTTTAATATTTGGGGTCTCCAAGGTGATCCAGGCTTCACCTTTACAGCTTCACACAATGGCCTCTCTGGGCCTCCATGCAAGGCCAACCCCGACATCCCTGCTAGGTGGCTTGCTTTAGTAGTGGTGAAAGATTTTATAGCCCCTTTCATCTATTCTTGACTCTAAAGCCAGAACCACATGGTAGAAGCTATCTCATTTTGTTGCTTGCTGGAACTGGAATGTCACCTTCTCATTCTATTTCATCTTCTGTTTCATCTTTCTCCTTTTGATGGTTTCAATGCCTAAGCTTGACTGTCCTGAACCTCAGTCTCTAGACCCAATCCAACTAATCCAAAACTCTTCAATTTAGGGTAAAGCAGATTTTTTGGGCAAGGGGAAAAAAGCAAACAAAAAACCAACCAATCAACCAACCAACCAACCAATCAACCAAACCCCCCCCCAACCTAGCTACATTCCCCACCAAAATATCACAAAAATGGTCTCTAGGCCACATACTAACATTATTCTCAGAAACATCTTGAGCCAGGCACCCAGAGTTCAAATCACCCTCAGCACCAGTGTCTTCCATGCTCCTACAAGGATGGCCCATTAACCCCCCACTTAAAGCATTCAACTACTTTTCTAATCTGAAGTCACCAAGACCACATTCCTCCAAACAAAAGCATGGTCAGGCCTATCACAGCAATACCACAGTCCATGGTACCAACTTCTGTCTTAGCGTTTTATTGCTAACTTTGGCCATGGCAACTCTTATAAAGACAAACCTTTAACTGAGGCTAATTAACATTTCAGAGATTTAGTTCAATATCATCATGGTGGGAAACTTGGTGGCATCATGCAAGCAGTCGTGGTGCTGGAGAAGGAGCTGAGAGTTCTACATCTGGATCTGCAGGCAGCAGAAGTGAATGCCACACTAGGTGTAGCTTAAGCTTCTGAGACCTCAAAGTCTACCTCAGTGACTCAGCTCCTCTAAGAAAGGCACACGCACTCCAACAAGGCCATAGATCCTAATAGTACCACTCCAAAAGGTCCACAACATCCCTAAACAGTGCCGCCAACTGGGAACATTTATTTAAGTCTTTGGGAGTCATTTCTCATGCATACCACTACAGGAGTCCCAAAAGTTTCCTCTCAACTGTGTGTCCATGTGGTATGTACAGAGTAAAATGTGGGCATTAAAAAACAAGCATGGGCCCCCTGGTAGTGGGCAAAGAGACACCTTGTTGGTGACGATACTTTTATATCAGTCAGGAACAGAGCAGATGGTAGTTCATTGTTCATCCTAGCTTGATGCCTGGCTTGGTGGCCAAAGCTCTTTTATGCCTAGGACACATAAAAATTAAATTAAATTAAATCAAATTAAAGTAAATCAAATCCAGACAGTGCGATGGCAAAAGGAGTAAGACAGACTCCAAGCCACTCAGCACAGGATGGGAAAAATGTCCACAGACCCTCACTTTGTCCCACAGCACAGGTGGGCCACAGACACACAGAGCACCCTCTACCACCAAGTAGTATAGTAGCAAAGGAGGAGGAAGACAGAAACCTCCAGAATGCCATGCCATCCACAGACCTGCCCTCTTGCATCCAGCACAGGTGGATATAGGACAGAGGATGTCACCTAGGGGCTGGCTGTTCAGCTGTGTGGCAGTCCTGCAGGAGGAGCCACCACGATGTGCAAATATGTGGTGGTCAGCCTGGAGAGAAAGAAAAGGGGAGGAGCTTGAGCCTCATGAAGAGAGATGGAACTGGAGACTCAAGGGTGGAGAGGTGTGATGAGTGGCTAGCCCTGCCCACTGGGGCCATGGTGAGGTCCCAGCCTGAGCTGTCAATAAAGGCCATGTCTGGGTTCGTTGCTATGTAGAGGCAGAGGTCAGTGTCAATGTCTATGGCTCATATTACTACTAGAGAACATGGGGATGTCCTTGGTCCGGGAAGCCACTGGTATCATCTGGTTGTTCAGGGGCTGTGCAGAACTGGCCCCACCACTCACTGGCTGTGCCACTCTGGAGAGCTGGTTTCACCTCTCGCCAGTGACAGCACTAGGAGAGCAGACCTTTCACCTCACTTGGACGAGGGGTCTTGAGTGAACTCTGAGGGTGAGAGTGACAGTGAGCTGGCCACATCACAACTCTGCTGCAAGATGGTTTGGATGCAAGAAGTGGTTCCCCTCTCCTCCCCGCTTTCACCACCTGCAGCAGTCTAGAGAGATGGCTCTGGGGTCATGAGAAGGGGTGAGCTGGCCCTGCCCTTTTCCAGTTGACCAGCTCATCTACCACCCACGCCCAGATCTAGAGCTGGCTAGTCCTGCTAGTCCAAAGCTACAGAATTTCTACGACACAGGACAGCAACAGGATTACTAGGAGGAGTCCTGGCGAGAATCCAGTATTGAAGCAGAAACCTCAAACCAGACCAATGACTCATTGCAATGAACATTTGCAGTGAAGATGTGTGGACAGAGGGACAGACTGTGGGACACACAGTGACACACTGCAGCTTCCACAGTGAGATGTTTTCTATGCTTTTTTGTTTTTGTTTTTTATTTTTTTATTTTTTATTTATTGTTTTAGTTTTTGGGGGCAGGGAGATTGAGTGAAGGGTGTATATATGGGGATGGGGAGATGAGAGAGGGACGGGGTAGATGAAGTGAAACTCACAAAGAATCAGTAAAGAGTTAAAAAAAATCCTAAGAGAAAACAAAAAAAATAAAAAGAACAGTTCCGTGCTCACTGTGGTCTGTGTAGGCAATAATGTGGTTTGGACCAAGGAAATGCGATTGGGAAGAGAGAGAGAGAGAGAGGGGATGAGAAGTATTTGGAAGCAGAGGAAACAGGACACATTGGGAAGAGAGATGTGTGTGGTAGAGGAATGGGAGATTTGTGGAGGGATATCTGGAAGGAGGTGATGATTCTCACGCTCTGGCTTTAAATATTGCATGGTTCCCTTAAGAGAGTTATGGACAATGTGATTAGAGGAGCTAAAAAGTTTAGTTTGTGCAGTGTAAGCTTGAGGTTCCTACTAGACAGTGGTGAGACTGCCTTTTGCCTTAGAGTTTTAGATGACTATCTAGATTTTGTCATTCTCTGCCTGATATCTAAATGGGTATCTGTAGCAGGAGGTAGAGATGAGGCATCTGGCTGGCTCCGGGCTTAGCTGCCATGTTCCCACACTAATGCTGGCTACTGGCGGGGCCGCCTTGTCCCTGATGGGTATCCTCCAGGCTATTCTCTCTAGCTAGCCCCTGTTGTGACTAGTTGCTATGCTTCCAGCTCCAGTTTGTTCATCTCTGGAACTGCTAGTTCCTTTACAGCCATAACCACCTAGTAGTTGGCAGATCCACCTTCCAGTAACCCAAAACTCTTGATGCCTAAAGTTAACCAATGGATATCTATATCTATATCTATATCTATATCTATATCTATATCTATATC
>JANHMN010000010.1:32789405-32812204 GCA_030674055.1 Rhabdomys pumilio
CAAAGTAAAGGCTTTTCCAGACACACAGTAGCTGTCACCATGTCCTGACGGCAGGACCTCACTGCGGTGTGTCCTAGGAAGCCACCCAGTCATATGATAAATTAAAGAAAACACCAATTGCAAACACCAGGAAACCACACTCTGACTATAAATTCTTTACTAACAGAAATGCAAGGAAGTAATTATAATCAGTCAGCAAAGGACATAGATAGAACTGGAAAATTCTGTAAAAAAAACCAAATAGTGACAAATGCTGGTGTGTCTGTGCGTGTGTATGTGTGTGTATGTGTGTGTGTGCATATGTGTGTGCACGTATGTATAGGCCTGTACCACTGCTAATGGGGTGAAAGCAGTATAGCCAGTATAAAAATCAGTATGTCATTTCATCAAAAAAATCAAAACTAATGTACCATGTGATCTAGCTGTAGCTCCAGGAATGTGAACAAGGAATCTAATGTGGTTTACAACAGAAACACCCACTCCTCATGGTAGACCAGGTTATGGAGTCAGCTGGAGTACCAACAGGTACACTGATAAAGAAAAATGAGGGGTACACACACTCATGCACACACACACACACACATACACACACAGACTCTCTCTCTCTCTCTCTCTCTCTCTCTCTCTCTCTCTCTGTCTCTCTCCCTCTCTCTCTCCCTCTCTCTCTCCCCCTCTCTCTCTTTCTCTCTCACGGCATGAAATGGAAAACTAGAGAATTTAGGAAAAATAAAAGGACTACTGAGAGGAGGAGGGGAAACAGAGAGAGTTACAGGGGTGAAGCACACATTACACAGTTGAATAAAAATGACTTTGTAAAGTCCATCACAAATATGCCATAATAAAATTACAGGAAAAATTGGAAAAATTAACACATAGCAAAGGCTTAGTTCTGTGTGTATTCAAAGGATGTAAATTGTTGGTTAAATTAATAACTAAGTAGTAAGATGACAGTTTTGAAATCAATCATATTAATGGTCATGTTAAATTTCAAAATAAAGTAAAAACTGTCAGGGCTATAGTTTGGTGGCAGAACACATATCTGGTTTGTATAAGGCCCTGTATTTAACTCCTAATACTAAGTATAATTTATAAATAATAGCCCAATAATAAATACCTCAAATTAAAAACACAAGACAAGACAAAAGCAAACAATACCTCATGAGTCCCTGATAGAACATTAACATCCTGTGACCTTACTGATGTTTAAATCACATGGCACCCAACAGACAAATATCATTCAACAAACTAGAAGGTCTCCTAGACCATACAAAAGCCCTCATAGGTTTCAGATGATCAAATTCTTACTAAGTATATACAATGATGCTACAAACAATAGGTCATAAATGAACAGAATTCCCTCTGGGAAATCCCCAAATATTAGAAAACTAACTAGTGCCAAACCAATAAGACAAAAGGGAAGTCACAAAGGGAAATTATGAAGCTGATTGAACTTAACCAAAGTGAAAATACATCATGCCAAAGCACATGGAAAGCAAGGCCTGAAATAAGAGTTATGGGGTAAATTTATAGCAGAAAGCACCTGAGCTTTAAGGCATTAGAAAAGAGGAAAGAACCCAGCTTGAAGGGAATCAGGAGGACAGAAGTAAATAACCAGTTTACTGGCAGTGGAAAAGCAATGGAGAGAGCAAGCCAAAAGGATATTCTGACAGTCCCAGCCACAGGACAAACCCACTCACAGTTCATAGGAGCTTTAAATCCAGCTGGAGGATTTTGTGGCTGACTCCTTCTGTGTGGTAGGCCCACATTGGGAAAGAGATCTATTTACTCAGAACTAATATTTCAGACAGTTGTAGTATGATACCATCTGGAAAAGGGGACTATTGTTTGAGATTAGGCTACTCTGGTGACCAGAAATTCAAGAAACAATCATACTTCAAGGAGCCTGAGTTAATTCATCACATGTTGGTAGAAGACAACAGTTCTGGAGAGGACAAGGGTCCTACACAGATGAGCTGAGAAGCTTAAGCTTCAGGAAGGTGGTCAAGGATATTGAGGTCTGTGGTTCTGCCCTCTGTGGTAAGGGATGTGGACTACAGTGGACACTGAGAGCACCCAGCTCAAAGCTAATGGACTGCTCATTCTCCAGAGTGGCCTCCCTGGTGTGAATAATTTGCTGCTATACAGGACTGAGAACATGGAGTCCTAGTCTGGTGCAACAGCTGATTTCCACAGCCTGTCTCTCCAGCGGGTTGGTAGTGTTCTGGCGGCCATGGTCTGAAAGCACAGAAAGCAGAAGGCAGAGTACTGGAGTATCTGAATTCTCCCCATCTTGCACAGATCTCAGTGGTCTTTTTGCTGCTTCTCCATTTGATACAATGGGGTGATGCCTCTCAACTTGGACAATTGGTATCCTCCTGGTCATAAACTGGTAGTTTTTAGAACAAGCAGAAAACTTTCTGGTCCATCAGCCACAAACCACAGTGCAACAATCTGTAGCTACTGGAATGCAAAAAGGGAATGTAGACATGCCTAAATTTAGACTATGCCTTGGTTACACTGATCTTCAGCCTGTATACAGCCAGCCTGAATGGATATTTTTGGTGGCGTTGCCTTTTCTTCTTTGAGTGGTACTGGGGACTGAGACCTCAAGAGAAAAAAAGAAGACTAAGAAGACCACCAAATAATATCAGTAGAGAGATGCATGCCAAAGGATGCCCAAATTATAACTTAGAAACACAAGTAACATATAAAAGTAAGGTAACATGACTCCTAAAATGTATACAGGTACTCAATAACTAAGTCAAAAGGTACTGGAGCCATTGAAATGTAGAAGAAAGAATTTGAAAGTTTAGTTTTAAAAAATGATTACTGACCTCAAAAAGGATAGAAACTCTATACAAGATAGACAACAATATGGATGAGAAAGACATTAAAAAAAAAAAAGCAACAACAACCTGATAGTCTGCAACAAAAGAACAAACAAAAACTACAAACGAAAAATTCAATAAATTGATGAAAGTCATGGTAGACTTCATCACCGATATACTAGACTAAAGGGAAGAAATCATATTAGGGTCTAGGGGCTGGTAGATGGCACAGTTGGTAAAGTCCTTTCCACCCAAGCATGAAGATCTGAGTTTGAATCCCCAACATCCACATGAAAGCAGCGTGTGGTATCTATAACTCTAGTACCGAGTGGAAACAGGTAGACTCCTAGAACTCAGTGTCCAGTCAGTCTCGCCATTTGATGAGCTCTCAGTTCAATAAAAAATTCTGTCTCAAAAAAAAAATAAGGTGCATGGGGAGGGGAAACAGTAATCGGAGTATATTATTTAAAAAAAATCTATTTTCAATATAAAAGGTGGAAGAAGACAGAGGAAGACACCTGCCACTGATTTATAGTTCTTACGTACCCACATCCCCTACCCACACCCCCACAAACCCTAAGGAATTCCAGATACAATGGCAAACTAGAATTGATGTTGGAACAAGTGGATGATTACAGTTTGGGAAATAAAGAGAGCAGAAATATTTTGTCACTCCATCAGCTACTTCTTGCTTTCCCTCCTCAACTTGATCAGTGCCCTCAAACTTCTAATTCTGGACTCATGAACATTCTGTACCATCAAACTGGATTTGCTGTTGTGACTGCAACCAATGTATCCACCAACATAGCTATGTTTAGCTGGGTTAAAAGACTCCTATGAGTAAATTTACAAAAGCTGTGCCATTAGGGATTTTATAGAAGGGGTTACCAGTGACTACTTCTAGGACCATCATCAGTAACCCAATGGGGGAAAGGTAAAGCTATAGGAGCTAAACATAAGCTGTAAACAGTTCTTTGGGTACTATACAACTATCAGTCATTCCAAACTCCAGTCACCTAAGGACTGTGGAGTACCAGGTACCTCCCATAGGCCTCCTGAATACACATTCAGGCTCCCAAGATATTCTGTCTCAACCTACAGTTGACCAGAGCCCATTTGAGGAAGAGCAACTAGACGTAGGGAGCCACACCAAAAGGCAGCAGAGGAGAGGTTCAACAAGAAGTGTGCTGACTCTTGGATAGTTCAGGCTAACAAAAGCAGTCTATCTGTAGTCAGTAGACTACAGATAGAAGCCCGGCCCTGATCACTACTAGTCTTCCAAAAGAAAACAATGACTCAACTCTCTTGTAACTTAATCCTTTCTGAACATTGCACACAGTTACACTGCAAATGGCAAGGTGGAGACCAAGATGGCTGGAAGATTCTTCACCTTTCTCAAGAATGACTGGGTACACTGTGACCAGGGAAACAGGTAAGCTAACCGAAGATCTTCACCTCTCCCTCAGTTCCTCTGAATCTAATCCCCTGATCTCATCTCCAGCTCTGAAGCAGACCAGTAGCTGCAGCCCCTCTACTGCCGCCATCTCTGGTGGGTCACACATACTTTCCCCTCCTAAAATCCCTCCCTCAACTTATTGCTTTATTCTAGGACCCAACTCATGCAGGCATTGCCTACAAACCTACAAACCACTCTAGCTAGGGAACCATGTTAGCTAAGTGCATATCTTCATTTCTCCCTCTGCTTCTCCAAATCCATCCCCCAAGTCTTATCTCCAGCTCTGTGGCAGAACACCTGCTGCAGCCTCCATTTCCTACCCTGCCACCATCTCCAGTTGATCATACATATCACTATCCACCTAGCCTTTCTTTCCTTACTCATTGCTTGTCTCGTTCCCAACTCCAGCAGGCATTCTCTTGGAAGCCATAGGCCACTCTGACCAGGAAAACAACTAGAATAATTGCATATATTTACCTCTCTCTCCATTCCCCCACCCCAACCCCGGTCTTATTCTCAGCTTAGTAGTAGACTTTCTACCATGGCCCCATTTCTAGGGGACTAAGCAGATTCTAGTGGAACACAATTCTCTCCTCACTCTTGTGTATCCTCATAATCCCATCTTATCTCCATTTCTAAGTATCAGCTCCCAATACCCAGAAACACATTTTATCCTGAACCCCAGTGGCCATACCTATAAGGATCCCAGAAGAATTTTCTACCTGGCATCACACAGCTACTACATTCTTCTAAGAACCACAGAGGGCAACAGAAATCAAAGAACAAAACATGTACCCAACAAAGACAAAACCAGATATCAACACCTAGAATTACAATCTTCCTAATTTCAAATTTCTAGATGTAAATGTAAAAGCACAGTTAATAGCAGCTAGAACAGTATGTCTCCACTAGAGCCCAGAAACCCTACCACAACAGGCCCTGAGTATTGCAACATAAATGATGCACAAGTAAAAGACCTTAAAATAGCTGTTATGAATATGATAGAGGTCTTTAAAGACAAAATGAATCTCTTAAAGAAATTTATGAAAACACAAACAATGAAAGAAAATAAATAAAAGAGAACAAAACCACTCAAGATCTAAAATTGGAAATAGACTAAATAAAGAAAAGCCAAACTCAAAGAAATTTGAAAATGAAAAAATTAGGAACTCCAACAGGAACCTCAGAGGCAAACATGTCTAACAGAATATAAAATATGGAAAGGGAATCTCAGGCACTCAAGACAGGATAGAAGAAATGGATACCCAAGTCAAAGAAAATCTAAAAACTCCTGACACAAAATATGCATAAAATCTTGGATACCATGAGAAGACCAAATATAAGAATAATGAATAATACCATGAAAAGTACAATTAATAAATATAAGAATCTGGGATAGCATGACCAAAATATAAGAATAATAGGAATAGAGAAAGGAAAAGAAACACAGGTTAAAGAGACATAAATATTTTTAACAAAATTATAGAAGAAAAATTTCTTAACGTAAAGAAAGGGACACCTATCAGTAGAGAAAGTTTAATCCAGCAACATGGCTACTCTGGTAAGGGATCACATCCAAAAGCCTAGTTCTGTGTTATCTGGCTGGAATACGAACACACCCTTAATACACACTTTTAATTCCAAACAATGAAGATAGAGCTGTTTTTTTTAGAAGTAAGCAACCATGTTTGAAAGTGATGTCTAATTGATGGGCAGACAAAGTGACAAATCAGAGAAATATTTGACAGAATGAGTCAGAAATAGGATATGTCCAACTCTTATGAGTACATTACAGGAAAGAAAGGTGATTTAAGAGTGCAACAGAGGGAGAGGAAAAAAAAGGGCAGAACAATTTAGTGAGAAGCTGAGAGAAGTCAGTCTGAATCAGTCAGCATAGAGAGAAGTTTGAGCCAGAACAGCTGAGTTGAACCAGCCAGCCAGAGTTCAGAAAGAACTAGAAAGAGTGAGCTTATTCAGTAGTAAACCTCTGAGACAACAATTACATATAGCTAATAAAAACTATATTTATAATTGACTGTGACCAGGGCACATCTACAAATTGAACTACTATGACTTCTTTTTTAATATTAATATCATTTTTATATTTTTCTTGTAGCTCTAGCTAAGACTTTAAGCACTATATCAAATAATCAAATAATGGTAGAGATAGTAGGCACTCTTTCCTCATTACTACTAGTTTCTTTAGTAATTTTACCATGAACTTTGTCAAATATATTTTTATTTCTGTTGGTATGATTACATAATTTATATCCTTAAATGTATGTATCTGTTGTGTTACATTTACTGATTTGCATGTGTTGACTCAATCTTACATCTCAGGATAAAGCCAAGTTAGTCATAGTACACGGTCTGAACTTTCATTTGTAAGTACTCTGTTGAGAAGTTTTTCATTATTCTCCTTAGGGCTATGGTTATGCTATTGTTGATATTATGACCTCATCTAACTTTTAAAGCAGGATATCATTAGTTTAATAAAAGGAGTTTGGCTGGAGAGATGGATCAGTGAAGAGGACCTGGGTTCTGTTCCCAGAACTCACTGATTGGCTCACAACCATCTGTGACTCCAGTTCTAGATAATCTGGATGGTCTCTTTTGAAGACATAAATATGATTCACATACAAACATGGAAGGAAAAACACTCATACACATAAAAAGATAAATATATCTAAAATAACAAGGGGTTTGGTAGTGTTCCTTCTCTTTATGTTTATAGCATGGTTAGAAGGGCACTGGTACCATACTGTCCCTGAAGGGTTGGTAGAATTCAGCAATTAGTCAACCTTATCTCTGTGAGGAGACTTAATAATTGCCTCTGTCTTAAGCTTATGATGGATTAGCTTAATCTAATTTAATTGTGTTAGGTCCTATGAGTTTAGAAATGTATCCACTTAATCTAGGTTTTCCAACTTTTTGTAATATAAGTTCTCAAAGTATTCCCTAATGTTTTAGATTTTATGAGAATTTTATAAGAATTCCATTTTATTTCTAATTTAATTAATTTGGATCTTCTTTTTTTTCTTCTTTGTTTGGTTGGCAGCTTGACAAAGTTGATCATTCAAAGAAGCAACTCCTTATTTGATTGATTCAATGTATTGTACTTCTAGTCTATGTTTTATTAATTTCTTCCTCGTATTTCTTGCAATTTATTGGATTTGGGTTGAACTTAGAGTCTTAGAGACAATGTTATTTGTTGGATGATGGAATATATAAAATTAAACAGTTGGCAGGGATCTTATTACAGTTCATTAAATAATCAGTGACTTCATTGTAGATATCTGATATTAGTGACTTCCATGCTTCTCTGTTCGGTATGCTATGTTGGGTATGCTAAGTGTTTTTACCACCAGGAGGGTTGAAAGTTACTAACAAGACACTTCTGGCAACACACATGGTTGGCTTCAGAAGGCTGATCTCAGGAGAACCGTGTTCAATACACTAAGGGTACTAATTGAAAAACATAGAAGAGGAGAAATTATTTTCTTTAATTAGAGGAACTTCTGCTGCAAAGAATGGTCTATTGAGGCTCAACATTGACAGACTTGTTACGGTAGTATCTTCTTATGAATGGGCAATAAATTCCAGGTACCTTCACAGGAGTTTAAAACCATAGTTATCTCTATCTTTTTTGTAGCAGGAACTATAGTTTTGAACTTTCATGTATCACCAAATCCTGTGTGTTAATGAATAGGTCCCCAGAGTGGTGGTATTGGAAGGTGGTAGGATATTTAAGAGATAGAGTTGCCGGGTGGTGGTGGCGCATGCCTTTAATCCCAGCACTTGGGAGGCAGAGGCAGGCGGATTTCTGAGTTCGAGGCCAGCCTGGTCTACAGAGTGAGTTCCAGGACAGCCAGGGCTACACAGAGAAACCCTGTCTCGAAAAACTAACTAACTAACTAACTAACTAACTAACTAACTAACTAACTAACTAAATAAAAATTAAGAGATAGAGTCTAGTGAGAGACCATTAGGTCTCAACCTTTGATTCCTGTGCATGTGAGTTGTTTTGTTATTATCATGTTCCCTCCATGATGTGCTGCCTTGCCACAGTCCCAAAGCCAGAGACCACACATGAAAGTGAAATGTGAGCTAAAATAAGCATTTTGTTTTACAAGCTGATTCCTAAGATTTTTCATTATAATAATGGAAAGCTAATACACAGAGTTACCTATGAAAAATTTAAATTCATAAATTTAGTCTGGGATTCACAACAACTAATAATAAAGTACAATAATTATAATAAAATTTACATGAATATAGCCTTGCTGTAAACCATCATCCTGTAGTTGTCCTTCTTGTAATTATGTTGAACAGTTCAATGCTTGTGTGATGAAATGATACAGAATTTGTAACTCCATAATGGCTACTTGAAGATAATGCTTTGATACTGCTGGCAGCTGAGACAGTGACTAAATGACTTATGGGTAGGAGGTGTCTCAGTATGGACACACTCAATTACGATGATTCGTATTCTAGCTGGGCCAGAGCCAGATGGCATCATATTTCATCATGCTCATCCAGAACAGGGTGTCATTTAAAATTTATGGATTTGGGGGAATATATGCATCCATTAAACTTACAAATTAAATTTTACATTTAATATTTTTGAACTACAGTTGACTTTATGGGTAATTGATACCATAGAAAGCAAAGCCACGGTCAATGGTTGGGGCTGTTACTCTGTTGCCAGTTCCAAGAATAGCACTTAGAGTAGGGCCCCAGTAAAATTCTTTTTGAGTGAATGAAAGAAAACTGTCCTGTAAGTTAATGTGATGAGGATTAGCCTGCCTTTAGCTCTTTATCCAACACCTGCCTTCCTATTGCTGTATGCGTATCTTACAAGCTAAAATCCTCCTGCTGCCAGTATCTACCTCTGAGGTAATGCGAGTGGCAATGGGAACAAGAAAGTTGGTTGAAGCAGCATTAGGAGACCCTAAGAGAATTCTTGACATCAGTTACAAAAGCAATGCACATTTACTGTGCATTCAAAAACAATGAGGCCATATGAAGTACGAGGCAGAAGGCTGTGATGACTTAACATTTGCTTTTGAAATTATTGTGACAGTAATACACACTTGGAAGCATTCAGACGTTATGGAACTCTATGAGGAGGTGAAAAGCTCCTTTCTCCTGTTTTAAGTCAATCCCCTTGAGAAGTTGCTATTGCTGGCTAGGAATGCATTATTCCTATTATTATTGCTATTGCAGGCTCATCATTAGAGTGTATGTTCACTAAGTGCACCATTTTAGTGGCTGATTACTAACTTGGTAAAGAAATTGGCCATATTTAACTTAAGCCATCCTTATTCACAGACATTTGAATAATTTTTCCCTATTAACTGTGTTCTGATGTAACATTTATATACATATTCTTACAGTTATACATGTACTTCTGTGGATAAATGTTAGAAGTGGAAATATTAGTTTATTTAGGACAAAAGTAGGGATAACCGCTTAAAGCAATGATTCTCAATGTGTGGGTCATTAGCCCTTTGGGCATAGAATGACCTTTTTCACAAGGATTACCTAAGAGCATCAGAAAACAGAGAAATTACAATTTGTAATAGTAGCAAAATTACAGTTATAAAGTAGCAATGAAAATAATTTTATAATTGTGAGTCACCACAACATGAGAAAATGTATTAAAGGGTTGCAGCATTAGGAAGGTTGAGACTCACCACCTTAAACCAAAAGGCCCTCAATATCTGGTCATTTTTCTGAAATTTCCCCTGTCCTTTCTAGTGGATACAGCAAAGAATGAAGCCAAATTGTTGACATAGTTCACTGTGTCCTAAAAGGGAGATGTTTAAGCAGAACCAGCAGGATAAACACCAAAGAGAAACAGAGGTCAATCAGTTAATGTCAGAGCAGACTGTGATAAAGAGCCAACCTGGCCACTTTCCTATCTCTCTGGACCATCAGATGCAGTGTTCTGGAAATGGCATGGACCAAGGGCAAAAGTGTAGAGGGAGTCAGCTAAGCACCAATCTGATACATATGCTGTTCAACGGCTGAGAATCACCAGGCTTTCTTACATGTATGGAAACTCTTGAAACTGTGAATGTACAAGAGCAAAGATGCAAGTTTTTTATAAGACTAGTCAAAAAAAAAAAAAAAAAAGAAGATATATGACCCTGGGCAAGTATGATGCTACATACTATTTGAACAAGATAATGTTTAAAACTGAACTATTCTTATGCCCACTTAACAGATGAGGAACCAGAAGATGAGAGAAGTAATTTGTATGGTTACACAGTTAGGAGATGGGGAGTCTAGACTTAAATCCAGACTAGGAACATGGAAGGCACCAGAAAGCTCTGGATAAGCTACTGAGACCTTCAGATTAGAAGATGAAATCAGAATGTACATGTTGACCTGGTGAGGGGCTTTGGGATACATCTGGAAGTTTGAAATTCTCCTCATAGAAAAATAGGAGTCCTGGGATTACTTGCCCAGATCATAGACACTTGGAAAAGAAGCACATCAAGTCTGCATTGTTGATCAAGAGCCAAGAACTGCACAGGGACTGGAGCTATTGGTGTGGGGTTTTGTTGTTGTTGCTGCTGCTGCTGCTTATTTGTTTGTTTAAAACCAGCAGAAAGTGGGTTTGCCCTTTGATCTGGTCTGACGTCATTTCTTCTGCTCAAAACCTATATAAGCTCTCGGAAGGGCATATAGCCAGATCAGCGCTCTGTGGGGCTTCCTGGTATTTTTTATGCTTGTGGTCATAGGATGACCCATTATCTGTTCATATGTTCAGCCCCATTGTAAATTTTCTCAAAGTCATAGCTGAGACTTTGACTCAAATATCACTCTGAGATATTTTACTAGATGCTTACAATTCCAAAAGGAGGAACAATTCCTAATGAAGAAATAAATGATGGCCCTATGATGTCTTTCTGCAGAAAAAGTGTATGTCTCTTCTATCTGGAATGGCCATCGCTGCCCAATAAAGAAATAATGACATTATGGTGTCTTTCTGCAGGAAAAGTGTATATCTCTTCTATTCTTCCTGTCATGGAGATACCTGTGTTGGGATCAGAAGTCTTACTAAATTTTCATTCCACAGAAGTCAAACACAGAGTGGGAATGGCCATCACTGCCCCATTGCTTCTTTGCCGATTTTTAGAAGAACAATACTAACATACAGTCTTTTTTCCCAATAATTTATTTATTCACTTTACATCATGATCATAGCCCCTCCATTCTCCTCTCCTCTCAGTTGACCCTTACAAATCCCTCCCCCAATTACTCCCTCTCCTTCTCCTCAGAGAAGGTGAAGTTCCACCCCTTGAGTACTACTCTGCTCTGGGACATCTATTCCCAGCAGGACTAGGCACATCATCTCCCACTGAAGCCCACTCAGGCAGTCCAGTTAGGGGAAGGGGATCTAATGGCAGGCAACAGTCAGAGACAGCCTCTGCTCCAGTTGTTAGGGGACCCACGTGGAGACCAAGCTCCACATCTGCTACAAACATGTAGGGGTCTAGGTCTAGCCCCTGTATGTTCTTTGATTGGTGGTTCAGTCTCTGTGAGCCCCCATGGGCCCAGGTTAGTTGACTCTGTAGATCTTCTTGTGGTGTTCTTGATCCCCCTGACTCCCTCATTTCTGTCTAACATACAGTCTTTAATGTGACCATTTATTCATTGATTTCATAAGGATTTGGTGGATAAGAGCCAGGCTCCTTGCTAATTCTTGCAGATACAGGGATGGGACTTCCTTTTCCTACTTTTAGACACACAAATCACATCATAGCTGTGAATTCAATCAGTGAGTTGACTCGGTGTTCTATAGTATCAAGCAGTGCTTCTGGGTTTCAGCATTTGAGTACTGCTTTTGAAAGAGACAAACATTTGCATAGCTGTTGAAGGTCCCTAGGTTCAATCCAAGGCATGAACCCATAGTTTGGTTACTTAAGAATGTTATTCCCTTTTTTTATATTCTTTAAGAAAAGAAGCCTATTGCTTCCAATCTTCTCATTGTTCTAGGGCAGCAGGATAGTTTCCAAAAATATGTGCTTTCAATGGACACATTATATGTCATGTCCACTGGAAGCTTTTCAGTCCTGGCTTCCTTTATCTACCAGCTTCTATTCACTTGCCAAATACCCACCTCTCATTAATAATGGAATTTGTGGTTTTCTTCAATAACTAAGAGAGATACTCAATAGCAAATGTCTAGTTGGCCCTAGACCTCAGGAGAAAACTGAGAACAATGGGCAGGCATGGAAGCTGGGGACCTTAGACAAACGGAGTCTGTTTCTAATATTAACATAGATAGAGATCACTCCTTGTAGACCCTAGCTACTAACCAGCATAGCCACACCCCAGCTCTCTCTGCTTCTTCACAGGATACAGACTTGGCTTCTCAGGGCTGGAGCAATTGACCTGCCAAATCCAGATCTGATAGTCAAGTTGCACATTACACAGAGAGAAGGGAACACATGAACAACTCTCATCAGGACTCACAGAGCAGTTTCTTCAACACAGTCAAGGGTTCGGGTATAGTGCCTGAATGACTAATGTCCTTTATAAAATAGAAAATAACATGGTCCATGTGTATCTCAGAAAAGCAGTTTGGATGACACAGTCTACAGATGTAAAGGGTGGTGACTGATTAAAATATCTGTAAGATCTCGCAAGAGAGAGTTTAATGATTTACTGGATGTGAGGAGAGGCAGAGAAGTGGGGAGGAGGAAAGGGAGGGAGAGGGACTGGAACTGAGAATAAGGAAGGAGCAAAGGAGAGAAGGGCTGGATCCTCTGTCTCCGAACTCTAGGATAGGCATCTTGAAGAAAAGTGGAGATTCTTTTGACTCAGGATGAGGGACCTACCCAATTTGTGTTCCAGTTTCTCTTTTTGTAGGGTGGGGAACAATAGTATTTGCTTCAAAAAGTCAGGTGGAGGGCATGTGAAGCCTGAAATGCTGGCATGATGCCAAGCATTGCAGTGGGCTCTGTAGTTACCGTTGTTAGTTGCTTGAGGCGCTCCCTACAAATCTCTTCCAGTTTATTAGTCAAGTCTCCGTAATTTCAAAATATAAACCAGCTTGAATAGTTACCAACACTCTTAACAGGTGGGACATTGAGGTTCTTAGTTGAAAATAATGTTCTGGGCACATCAGTTAGAAATCAAGGAAATAGATTTTTGTTTTTGCTGATCTGACTGAGACCATGTCTTCATGATATTCCGTTTATGCATCTAGAAACTGCCAAATCATACATCATTTCTACCAGGGGGATGACACAGCATTATGAAACTCCTACACTCTCATGAGGGCGGCAACCAGGTTTCTTACATAACAAGGACTTTGGCACCTCACCCAGGGCTTGGTGGCTTGCCAGTCTTCCACTCCCTAGAAAAAAGGCGTCAAGATTATTTGGACAGTTGGGTATGATCCAAGCTTAGGGCATGGGACAATGTTCAGGCCAACAGAGTAGGAGGGCAACTCTTTTGCCTTAGGGAGATCTTGTGCATTTTGAGTAAACAAGCAAACGCTTCAAGATCGCTGGTATTTCCACTTCCATCAGAACATGCTTCGGGGTTACCTGGGTCTAGACCTGTCTTGGATTCTGGATTCTGTGTAGCCTAAAGAGATCATGTATCCTTTAGAGACCCCTGAAGGGTCTTGAGTTCTCTACTAGGTCATACGGAACGGAACTGCCCCCAAGAGCCTTTCCTGACACGTCAAACTGAGGGAAGTAGCACGGAGCACTGCCACCTGTGAAAAACAGTCTGCATACAAGAAAGAGTCTAAATTTCCTAAAGGGAAGATGAACCCAGAGCCAAAGAAGATCAAGATCAGTTTTCCATCTGGGAGGCAACAGCCTTCAGTGCCAGTAATGCAGAAACTAGCTAAGTTCTGATTAAAGTTCCAGCACAAACATTCCATTCGTTTTTAAATTCTGCTTTGTTAACACTGCTTGCCAGAGTCTGGATGGCTCTAGAGCGCTTTATCTTTGTAAGTCCTCTTACCTCAGTGAAACTAAACCCTGAGAAGGAATGATCCTGACCACTTGTGTGTGACCTAATGTTGCACTGTTTTTACTTCAGGGAAATTAATGCCCTTTCCAGGATAAAAGGGTGACTGAATTAATGACACATTATTGAAACCAGGCCCATTTTATAAGCATCTGCTCTCATGGTTCCACTGGCAGAGTCTTGCTGAGTAGATTTAGTCTCAAGGACGGTTGTTATTCCTGTCAGGTATTGTCCTTGGCATTTTCAACACATTATCAGAATTTCAACAACAAAAGTGCATGTTATTGCTCCATGACAGATGAGGGAACTTGCGTCAGAGAAGTGGCTTTGGCTAGGAAAGGAGGTACAGGGGCCTGGTGGAGCAGGCTTGCTATATCAAAGCACCAACATTTTACCTCTTGTTGGTACTACACAAAGGAGATTATCATATACTGGAAGAATCTTCTGGTTTAGTAATGCAGATTTGACTTGAACCTTCATTAGAAATTTCATTCAACCTTTTGCCGAATGGCAAGTGATTCTGATGTGAGATTAGACTTTTGCGTAAGGGTCAAAGTCTCACGGTTTGGGCCTGGCAAGACTGCTCAGTGGGTAAAGGTGCTTGGTACACAAGCCTGATAAACTGAGTTTAATCCTAGAAACTCAAGGAAGTAGGAGAGAACTAAGTTCCAAATGGTGCCCACCTCTATGCACACCAATATTAAAGAATAAAAACCCTTCCGTTTTAAATCCCCCCCCCCATCTTGTTTTGGTACAACCAACAAGAATGTGTCACATATGGATTCCTTTGCCATTTGTGAGTAGATTGTAGAAAAACGTGATTGAGAGTGGAACCCAGTTCACTCAGGCCTTTCCCTGAGGGTCCTGCAGGGGAATTTCCCAGCAATGCAACAGTTTCCATATTTCCTTGTTTTTGCAGAAAGAGATAGCTCAACAGCAGAGCAGCACCCCCGACTTTGCACCCCAACCCAAGAGAATCTAAGGAGGGAACAAGTATCTCTCATGTTGATTCCAAAGCTCCTTGCCTGCTGAGGTGGGCCATACATTTCCAAAACAGCCTATTGCCAGTGTTCCCCGAAGCAGGTGTTCTGCAGACATTGCTGGTGGTCAATAACAGAAGGGGCCAGTGTGTAAACAGCTTTGAGAAATCCACATTTCTTCACAGCAGGTCATCTCAGTACTTCCACGGCACTGATAAAGATCCGAGTCTATGCTATGGGGACACAGATTGCATTGCTGTATAGTTGACTCAACTGTATAATTATTTTAGGGAGAACTATGTTGTCAGAACCTGGGAAGGGCTGTGTTAATCCTACTCTCTCACCTTCCTGCCTCATCTCTGTGCCTTTGTTGACATGATCAGTCATTTTTATGTTCATCCATCCTCTGATATTTAGTCTCTACTAGGTAGAGGGCAGTGTCATGTCCCCGATGGGTAGTCATAGCATATTTGGTGCATTTTAGAATGTATAATTTGGCTTAGAAGGTAAGAAACACAAACAGATACAATCCCATTCTAGACAAAAAAAAAAAAAAAAAAAAAAGAAGCATTTCTGCTGTCTACAAAAGAAAGTCAAAGAGTCATTAGATCTCGAGAGCTGAAACTAAAATACAAATCCCTTTTCATTAAGGGACTAGGTTGGCATCGAGAGTGAAGCCATCTTGTGGATCTGGTTTCTGGGCAGGACTTCCATTTGCACAGCACTGCCTATGACCTGCCATCTCTTTTACTGAGCCCATTGCAACATCACTTCACTATGGTTCCAGGAGTCCCTGAGGGCACCCTCTGCAGACAGAGGAGAGGGAGTGGTGTGGCCTCACTCCAAATACTTAGTCTTAAATGGTATTAAGGTTTTATAGACAAACAGAGGGCAGACTGATGGCACCATCCACCCATTGGCCTTTTGCCTAACTTGGATGCAGCTTTCCTGGCTGAAGAACCTTCTTCCCAGAGTTTATTTCTAGCTTCTGGCTATTGACAATGCAAGTAAACAAAAGGCTGAGCTGTTCTGTCCCAGGCACAGCATTAAGGGGACCCAAAATTAGTCTCAAAGGCCAAGGTAAGAAGCAAATTCATCTTTAGATAAATGTGTCAGTGAAACCAGAGATGCTTAGAAGACGCTCAGAGGAAGAGCTTCCTCTTTCTTGGACCCCAGACTCATTTCTTTATGGTGTTGAACTGGCTGGATGAAGCTCTTCCACATTATGGAAGATAATCTGGCTTATTAAATATTAGTGTCATTCACCACCCCCTTTCCCCCAATCACAAAAACCACACAGGGTAGTGTTTGACTAAATATCTGGGTACCAATGCCTCCCTAAGATGGGGCATACAATTGTTCGTTTATATAAATTAGTGCCCTCTTTTCTATGGAGGATGTATTTTAATAGATCTAGTAGGTACAGAAATTATGGATAGTACAAAATCTCATACATACTATCCCCTCCCCATGTAAACACATGACTAGGGTAACGATAATGGGTAAGTTTCACATAAGTAAGAGGTAAACATAATAACTTAATAATAAAATAGAGCCTTTATAAATACATACCACAACAAAGGTTCTGTGAATGTGCCCTCTTTCAACTACTATAGAGTAGGTAGCATATATAGGGTAGATATACCACAAAGCATTGACTCTCACTCAGGCAGGATGGAGCAGGAGAATGTGAGATTTCATCCCATAGCTCAAAGCAACATGCACTTTTAAGTTACTCATGGACTTATCCATTCATATCTTTGGACCAAGGTTAACTATAAATAATGAGGAGCACTATACAGTATGCATGTGTATTGGATAGAGAAATAAAATGTATTCCTCTTACTGGATTGTAGCCAGGAAGATTTAAAGCTTCTACGTCTTCACAAGGTCATTCTTCATCTTGTTACTGTGCCTCCAAATGTGCATTTGCCCTTCTACTTCTTGTTTTCCTCAGTGTCACCAGACAATCTTGTGGCTGATATGGCTCCAGCCATCCTGTCTCTGTTCCTTCTTTCACAGCTGCTCATGGGTTCCCACTGTCTAGCCTTTTGGTTGCACTTTCCTGGACATGGATGGTCCTCTTTCAGGTTTCTTGGTGGACTGACTCCTTCTCACTGGATTTCTGCCCAGAGTGGCCTTATTTGTTATCTCCTGTAAACAAGTCTTGGCTCCATGGCCACATGCCCAGCATATTTGTTGCTGGCCCAATATGTTACCCCGCAGTACCATTTTCTCCAATGGACTCACCACAATCTGAATTATGAATCTCTTTATTTTCTGTCTTTCTCACACCACACCTTTCCTGCCCAGCTTTGTCTATTCAGCACTGGAATAACACCTGCCATGTGTGTAATGTCTTCAGCATCAGTTATGGAACGAATCCATGGCTGTACAGTGGACTTTTGCCCATAACTTAGCTGTCATCATATGACTATCCCTTGACTTTTAGAGAACACTGTTTATGAATATAGTTGGGAGGAAGAAGTGGACAGTTATCCTCACAGACTTGGGTGTGTGCCCAGGCACCCAGACATGTTTCCCTTGGAAGTGACACTAAGAAGCAAGCATAGCAAGCTGTAGCAGGCAGTTTTGGACACCAGGGTAGCATTGATGATTTGCCTGGACTGACACTGTGCTGGTTTGACTTAGTTTTAGTTGTATTAAACCCACTTCTCTGCATTCGTAAATCACATGCCCCCAGGAACTCTGTCAACTGCCAGATGGTGCTGTATGCTTGAGTTGCCAGTGCGGTTGAGGATTCTCAAACTCTCTTCCTTCCCTTCTTTTTCTCTTTATTCTACCTCATCTCTTCCCTTCATCACTTCACATCCTGGAGGTTATCTTCATGTCTTTCTCTACCACTGTATTTTATACTCACCGGTGATTCCCATAGTCTTGGCAGGTAGCCCGTGTCTTGAATGAGTGATGGCCTCTACCGTGGAGCTTTGGTCTCTCCCGTGAGTTGGGGGAGTTAGGGGTGGGGAGCATTGAAGAACAAGATGTGGGTCAGAATCAGTCACTGGAACGTCTTTAGCTCATCATTCAATGAATTATAAGTCCTTGAGTTGCTTGGAACTTTCTAGGGAGCCTGTATAATGTAGTTAGGGTTCCTCATCATTGTGCAATGTATCATTTAGTAAATGACAATGTAACAGAATGAGGAAATAATAGAGATAGTGTCCCCTCTACACATACCATAGTACCAAAGACAGATGCAGCAATATCATCTGAGCGATTTGGCAAAGCTGCCAAATTCCAAATCCCATGAAGGCTTGGGCTTTTCCATTTACTTCAGTTTAGGAAAGCCCTTAATTGACTCACAGAATCTGCCTTCTGATGCTTAGGAACCAGTCACCACATAATAAATGGGACATGCTCAAAGGATTTACTGTAAGACGCTCACACACCACGTAGAAAGTCTCTACAGGATGAGGTAATCTATGAGTTCATTCTCTGTTACTATAACAAAATACTGAGGCTGGGGGCTTCACAAAGAAAAGAGGTATTTTAGCTGAAAATTTTGGAGGTTCAAAACCACGGTGCTAACTTCCGCTTGGCTCTGATGAGGGCAGGCATGCTGAGCAATCTGCCCTCCTATAAGGAGCTAACCCTCAGTAATGTCAATGTCAATCTCCCTGAGAGCAGTGACACAGTGATCTATTCATGTGGTACTAACCACTTCCTAAGGGTTTCACTCATCATCACCACACTCAGAAGCAAGGTACATAGCTGTACAAAAGCATGCCTGGTCTCTGGATCTCTCCTGTGTCCTGCTTCAGCATGAGATCTCACCTACAAATGTTCCTTTCATTGTGATGACACCTGCCACAATGCCCTCCTGAGAGCCAAGCCAGAAGTTAGTACCATAGGCTTGGACCTCCAAAACTATAAGCTAAAATGCCCCTAAAACACCATAATAAACCTGTGGGGGGACACACCACATCTGAATCATCCTAGTTAGTGTGTAGAGAAAAATCACGGTGCCAGGCTGATGATTGAAGAAGGCATATTGTAAGCGATCTATGTGAGTAGATTTACAGCTGCTTCATTTTGGGGTGGTTCGTTATATAACAATAGATAGCCAACAAAGGACAAGGACCCATACGTGCCTAATCCTCTGAGCACCTGGCTGCAGACATGCAGACTGCTTTTTATATAAGTCCAGAAAGAGCTGTGAATGACACTTGAGAAGATACTTCAGCCTCCTACTAGCACCCTTAGGAAAGAGTGGTGTTTCAAAAAAGGGAAAACAAATAATAAGATCGAGAAGAGCCCCAGTGTGAGATGCTAGTGATGGAAGAGGAGTTCTAGCACGTAGAGAGATGATCCAGCTCACCATCCAAGCAAATGAACCTTCACCACCCGGAGAGGCACCATAATGCTCGCCAGCTCTCAGGTGGGAACCTAATGGGATCGATTCCCCCAATCTTTCCATTTCCAGGCTGTGGAAAAGTCCCCCTGTGGTTTCTTCCATCCTCATCTAAAATTGTATTTCCCTCAAGCCTGGGAAAAGCAGACTATAACCAGACATCACTGGCAAGAAGCACGGGCATTAGGATACATGGGGAGGAACAAAGAGATTGTACCGCTGCAAATGATGCCTGATCACTAAGGAAGCATGACTCGAGCAGCCATGTGCCATTCAGGCTTTATTTGTGTTCCTTCCAGAGATAATTCTATAGGCTGTGCTTCTGAGCAAAGACTGATGTTTTATTTCTTCTTGTTCATAGCCTTCTTTTAGCTGGCTTCAGTAGGAAATGTCTGAGAGTTTCCGAGTTAACCTGAAAGCAGGTTAACCCTGAGAGAGTGTGTTAGGTGCTGTTGGACCTGAATTTGGAAATAAATAGGTACAATAAGTTCTGCTGGTCTGTGTACCCCACCTCAGGCCCCTACCTGCCCCTGGAAAAGCACCCCAAAGCAAACCCCACAAAATAACAACAAAAAAAACCTTAAGTCAGTGAGCCAAGTTTCAATCTTTTTAACTGTTTGGTTCAGGATACAGCAAGATGGGAACATGGGAAAAATTCTTTCCTTTTTAAGTAGATGTACAAATAAAATATATCTTCATTCTTGCCTCCTGCTGTTTGATTCCTATGTGAGGGCATGAATGTATAGGGCTGCCATCATCTTGGTCACCAGATCCTGTGTTAGCCTCAGAGAAGTCACCATGAAAAACAGAATGGATATAGGAAAAAAGATGACTTTAACTATATTATTGTGTTATTGAATTAATTTGCCTAGGATGAAACTCCTAGCTTCTTGGCATGTAAAAAAAAAACAAAACCCAACAACAACAACAACAACAACAACAACACCAAAACAAAAATGCTTTCTCTCCTTGTTTATACCATGGTTAGTTGTACATTTTGTTGCTACAGCTGACAACATCCTGATACAATAATTGAGAATAGCATATTACAGATACCTGTTTGCACACTAGAGGACAATGAGCTACTTTCATTTGGCATTGGGGAGGCAATGTAGCATGTGCTGTTGGAATGGTACAGCTATAAGACCATGTACCAGGCTGTGACTTACCACCGTGGAGGTTCATACCAATTACAGATTCAGAGAAATGTCCCCAGGATCCCCTTGAGCTTATCTCAATTGAGACTCTCAAGTTAAGGCAAAACAGTCACTGTTATATATCATTCCTTCAAGCCTCATCAGCTCATAAGGAAACACAGGATGTGTAAAAGGCCTGAGGCTCTTCAGAAGGTTGCCACACACAGCACATGTGGAGCTCCAAGGCAAATATGCAGTGAGATGAAGAAGTCTCCATCATTGCAGAACCTAGATGTGTCAGCTCAATGCACATATATCTTTACCACAGCCCATACAGCAAAGAGGAAAGGAAATCTTTGCAGAGTACTTTTGCAGGGCAGAGAAAGCTGCCCTTCTCCAGCTGACTTATCTCAGCACTTGTCACATGCCACAGGCCTCTTGGACATGCATCAGAAACCTGGCTTATGTCTCAGACACATACTATCATCAGATCCGTTGACAACTCTAAGAGTGATGAAGAAAAAAAAAAAAACCAAACAAACCAAACAAAACCAAACCCTAAACCCCAAACCAAACCCTCCACACTTAGAACTGAGGGAGTTTTGTTACAAGATAAATGTATCACAAGTATGTTCTGAACCAAGTTGCTTATTTCTTGGAATGAGAAAACATGAATTTTAGAATCTTTTTAATGCATATCTACTTTTTAATATACAGAAGAGGCTAGAATGAAAGATTAGCCCCTTATCACTCACAGAAGGGCAATCAAAGTGCTAAGGACCCTTGGGTGATTTCTTTCAGAACGACAAAGGTAGTCCCTGATACCCAGGAGCTGGCCTGCAACTCTTTACTGGTTGTGATGTTCTGTTGAACATGGACTGTTTTGTATGTTACCATCAGACAAGACCAGTTTATGATTGTGACATAACAGGATAGAAGCCAGGCTATTGATAACCACATGTGGACACAAAATATGAACATTATCTAAGCCACACAATACCAAACAGCCCTTCTGGTGGCTACTCAGAACCACTTTGCTCACTTCACCCTTGCCCTCGCTCTGCATGACAGCTGTAGGGACTTGGTGTTAGCACCCAAATACTGCCTTTAGAAACAATTTCAAATGTCATTGAAACAATATAAATTTGTGGTCTCATAGTACTATTAGCCAGAAATCTAAAATGAGAGGGTCTCAGGAATGGACCTTTCTGGAACATCAGGAAAGATCTGCCCCAGGTCCCTCTTCTAGGTTCTGGGTCTTTCTGGAAGACTGGGAAACATGTGTGTCAGGACTCTTCCAGGTATCAGTGTCTTAGCTGGCTGACCAGCCCGTCTTTACCTCCACCTTCTGCTTCTCTGGCTCCCTCTGCTTCTCCTGCTCCCTCTCTTCTCATATAAAGACTCTTGCCAGTGGATTTACACTCCATCCAACACACTCAGCAGGGACTCATCTGAAGATTCCTTTACCTGTATCTACAGAGATGCTCCCTACAAGTAAGGTCACATCCACAGGTTCTGGATGTTAGGACTTGTGCATATCCATTCACCCCACTAAAGAGAACTAGCTACAGAGCCATCCCAGCTCTTAAAACATGCAGTCTAGAACAAAGAACACATCATACCATCAATGTCTCTGTACAGAAACCAAACTCAAATCCTATATGTCTTTTGGAAGATCTGAGGTAGCCTTTTATAAAGTACATTCCACTCCTGTATTGAGTAATGCATCTGACTTGTGGTACTATGGATGTGTGCTTTTTGGTCCTTGGCTGAGGACATTGTCACTCCTTCACAATTCATATTTATGAACATCCTACTGTGTTAGGTACCAGAGCAATACTCATGTACAGGGATTCATTGAGTCTTGGTAGCGGTCCTGTGAGAAAGTACAATTGCTCCTTATTCTGCAGGTGAGGAAAACTGAGCCTTAGAAATGTTAGTGCCTACGTTAGTCAAGGTTCTTCAGAAAAACAGAACCAACTGTGTGTGTGTGTGTGTGTGTGTGTGTGTGTGTGTGTGTGTGTGTGT
>JANHMN010000010.1:32812214-32833134 GCA_030674055.1 Rhabdomys pumilio
TGTGTGTGTGTGTGTGTGTGTGTGTGTGTGTGTGTGTGTGTGTGTGTATGTATGTAAGTATGTGATGGTTTGTATATGCTCAGACCAGGGAGTGGCACAATTAGAAGGTGTGGTCTTGTTGGAGTAGGTGTGTCACTGTGGGTGTGGGCTTTATAACCACTCTCAAATAGCTAGAATAATGACCAATCAAATATCTGTGCTTTGACCTGAAGTGGGAAGTTTGTCCACAGTGCAGGTGAGCTGAACATCAAAAATTTAACCATCTCAGTGTTTGCATGAAGATCCCATGACTGGTGATTAGTAAAGCCAAATTCAAACACTGTACCACGTGACACTCATGCCTCTTCTCCTGATTACTCCATGACTATGCTCCCAGCCCAGCTCTCATCTTACAGATGGGCCTCAGCCAAAATGACTTCTGTGTGATTCTCACTGATCTAGAGTCAGGACAACACAGTGTGCGACTAAATTACACACTCTCTCCTCTTTTTGTTGCTGTGTAATTTGTCACATGTAATTTCTTTGTAGCTCTCATTATATTTTAAGACATTTGGGAATCAAGGACTATGTCTTATCTATAATAATAGCTAATTGTAGACCATGAACCTGGGCTGTATTTATCCACTTAATCTAACAATACCACGAGTCCGTTGCTTCTATTATCTCTATTTCCCACAAGGCTGGATTCTCATCAGTTTGCACAAAGTAGAACCAGGATTTGAACCTAGGTAATCTGGCATCAGAGTCTGAGTTTTTAACTGTCATGTTCTTAACATTGATGTACTTTAGTATCCTTTCCTCCAGTTGGCCTTCATTCTAGAACCCATTTCAGAGGTGACATGTAGGCAAAGGAGCTCTCTGAGAAGTTCTTATCAAGGATCAAGAGCTTCTTGGGGGGTCACATGGTTTTAAGGTTGGCTGACTAGGTATGTGCTGAGGTGAGTGAAGTCCCTTCTGTAGGTGGCATTAGCATTTATGGTCTTACCTATGCTGTGGGCCTCTCCTGCTTAGGTTCCCAAGTTTCTGCTTCTCTCAGCTGTAGGAGCACTTCCTTGGGAATCTGTGTGGAGAGTCCTGGGGCCCTCCCTTCTCATACACACCCAGGCTGTCCTTACCTGTCTGATTCCTGGAGCCAAGCCTGGGCCTTGAAAATGCAATGTCACCTTACTAAACACTGGCTAGCTGCTGTTAAATTGAGACACTGCCCCACAAGTACTGCACAAACTGGTTCTTTGCCACTAGGAGGCTTATCCTTGGTCTGGGCACAGTGCCTGAATGTGGGTAACAAGGTTGGCACACCTAGTTCTTTCTCTGGGGATGCTGGGGCATACACTGACTTTGTGCTCCAGGGACTTGGGACTGCAGGAGCCCTGTGTCCCCATTTCCAGCACACTTTCTTCCATCTCTCTTAAATTAGCAGGCAATATTTAAATGTCTCTAAAGCAAGTTATTTATCCCAGAGAGCTAGCTAGCTAGTTGACAGAGAATGGGAGTGTGCTTCTCAATAGGAACTGAACTGGCATGGCGGGTCATCTTCTTTTTCCAAGGCGGCACTGTGAGCTCTCTCAGGGCTGAAGCAAGCTGTATGGTTCTCAGTTCCTGGTACAATGCCTGGGATGTAGGAATCATTCAGGAATTGTTTTCCCACTAAGAAAGCTAGTAGGACTTCCTCTTAGTCATATTGCTTTGCCATATAGAACAAATCCATAATTAGGCCAGAGAAGGCCTGTTGGTTTGTCCCAGCTCTGGGATAAACCAGTGGTGGCCTGCATACCACAGAAAGATAACCAGTTCTTTATATGAAAGACGGACACGGTCAGATCAGAAAAGTTTTGTGGTTCTTTCTGGGGAATCCTCAGGTTAGATGCTCGGTAGAGAAGCATTGTATGTCTCCCCTGTATTATAAAACTAACCATGCTGACATGGTTAACTACATCGACTGAGTCCCTCTGCTCTAGGGACTGACTGAAAAGGAAATGGTATTTGGGGAAGAATGACAGTTTTCTAGAATATCCAGGGTGGTGGGGTTGGAATCAGTACCCTTATCTTACACCATAGGGCTTGCTTTTGTACCAAGGCCCTGCTGTTACTAGGATGCCAAGTGAGGGACCCCCCAAGAGCTTCCCAGGCCTCTCCCTCAATTAATCTAGGTAATCCTGCTAATAAAACACAACACTCAGGAAACATCCTTCTTGTGAGAACTTCATGGGGAAGAGAAATCTGGAACTCTTTGATCTTGGTGGCCAACAAGGAATTTGTCTTAATATCTTTGAAATCTTGAGAGAAACAAAAAGAGAGACCTGAACTTTGAAACTTCATCTTGTTTGATGTTGTAATTCACCAACAGGACAAATATTATCCTCTGGGGTAAATTCTTTTGTTTGGGGAAGATATCACAATTGATACTTGGTTCTTAAAAGAAAGACAAACATCCTTAAAGGCAGAAATTCAAACCCTGCCTTCCCAGGGGGTTCCGCTGTTATGTACAGTCACAAAACAGTTGTTTTTCTCATGCTGACATGGCCAATGTTTTTCAATAGAAAAATGTTTCACCTTTGGACTAGAGAGGAAACCGGATGTTCATGGGGGTGGTTTGGGGCATTGGAGATCTGTCTTCCTCTAGGCTGGTGGAAGGAATGCCAGGCAGGATGTCTGGATGGGCTTTTTTGGAGCTTGACTCTAATATTCTAGACTTACAATACCAGACTTTGAAAATGGACTCATGTTTTCTTTCTTACATTATTTTCTAAGATGAGACTAGCCTCTAAGTGGTGAAGACATCCAGTTATTAATTGTACTGGGACGTACCCCAAGGCAACAGAAAGTAAGGGGCTTGGGGAATATAGAGAGGACTTGAAAGACAGACAGGCAAGGCTGAAAGAAGAGTAGGTGACTACAGACCATTTTCTCCTACCTCTCTAGTGGAGAGAACGCAGGCCCTAGAACCGGTAGGGTAAACTGTGAGCTGAATTTGGATGGGGCCCAGTGGTGGTTATACATAGAGAGGTTTGCCCTGTGAACTCCTCAGTGCCAGTGTCAGTTTTGACCGTCAGTTACAATTCCTTGTTACCCATGAGAACTTGGGCTTACCTATGCTGTTGGAAGTACCATAGACCCAGCTGATCACAACACAGCTCTTGTGGCAGGGGGTACTGGACAGAGTTCAAATAGGGGGCAGCAGGCAAAACGAAGATAAAGAGCCACCACAGCGTTATATTCTCTACCACCGTCGAGACTCCTATTTACGGGGCTACTGCTGTGACTGGAGGTGGGGACTCTTCTAGGTTTGTGGGCTATGTTTTCTCTTGGCCTAATGTGAGAGAAAATCACTGTCAGACCTAACTGTGAGGGCAGGAGGGCATGCCTAGCTTACAACAGATGATTCTCCTACTTGAGGAAAGCTGTGTTGAACAAAGGGACTGAGCACTCCCACTCACTCTAGTGTCCTGTGTCCTGTGTTAGCCCCCAAGGCTCACAGAGTAAAAATAACTTCAGTTTTATGTGTGGTACATCAGATAGAGACAAGCTGTCACAAACCTGAGCTAAAATTGTCTCTAGTCTCTCATGTTTAGAGATTTAGTCTCTAGGCAATTTTCTTCATGTAGTGATTAGATCACCCCCTTAGCGGCTCTGTTTCAGCATCTTGCTTTGTAGAGTGTGTTGCTATCATCTGGGCAAGAGAAAAGGCAGCATAGGAATTCCTGAAACAAAAGGCCATGTCTTGTGTTAGGTTCATTCCCAATGTGAAAGGCAGGTATCTTAATCAAATGAATTATCTAATAATACTGATTAGGGATCTAGTCAGTTAAACAAACCATTGTGTGGGCCATTTCCTCGGAATTAAAACATCCTTCTAGGTGAGGGTCGAGGGTGCATCAGGCTCAGGAAGCTAAGGAGACTTTCAAAGTAAAGGCTCAGGAGGCCCATGTAACTTAGGAGGCTCAGGAAACTCAGAGAGTTACATGATATTTAAGGCCTCTCCTCGAGGTGGTAAAAACAGACACTACTTGCTGGAAACAGACAAGTTAGTCAGGGAGCTCTAGGGATGGAGTTTAAATGAGTTATCACCCCAGTGATGCAGCTATGAGGCTCCTGTTTTCTGGTAAGAAGCCCCCATCAATACTCTATAAGTAATACAGTCATTGGTTTGTTAAGTTAGACTTGGGTATAATTGTTTCTTTGTCTGTTATTGGCATTCTATCTGAGGCAAACAGTCCTTCGTTCATGTCTACTCATTTTTTAAAAATATCATACAACAGAAATAAAGCTGTATGTGCCACAGTGCAAAAACAAATGTGAAAAGAAGCTGACAAGAAGGCTTGGGTCTTATAGTATTCACATGTGTGACACAGGGCGTGCGTGCTTCCACAACCTCTGCTCTGTCACATACAGCCATCCCAGAGGGACAGTAGAGAGGACGGGCTGGCTCTCAGGCCTGCCAGTCCAGTAAAGACAATGGAGCATAAGCCAATGCAGGCACCTGTATATTCTGAAAGAACATTCAGGAAACACGGGTGCAAACTCACGGTTCTAGCATAAAACACGGGTGCAAACTCATGCTTTTAGCGCACTTACTCTGCTGCTGCCACGCCTAAGTCTGAACACTAGTCGGATTGGATCATGGAACTTGAGACTTAGCGGACGTATACAAGCCACCCCATACAGCCTCTGCAGAACATGCCCTTCTCAGCTACTCAATCCTCATACACTACATGGAATAATCACACCATTCAAAAGTGGACTGGTGGAATCTCAGTTTTGCCCATCTCTCTCTTCACTGAGCAGGAGACTCCCAGTGTACTTCATTTTATAATTTTTCATCATTTATCTATTGTCTTAGGCACAGGCCAGGCTTGAGTTCACAACTGCACCTAAGTCAGACCTGAATTTACCCTTATAACCTTGTGGAGGAAGACAGGAAGACAGGAACCATGCAGTGTGGTGGTTCCTTTGAAAGCAGTACAGGATCCTTTGAAATGCATAAAGAAAAACATAGATGTAGGCATCAGGACCACTTTAAAGTGAAGGCAAAAGATGAGAGGAAAAGAGCTGAGGAGGTAGATGTGGCAATCAGTGGAGGGTAAAGAGAATTCCAGGGAGGGGAAACAGCAGGTAGCCAGGGGTTGCGGAGGAGAGAAAAATGGCCTTTAGGATACAAGCAATGAACGGAGCATCTGTAGTAGGTGATTAAGAACAGAATGGATCTGGAAAGGGATGAGGCTGTGATTGTATTTGGAGTTGAAGCTTGTGAGAACTCATTTGGTTTAGCTCAAGCTTACTGTAAGTAGCGGTTGCAGGGACAGAGCAATTAAGAAAACTGTTAAACTCCAGCGTATACTGTATACAATAAAAGAGTAAGCTCTGTACAGAGAACGCCCACTATCGGCAGGTGTAAGAAATCTATCTATCTAAATACATATAGATAATAAATAAATAAATAAATTAGAATGAAATCATGCAATTTCACTAAAAATTCATTTATTTCTCAAGTGACTAACGATAGACACACTGTATGAACTTTTATTATCTCCTTCAGCCAGAGTCGCTGTTTTACTTTCTAAAATGATCTAAAATGTGTTTTTTTCTATATATTTATATTTTTAGATAAAGACAGGCCCTGTGACAAAATTTTATGAGCAATTTGTTCTGTCAACACTGACTGTCAGGAAAAATGCGTTTTCAGCAAGCATTCACAGGGCCTTTTCTGTGAAGCAGCTTGACTCTAGACACTGGAGATCAGAGATGCCAAACACAGCCAGTACCTGCTGTTGAGGAGCTTTTATTCTTATTGGGGGCAGATTGCATCCCAAACAATAAGCAAGTAAGTAAATGACATCTCCTATGGGATTGGTGTTAGGAGGAAAATAAAGCAAGGTGAAGGCGTTGGGAGAAATAAGGATGCTGTGTGTAGGAAAAAAGGGCCTTGAGGAAAAGTGAGATGCAGATGGGTCATGTATGTTTATGTTTGTTGATTGTCAATAGATTTATGGAGGACTGTAGGAAGGCAAATGAAAAAGAGAGCTTCTGGATTAGTGCAAGAGAGAGAAGAGTTTTCTTAATGAGAGAAATCATATTGCTGTAACACAACAATAAAAACAAATAAACAAACAAACAAAACCCCCAAACATAAGCCCGACTCGTCACAACCATGTAACAGCCCATAGGCCACATTGGATTAAGTGTCTGATATATGCCCATGGACAGAGAACCTGGAAACCTGGATCAGTCCTGGCTGTGGAGGCCAAGGCTGACATGTGACTCTGCAGGGCTGAGACAGACTCCCTGGCCCTGATATTAACAGGGACCTCCAGCAAGGGCTCTCATTCTCTCTTCTACCAGACACTGGTGCTGCTGACATGGAGGGAGCTGAGAGCCTGACTGTCAGAAACTCAGTCCAGAGTAAAATAACAGGTCTAAACTCCTCTGGGGCTGAGACACACCAGTGCTTCCCAACCTTCCTAACACTGTGACCCTTTATTGCTTTCTCAGTGGGTCTAGCACCAATCTCTATCCTTACTCTACCCTTCCACTCCTGACCTAAGTAACACATTTCCTAGTATACACCTTGTCCATGTATCCTTCAATAGATGTTCAAGTTAAAGGGATGGGCGTTCTTAACTGGCTACTATGGCATCTGCACATAGACCTAAATAGCAATTTTGGTCACTTCTAAAGTTAATATTATATTCTGGGAGTAAGATGTGGAATCATACCCAACACTGAGTGGTTAACTTCTGACATGTGCACACTAACTTTACTGCAGAAGTTGACAGAAAGCCAATCAATGAAATAACTTCAATTGCATGAGTCTCAAGGCAAAACGTAAAAAATAAAAATATATGAAAAATCAAGGCAGTAATACCTCACCTAAAAAATACTAATTCCATAGTAGTAGATCCCAAAGACTTTGAAGTGTTTATAAATATATTTAATAAAATGGAAGAGGCTACAAACAAATTCCTAAATAAATTAAAAAAGAATACCAACAAGCACATGAAGACATAAAATAGTCAATTGGAGATACAAAACAGGAATTCACAAAACAGATATGAAGAGTGAAAAAAATCAATTTGAAATTTTACAAATGAAACCATAGTAAGTTGAATAAGAAACTCAGTAGGTAAAATGGATCCAGTGGAGGACAGAATATGAATGATAGAAGATGAAAGAGATGAGTTTGAATATTCAGGTAGTGACACTAATAAAGTAATAAAAAATAAGAACACAACAAGTGCATTATACTGGACATTTATTAAAAGATCAAATTTATGAATCATGATAAACAATATACTAAATAAAACCATCATAAAACAAATAACAACAACAACAACAAAAAATCAACCAACCAAGCAACCAAACAAAAACTCAAATCTAGAGAAAGAGATGACTATCCAGATTCAGGAAGTTTTTAGAGCACCAAACCGATAGAACTAGAAAAAAACCTTCCCCATATCAGACTATAGCTAAAATACTAAATATATTTAGTGTTTTAAACTAGGCACTCTGGCAAAAAAGTGAAGAAAACTGATGAACATTGCAAGAGAAAAACATGAAGTCACATGTCAGGCAAATCCATCAGTGTTACACAGCTTTCTGAACAGGAACCCTCAATCCAGGGAAACATGGAATGACATATTCCAAGCATTCAAAGACAATAATTGCTAACACACAGGTATACTAAGCAAAACTATGTGTTATAACTGAAGGAGGAAAAACTTCCTATGATAAACTCATATGGAGGGAATCATGAACACTAACCTATAGAAGGACCACTTGAGTCAATTCTTTAGACTGAAGAGAAAGATGAACATATCTATAATGCTTAGGAAAGAATAAACCATCTTAGAAGAATAATTAAATGGATGGAGATGATCAAGTAGGCCTCATTCCAGGGATGCAGGGGAGGTTCAGTATATGAAAATCCAGCAACATAATCCACCATATAAAACAACTGAAAAAAATCACATGATGTTGAAAAAGCCTTTGAAAAAAATCCAAACACTCCTACATGTTAAAAGTCTTTGAGAGATCAGGGACTCAAGGTGCTTACCTAAACACAATAAAGGCAACATAAAACAAGCCAATAGCTAACACCAAATTAAATGGAGAGAAATTTAAAGCAAATCCACTAAAATTGGAGTTAAGTCAAGGCTGTCCACTCTCTCCCTATCTCTTCAACATAGTCCTTGAAGCCCTAGCTAGAGCAGTAAGGCACCTGAAGATCAAGAGAATGCAAGTCAGAAAGGACCAAGTCAAAATATCACAATTTGCAGATGATATGATGGTAAACATAAGTGACCCCAATTATTCTATCACAGAACTTCTACAGCTGATAAACATCTTCAGCAAAGTGGCTGGATACAAAATTAACTCAAAGAAATCAGTAGCCCTCCTTTATACAAATGAGAAAGGGCTAATAAAGAAATGGAGAAAACAAAATTCTTTACAATTGCCTTAAATAATATAAAATGTCTTGGTGTTACTCTAACCAAATAAGTGAAAGACCTGTATGACAAGAACTTCAAGTCACTGAAGAGAGAAACTGAGGAAGATATCAAAAGATGGAAAGATCTCCCATGCTCATGGATAGGTAGGATTAACATAGTAAAAATGGCCCAGCCCACCAAATGCAATCTATAGTGTCAATGCAATTTCCACCAAAATTCTAACACAATGCTTTACAGACCTTGAAAGAACAATTCTCAACTTTGTATGGAAAGACAACAAACTCAGGGTAGCCAAAACAATCATGTACAATAAAAGAACTTCTGGAGGTATCCCCATCCCTGACTTCAATTTGTACTGCAGAGCAGTAGTAATAAAAATTGTGTGGCATTGGTATTGAAATAGACAGGCTTATCAATGGAAGAGAATCAAAGACCCAGAAATAATCCCACACATCTATGGACACTTGTTTTTTGACAAAGAAGCCAAAACCATACAATGGAAAGGGGAGAGCATTTTCTTTTTTCTTCTTCTTTTTTTTATTGGGTATTTTATTTACATTTCAGATGCCATCCCCTTTCCCCATTTTCCCTCCCTAGAAAACTCCTATCACATGCCCCCTTCTTTTTGCTTTTATACATTTTTTAAATGTTAATCAAAGGCTTTATAAGTTTGGTAATGTTCAATCAGAAGTGTAACACAATACCCAACCTAGATATATTAACTATCTTTGACTGGTGGAGACATGTGAACATCTGCCTCCATGTCCCCCACCTCTTTCTCTCTCTTTCTCTCTCTCATCACCTAGCTTCTCCTCTCTTTACTCCTTCTCTTCCTCTCCGTACTCCTCCCACTTTAGCTTCTCCTACATATCACCCTTCCTGTTAAAATAAATTTTTTTCTCAAAATACAATTAGAGCATAATTATACCAATTTGTACCAGTGAGGTACAAGATAGTCCTAATACCCAGCCCATCGTTTTGTTGACTAACCACAACCTCTGTCATCTCTCCTAACTAAAAGATTTAGTTCTGAACCTGGCTTTTTTCTTGGAATGAATGTCAGCTGAAAATCATCCACTCAAATCTTTTCTCTCAAAGTAAATAGCCAGGATTGGCTATGAGACTATAAGTTTTCAACCCCGTCAGAAATCCAGAATGACTGAGTTAACTGAAATTATGGGAAGCACAAAGTATAGCTTCTAAAACTTAGCCAATTTATAGAGACTGCTGAACATCTGGGCAGTCCCTATACTACAAAACGTTGGAGCATCTGATCTTTAGCCTTCTGGCCCAGGATCATCTGACAGACCTTAGTGATGCAGAATTATTAAGGGGTGATTACTCTGTCTAGGCAGATATAATCAGTCGACTATTCTGCAAGTGTGTCCTTTTCTGGACAGTAATTTGTCTGTAGACGGAAAGAGGCAATTCTTGCCTAGTGGCTGTCTCACCACAACTGGAGTAACTCCAAAGATGCTCAATTTCTTCTTAGAATCCAAGACAGAAAGCTGTCAGGAGCAGACATGTCTCTAATCAAAATGAACATTAATACAGAAATGTTTGTAACGTCTATTCTGTGGACTTCTGATGTTTTGAAAACCAACTATCCATGTAAGGTAATCTGGACTGTTGTCTGTTAACTCCTCTCAGCTATTTCTAAGGAAAATATGGAAAACACCCCAACAATAAACTCAAAGCCATGAATTTGCTATAGTCCCTTAACTCACAGGCTAATCATCCCAAATCAGTTAAAAAAGTTAAAGAAGGACTGGGTCTAAGCCTTGTATTCCTAGATGTGTTATACAGGTACAATGCCTATGAGAGTAACAATATTCATCTCACTTTTATATCAATAAGAAGCTCGTACCAATGAAAACCTTAAATTTGAAATCAAAGTAAATTTTGTACCATTTAAGATATTATAACTTCATCTTGATAACAATTATATAGATTTCTACCAATAGGTTATGGCTATGAAATAAATCCTAGCTAATCTTCCCTGTTCCAACAAAACCACTACTTTTCCCTAGAAAGACAGACCAATATTAACCACCTTAGTCCCCAAGCCCAGGGAATAGGGGCACTGACTCTTCATTAACTTCTTCAAGCTGATTACGGGCATTGAGATATTAGAAGAGGGGCAGGAGGAAGAGTAAATTGATAAGCCTCTGACGCTGTGTCTTCACTACATCCAGATGGAATTGGATGGACATCAGAGGGTTGAGCAGGTCTGCTCAGCTTGCTTGATGAGTAGATACACCAAGGCTGTGTATTCTGCAATATACAATTCTCAAAACAAATTTTAGTATCAAGATAATTTTTTTTTCTTAGAGGGCTGACATTTTATTAAAGATGTTGGTTCTAACAAATTTTCTTTTTACCCCCTTTTTTGGATATTATATTTATATTCCAGATTTTATCCCCTTACCCCATTCCCCCCACCACCCAGGAACCCCTTATCCCATCCCCCCTCCTCCTGCTTCTATAAGGGTGTGCCCCCACCTACCCCCCACTCCCACCTCCCCACCCTCACATTCCCCCCCACTCTGTGTTCGTTTTTTTTCCTGAGACACAGAACTAATATATAAAATCAGTAGCCTCCCTATATAGCAATAGCCTGCATGCAGAGAAAGAAATTAGAAAAACAGGTCCATCCATGATTGTATTCATAAACAAAAACAATAACAGCTCCTCACAATAAACTTAATGTAGGAATGAAAGACTTCTATAATGAAAACTAAAACATCAAAAAAAAATTTCTATATAAATGAGCTGATGAAGTCAACAGAAGTTCCAAAACGATGAGCCGCTAAGCATGGGCAAATGTTCGTACTCACTATATGCCAGTCAGAACGACAGTTTTTAAGAAAGGAAACGACAACAAATGCCTGTGAGGATGCAGACCAAAGGGGACATTAGCACATTGCTGATACGTTAAACTGGTGTAGCCACTATGAAAATCAGTCTGGACTAGCTTTGTCATGTGACCAAATGCTACCACTCTTGGGTATTTATTTGAATGACTCCAAGTTAACATATACCAGAGATTTTTATAGTATCTTTTACCAAAGCATTATTCACAATACCTAAGTTATGACACCAACTAGGAAAGTGTGGTATATATATACTCAGTGGAATATTTTTCAGCCATTAAGAAGAAACATGTCATTTGCTGGAAAATGGATGCAGCTGGAGATAATCACACTAGGCAAATTAAGTCAGTCTCAGAAGGAAACATAAATATCACACATTTCCTTTCATTTATGGTTAGAGCTTATGTAGATACATGAAATTATAGATATACAGATGTCATGAAAGTAGAAGCAACATTGTTTAGGGAGAAAGAGAAGCATAAGGGAATGAGTGGGAATATGTTTAAAGTAGATTATATTTGCATGAAATTAGAAAATACATGAAGGATTCAATTTAAAAAAGGAAAAGCCTGCTTACAATTTCAAAGGAGAAGCTTGTGATTAGGCTGACCCATTGCTTTTAGTCCTCTGAGAGAGGTACCAAATAGTAATGGTATTGAATGTGTGGCAGAGTAAAACTGTTTATTTATGGCCAAGAAAAGAAAATACTAGAGCCCCATAGTCTCATTAAAGGGTATCTTTCCAATGACCTAAAGTCCTCTCATTAGGCTCTAGTACCACCTCACCATAGTACCTCTGTGGGGACCAGTCATTTTCTGTACATGGGCCTCTGAAGAATACTTACAGTGATCATAGCAGATCTGGACCAGAAGACACAGATTTGAAAGTTGGAACTGTGTGTGGCACTGGATCAGACTAGGGAATGTGCAGATCCATGTGGCTATGAGAGTTGGGATGATGGGGACTCGTGAGTAGCTGTGGTAATGCTAGTGGGGCCTAAGAAGATTGTTGTTCTTCAGAGGTTATTGTGATTAGGTTGTTCAGTAATGGTGGAAATGGGGAAAGCTGGGTCAGCAAAGTCCCATGGTATCCTCTGGCCCTAGGACACTGGTTCTCAACCTGTGGGTCACGACCCCTTGGAAGGTCGAATGATCTTTTCACAGGGGTCACATTCAGACATCCCACATATCAAACATTTACATTATGGTTCACGACAGCAGCAAATTTACAGTTTTGAATTAACAATGAAATATTTTATAGTCGGAGGTCACCACCACATGAGGAACTATGAAGGATCACAGCATTAGGAAGGTTGACAACCACTGCCCTAGAGATACTTCTTCAACATGTGAGCTGCAGGCAAGTATGTTACCATGTTCCCTACCTATATAAACATTTTATTTTTCTAAGAACATTCAGAAGCTACACGGGTTTATGGCTAGTGTAGTATGTATTCATTAAAATTTAAATAGTGAGTAAGGATGTGCTACTTAAAGTTTCTGTAACTTTTCCCCATAATACATTGATGATTCTTTTATTGTTTCCAGGAACTGCCACTTCCTGATCTGTTCCAGGAGCATGCCCTTTTTGTCTGATTTCACATCTCCCTCTGTGAGAACAAGGTAGTGCGACTATTACTGCTCACAAAGCTGTGCTGTCTTTGTCAGGAACCTGCTTAGATTGAAGCAATATGATCCATTGGGCTCTACTTACCATCTACATAATATCAGTTACACCACAGAACTGGTCCCTGCCTGACTCCCAGTGATTCTCACTATGCTTCACTGAGTCTCAGCAAACAACATAAACTTTATTCTTAAGGTGAAGAAAAAAAAATGACTTCCTTTCTGGTCATGTTAAAAGTACTGTTTGCAATTTTGTAATGTAAATATAGAAAAGCACATCTTATACAAATTCTCCTGAACTCTAGGTCATAGCTACTACATTCCAAGAATGGGATCTTTTTCCAAGAATGTGTGTGGAAGCACCCTGCCTTCCACATGAGACCAGTGAAACACGAGTCAGTGACCCATGGGCAAAACAACCTCAGCAGTTCTATGAACCAAGCAGGGAATCACTACCTCCTGTAAATTTCAGATAGACTGGCCCAGTATGAGGCCATGTTATAAACTGGAGGCAAGAGAGGCCTTCACTGAGGTGGGTTTGTTACTATGCTAAGTAATTGATTAAAAAGCTCTTGGGAATGTAACTGTGTTCACCCTAGAACTGTGTTGTCAAGTAATGGGGGTGAAATCTTCAAAGGCTATGGGTGGCCTTGAGTGCTAGTGACAGAAAGGACTTAGATACTTCTGAAATGCCTCAGGTACTTTGCGCTTAAAGAAGTACTGTAGGCAGAAGACAAATGGGCTAGACTTGACCAACATGAGCAGTTCAAGTACTGAACCATCATTAGGCTAGTGTGATTGTTTGAATAAGCTTGGTTCAGGGTATGGCACGATTAGGAGGTGTAGCCTTGTTAGAGTGAGTGTGGCTTTGTTGGAGTAGGTGTGTCACTGTAGGGGTGGGCTTTCAGAAACTTTCCTTCTAGTTGCCTGGAAGCCAGTCTTCTCCTAGCAGCCTTCAGATAAAGATATAGAACCTCAGATCCTCCTGTACCATGCCTGTCTGGACACTGCCATGCTCCTGCCTTGATGATAAGAAACTGAACCTCTGAACCTGTAAGCCAGCCCCAATTAAATGTTGTCCTTATAAGAGTTGCCTTGGTCATGATGTCCATTCACAGCAGTAAAACTCTAACTAAGACAGCTAGCATCTCAGTTAGTTTTCTTTAACATGAAGGAATACTTTAACTCTTCTTATCTGAAAGATGGGCCTCAAAGGGAATGCTGGCTGCTGAGTCGATGTGGCCAGATTTCTCATCTGCCCTAATGGGACAGACCAGGAAGTAATAGATTCCATATTCTATCACAGACATAAGGATTTGGGGTACAGAGGCACTTGGGGCATGTGAACCCCAAATGGGAGAGAATTTAGAGGGATGGGATTAGAGCTTCTGGAACTTGGCTTGCAACTGGGGCTCAGAACCCTTTTCTGGATGGAAGTTGTGGGCGTGGGTACTAAGAGGGGCTTGGGTTTACAAATGTTCTTCCTTCCCCTCCTTGCTGTGCTCTACCTAGGTGGTAAGTTCTGGTAAGATAACTCAGAACCCAGTGAAAACCTTTTATGTTCACCTTGGCCTTTTGCAGAAAACTTATATTCTCTTCCAGGATTCTTATCAGTATGGTGGAGGCATTTACAGCAGCAAAGACAAGTGCCGATGAGTCCGACAGATCCAATTCTGGTTCTCTTACCTGCAGCCAATTATTTTCTTAAAATAATACTTCTCTCTATTTCTATAAATTAAAATATAGGTCTTGTGCTGAGACAATGGGTCAACAGCACATAGAGAAAGTATTTGAGTGCTTTTATCGAAAGAAGACATAGGGAAGGAGATAGGGTGACCCCAAGTCCTACTTTACTCATTACATCCAATTTTATTTTTCACTCCTCCACCATCTCACTCAGGACTCTTGCTGGCCATTCTCTCAACGAAAAACAGTTCGGCTAGAGGATTGTCTGTATCACTAGAAGTTGGGGCTCTACATCATAGCCAGTTGCCTATTTTATTTTATTTTATTTTATTTCTTCTTTCCCCATCCCTTTAATACAACTATACTCCTGAAACCTAGGCTGATTCCCACTGTACACTTATCAGGAAAGAAAGTATACCCGGCAAGTTCTGCAAAAAAAACTAATTTACTTAATTTAAACATTGTTCCCTGGGCTAATCCAGCAATGTTTACTGACAGAAGTAGTTAATTCTCAGAGATCTGGATAGTCCTTGACCTTACATGGTCCTACCGTTATTAGTGGATCTCCCGAACTCTACTGGCCGGAATACATGGCCTCTGGCTGACAAACAAGCACTTCATGCTTCTCCATCTGCCTCCCAAGGCTCTACTTTTGGAAATAATCATTTATATATTGCTATCCAACTATTTCAATGTCTATGATAGTTCACTCTTGTCTGGTAAAAAATGAATGGAAAACAGAAAAACAGAAGTGCCAATTCTGCTGAGAAACTGGTCAGGTGCACCCAAGCTTCCTCTAGTCGTGTGTTCTGTGGACACCACGCTTTTGCCCATGAGTTGCAGGAAAAAACCAAAAGACTCAGGCAGAGACTCCAGGGAACATGTGGAAATGCCACCAACAGCAAGTGAGTTGACAGAGCGAACAGAATCTTGCAGAAGTAGAAACTGGGGCTTGGTGGTGATCCAAACGCAAGGAGCTAAGGGATAAGACTGCGAAGGTCCGCCATCTCACACACCCCTTGGAGGAGGAGATGGCAGGCACGCAACTTTCTCCTGAGAGTAATTGCAAGCAAACTTAACATCAGTACATCATTAAATACAGTTAGTGTGAGCCATCCCTTCCCCACCTCTACAGAGAAGTTCCTTGTCCAGTTGGATGATTGGCAATGGAAATACAAACTTATTTCAATATACACATTTTTATTACTTATCTTTGATGTTCATTGTTTTTAATAAATTAAATATCATATATCTCTATCTATCTATCTATCTATCTATCTATCTATCTATCTATCATCTATAATATGTTTAAGCAACAAATCCTTCCTTACTTATGGATTCTATCGTGGTTTGAGCTCACGGGAGGTATAAGCCTCGAAACATGCCGATAGTTTGACTTTCAGGTACCTGACCTTCAAAGACATTTTCAGAAACACAAGTACAAACACACAGGGGGCTTTGTTGACTGTAATTGACGGAGAAAACATCTCTCTCTTGTTAAGAATGCTGTGGGTGTTCCTTTGAAACGGGGTTTCTCTCTCATAATGGATTTTGTTTCTAAAATAAGCAAACAGCTCTTGCCCTTTGGGGTCAAGGTCAGTCAGTGCTCCCGGATTGTCAGGCTGCTGCCTGCTGCCCAGAGAGGTTACATGGCTGCCCACCCACGGACAGTCATAGGTCTGTCTGTGGGCTAGGGGTGTTGTCATTGTGATTCACGCAGAGTCATTTTATGTGGAAGGAACTAAGAATCTAGTGGAAGCTGACTTAACATTCCCAGGGAAAGTGGACCCTACTCTCATCCCAAAGACTTGATTGTCTTCCAGGGTTTGAAAAACTAAAAACATTTAAAGAAATACTCTATTGGTTTTCCAAGTCTTCAGGCATCAGTTTTCTTTCAGCCCAGCTGTTTATACTTTCTGAAATGCTTTTCAGAGGAGCCTTTGAGACCATTGTGCTTGAAATAGTCTAGTTTATAGTGACCTACTTTTTAAACAGTTCTGAAGATACAGGTTTCTAACTGTGTGTTTTCCTAGTTTGTATCTTGAAGTTGTGCTCTCTAGTCTATGATTAAATGTTTAAAGATAGTGAAAGAAAATGCTTAGAAAGCTATTTCCTGCTTGGATTTTTAAAGAGGCTTAGAGCATAAAATTCATAACCTAGCTACGTAATAGTTGCCTCTGCCTGGTTTCCTAGATTGGGTATGTTTTAGAAAGTGCCGGTGCACAGAACTTCGTTATGCATTTGGCCATTACAGAAAACACAACTGCAGTATTATGAGAGATGGCAGCGAACAGACTTAGGCAAAGGTTTGGAAATTTGAAAAAAAAAAAACCTCAAAATGCATGTAATGCACAATACCAGCTTTGAAAAGACATCAGTGCACAAGCAAGAAAAGCCTAGAACAGAGTATAACCTAGCTTTAGAGGTTATGTAACCAGGTGATGAGACAATGGCTTCATTTCACTCTACAATCACTATAATGAGATTGTATTTTTAGTAAAGTGAGTAAGTAAAATTAATAAATAATTTTAAAAAAAGATTGTATTTTTAAAGTGAAAACCAACAACTGGACTAAAGTACTGTCCACTCTGCATCTGGCCCGTGGGAGGCAGTGCAGTCAGCCCCGTGCCTTCTCTGCTTCTCAGGCTTCTTGAATTCAAACAAGCCAAGTGGAGGTTTAGAGAACAAAAGGCCTGGGAACAGCGTTGTTACATTACTCCTTCACCAGAGAAACGATCCCATGATGCTGTATTGTTCCTTCAACAATGGAAGAGTCCCATGTTGTAAACCAAACCTAGGGAGCTTTGGTCCATTCCTTACACCCGATGCAGAGCTGAGACTCACCCAAACGGCTCAAGTTCTGAGCCATGAAATAGATCTCTTCAAGTTTGAAACTTTAAAATGTATATAAAAATATTTAGAGCCAGCACAAAAGTGAGCACGTTCCTGTTCACGCAGGATTAGACACATACAGATATTTGCTGCTGGTAACATGCACATAGAAAGATGCCCAAGACTCATCTGAAGACGTTAGGGAGTGAGTAAATCTGGGGAATGCCTCCTGCTTAGTATTTCTAACAGGATTTTAAAGGCGAGGAGAGCAGTTGGCGATTTTAGTTTGTTTTCCTCTCCCTCTGCACATGGGTGAGGCTTTTGTAAACTTGGGATCTTCCTGCATGCTTTGCTGTCAGTAAACCTTGGTTTTCTGCTCAAAGCCTATGGCAAAACTCTTGACACTGTCTACAAATTCCACCAGCAGCTGGGGATCCCGGGGTGTCTTTAATAACTGTTATGTGAGCCTGTACTGTGTCTTTAAACATCTACTCAACTTTTAGCGAATCTCATTTGGTGAAAGAACTCAAGTGTTCCATCCCATCTCTCCTAGGACGAAGTCATGCTTTGAAATCCAGTTGACTTGATTTTTCTCATGGGCCAGTTTTTTATGGGTTCAAAAAGAAAATAAGCTTTAGTGGCTGGAGAGATGGCCTCCGTGGTTTAGTGGTGCTTGCTGCTTTTGCAGAGTACTTGGGTTTTGTTCTCAGCACCCACTTTGTGCAGCTCATAACTTCTGTAATTCCAATCCCAGGGCATCACAAGCCCTCTTCTGGCCTCTGCAGTCACTGATCCATACATGGTACATACACATACACTGAGGCACATACAATAATGAATAAACTTTATGATTTAGTAAATGAGATAGCTATGACTTCACAAACAAAAGAAACTGATTTTCCTCAATGTGGCAGCAAAGGTACCCTGCAGAATCTCCAGCTTCTCCATTCTGATCAGAAGCCGGGGCAGCATCTTTCTAGCCTGCTCAGAGTTGTGTTTTCTATTTCCAATGGATGCTGTGAGGCCCCTCATCCTTCTTCATCCTTGCCAGTCATTTCTGAGTTCCTCTGTTTCTTGTGACTTAGGGCAGCTGATTCATGCTATGGGTTATATAATAATCATACCTTGTTTAAAATGCTTGGGGACCAGAGTGTTTCAGTTTTGGAAGCTCTGAATATTTTGGAATATTTCTATGTCCAGAACTGACCATCTTGGTGCCTTTGTTACCTCGGTCATAGCTATAATAAAATACCTAACAAGATTTATTTTTTTTTCTTTCCTGGCTCGTAGTTTGGGGAGGGAAAAATCCACTGTGTCACAAAAGGCATGGTGGCTGGAGGGTAAGTGTAGTCACGTGGCTTTGGCATCCAGGAAGCAGAGAGAGAGAGAGAAAGAGAGAGAGAGAGAGAGAGAGAGAGAGAGAGAGAGAGAGAGAGAGGTGGGTACACTGGTGCTCACACTGCAAGCTTCTTCTTATCTCTTTCGGTCTAGGAACACAGGTCCTGGGATAGTGTTACCCACACACAGGGTGGATCTTCCTCCTCAGTTAAGTCTCTCTGGAGATGACTTCACAGAGAGGACAAAAGCGTCTTTCCTAGAGGATGCCAAATCCAGTTAAGGTAACAGTGAAAGTTAACCATTATACCTGAGGATTGTATCCAAGTCTAAACATGAAATTCACTTTTGTTGTATATATACCTTATGCAATGGGCTGAATGCAATCATGTGTGCGTGTATATGTATGTGTGTGTGTGCATATAAGCCTGTCTGCATGTATGTCGGTATGTGTGGTGAGATGCTAAAGTTGACTTGGGTTGCCTTCCTCTCCCCCTCTCTATTTACTATCTGTCACTGGGCTGAGAACCCACTGATTTGGCTAGTTAGATACCTTGCCCCGGCATCTCCTGCCTCTACCTGTCAATGCTGGGATAAGAAGTGGGCTGCACACTTGTCCAGTTTTTTATTGCAGTTCTGGGGATCAGAATTCTGGCCTTTACACTTGAAAGGCAAGTGCTTTATCCACTGAAAGCTATCTCCCCAGCCCCCTGAAGGCAATTTTATAGAGTATTTTTAGTATTCATGTGTTTTATATGCAACTCATCTCTTGGAGTCAGGTATGGAATGTCTCACTTGTGACTCTGTGCCGGTGCTCTCAGTTGGAAGCATTTTAGATTAGAGACTTCTAGACTAGGAACACCCAGCTTGTCTTTTCTTGTTTTCCAACAACTTCCTCCAGAATGGCTGACAAGCTGCACTGAGACTCCACCTCCCCAGGAATAGTTGGAAACAGTCTTGTTACTATAACACATGGACCACAACATCTTAGTCTCTGACATCTGTCTTCACTGATTTCCAGAGTCAGGACAGAAGGTTTCTCTCTCATGATATATGACATATATTGAATATGGGCACATGAATGTATGCATACACGTGTGTGTGTGTGTGTGTGTGTGTGTGTGTGTGTGTGTGTGTCTGTGTGTGTGTGTGTATGTATGTTTCGGGAAGTATTAAAAAATGAACCTGCAGACTTCCCGTGCTACTGCGGGCCACTCTCTGCCCCACTCTCTGTCCCAGTGAGGTCCCCGCCGGTCTACTTTCTGCCCACCAACTCTCCAGCAGGGCTGGAGCTCCCATGTTCCCTTTGCTGCAATGCCTGCCCCACACAAGGACCATCTACCCTGTGGTCCACCACCACAACACCCATTCACCCTGAAGAAACAAAGCTCTAGAAGCTTATAATTAACAAGTCAGATTTATGTATCAATAAATTCTCAATTCACAAGATGCCCACACAATAATTCTTGGTCCAGTTGATAATGATATAAGCTATCCAACTAGATTAGACAAGTTATGCCAATTATTCTAACCTTACAAGATATTCATAGTTACCTGTGGCTATTTAATGCTATGCTGGTTCTGAATCATCCTGTCCTTCTGTCTCCATCTTGGCTCCCTCTCTCCCTCCCTCCCTCCCTCCCTCCCTTTCTCCCTCCCTCTCTCCCTTTCTCCCTCTCTCCCTCTCTCTCTCCCTCCCTCCCCGTCTCCCCCTCTCCCTCTCTCCCTTTCCCCCTCTCCCTCTCCCTCTCTCTCCCTCCCTCTCTCTCTCCCTCTCTGTCTCCCTCTCCCCCTCTCTCCCTTCCCCCTCTCCCTCTCCTTGTCTCCCTCCTCTCCCCTTTCCCCTCCCCCTCCCCTCCCCTTCCCCCTTCCCCCCCTCTCTCTGTGCAACTCTTAGCTCCGCCCCCTGTTCCCTGTTTAATCACAAGCCTTCTGCTGCACTAATATTTAAATAGATTAGACAAGGAAATTCCTGCCACAGGCTATACCTGCCTGTTATGTGGGTACTGGAATTGAACTCAAGTCCTCATGGTTGTGTAGCAAGAACTCTTAACGAATGGTTCATGTTTCCAACCTCAAGAACCCTCACTTAGAGCCTATGTTTTGTTGTTATACCACTATT
>JANHMN010000010.1:32833144-32880914 GCA_030674055.1 Rhabdomys pumilio
AGAGAGAGAGAGAGAGAGAGAGAGAGAGAGAGAGAGAGAGAGAGAGACTGTACTACTGACATACACCCAGGCCAATTTCATGGAGTCGGTAATTCCTCCTCAGTTGAGATTCTTTTTCTCACGATAGAAGTTTGTGTCCAGGAAATGAAAACTAACACAGTGGGACAAGTGCTTTCATGGCTGATAGTTACTCTGATTGGTTGCGTCGTATCCACTATGTTGGCCCAGTGCCCAGGCATAATGAATATTAATGACACAACCATCACCCTTGCATATAATTCACTAGATGAGATCATCACCTGATCCTACTGCTGATTACTATGCATGTGTGTGTTTGTTTAAAGAAACATCACTCAAACCCCTAAACCTGAAAACTAATGTCAATATTTACGCCATGATTCCTTGGAAGGCTGGCTCAGCAATCATTTGCACTTCTTTTCCTCATGCCATTCCCATCATGTTGAGGACTTAAACAAAATCTATTGTTATTTTTAAAAGAATTTCTTACATGTGCACTGTATTTATGTCATTTCTACTCCACTCTCTCCCCACTGCAGCAACTCCCTGTCCATCTCCACTCCCAACTTCTTCTCAGCCTCATTAGTCTCATCTTATTATTATTCTCTCTCTCTCTCTCTCTCTCTCTCTCTCTCTCTCTCTCTCTCTCACACACACACACACACACACACACACACACATTGCTGACTCCACTTATGTACACGTGGTTAGCACTACTTGGGGTCGCATGACCCATTAGAGGCTCATCTCTGGAGAAGTCTGATTCTCCTTCTCTTAATGCCCATTAATTGCCTATAGCTCTTCATCCAGGGATGGGGCTGGGGGCTTGTGAGATTTCCCACAGCCAGGTTGGATGTTGACTGGTATTGTGCAGGTCCTGTTTAGACAACCTTATTGTTAAGATGTCATGGGTATAATTCCATGTCATATATAGACGACAGTATCTTATAGCAGACACCCTGATCCTCTGGCTCATAAAACCTAGAAGACATTCTCTTGTAGTAGACATTCTGGTCTACCATGAGGCTTTCTAACTCATGTGCAGAAATTCCTTCTTTCTCTCTTTGTGCCTCCCGCCTGTCTCTATTTTATGTGGGGGTGTTTCTAGGTCACTTTCTTTCTCTGTCTTGCCCTCTGCACACATTGTACCATACCTGACACTGGCTCTGTGGAAAATGGCTTGGTCCTACTTGAATCACCTGGACATCTAATGAGTATATTTGTTAGTTCCTCTTTTTCCTTCCTTTTTTTTCTTTTTCTTTCTTTTCTTTCTTTCTTTTTTTTTTTTTTTTTTGAGACAAAGACTTAACTATATACCCTGCCCCTGGTTGACCTGGAATTTGTTATGTAGCCAAGGCTAGCCTGGAAGTCAGAGAGACCTGCCTTCCCACCATGCCAGGCATATTATTTGCTAGTCCATCTAGGACTGTGACAGTTCTTCGGGCAGCAGGGCTGAGACTCCCACAAGGCAATCTTAAGGAGATACTGCTCTTAAGAAATTTAATATTTTTCTATAAGTGGAGGCTCAGCCACATTTTGCTACATTCACATTTTTGCCACAAAAAGTGATATTGAAAAGTTGTGCTGCAAACAGACACCTTGCTTACTGTGCTGCAGTAAGCAGCTTTCAGATGCAGGTTGTTTTTCTCTCACTGTTAGCAGGGTCTTCTAGGACCTGCCAACCTTGTCTCAGATGTGTACAAACAGCAGACTTCCCTGCTGCAGACATGCATGCATTGCAGATGGTAAATAGGTTTTCCTTTTAAAATTGTGGGTTTATTTCCCTTAAAATGCAAATGTTGAGAAGTGACCACCCTCCCCCCCCATTTCTGCAGTTTTGCTAGAGCCACTGTTCCCAAACCAATCTTAAACCAAACTGCCCTCTGGGGAGTTAAAGGCATTCCCAGAAAAAAAGGAAAATTGAATGCTCAAAAAATCAAATTGATTTTGTCCATGGTGTTATCACCATAAGTTCAGAGAGAAAGAGAGAGAGAGAGAGAGAGAGAGAGAGAGAGAGAGAGAGAGAGAGAGAAGATAGAGACCCTTCTGCGCTCTAAAATCTAGATACATCAACAGTCATAAATATATTAACCAATATGTCACTCTGCTAAATTGAAAGAGGATTACATAATAGGTTTAAGGGATAGTTGCACAGGGGGCTGATGCACCTGTGTGACAGAGGATCCTTAAGAGAGTAATGCTAACTAAATCACCCAGTTAAAAAAGCCAGGAAAATGACTTAGCCTGCCAGTCCACAACTTTAATCCTAAAATCCTCCTTCATAGGTCTGGCATAGTCATCCACAGCGAGGAGACCTAAGTGTCCTGATTTTTTTTCAAGGAGGAAGAAGAATGTTCCTAGTATGCAGGGGTGGTAACTCCCACAGCATGAACCCCAGGTGAACCCTGAAGAACTCCCTGTGCTGTCAGCACACCTTGGCCACGCTCCAGCCACAAGGATTGGGCAATCTCTCTGTCTCCAACACTGGCCATGCACACAAGAGCAAAGCTGGGAAGGTCTGAGCACGGGGCTTCACCTCTCAGTGTCAGGGTAATGAGGATGGAATGGACAAGTGGTTCTAATTGTTACACAGGGGTTTCCTCATAAAGAAGAGATCCAGGGAAGCAAAGGCAGACAATCTGGGAGGATGGGACCTAGGTAGGACTTTGCAGATGAGGGAAACTTCTAAGCTTCAAGCTGGTTGAGGTATAACAAAGAACAGCTGGGCACCTGCTCCAGGCTTTCCCTCATCTGTGGCTTGAGTTGTGTTTTAAAAGAGAGGGGGATGTTTCTCATCCCTATGAATGGGTTTTCATTTGGAAATAAGATGTTTGCAAATTTAATTATGGATTAAATTAATGATGTTTGGGATTCACATGGACCCTAATATAATGGCTATATTCTTAAAGAAGAGGGGTTTTATGGGGTACAGCTATTGCTTGAGAGTAAAGAACACCGATTGCTCTTCCAAAAGAGTAGGCTCAACTCCCGGCACTCACATAGCAGCTCACAACTGTCCATAATTTCAATTCCAGGGGATGTGATGCTTTCTTCTTCTGGTCTCTTTGGACATCAGGTATAGACATGGTGCACAGGCATACATGCTACGAAAACACTCATACACATAAAATGTTTTTTTAAAGAGAGGTGTTTGGACACATAAATGCACAAGGAAAATACCCTGTGATGACGAAGACAAGGGCAGACATGAGTCAAAGAATGGCAAAGATTGCTGGCAACCTCTAGAAGCACACATGCTGCTTCTAGAATGACCCAACATTACTGACACCTCAACTTTAGATCCCTAACCTTGAGAACTTAGGAAAAACAATGCCTCGTGTCCTGTTATGATTTGTTATAGAAGTGTTAGGAAAGGAACTCACTCCTGCTATAGCCGATATAGGTGACAAGGCAGAAGAACTGTGTGCCACAGGGCTAGATCAATGGGCCTGAAGGAGGAATGCAAGAGATACAACCGATTCTTCATGGCCAAGCTGTGCAGGATACAGCAAGGGATGAAAGGTCCTCCCAGAGGCCCTGAGAGGTTTGGAGGGTCTGTAGGAGCTGAGGTGCTTGAAGTATTTTCTCTTCTTCCACAGGCTTTTTTCCTACGTCCCTCTAGGAGTTGTATGTTTAAGACTTCAGTCTGTTTTGGGTTGATTTTAGCATGTGGTTTAAGAATCTAATTTAAATATCTTGTACATGGATATGTAGTTTTCTTAACATCCTGAGTGTTTATCCAAAAGGATTGCAATAAGGATCTCAAAGAGAGCTTTGCACTACGTACTATGTTGCTTGCAGGGAGACTATAAGACGTTATAGGCAAGAGCAGGGGAGAAGGCTCTGTGTTTTACAGACCTTCCTAAACACTCTTCTAAACTGTCAGCACATAAAAGAGAAAGAACTAAGAGTACAGACACAAACTTTTAGGTAGCTTTGAAGTAAAGGCATAAACTAAATCAACATCAGTATTCTTCTATCTTGTAACCCTCTGAAATCTTTTTAGGTCTTTCCTTCAGAAAGAAGAAAATGGATAAAAACTCCATTTCACTGAACACAATCTGATAGACTTGCAGTCACAGAAAATAGAACAATTGATAACATCAATTGTTATGGGGAGGAAGGGAGAGGCCACAAAGGAGCAGAGGGAGGACACAGAAGCTGGAAGGAAATAGCTTTTGTCCGGCCGGCTTTTCCTAGGCGGCATTTCAACAAGCACTACCCCAAACTGGCAACAGTCCCACCTTGACTTAGCCAGTCATCGGGGCTGAAGCAGAGCAGGCTGCCAGAACTCTTTGTTGCTAAGAGAAATAAAACCCTGGCAGAGGCAGCTTGGAGTGAGCGGATGAGTCTCCTGATTCACACAATTGTGTAAAAGTCACATGGCAAAAAAAGCCAACAACACATCATCTTAAATGAGTCTCTTAGCACCCTGAAGTTAGCCAGATGACATTCTTTCATAAAACATGACATTTATTCAAATTTCTGATTGAAATTTTCTGCCTCTTAAAAAGAAATGAGCATTGGATCCAAAAGATGGAATCCAATGTTTGGCTTACTTAGGAAAATATGTTCTTCAGTTTATATGCTAAGTGCAAAGTGCATTAAGTCTATTTGCAAGTCTATTTTAGGCACAGAACAGATAAGTATTCCATAGGTGAGGCAGGGCATGGGGAATACAACCTTTCGACTATAGTGATGGCTGCCCTATAGAAAGAACATAGGCTCATATTTCATAGCAAACCAACAGCAGAGCCAATGAGAGTCCCATTATTGAAATGAGAATAAGTAACGATGACCCTGAGTGTGGGAGGGAAACAAGAGCTGGGTGGCAACTGGCCATTTCTTGGAAGTCTGCTTTGGTAAACACATTCTAGGACCTAAAGGAGGGCCTTGATCTTCCTTCTCCATGGAAATACAAAAGGAAAGTGATTTAATCTTAAAAATAATATCTCAGAGACCAGCATAGTAAACAGTAACAGCAGCATTTTTAAAGAACTTTACTAATGAGAAAGAAAAACTGATATCTTCAGATCTAGTTAAACAATACTTAGATAAAATTAAGGTGCCTGGGCAGCCTGATCATGTCCAAGATAGGTACCAGTTCCCTCAGATCTAATTGATTTCTTTTTGTGTGTGTAATCAGTTCTTACTACATAAGGGATTAACTATATTTTGTGTCATTCCAAAGGTCAGAGTAGAGCCCAATGTTTAAAAAAACAAAATTCCAACAGGATAAACCAAAGCGGCCTGACTTTGAATTCAGAGTGTTCTGACTCTGTGAAGCTTTTGAGTGTCTGTGTACAATGTTGTCATCTTATGGCCATGTGATTTCATGGCAAGGATTTCTTTTTTCTTAGAAGTAGCACCTTCTCTCCCGGAGACTGACTATCAATGTGAGACACAACCACTACAAGATCTAAACAACATGGCTGGTCTTGTCATGTGGGAAGCCATGGCAAGGCCTTACTCTTGGCAAACACTCACCCTTGGCTTTCCTATCTACTATTCTTCCTTCTGCGTACTTTCCATGATTCACTTGTCAGTTCTCAGAACTTCAAACAAGGCCTCATAGCAACCCACTTTAGTAACCCTTCCTCCTGATCTCTAGATTTAGCCAACATCTTGCTAGATAGATGTTTTTAGAACCCCTGGTAACGGCAAGGCTTTGTAAGAATAACTTAGTTAGACCCCACAACTTCAGGTAGCTTCCTCCACCTGCAAAGCCCTCTTTCCTTTCCTACCCCACCCCATATCCTGTTTTCAGAGTATATAACCTGTGTGAACAATAAACATTTTGCCAGCTTGATCAGACTTCTTGACTTACTGTGCCTCCTTATTTTCTCAGTCCTCTCCACAGGGTCTAAGGGTCCCACTTGATTGTCCAGTTGGCCTGAACACTGTCACAGTGACTTTTCACTGCATCTGGCCATTTATATGTGCTAGTACTTTCTTTTTTTTTTTCTTTAGACAATGTCATAAGAATCCCTACTCCAATGGCAGACTGGGCCTCCTGCTCTTATGACTCATAATAAAAGGCATCTCCCTCATCCTCATCCACCTCCCTTCCCCAGAGTAGGATTCAATGTTTCAATAAAAAAATAATAAGGAAATGGTCCAGCTGCCTGATAATGTAATAGTTGGCCTTGAATGTAGAGTGTCCCTCCTCCTTGGAGCTTTCAGGTATCTGTGTACAATGATGAACTTTGTCATATGTTTGCACTCTTTAGCTCATGACCAGATGAGAAGACAGTTTTCTTGCTTGTGACCATGTCGGTTTTATCCCAGTATGAAATCCCCAACCGTCTCTCTATTCTTTAGCTCAGCTCTCATGACACTCTCACAGAAAAAAAAAAGAGAGAGAGAGAGAAAGAAAGAAAAGAAAGAAACATGTGAGTGGAACCATGTCAGGGAAGCAAGAGCCTGTGATCTGGAGAAAATGAGGACTCCCCTTCAGCTTGAGCCAGGTACAGCTACGACAGAGAATGAAGAGCCACCATCAGAGGTAGAGACACTGATTTGACCTGACAGCAGGATGGCAGCTGCACAAAGACTCTCACAATACATCTTTCCTATGAAATCAGCTTTTCATATTTTCTATTTATATCTGCAGTAGGTGCAAAAGAATTCTGAAAGGGTTTATTGTAAGTCACTATTAGTTTACTGTCTGGTTGTTCTTGGAAACAGACTAGATTGGAGAGGAGGTCAAATGAGACCAAGAGTCTCTTGTCTGCTTCACTGGTAAAAGGAAATGTTTATACATTGCATAGATAAGAAAAACAATTTAAATAATGTATGCATGTGCACACACACACACACACACACACACACACACACACAATTTAAAATTAAGAGTTGGTTTTTTATTTTTCCCTCCTTTGGAGAGTAAAATCCCATTTCTAGAGGTAGGACTAGGAAGGACTTTTATTACAAGTCCTTCTGTGAGTGAATTTTATATTACATGCAATTATTATAGAAAACAAATCAATGTAATTAAAAAGAAATCATTAATAAAGTTAACTTTAAACCTTAGCAATGAGACTGGAAATGAGCTAAAATTTTGTTACAAAGGTTGGGCACGTAACTTACAACAGAAGTCAGAGCTCTCGGAAGAGGACTGGGAAAGAGGGGAGGGAAGGAGATCTATTGCCTGTCCTTTGAGATAAGACAGGCCAGGGCCAACTAGGATCTAAAAGTTCAAGCCCAGAGGCATAATCTTTGAAGCTGATGCCAAAAAGCAAATGGCATTTACACCAACCTCCAAATGCCTTAGGTCGAGAAACAGAATTTAATGTAAGATAAAACCTTGTAGGGTTGAACCAGAGAAGCTACCCCACCCTGGCAACTTAAGAAAAAAGGAAACGTGGGGGAGAAAAGAAGAAACTTAAGGGATTGAGGATGTTATTCTGTAGGGGTTAGGATGGTATGGGAGGGAGCCTGGTTGGCATCTTCAGTACTACTAAATCCATCTATCTGTCCATCTGTCTGTCCATTAATTCATGATTAAAAATGCACCATTTCTTTGCTTCTATTTTTTATTTAAATTTTAAATTTAAATCTCTCTCTCTCTCTCTCTCTCTCTCTCTCTCTCTCTCTCTCCCTCTCTCTCCCTCTCTCTCCCTCTCTCTGTGTGTGTGTGTTGTATGGATATGTTCCAATGGTTGAGTGTGTACTGCACATGAATGCACATGCCCATGGAGACTAGAGGTTGATGTTAGGTGTGTTCCTCAATTACTCCTACCCAATTCCTTGAGGAAAAAAAGGTCTCTCACAAAACTTGAATCTCATTGATTAGGTAGGGCTAGCTGGCATCTGAAACTCACCTCTGTCCATGTGGTAGTTTAAATAAAAACAGCCCCATAGACCCATAGGGAGTGGCACTATTAGAAGGTGTAGCCATTTTAGAGTAGGTGTGGCCTTGTTGGAAGAAGTGTATCTCCTCTTCTGCTGCCTGTGGATCAAGATCTAAAACTCTCAGCTCTTTCTCTAGCCCCATGTCTATCTGCCAAGATGATAATGGACTAAACTTCTGAAACTGTAAGCCATTTCCAATTAAATATTTTCCTTTATAAGTGTTGCTGTGGTCATGGTCTCTTCATAGCAATAGAAACTTTTCCTAAGACCATCCATGTCCCAAGCACTGGGATTACAGGTGCATGCTGCTGCCCCAGCTCAAGTGGCTGCTCCTTATGCTCACAGAGAAATCACTTTACTGACTCAGTCATCTCTCCATTTCCCTTATTTAAAATTTTAAATAGTTGCCTATTAATTCCTAAGGGATCTTTAAGCTACTAAATCATAATAGCTAGAGGCTCACCCATCAAAGGCCCCACCTCCCTGACTTGACAACTACCAGGAAAAGGAGTGTGTTCGTGTTTTAGTTGGGATTTCTATTGCTGTGATTAAAATACCAAGACCAAAAAAGAAAAAACAAACAAACAAACAAACAAACAAAAAACTTGGGAAGGTTTCTTTTTCAGAACATGGTCCAAGAATGGGGTTGTGTGAAATTTCTGAGTGCTTGTAAGAAAAGTCCAGGAAAATAAGACAAGAGTCTTGTGACCTGGTCTTTCAGAACATGGAATTGTTCTTGGAATGTGTTTTCATGCTCCTCCCAGGTGTCACAGGAAGGAGTGAATTTAATTCAGCTGTTGCCATTTATATTCCTCTATGGAAAAATGTGTTTTACCACATACAGCTTGAACTCATGAGAACTATACTCAGGTAACTCTTCTTAACTGTCAGAGTATAACTAGTCTGATGCTCTGAATAAAGTTGGCTGTGCCTGAGACTTTAGCCCACCTAAGTTTTATAACCTGCTCTTTCAGGTTCATGGTGCCAACTATAGCAGGAGAGAGGAAAAGATTTATTCAGCTTACATATCTTAATCACAGTCTATTGAGAGAATCCAAGGTAGGAATTCAAGTAGGAGAGGAACATGGAGGCAGAAGCTGATGCAGAGGCTATGGGGCAGGGGGTGCAGCTTACTGCCTTCCTCCTCATGGCTTGCTCAGCCTGCTTTCTTATAACAAGCAGGATCACCATCCCAGAATGGCACCATCCACAATGGGCAGGCCCACCCTCCCCGATCAATCACCAATTAAGGAGATGTTCTACAGGCTTGCCTACAGCCCTCTCTTATGGAGGCATTTTTGCAACCGAAGTTCCTTTTTCTCTAGTTTGCGTCAAGCTGACATAAAACTAGCCAGAACAGAAAAAAGTCAGGGACTTGAGGAAGTTAAAAGTGGAAAATAAAATAAAAAGAATATCCCAGTACTTGAGGGAGCAAAGGGAGACAGACAGTGTTCCCTCAGTAGTAGTTCTACTTCAGACTTGGCATCGTACAGTCATAAGTCAGCCCTCTGAATGCATCTGGGTAGCAGGCAAGTTAGTCCCAGACCAGAGAAAATCGGTGGGTAAAGGTAAAGGCTTTCCAAGTAGTGCTTGAATCCCTATTCCCTAATTACATCATCTTTCTAGGCTTGACTACAAAGCCAAAGCAGGTAGAACATGTGGCCGACAATAGATTTCTCTCTGAAGGATCCAGGTAGCTTCAGAGGGATGGGCTCCAGCCGTCTACACCAGGTGAGCTATCCAACAGAGGTTCCTGTCAGCTCAGTACTTTACTGTACTTCAAGAGTGCTTGCCTGAAACTTGTGTCCAGTCACGTACGTGGGTTTAACTGTGACCTCTGCAAGAGCGTACCATCAGCTTCCATTCTCACCTGGGTTAGAAGATGGGGGTGGGGAGGATTTATATATGTTCTGTCCCCCAACAGGATGCTATACTCGACGTCTCTGTGTTCTGCTTTGACAAATGGTTTCTACTTGGCATCATATAGAATTTTTCCCTCTGTGTAGTTTCTTGGCCCACAGCCTTTTAGCATCTAAAGCTCTCTCTCTTTATCTGGTGTCAGTTTAGATGGATTCTCGAATACTTCCATCCCACTGCTGTGTAAAAATGGCTTTCTACTTTTTTGCTGACCACACACAATACTCAATCCACAGAACCAAAGAAATGTGGGTTGTCAAGTACTTAAATGAGAGAAAGTCATTTCCTCAAACGTCTCTACCTTATGTTAGTGTCTGGGGTTGTCCATCATGAGAGGTGGTTTATGTTTTCCGATTTTGCAACCTGCTTGCTAGGACCCTTCCTGTTTCACAGTCTGCAGGGCAAGATAGGCAAGTGTTTCTTTCTCTGGATATATCCTAAAAATGGAGAGCTTTATGCTGGTCACAGCCTTAGGGATCAAAGGGACCGTAGCTCTGGAATCTTCTTTTTCCCGACATAGTGGTGACCCTGGAGGATGCCTTGGACTTAGAAAAATGTCCAAAGGATGTAGCCAGCCAGTGTGTTTTCACCTACTCTCAAGACAGAATGGGCTTGCTGGCTCTTAACCTACAGACATAGGCACGCACAAGTATGGACAGGGCTTGAATCTCCTTGGCTCTAATGCTTGTGCTGCATTTACAAATCTGAAGCTTTTTTATAATCAAAGTCTTGAATGAAGGGGATAAACAGGTCGTCAAAAGACTTGGGAAGAGGTGATGGAATGTCTGGATTAGAAGCATTTAGATTACAAAGCTGTCGTCTGGAAGGATCAGACCTGGAGAAGAGTAGACAATTTGATTTGCTTAGCAACTTAGAAAACTACCATGTAGCTCTGTGTTTTCCTTTCGAGAAAGGGAAGGAGATGTTCTTTCTGCCTGAAAGAACAGAACAATGTGGGGGCCAAATCCACAGGGGACTTACCTACTTCATTTCATTTAATGCTTTCTGTGATTCAACCAAGAGGTGCTGCCTCTGAATTCTTAGAAGAGGGGGCTCAAAGCAACTCCAAACCATGGAATCTAGCACAGATGTATTGCCCAGGCAGAAGTCTAGTGTGGATGCGTTAGGTCGGATAGCTGTTCTAGGACCATCTTTAGGCTGGAGTTGGAGATGCTAGAGAATAAGGGGATTTACGTGGCATGCTTACGACGCAGTTATCATGTATAACATATCTTCCTGGGGGAACTTGATTCCAGGTACCCACCAGATTCAAAGGTGAGTTAGAAACAAACAGAGTCATGTGTCTAAAAGGAGAGGAAAGCTGAATCCTGGCAAGCTGGCAAGAGGGCAAACATTTATTATTGGTTGTCTGCTTTCCTTTCAAAAATGCCTAGGGCAGAGCATGTAAAGCATGCCGTCAAGGTCTCACACAGCTGTTAATGACATAGCATGGGCTGGAGATCAGGCTCATTTGGGCTCAGATCCCGAGGCCTCCACCTTCTTCCACGGCTCTACAAGCCAACCCACATGGTGGGAAGGGGACATATGCTTTTGTAAATACCTCATCGCCCAAAGCACTTCTGCATGCTGGAACAGGACAGTTCACTTCAAAGGCCTGTTAGAGAAGACCAGGGACAAATGCAGGTGAGCCCTAGGTACGGCATCTGCAGGGCAGGCACCAGGAGGGATTCCTTTCAAAGGGTAGAGCCACAGTTGGCTTTGTTTCCTTCACTGTGTTTTGTTTTCTCTGAAGTTCGTCTCCTCCTCATGTTTACCCACACCACTTAGACCTGTGGGTGAGCTGCTCTCTCTCTTTTCATCTGGGTAGAACAGAATGCTTCCGGACGTAGCGCTTAGCTCCTTGAAGTTTGATTCTAGATAATTAAAGGCTTAATTCCAGCTCCGGTTTGGCTGGACATAACCCCAGCTTTTCAGCATACCTGGGATTAAAAAAACCCTTTCTCTCAAAGATAACATTTCCCACTTATCTCAGATTCAAAGAGTCACTCAGAGGACATCCATCCTGGGTCAGAGAGTGATGTACCTCCCTCCATACCCCTAGGAATACCAATTCTCAATCCAAGGTCAAGCTGGGAACTTGGGGTTTCATCGTAACCTTTGCCCTTGTTCTAAGTCCTTCATTTTCAGGAGGAATGTGAAAAAAACTACATACAGCCTTTTCTCATATTTCTGCTAGATTTGGTAAAAGATACCTGATGAAGCCAAGGAGGCTTTCCATAAAATGAGAGTGATAAACGTTATTTTGTGCAGAAGAAAGTAGGCAGCTGTGAATGTTTTCAGGCTGGTACTCATAAGATGTGATGGAGGTCACTGCATGGAACATCTTGGAAGGATGGAAGGAAAAAACAGTAAGGCTCTCTGTCTCTGTCTCTGTCTCTCTGTCTCTGTCTCTCTCTCTCTGTGTCTGTCTCTGTCTGTCTCTGTCTCTGTCTCTCTTTCTCTCTCTCTCTCTCTCTCTCTCTCTCTCTCTCTCTTTCTCTCTCTCCTATAAACACAGAATTCTACACTTCTCAAAAACATCCTTTCATATTGCAGGCAAAGGATTTTCAAAGAAAAGCTCAAATGAGAAAGGTTTGTAAGCACATATATCCCAGGAAATGCTAAAGGAAGAATTTTGGGCTCCAGGGCTGATGTCAGATAAAATTTCAGATCTCACAGAAGAAATGGAGACCTGGGAAACAGCAGTCCAGCTGTGGACTGTGGAGCAGGGCAAAGGTCTAGGTTGTCTTAACTTCTTCTTCTAAGTTTCTTTATTATACATGAAACTAAACCAGAAAAAAATGGTGCTGTAGAGTTTCAAGCACATGGATGTAATGTGGGATGTAATATAGAATATTATAGGTCATAAAAGAAGGAGCAGGCGCGCTGCAGGACTTCACAGTTTGTCTATGTATCACACTGACTGGTACAGTGTTTTCATAAACTATGAATGGTGAAAAAATTAAATATTATAATATCTAGAATAATCATTCAAATATGGTATAAAGCTAGGTGTGGTAACACACATCAATCTAACACTTGGGAAGTTGAGGAAGGAAGGCTTGAGGTCAGCCTGGGCTACTTAGTGAGACCCTGAAAACATAGGGAGCCCAAAGACTAAGGACAGTAGATGTATCTCAGTAGCAACAAGATGCACAGGACCCTTGGCTCAATCCCTAATACTGGAAACAAGAAGTAAGGCAGAGAGGTATGATAAATGTCAGTATGAAAATTAAAACCAAAATGCTGCACTGGAAAGGAAGGCAGGCAAGGAGGAAGAGAAGGGGAAGGACTAGAGGGGAAATAGAAAAACTCTAAACAACAGACTCAAATTTAACTATAATAATAATTCTGTCAAATGATAATGAACTAAACAGTCTAACCATGATCTAGAAATTGTCAGAATGAGCTAAAAAAATCTATGAACCAACTATATCCTGTCTGTAAAAAGTACATTATAAGCCTTAAGTTGGCTGAAGATAAAGAAATAGTAGTTATACTGGTATCAGATAAAACAGATTTTTGTATTACAACAGTTACCAGATAGAATGAGAGGAAATTTAGAATGATGAAATTTTCAGTTCTTTAGGGGCAAAAAATAATCGCAACTGTGAATCCATTCTATAACAGGAGAATGTATATAATCCTTCCAAATACAGGAGGCATAAGTTGACAGACTGAAAGGATTCGCAGCCATAGGTGGGTTTTAATAGCAGAGGTCTGAGCACACTACCAACTCTCCTGAGTTAAATGGTATTTACTGAGAAGTGTACACACAGTGGAAAAATTAGGATATTCAAGTTCACACATAAACCTACCCAAATAGGCCACAGGATGGATTACTAATAAGTAGGTCTTAATAGCTATTTATTTATTTATTTATTTATTTATTTATAAAACTCTTCTTATTTGTTCTGGAACGAAATTACTCCCAATTAGGAGTAACTACAAAGACCAAAACCAAAACCAACCCCCCCCCCAAAAAAAAGAAAAAAAAAAAAAAAAAAAAAAAAGAAAAAAAAAAGAGAGAAAGAAAAATCAAGCCTTAAAGTCCACAGTTAAATTTGTATCCAGCACTGAATGTCTTACTGTTTTTTGCTTAAGGCCATTGAGAAGACAGTATATCCAGGATTGCATTTGCATTCAACATAAAACCAAAGATCTCAGTCAATGCAACAGTGCCAGAAAAGAAAAAAGAAATCCACATATATTAAAAAGAAAAATGGTCTTTATCTGCAGATGATATGAAAATATGTAGTCAGAATTCTAAAGAATCTACCAAGTTCTAATAATTAACCATTAAGTTTAACAAGATCACTTAGGACACAAGGTGTATTTCCATATTCTAGAAATGATCAATGAGAAAATGAAATTTCAAAATTCCACTTACCACAGTATTGAACTAGTTTACTTTTTGTGGCTTCGATAAGACATTGACCAAGAGCAGTTGGTTTTTGGTTTGCAGTTTACAGTTGAGGGAAACCAAGGCAGGAACTAGAGGCAGGAACCTTCAGGCAGGAACTGCAGCAGAAGCCATGAGGAAGTGTTTACTGGTTTCCTTTGAGGTTCATGTTCAGCTTTCTGTCTATCTTATACTTCCAGGCCCACCTTGGTGGGGGGATTGCGGGGTGTCACTGCCCACAGTAGGCTGGGTCCTCTCCCATCAACCAGTAATCAAGTAAATGCCCCAGAGACACAGGCCAATCTGATGGAGGCATTGTTTTTCAATTGAGATTCCTCCTCCAGGTGACTCTGGTTTGGGTCAAGTTGACAGAAGCCATCCTTCAGAAGTATCAAACAAGTATCAAAAAGTATCAGACTTTAAGAATGAAGTTCATAATTTGAGAACTACAAGTTGCTTCGAAGAGCAATCAAGGAAGTCCCGGACAGAGAGCTCAATCATGTTCAAGGAACGGAAGACTGGGTATCCTTAAGGTAATCATGGGGGCAGAGCCCAGCCGAGGCGGGAGAGTCCTCAGACAAGAGGTGAGGCTGTTAAGGGAGTCAGTGTTGCCATACTTACGTGGATGTATGGTCAGCAAGTGCTCCACCAACGAGCTCCCCAGCCCTCCAATAAATATTTAGGCTGAATTAAGAGTTTTTCCAAGGAATTAGAAATCAGCCACCAAAATAGTAGCTAACAGTCATACTTACCCAACTTCTTGTAAATAATGGCTCTAAAGAGTTTTAGATCCCGCACCCCCCCCCAAAAAAAAACCCTGAATTATAACCAAATCTTAGATGACAGCCAACCAGGAGAGAACTGGTAGCGTAGGATCCAGCCTTCCCAGGCCTGTGTTGCTCACAGCCACCGATTGCATCTCAGGACTAGAGGCAGGAGCTGATTCACTGTGTGGCCAAAGGCACATGCAGAGCTCTGAGACTGCACCTGAGGAGGAAAGTGGGGTAAGCATGCTCTATGCATTGAGGCCTCAGAAGTTATATAGCAATGACAGCCTGATGGGCTGAAGGAAAAGACCCTCAGAGCAGGTGGGGAAGGAAGCAATGGCTTTCCGAATCTTTTCTTTAAAAATTATTTTTTCTATTTACATCCCAAATGTTGTCTGCTTCACAGTCCCCTCTCCCGAAGTTCTTTACCCCATTCCTTCTCCCCTTAGCCTCTGAAACGGTGCTTCCAGGCCCCTCCCCCATCCCTTTTCCCTGGGGTATCAAGTCTACAGGATTAGGTGCATCCTCTCCCACCGAGGCCATAGACAGCAGTTCTCTCATACTGGCTGGGGATCTGAGACCAGCCCATGTATGTATGCTCTTTGATTGGTGGCTTAGTCTCTGGGAGCTCCCAGGGGTCCAGGTTAGTTGATATTGTTGTTTTTCCTATGAGGTTGTCATTCCCTTCAGCAACTTCAATCCTTCCCCTAACTTCCATAGAGGTCCCTAACCTCAGTCCAATGGTTGGCTGTAAGTATCTGCATCTGTCTCAATCAGCTGCTAGTAGAGCCTCAGAGGACAGCCATGCCAGACTCCTGTCTGCAAGCACAACATAGCATTGGTAATAACATAGCTTTCGAGGTCTTTTACTTAACTTTTAAGATGGTTTTATAGCACAAGAGAATTTCAGCAGGCTTCATTTCACTCATGAATTCTAGAAAGAGAACGGATGTGCAGAATTTCACACAGATAGAAACCTCCAGGAAGCTGACACGATGAACAGTAGCTGCAGTGACAGTTTTATTATAGAGACTGGCTGGTGGGAACTGCAATCAATTCTGTAGATAAGTTGACAATAGTCTCCGTGCTGTGTGCCGTATAATCTGAGGACTTTCAGGGGCTTGTGTGAGTAATGTGCTTCTGTGGGAATAAAAAGATGAAGAGGAAAGGAAAGAAAGCAGTAACCTCTACAGGCTGGCACGAAACACAAGGAGATTAGGAATTAAAGCTTGGAACCACTTCAGTGATATCGATTTGGCTTGCTGGAGAGTGGTGCATAAATTATAACTCAGTACAGGGGTGATTAGGAAATATGGCACAGCCCTATCAATTTAAGGATTCAAACAGGTGCCGCCAAGGTTTTCTTCTTACCCTGGCCTTTGATAGACAATAAAATTCACTCTATCCCAAGAATTTTCTCTTGTTATTATTTCTGACTTTTAAAGTAAATGCTGGGGCCCTGGATGAAATACACAGAACAGGTCTGAGCAGGATTGTTGTGAGGGTGGGCAGAAGTCTGGCAGGACATTGTTGCTTATGTTTGTAAAAGAGATCATGGTGGTCAGAGATGGAAACATTATAAAGTATTGTGGGGCTAGGCATGGAGGTTCATGCCTATAATCCCAGTGCCCAGGAAGCTGAGGCAGGAGGACTGCTATGAGTTTGGGGCTATGTTAAACTACAAAGCGAGTTGCAGGGCCACTTGAGCCATTGTATCATAGAAAACAAAATTACTGTGGGAAGTGGGCTGTGGTGGTTCACATCAACAATCTGTAACTTTAATATTTTCCAAAACTGATTTAATGGTTCTTAAATGTTCTAACCTCCATTTTAGCCTACCACCCACCAGCGGTAGTAGGAAGGAAAGGATACTGGGAAAATGGATCTGTTTAGAAAGGTTCTTTGGAGCAATTCCCGTCAGTGTTGTCTGGAAATTGGCAGTTCAGTTTACAGATCAGCAGCGGCAGCTCAATCTAGTAACAGACACCTCATGGATACACCAGCAGTCGAGTTTGGTAGAGTCAGGACAGCAAACACAAACCAGTAGTCGTGGCATTATCCAGGCCTCAGCTGTGGTACAAGCCAGCAGGAAAGACCCAGAGGAATGCCAGAAGTTTCCAGCTGTGCCTCACTCAGGGAAGTGAAGACCAGTGAAGACTCGAGACTTACAAGTGTTGCACGGCTTGCTCTATAAGCAAGCCAAGCCTAGCCTCTGTCACTGTCCATCAAGTCCTTTTTATACTCTCTCCAAACATCATGTGTCTTCACAGGTCTTGCCTCAGCACATGTAGCTCTCTCAGCTGACATCACTCTGTCAAGCAGTCTGGGTCCACAGGAGCAGCAAGAAACTCCAGCACACCACCAGAAGTTTTTTGGTGTGTTTCTCTGTATGGTGTTCTGACAAATGCAGCTCAACTACACAATGTAAGGCAAACCAATATGTGTGTGTTGTTAGCAAAGAATCCTTCTATCACATGTCCTTTCACATGTTTGCTTTAGCAGAACATCCTTTCACCTATGTCTGCTTCAGCTAAATGTTCCTTCATGAGTCTGCCTTAGCCTTTCACCTGTATCCACTTCAGGAAAACACTCCTTTACATGTTTGCTTTAGCGAAACACCATCCAACATGACTGACTTTTTTCAAAGAATCCTTAAGTTTCCATTTCAGCAATCCCAGCATTTGGGAGGATTATGCAAAAGGATTCTTGTGAGTTCAAAGTTAGCATAGGCTATACAGTAAGTAAATGCTAGAACAGGTGAGATCCTGTCAAAAACAGATAACAGAAAGGGTTATAGGGTGTGGCACAGAGAATGAAGATGGGCACCAGGGTGTGTGAGCTTTGTGAGACAACTCACAGAGAAAGGTGGAGGTGCAGGTGCAGTGGGTCACACGTGTGGTTGGGAAACCTCTGTGTCTTAATGGGTCTCAGTGGGCCTACTGATGCCTGGTTCATCTTCCTTGCTATGGAAACTTACACATCTAATTTCCTGTCTAGATCCTTCCCCGGGGAGAAATGTATGACCAGTGTCTCCTGGGTCAATGGTCGGGAAAATTCTGTTTCATTAAAAACAAAAGACCAAAGCCTAAGTAGTAGATAAGGGAGGTGGCTCAGAGGTCCCCACATGACCTGAGTTCAGTCCTTGAACGCACATGGTGGAAGAAAAGAATCAACTCTCACAACTTGTCCTCTGACCTCCACATGCACACTGTGGCATGTGTGTGCTTCCCCATGATAAATAAACAAACAAAATATAGATAAATAAGAATGTGACCTTTCAAACAAATAGAACCTACAAGTAGCGGTCTTCCACAAAACTGAATTGGAGGTGGAAGGCTTCCCCTTTATAGACAGAGCTTATACCTCTTCTTAGAATATAGTTCCTGTTTTTCATCCCCCATTTTGCTACAAAAAAGTATCTTCCTGTGAGTTTTCATGAACAAATCTTCAACAAATCAGAATCACACTATATATAAAAAAAAAGAAAAGCAAAAGATTAGATTTTTGGAAGAAAGACACAGCCCTGCCTAAATTGGGATTAGATTGTCTATGGATGATAGACCAGTCTGAAACCCAATGGAAGCCTATTTTTCTCTTGCTCACAAGTTTCTAATTGGGCATTCCAGAGCTGAGCTGGGTCCTCCACTCTTCAAATGCTACAGAGACGCCTGGCTTCATGGAACTCTGTACTTTCCTCTCTCTAGGCTGTGGATGAAAATGATAGCCGGAGCTCCAGTTTTAACCTCACGCTTCAGAGAGAAGGATGAAAGAAGGGCCCAGAAATAAGAGTGTGCATAGGGTATCATTTAGGAAAAATTCCTGGAGACAACTCTATACGTTTTATTAGTCATAAATGATATCAGTCATATGATACTCTTGTTTATAAGAAGTTCTGAGAAAACCTTTGTCCTGAATGGCCACACACCAGCAAACTGTATGCTTCTGTCATTAAGGAAGAGGGGGGGAATTTGGGAGGGCTAGTTGGCATAACTTTGAACTGAATGTCTCATTAAAACACATAGATTGCAGAGTTACATGTGTATGTGGTATAGCCAGTGCTGTTCTCTCCCATGTATATCACATCGCCCATGTTCTCTTACATTAAAGCTTGTCTTACTTAGTCAACCAAGTTTGGCTGATAGGGTTTGCACAGAAGGTACTTGTGTCTCAGATTAGATGTGTGTCACAGAAAGGGTGTGTGTCATGGAAGGGATGTGTGCCACAGAAGGGACATGTGTCACAGAAAAGATTTGTGTCACAGAAAAGACGTGTGTCACAGAAAGGGTTTGTGTCACAGAAGGGATTGTGTCACAGAAGGGGTGTTGAGTCACAGAAGGGACATGTTTCTCAGAATGGACATGTGTTGTGGAAGGGGTGTGTGTCACAGTATGCACCGGCTCTAGAGAGCTTCCCTGTTTCCTTCCTTGCTGGATGATCAGAGCAGAATGTGCCCATGTAGCAAAGACTCAGAGCCAGCAGTAGCTGCTGATCACAGTAGCAATCCCATTCCACATGTATTGCGTGCGTCAGACGTGAATGGCCACTGTGAGTCACTAGCCATTTGATTGGGCTTCTGAATTTGCATTGCTCTGCCCCTAAGACAAGATGTGATAATTACTGTGACATAACTTCACAAAGGTTCTGCCTCACCAATATACAGTTAGGAACATTAGTAAGAAAGTGGCCTTCAATGGGCTGAGCAGTGGGTGAACACTCTATTAGGCAGAAGAAGAAATCTATGCACTAACTAGTTTGCAAGCTGGCATTGGAGCAATAATACGAGCTTTCTGTCAATACTGCATACTTAAATATACTTCTGCAACTCCTAGGATTACTGTTAGTTACTCTAGGCCCCCAAATAATCAACAATATGGCCCATGATCCTATCCAACCAGCACGTGTTCTACAGATTGTCAACACAGTCACGGTGCCTCTCACCTATCATCTATGGTACTTCTATCCTGCCACGGGAGATGCAACAGAGACTGGGCTGCCCTCCCATTCCATATGGATGTCATGTCTGAGATGTGAATGGACACTGTATGAGTCACTCACTATCCATCCACGAGGACTTCTGATTTTGTGTTACTCTATCCTAAGAAGGGGCATGTGATAAATATGGTCATATAACTTCCAGAAAGGTTCTGTAACACATGTTTGAGTGCACACATGCATGACTCTTACCCCTTAAGTATGTGTTATTTGACTTTTTAAAAGTTTTCCATTATTGGGGGCTGGGAAGATTGCTTAGTGGGTAAAGTGCTTGCCTTGCAAGTGTTAGGACCTGAGTTCAGATCCTTAGCTTTCACACACAAGCCAAGCATTGCAGTGCATATCAGCAATCCAAGAGCCAGGGAGATTTATTGTTGAGCCAGTGTAGACAATTGGTAAGTTCCAGGCTCAGAAAGAGACCTGTTTCTAATAGAAAGATAAAGTAGATATTGATGGAAGAGACCAGACCTCTGACCTTCACACATATATGTGCATCATGTGTGAACACATGTACACACACACACACACACACACACACACACACACACACACACACACACATTTGTCAGCCTGTGCTAGGCCTGGACTTTTTAAGTTTTTTTCTTCCCTTTTCTTTACCTTTCTTCCCTCTTTTCTCCATTTCCATCTGAGACAGTTTCATGTGCTCCAGGCTACCCTCAGGTTCACTGAGCACTTGCAGACGACCCTGAACATCTGTTTTCCTGCCTCCAAGGTTTGACATTGTTTGGATCTCTTTGGAAGGCATTTTGATGGATTCATTTTATGTAACTTGTTAATTTTTTTTTGTCATAAGAAGTCATACCATTTCCCTATAATCCTGTTAATATCTGTAAAACCTGTGAAAGCAGTAGCTTTTATTTCTATTACTTTCTTGCTTCTCATTTTTTCCTTGATAATTTCTATAAATTTTGATCATTTAAAGGGGAAGATCTGCAGAGATGGCTCAGAGTCAGTTAAGAGCACTGGCTGCTCTTCCAGAGGACCCTGGTTCAATTCCCAGCACCCACATTGGCATTTCACAACTGTCTGCAACTCCAGTTCTAAGGGATCTGACCCCTCACCCAGATATACATGCAAGCAAAACACTGATACACATAAAAAATAAAAAGGAATCATAAAAATAAAAAAAAGAAAGAAAGAAAGAAAGAAAGAAAGAAAAGAAAGGAAATCTCTTAAAAAGGGCAGGAGAATTAGAAAGATGTGTGGCTCCCTTGAATAGCTGAAGAAACAGGAAATTGCTGACTAGGACTAGCCCTAGCCAGTTACATACATGGAGCAGCCTTGGGAGCAGTCACGGCTCTAGCTTGTGCTGCTTGCCCTGCTCAGGGGTGGAGGGCAAGAGGCACCAGTTTGACCCAGATTTACCTGGTGAGCTGAGCTGCAGGGTGGCTCTCTGGAGCTCATTCAGAAACATTCCTGAATAGGGCCAGTCCTAGGTCTGCCAGCCAGCACCTATCTGGAGCTGCTGCAGCTGTGGCCCATGCCGTTTGCCCTGTGGGACTGAGAATGCAGAGCGTGTAAGCTATAAGCACAAAGGTCTGAGCCTGGTGAGCCTTGGGGTGGAAGAAGGCAGGGAGGGGGCCAGCAGCCAGGAGCTCTCACAGAACTTACCTCCAGAAGCACTGCCTAGCTACAGCATCTCACTAACCCTGGGCAGGATATCTGAGTAGGGTTTCAGTGAGTTCAGTAATTCTGGTGTGTCATAAACCTTGAACCAGACCGGTGACTCACTGCCCCGATTATTTGCTTGCAAAGTTGTATGGGGGAAAATAGTATGTGACATACTACACTTTCCAATGCCACTATAACAGATGAATATTCAATGGTGAGGTGGAAAAGAGGAACAGAGGCCTGAGTGAGCAGTGGAGAGAGGGAGAAGTAGAGACTAGAGACGCCACAGTGGTGAGAGGTGTGACAGAAGCCTGTGATAGACAGGGTGGTTTGCAGCAGTCTGGAGTCTGTACTCACCTCAGCCTCAGAAAATGCTGCTCAGCCCCACGTCTGCTCAGGTTCTGAGCAACTAACTACAAGATGTCCAAGATGAATAATTGTTCAGTTTCTAGACTGGACCTCCTCAAATGACTACTACAGCCAATGTTGTTCCTGGGGTCCACTTTGGTACTCATGGTCCTCTGACCCAGGCTGTGTTAAAGCTGGAGGTTACTGTTCATGGACCTACAGCAGCCAGGATCAGGTTGCCTCTGGCCTGAGTTACCATCGAAGGCCATATGGATATTCTTGGTCTTGGTCGCCACTTGAGGCCATCTTGATATTTGTGAGCCATGTTTTCTCCAGGAACCATGTCTGGGTTTATGGTCCCATTACAACTGGAGCCTGTGTTGATGTCCATGGCCCGTATTACCACAAAGGACAATGTGGATGTTTGTAGTGTGTGCTGTGGCTTGAAGCCATGTTGATGTCTGTGGGCCAAGCTGCCACTGAAGGTTATGATGGTGTCTGGGCTGTGCAGTGGCAGAGGGCCATGTTGACGTCTGTAGTCTGTACTGTCACAGGAGGCCATGCCGAGGTCAGTGATATATACTGTGGTCACTGTTGCCAAAAACCATGGGGAAGTCCATGATCCATGTTCCTGCTGACTGTAAAGGGCAAGAAAGCTACTCTTGCAGTGATGTTGACGACTGCAAGACATTGAGAAAGAGGGACACGGAAGGGTTCTGTGACCAACTCTACCCTACACCTGCCCCACCCCAAAAGTAACAGCCTAAACTGAAAACCATCTAAAAGAATTGTTAAAAACTTATAGGGGTGCTGCAGTATAGCTCCCCATGATTGATGGCTTCTGGTGGGTGTGCAGTTGGGAAGGACTCAATTGTGTTTAACAGGTTGGCTGCCAAGAGTTTGACTGTGCTCCAGTGAGTATATGGGCAACAGAAATTTCACTTATTTTTTTTTTTTATTTTGGAGGGGGTGGGCAGGGCAGGGAGGTCCCAGTGTCATGGTGGGGTGAATGTGGCAGACCTGGGATGGCTAGGAAGTGAATGTGCTTGGGGTGCATGATGTCCTAAACAATCAACAAGATTATTAGGAGTAAAAACCCAGGTTTGGAAGCTGTCAAGGTGGTTCAGTGGGTAAAGGGTAAAACATTCCCTGTGCAAACATGAAAATGTACAGCAAGGATGGTGCCAAGTGCCTGTGAACCCAGCACACGGAGGCGCAGACAGAGTCTCCCTCGACACACTGGTCGAACAATCTAGATGACTGTTGAGCTTCAGGCTCAAGTGAGAGACCCTGTCTCAAAAAACAAGGTAGAGAGCAACTGAGAAAGAATGGGATATTAGCTCAGGTCTCCCTATGTGCATGCACAGGCATAGGCACCTGCACACACATGTGCACCACACACACGCACACACACACACACACAATTTACAATTAAATTTTCCCCAACCTTTTTCTGTTTTATTCTTTTTAATTTCTTTTCCGTTGAATTTAATTTAGCCTTCTCAGGGTGAAAGCTTAGGTTATTTCTGATATACCTGTATTCTTTCCTAATAAAAAGTACTTAGAACGATGAATTTCCCTCAGGCCACACCTTTAGTTATGTTTCATATTGTTTGGTATATTGTGTGATTGGTATCATTTACTTAAAAAGGATTTTCCTAACTTCTCTTGATCTTAATCAAGATTTGTTTAATCTTGTTTTTAATCTTCAGTACATTCATGAGAATGTTGTTTTATTTCTAAATACTTGAGGCTTGCTTGCTCATTATCTGTGATTCAAATCGCTTTGTGTCAAAATCTGTCAGCAGTTTCTTGGAGACCATATCACAGTTAATCTTGTAGGACATTCAGTGAAGACTAGAATGGATGGATGTCACTCAGGAGAGGATGTGGTCTTCCGTAGGTTAGGTTAGTGAAGTTAGCTGAGGTCTGGTTAGCTCTGATTACTCTCACTCTACTTTGGAGGTCCATCTCATGATGTGAATGAGAATAAGTACCCAAGGGTGAGTTGGCCCACCAGGTAATGTTTGCTCCAGCACAGCACAAAGACCAAGCACGGGGCAGAATCTCATCTGAAGACCCTAGGATAGACCATTGACACTTTGAAAAAACTGCTTTGCCCCACAAGAACAGCAAAATAAACTCAGCTCTCTTTTGTTCATTTCTAGTCCCGGTGCAGAGGCAAAGGAAGTGTTAAGGCCTAGGTAACTATTACCTGGCTAGCCTGCCATTTTGTGTTGTTATTAATATTATAAGGAAACTTTCTCATATGTTGTTTCTGCTGTTACCAGAAAACTTTTCTCATGTCCAAGGTGATTAGATATTCTGTTTTAATCTGTTTTCTTGGAAACCAATCACAATAGAAGTCAGTAGAACCTGAACCAACCACCCAGCAGTGCTTCCTGCACCTGTATATAAGCTTTTATGTATGGTATTTGCCTTTAATGATATTTGCCCCTGGGATGGACTCCAACATAAGAGAGACACCTGTATTGATATAAAAAACTATCTGGAGTGAAACTTCCATTTTGAGTAGTGGTCTAGTAAAGTTTAAGTTCCCAAGACCTCCCTGGGAACTGACATCCTACTTGGCAGAAAGAGATAATGTACATGGGCAACTAACATACTGGTTGGCAAGTTAAGACATGAATGCTAGACAAGACAAGTCCCATCCTGGTAGACAAGTTAACACATAAGTATTGGATAAGGTAAGTTCCCTGCCACAGTTGAATACCCCAGCCAATGGGAACAGGATAAGTATATAACCAACACATGTTCTTAAGGAAAACCCCCTATTCCTAAATCCTGATTGGTGGAATAACTTGGCACAGATGTTTGTAGATCTCAGGTTTAAAAAGCCTGTAGGACCTTAACTTGGGGTCATGGTTCAGTTCCTGAGTCTGATCGATCAGTCCTGGGCAAATGCTCAATAAACTATCCCTGTCTGGCTGAGATTGATCGGTGTTCATGCAGTTTGTGAGGCAATTTCTGGACTCGGATTGGAAGGGAACAGAAGTCCAGGACCATGACAGCCATGAGTGTCTGCCTCTTTGAATTTTTAGTTTTATCTGGATTTGCCTCAGGCTAAGAGCAAACTGCTAATGAGGACTCTAGGAGGCACAGATTAGCACACTGAAATTCAAACACATTTTAGCAGGTGTGTTCCCTGACAAACACTTCAGAGAAGCTGAACCCATCACTTTGCCAGGCTCCTCCTGGTGGGTCATTCTTGACAGGATTATAGGTTGATCAACACAAAGCAGCATTTGGCCTCCTCAGTATCTCTGTCTGACAGCACTGAATGAACACTGTATACATTTGGACCTCGGTTGGGGACAATTTAGATGAGGTCCAACTCACATCAGTCCTAATCCCAAGGAGATGTTAGTTTCTAGTGTATCTATGTATGTAGTGCAACACAAGGCTCATGACCACAGTAGAGGGAAGGACCCAAGGCATTCTGAAGCCTCATCTCTTCCTTGTAAGTCTAGTTCCTTCTCTGGGTGTTACTTGGTCGGAATGCTCCTGCCCTGGCTTCCTTCGGATCTGAATCTCAGCCATACCTGACACCTCACAGCACTTGGGCGCTCTAAACCAAAGCAAACAACGACAACCACCCCCAACAACTAATCTCTTTACAAATCATTCAGCTTGCCACAGATTTCTAGTTGTTTGGAAAGTTAGGAAATCCAAGGGGAACAGAAGTTTCTATTCTTAAAACTGAAAGTAATCATTGATTGTGTCACACTTTTGGTTAGATATTTATATTAGAAATATTATTTGCAATCTCACTGAACAAGTGTTCTGTGGCAGCTAATTTTTTAAGTGATCTTAAATGCACACAGTACTTCATCGGTGCTGACACATTGTTTCTTATATCTGGTATATAAACACTCATGTGCTTTAGTCCCTGACATTCTAAGGTTATTGACATTAACAACAAAACAAGTTGATAGAACTACGGGTTCACACCATGAACACTGAATGAACTGGGCCAGAATTTCCCGTCGTCTAACTTTTGACTTAAGTATCATATTTCCAATACTTCTGTTTCCTTATTTACTGATTCACAGGGTTCATTCAAAGAAACTGAGTGCCTGCCAGGGTGGCACTGTGACAGGCTAGCACTTCACATACATAAAAACAGCTGCTTTAAGGACACAAGATCAATAACAAATAAACTGAACACCCAAGTACTGTTTCTGAAAGTGACAAATGTTTTATGGAAAGTGAAGTCACGTGATCTAGTGTAGCGTTCCTGAGATCTGACTAGGAACCCAGCATTCCTGGTGAAAGAACAGAAAACAGCATTCCTGGGGCAGGATGCATTGGATGCTATTAAGCATTCAGCTGAGATTAAGTGGATTCATTCATCTAACCTTGAGGAGCTACTGAGGGGCTCCAGCCTGTTCTGGGGCCTGACATACTTCTGACATATAAAGGGCTAACAACCTTGCAGTTTCCCAGCCTTCTACCAAAAATGACTGTGGTCATCCCTGCCTCCACAGCTGGTTATTCTGGCTCCTCAGGAGAACATCTCTCCTTTTTGGCTCAGTTGCTACACATTTTTTCCTTTGCTTTCCAAGGAGGGCTCTGTATATGCGGGTTCACGCCTGGCGCTGACTGACTGCCAGTTTGCTCGCTCACTGTACCCTCAGCCACACTCTCCATTTAATGTTCTCACTCTTCCCTCAAAAATCTATTATTATTGTCAGCTCAATTGACTTTGACCTACATGGTTAAATGCTAGCAACCCAAGGAATTCAGAGACGACCTTGTGGGGAAGAGATAGGCATTGCCGTCCATGAATTTATACCTTCTGTGTTCAAGGTGCCTGATACTGTGCTATAAGAACTATGGACACAGCACAGATCTGGAAACTATTGGGATTCACAGAGTTTCCAGGCTGATTCCTTTACAAGGGTTTCAGTTGGCTCAGTTGTCATGGTTGCTTGATGCCTAGACTGTACTTCTAAAAAATTTCAAATAAATTATCAAGCCTTTCCTGAGAATTCCAAGACTGGCACAGTTTACTCTTTTATCATTGTAAGACTGGACCCTTTCCTGTCTCTTTGCCCTGGAAAACTTGGTGAAAAGAAGATGAACTGTTTTTCAGAGCCCCTTTACTTGAGATCAGACTTCTCTTTTAAAAGTATTTTTGGACTCTACTTACCTCAGTCTATCACCTCCTTCTCCCCTCACCAGGTCCACAACATTGGATTCAAAACCTCCCTTCATTCCATTCTCCAGTCAGGAGCCAGAATAAACCCTCACAGGGCAAGCTGGACATGCTCCCCTTATTCCATGATACAAACAAAACATGTCTCCCTATGATTCCCGGCACCTTTTCAGAGTGATTTCCTTGCTATGTCAACATGAGTCATTGTTTGTTTGTTTAATTGGTTGTTTGTGTACTCTGACAGGAAGACTAACATAGAAAATAATGTATACAAAGGCCTGCTCAGGCATGGGTCTGAGAGAATGTCGGACCTAAGGAAGAGAGGTTGGAGACTGTCTTAGTCAGGGTTTTACTGCAGTGAACAGACACCATGACCAAGGCAACTCTTATAAGGACAACATTTAATTGGGGCTGGCTTACAGGTTCAGAGGTTCAGTCTATTATCATCAAGGTGGGAACAGGGCACCATCCTGGCAGGCATGGTGCTCGAGGAGCTGAGAGTTCTACATCTTCATCTGGAGGCTCCTAACAGAATACTGACTTCCAAAAAGCTAGGATGAGGATCTTACAGCCCACACTTACAGTGGCACACCTAGTCCAACAGGGCCACACCTTCTAATCATGCCACTGCTTGGGCTGAGCATATGCAAACCATCGCAGAGATTGTCATAGCAATCCTCAGTCTGTCTTCAGCTTCTTGCCATTCCTTGCCTTAGCAGCCATTCCTCCAGACATGCAGTTGCTATTCACACAGCTCTTGATCACATGGCTTCAACCCCTGGAATTTGCTTCTAATGATATCTGGAAAATTCTTAGCAATAGTTTTGTCTTCCTTGAAAAAGTCTAAGAGAAGTTCCAATCCTGATCCACACCTCAGTGTTTCCCAACAGGCAACAGCAGCAGCAGCAGCCCAAGCTGCCAGCTGCTTGATTCTGAGGAGGATGGCTTAGGTATGGTTATTACTATGAAGACACAGCAAGACCATGGCAACTCTTATAAAGCATTTAATTGTTACTGACTTGCAGTTCAGAGGTTTAATCTATTATGGTGGGAAGCGTGGCAGCATACAGGCTAACATGGTGTTGGAGAAGGAGCAGAGAGTTCTACATCGGGATCCTCAGGCAATAGAAAGAAAGAGTAACAATGGGCCTGACTTGAGTTTCTGAAACCTCCAAGCCCACTCCAGTGACACACTTGCTCCATCAAGGCTACACCTCCCAATAAATGCCAAACCACCACAGAGGGAGTGTGAAGAGAGCAAACAAGACTTAGGTCATGACCTTGGTATACTAGTCCACGGTTTATGAGCCTCCTCCTCATTGGTCTTCTCCCTCCAAATGACCTGAGAGGTCCTCTCAGGCACAACTCTTGGCCTTGTGACTTTGCAATCATGCTGATACTAGAGAGTCATTTATTATTTATTGCCATGTCCAGTTACCTTGAACCATAGATGAGTTGTCAAGCAGTTGAGGCTCTGATTTACAGATGGTGAGGTCTGAGCTCCTGATAAAGAATGACCCTTCTGAGCTTGTGTGGACAATGTTTTGTTCTGGCATCTTGCAGTCTAGTTATTTCTTTCTTCATTTCTTCGGTGAGGGCCAACCAGCTCAACACCTTAAAGGGGTAATGATCAGACAGCACCTTTATGAGGCCCAACTGGATAAGTGATTGCTCTCTACAAGCAGCCAGAACTGGAGCCAGTAGAGGTCCTGAGAAATTAAAGTCCACGATAAGATGCCCAGGGAGCCTGCTCCAGAATGCCACTAGGCCATATCCATACACTGTGCTCTGAAAGTAAATACCATCCCAACATATACCATAAAAAAGTATCACTAGCCAACAAGGCACTTCACGAATCAGGCAGGCAGAGGAGCCTTTATCACAAGCCTTCCAAGCAGAGCAATTATGACTTTCTTTCTACAGATGAGAAAATAATCACTATTCCAGGCTCAATTACTTACCCAAGGTTACACAACTGGTAAACTAGGGCTTGGCTTAGAGCTCACACTTGGATTTCAGCCACCTTATTATATTACTGGCATGTTCACCACCCTCCCCTTCCCCAGACCCCGTGAGCTGAATGAGTTAACTCTAAAGCACTCTAAAAAGTACCAGCAGTTCCTGGCATGGAATTAGTATTTAGTAATTGACCTGTTAATAGAGGGATGATGGGAAGAGTTGGCTCTTAGTCAGGCATCTGGCTCTGCTACCAGGTATATGACCTTGAGCAGTACCTGTCTGTCCAATTTTTTTTTTAATCTGGTAACACCAATAATACTGCCACTATTCCAGGGTTGATATAAATATTAAATGAGTTAATACCTGCAAAATACTGAGAACAGAACCTGGAAATTTCTAGATGTCTTTGTTAAGATATTTTAACATACGGGCTGGAGCTTGGGCAGCAGAGGTGGCACAGGGGTTAAGAGCACCCACTGCTCTTATATAGTTCAGTTCCCAACAACCATGTCAGGTGTCTCACAACTGGGACTCAAGCTCCAGAGAATCTGCACTTACTGGCCTCAGCTGGCACTATACTCATGTGTATGTGTATGTACAGAGACATACATATACACACATATACATGCATACATGCATATACACATGCATAAATTAAAAATAAAGTAAAGTCTTAAAATGCCTACAGGTACTCATGCATATGTATGGAACATGATGGTCATGAATGTTACTGTCCAAGTCACCTTGGGTAAATCACCTGTATCACATTAGTTTGGTTTCTTTCCCTGTAAAACAGAACCAAGATATGTCTCTAGGATGCTTCTAAAGAATGAAATACATTATTCAGTTTGGCCCTGTGTCTATTGATTATGCATTACTGATCTAACTTACCATGGATCCAAAGGGTTTTTGTTGTTTTCTTTATTATTATTGCTGTTTTAATTGAAGTCTGCCCCGACTAAGGATGTTTTTTTAAACTTTTTCAACCATCGTTTCTAAACAATATAGATTACAACTATTTTCACAGCATTTGCATTGTATAAGGGAAACATGAAAAGAATCTGAGTTGATTTAAAGGCTGTGGGAGGTGCATGGCCTTTGCTATCAGGGATGTGAGCATCTCAAGGTTTTGTTATCTGATGGATCTTGAGATGAATCCTCTCATGTGGAGCACCACTGTATGAAAGCAAACATCAGCTGAGCACACTAAGATGCTTCATGGTCTTCTCTTCCCCCCAGCCTATACTCCTTGAAGTCTCACAAAGGCATATGCTGACCTCTGACCCCCCAAACATTCATTACTATTTTGCCTAAATATCCTGTTATATCTTGCTTTTCTAGGTGGTTCTGTCTCCTTCACAACAATTCTGGTTCTAACACTCTAGAACCCTCTAAAGTATTTGAACTTGTGAAGGGCCCAGGACAACTTTCCACACAGGAAGAGGTTAGGGCATTGTATGAGGATATGAGGGGGTCTGGAGGTGGGGGTGCATCTTGTTTTTCCAGATTAGCCTGTACCCATTCTTCTGGCAGTCCACACTGGACAGTCTAACTCTGGCAGCACCTGTCAGTGAGACCTATCTAGTTCCAGTCTCTCTTCTTGGCTGTTTACTTTGGGCTTATGAAAACAAGAGGAGATTTTTTTTTAAGAATCATTTTTTGATACTTTCATAGGTTCACTGTCATGCTGTATGCTCTTCATTCAGAGGACTTTTCATTCTCATTTAGCTATCAGATGATCAATATGTGTTGGGTTTGTGTAGATGAGATGACTGACCCATTTAAATGTCACACTGAGACATGTATGGGAGGTGGGTTTCTCAAACCTGGACGAACTCCATATCTTCTGATACCTATAAAAGTCAGAGAGTGGTAGTATGCTAGACCTGTGGTCAGTCAGGCCTGTGCAGACACACACACACACACACACAGAGAGACAGAGACAGAGAGAGAGAGAGAGAGAGAGAGAGAGAGAGAGAGAGAGAGAGAGAGAGAGAGGATTTAGAACAAGAGACCTCCATTCCTGACACCTACCAGATTACTTTTGTATAGATTATAATCACTCCCTGAGCTAGAGTCCTCACCTGACTGGAGGTCACATTCTCCATGTCTGCCTGTCAATGTGAGGGTGAATGGGAAATGGTTACGAACAAAGGCCATTCCCATCTTACTCAGCTGTTTGTCTGATCCTCAGCCTGGCGCCTGGCCTGCTGCCTTTCAGAGTTGCCCATGGTATTCATAACAGAGAACTAACAAGCAGAACCTTCCAACAAAATATTTAGGTTAAGGTTGATGACTTTTCGTAGCCTTCTAACCTATAACCTCAAATCCTCTGTACTGTTCTTGTAATGCAGCAACACACTGGTCAATATCATTTAAATAGTTGGATTCTATTCCCATTCAGATCTTGAGCAGGTGGCTTGTACTTTAAGGTTCTAAAGAGATGGGTTTCTGACAGAGCATGCAATTGCTTGGCTGTGTTTTCTAGCATAGCATCTTTTATCTGCCCTCCCCTCTAGGCTTTATTCTTTGATTGTGGTTCATGTACTTCCTCTTCTTCCTCTTCTTCCTCTTCTTTCTCTCTTTTTAAAAAGGTGGCTCTGGTTCTAGCTGAGGCTTTCATACAAAGATTCTGTAAATTCCTTTTGGAATCACGTTAGATTTGGAGGCCTGTGTCTCCAAAACAGCTGTCCGCAGTGAGACAAGATCTTTGTGAAAAACACAAACCAGTGTACTCTGGATTTACCTGAAGCCTGGCTGACAGCTTCAACCACACAGCTTTCAACATCAACTTCATCCCTGAAGCCCAGGGTTCTCCAGAGAGATCACAAAGAGCAAACACCAGACCTCACCAATATTCTCACACTGCTGGCTGCCGAAGCTGCTACTGCTTCTGACTGTAGTGTCTGTAGCTTCTTCCCACCCGTTTCTTATGGAGCAGGTGTTGGTATTGCTACTGAACCCAAAGCATCCCTATGAAAGCATGACTCCATGCTTGTGCCCACCCCTGCCTATTCCAAAGCTGCAAGGATGCCAATTCTGGCCTGGCTTCTGGAGCTGATACCTTCTACTGTCTGGGGATGTTCTAGTGACACACTATTTCCACTTATACCTGTTTATTCTAATATCTTCACCTCGACATTTAAACACAAGTTTCTGGTGACTAAGGGAAGACATCAGAATAATAGACATTATGCTGTTTCTCATGTTCCATCAGTGCCAGCCCTCCTCCACCCTGATCCTGGGCCATGACACTTAGTGCCCAATCCTGTTCTTCCTATGTGGGTTTATCACTGGGGGAATGTGGACTTATGAAGGGTTCCCCACAAGTGACCCAGCATTCCCACGCTTCCATTTACATCTTTTCGGAAAAGGAAGGAGACACAGCTAACTTCAGCTCAGACTGCAGATACAAAATAATGAATTAATAACTAGAAAAAATTCATGAACAAAAAAGTAAAAAGGATGACCAGAGGAAAATTTAAAAATCAGGCCCATGTGTAGGTGAGTCAAAGGAAGAAAAGATTTGGAAAGCGGACTTCTGTGGCCTACACTCAATTAATCTCATTTCATCTCAGTGGGATGAGGAAGAGGTTAAGGAGATAGCTCACCATTTGATGCAGGAAGCAAAGGCATGATTGAATAAATCATGTAAAGTCCCACAAAAGAATTGAGCCCTTGATGCTCAATCCAGGCTTAGATGTTCTTTGTGGGAGATAGACAGGCAGGGGCAGCTTGTCACTGTGAGCAGCATGTCACCATGGGCTGTATGACACCATTGCCCTTGTTCTGTATCAACCTGTTCAATAAGTGAAAGAGTTTGATCCTTAAAATTTCCCCATGGGTGGGGGGAGGAACTGCAACGATCATTTAAAACTTGATTTTCTATATGCTGCTTGAAAGTAACTTATTGTCATGAAGGTTTCACATATTCAAATGGCAAATGGGAGATGCCAGATGTCCTCTTGAAAGTTCTCCACAGCTCAGCAACTCCACGTGAATAATAGCTCCATATGGCCAAAGTGGGCCAGAAGAAGGACAGGACACATTTTTGATGAAAGACCAGGGGTCTTCCTGTCACCAAGTGCAGAAGCACTAAGGAGTAAGCTTACAGGCATCGTGTCCCCTCTGACCTTTGCTTCATGTTTGTCACGACCAAAGGCTTTCATACTTGCAGCCAGTATCAGAAATTTGTGGAGCTACTGGCCCCAGTTTCAAAGTGTATATAACTTTGAGTTGAGAGTATGGTCTGCCCAAGGGAGCCTAGCTGGGACAGGGTGGCTGTAGGCCCCCACCTCAGCTTCCTTCTTTCTGCACGATGTCACTTTGGTTTGGTCCCTACCTGTGCATCCCCTGCTTGTTTCATTCATCTTGCTTTAGGAAAAGGAAAAATTATTACCCCTGAATACTTGACACATATTTGTTAAGTGAATACAAAAGTGAGGGAAGGGACAGACTAGATTTGAATAGGTAGATACGCCCACTTAAGAATGAGTAACTTCCTACTTTTGTAGCACAGACGAATCAATGGCTTTCATAAAACCTTGTTAACTTGAGATTAAGGAAGATATCCTACTGGACTTAATTCTTGGGTTAATGAAACTGAAGAGTTTCATTTGACTGAAAGTGAGGAGAGATGTCGATCCATAAGCAGGAAGGGGGAGAGTTAAGGGATAGGAGGAGCACATCTCAGTAGCGTCAGTGCTGCCTTCTGTCCCTGGGTCCCAACGTGACTATTCCCAAGTATCAATTCCAAACAAGCCCCTGAGGATAGATGTTTATGCTGGTTCTGGGGCATCTCTGCAGGGTTTACTGACTCTGACATCTCCTTCACATTTTCAGCCCTTCTAGCCCAGCCTCTATGTTGGACTAAAGAGGCTGCATTTTCTGAATGGATGAAGAATTCCCAAGTTCTAGAGTCTAAAGCATCTCCTTGCTTAAAAAAAAAAAAAGCACTTTCATGAAAACTGAAAATGGATATCCCCATGGCAGACACCTAAGTGGGTGACGATGGGGCTTAATGCTGGCTAGGATAGTGTCCTATGATAGCTCTGGTTCTGACATGAAGCAGGGCACACTCACTCCGAGTAACTGAGGACAGGGTAAAGAAGGCTCCAGCTGCAGAGGTGTGGACAGTATTTTGGGAAACCTCTTGGAATGGGTTCATTCTTCCTGGGCCAGGGGTCTTTTCGAAGGGCAAGGCTTGTACTTTCTGTTGGCAGCTCTTGGAGCCCTAAGGATAATATTTCTTCTTATGCAAAGAATCTTGTTACAAAAATCAATAGAAAAATATGTTATTCCAAGCAGATGTCTCCACAAGTATGTTTCTATTCTCCTTCCAACTTGGCTCACTTTCCTCAGAAAGTTCTTTCCTTTCCTCAGCAAATGGCATAGCCATGCACCTGGTCACCTAAGGCAAAGATCGACATCCCTGTTATTTGTCTCCCTCACCTTCTACATTCAAACAAATTGTGCCAAAAGGAACAATTTGGATTTCCCTTGGAAATCCATCACCTCACCTCCATTCTGACTGCACTGTCAAGGTTTTAGCATCTTTGTCTGGACTGACCCTTACGGTTTCAAATCTAACCCTCTCTCTTGCACGGCTCCAACTCCACTTGATCTGCCGCTCTCTCACCTCACAATAAGAACATTCCTTCTAAACCAGTAGTTCACAGACGGCCACTTCACATGGGTTATATATTAGATATCCTGCATAGCAGATATTTACACTATGATTCATAACAGTAGCAAAATTACAATTATGAAGTAGCAATGAAAATAATCTTATGGTTGGAGATCACCACAACATGAAAAAGTGTATTAAAGGGTAACAGCGTTAGGAAGGTTGGGAACCACTGCTCTAAACAAAGAGCATCACCTTAGCACTCAGCATCCTCCTGGGGCTTCAACCAGTGCATTCATCCACTACCAGGGCTCTTTAGGGTTGCACTCCACATAATCTGCTATGACAGCCTCGTTTTTTCATCAAATCATACTGCCTGGAATGCCCTATCCCACCAGGCCTTTAGGGAGGCATCTCTGGAGAAACTGCCTCTTCTTTACCCTACAGGCTAACTCAGTATCTTCATTTGTGTCTGTTTTCTGTATTCCAGGAACCCCTTTGTGGACCTCTCGATCACTTCAATAGCTGTTGTCTCCTGGTGAACTTTCTCCTTTGTCATCCTCATGACTCCTCAAGCCCTACTGCCCAGCACAGGCTCAGTCCTTACTGTCAGGTATGTGATTGTTGAAATGAGACCGGTTGTAAGTAATGAAATGTTCTTGGGCTGGCGGTGCTAGGCTTCAATTAATCTGTGTTACAAGTGACCATTGACTCTGTCAGCACAGTGTGTGTGTGTGTGTGTGTGTGTGTGTGTGTATGTGTGTGTGTATGTGTGCTTTATTATTTATGACAGGATGTAATTTGTCTTGATTTGCTTTTTCCATAGCTTATGCCCCCCTCTCTTTCTGTGTGTGTGCGCGCGTGTGCGTGCGTGCATGCGTGCATGCGTGTGTGTGTGTGTGTGTGTGTGTGTGTGTGTGTGTGTGTGTGTTGAAGTGCTCATGCCAATGGCAGGTATTGCAGGCTCTGCTGTAGTTGAAACTTTAGCCCTAGTTATAGGGGATAAACTTTAAGAAACTCAGTGCTCAAGTAGACAAAGCTGAGCCATCAAGAAAATTCTGTTTCCTGTCTGGAAGCCCAGTTAGATTCCTTAGCTGAAGTTGTTCTTCAACAACGGTATGGCACAAAGAAGTCTCTCTGTAACACTAGGAGGAACTTATTGCTTCTGTGCCAGTGAATCAAGGGTAAGTAGAGAAAGCTTAGCCGTGATCAGAAATAAACTTCAGGAAAGAAAAAAATAAAAGAGACCTCAAAAATTTAAAACCTGGTACCAATCTTTATTTTCCTGGGCCTCTTGATTAACTACTCTACTTGTAGATATGACAGGGCCGTTAATCCCTTGACTCCTAGCTCTCATTGTAGGATTGAGCCCCGATTGCTCAGCTGCCTACTTAGTGATGTAAAACACAAAATAAGTTGTGTTAAACTACTAATGCTAAGAAGAAATTATATTCCCCTGCCTCTAAATGAATCCATAATTTGATTCATGCCCACAGAGCCAGTGAGGAATATAACAGGTCTCCAGACCTTAGTGGGCTCCCAGATTTTAGCCCAACTGACACACAGGCCATGAACCAGGCATGCAGACAGCACCACCTGCCAACAGGAAAACAAAGACCTAATCCAACAAAGTCCCGAGTTCTGAGAAAGTCTCCAAATGTACTGACCTTGCTCTTTGGCTTCTATAGCTCTGCTTCTGGCTAACTGTTCTTGCTAACTGAGGTGTGTCAACCCAGGATATAGTTTTGTGTTTACAAGCTTACACTGAGAAAGGCTCAGGGCTAAACTGGGATCCTGAACACTCAGTGCAGTTGCTCGCTGGATCATAGACTTTCTATTGGCTTGATCCTGTGCCTGAGTAATAATCTCTGGTAGATACCCCACAACAAAGCCTAAGAGGCCGATTAATCTCTTTCCATTGCTGTGACAACATTCCTGAGATAAGCATCTGTATTAGTCAGGGTTTTCTAGAGGAAAAGATTGAGGATTCATTTTGGGACAGGGGGTAATATTGTCTTCTTAGCATTAGTGGTTTAAGAGAATTTATTCTGTTTTACATAACTAAGTTGGCAGTTAAGCAAGCAGAGGTCCTATGGTGAGGGCTATGAGTCAAAGGATTAATGGCCCAGCCATGAGCATAAATAAAGTAGTTAGCAAGGGGACCTGGAGAACAAAGATTGGTACCAGTTATTAGATTTTTGATGTCTTTTTTTGTCCTTTCCTGAAATTTATTAGATGGTTTACAGGCTGTGGCTCAGGTAGTCTAAAAATGGCTGTCTACCATTGGAAGGTCCAAGAATCCAGTAGAATTCAGTCCATGATGCTGGATGTCTCAGCCATCTTTAGTATATTCAGGAATCCCCATGAAGTAGACTCTTGTGCCAGTGAAGGAATGACCTTGCTAGTGAGAGCAAGCAGGCAAAGAGAGCAAGTTTCCTCTTGCTATGTTCTTTATGTAGGTTGACAGTAAAAGGTGTGGCCTAGATTAAAGCTGGGTCTTCCCACCTCAAGAAGATCTGGACTAAAGGTGGGTCTTCCCACCTCAAATGATTTAATTAAAAGAAATCTCTCACAGGTGTACATAACTGCTTAGGTTTTAGTTAATTCCAGATATAGTCAAGTTGGCAACCAAAAATAGCCATCATAGCAACTTAAAGGAGGACAGATACATGATGGAATCAGAAGTTTTGGTTCTTAGCCCCTGACTGTATGTTTCTGCACCATGGTGAAACAGTCCATCATGTCCAAAATGTGCAGCAGGAGAAACCAGCTCACCTGCTGGTGGACGGGCAGCAGAGAAAGAGAGCCAAGAAGTGACAGGAGACAAGACAGATCTTCAATGGCGCATTCCAGTGACCTATTTACTCTACCCAGGCTCCACCACCCAATAGGTCATCCAGCTATATACTCATCAATGGATCACCACTGATGAAGCTGGCAACTTTCAGGATCCAGTCACCTCTCAACAGAACCATGACTGTGAGGGGCAAGCATTAATGTAAGTATTGGGAGAGTGCATAATTTCATATTGAAATCATGACAACAGCCAGCTTTGCTATAGTCACTGGTTTGCAGATGAGGACATCAGAATATCTCAATTCTGAATCTTCCCAATACCTCTTCTTGTTTCAGTCACTGTATCTTCACATTGTTCCACACAGGTTTGCTGAGCTTCATTCAGGGAAACTGAATGTGCCTGGCTCTGGCCTACACTCCTACTTCCTGTCCTGGATGTCTATCATACATTCTATGAAAACTTACAGTATCCACTGAAAGCTCACATATCATACGATTTAGAAATGGGCCAACAGATAATGCTTCCCATAGCCATCTAAGACCCATTCGGTAGGCTTTCCCTAAGGCCCAATAATCTGTTGTTTGCAGTGACGGTCAGTTCACTAGTGTATCTTTACATGGCTCTTCTTCTTCTGCCCCCATTCACTTCTCTTCCCTACTCCTGGGGAGGCCTTTCCATACGAATAACTTATACACAGCCTTCATTCCTCAGACTTTACTTCCAGAGAACTCAGACAAAATTCAAGAGATGAGATGACTTGCTAAAACATACTAGGTTTGAAATAGAATACTGGGACTCATGGTCTGATGGTCTGACCCCAGATTCCATGTGCATTTTCCTTGTCTTGCTCGACCTGAAGGATCCAGTAGTCTCTATGAACAGAGGCCTGAGTATGTAAACAACGAATTCTGAAAGACTGGTGTTAAATCAAACCCGGAAGGTCTGTCTTTGAAGCACACAGGGAAGTGACTGGTTCCTTCAGCTAGGCCTATGAGTTACCCAGGAAGCAACTCCCTGGGCAGATAGCAGAGACCCATTCCCTAGGAGCCTTGATATAGTCTAGGCTCTTCTGTTATTTTCTCTCATGCTACCATCATTTCATTCTTAGCACTTAGCACAGTGTAAAAATAAGTATTTATTGCTATTTACTTTCTGTCTGTCTCCTACAAGAACAGGGACCCTGTCTGTTTTGTTCATAGACATTTGAATATTGTATCCACAACCCTGGGACATAAACAGAAACCACTGAATTTGTCAGCCCCAAAATAAAAAAGGTCTTAATTGTTAAACAAGTCAAAAGCTTTGTTTTTTTTCCCAAACTTTTATTTTTTAGAAGATTTGTTTATTTTATGTATGTGAGTACACTGTCACTGTCTTCAGAAACACCAGAAGAGAGCATTGGATCCCATTACAGATGGTTGTGAGCCACCACGTGGTTGCTGGGAATTGAACTCAGGACCTCTGGAAGAGGAGTCAGTGCTCTTAACTGCTGAGCCATCTCTCCAGCCCCCAAAAGCTTGGTTTTTAAATAATGAGAGAATTAATGGTACTAAAGGTGAAGCCAATAATATAAAGAAAATCACAAAAGAAAGAGCATGTTGGCTATTCAGAGAAAGTCTGCAGTTAGGCACAGTGTCAGATGTATTTGTTTGAAAGTTAGAGAGGAAGGAAGTGACTGGAGAAGGTGCTGAATACTAAGGTCAGATATTTATCATGGCTCTATTCTTTGCATTGGATGATGGCCTTGACTCTGCCTGGTAACTGGTTACATCACTTGGGGTCTCCAGGGTCTGCTATTGCCTGAGTCCGCATGCTTTCTTCTCTTTCAGCTGTGGACTTTTTGAATCCAGTCACTCCAGGCTTGTTTGAATACAGACTGATCTTGACTATCTGTTGCCGTTGACACCCAAGGCAGCTTGTGAAGTTAGGTGTTGACAGGTCCTGGCCTGAGTCTCAACCTATTGGCTGTACTCCTGGTTCTATCTACCTCTGAGACTCTGTATAAGAGCTTGATGTCGTTCCTTCTGTTCTCACCCTTAGGAACAAGGAAATAACGTCCCATTCATTTGTCGAAACATATAGTGGACCCATGGGCTGAACACAGACTGAGTGACTGTAAAATACCTTGCACATGCTCTCAGTCTGTCCTTGAACACTTAATCTTGTCTTAGCTTTCAAGTGTTGATGAGAGACAGATGCTACTACACTCAGCTTCAGACATATTACTGATTCCCTAGTGGTTGGTAGATTAATTACTTATCTTCACTATAAGTAATTAATTATGCTTATAATTAATTAATTATACTCACCTCTTAACCCTGGTTTGCTAAGGTGGGATTACTAAAACTTAAGCACCTCAATGCATGTATATTAGCCAATGAGAGACCTAGTTCCATACTATCCTCCCTGAGCTCAACTTCTGCAAGTAAATACATCCCAAGTATCCAGCAGTCCCTAGACTGTTTCTGTGCATCTTGTAAAAGCCCAGTTAGAGGAAGCAACCACCTGTTCCTTCTCAGCTCTTTGTAAGATCCATTTCTACCCTTGGTCGACTGGCATTTCAGGAACCAGTGAAACTCACCTTTAACACGGCTTATTTTTAGTGTCTCTGCATTTATATTTAGAAGGGAAGACTGGTCACGCCCCTGGGAGCATCATTCTTCCAATTTTTGCAGGATCACGGGGAGGCCACAAGGAGAGAAAATTAGTAGTGCATGTAACTCTCCATTTATTCCCTGGATCCAGTGACCCGGCACAGGCACATGTGCCAAAAATACAAGGACAAACCAGGAAGCCAGGATGACCTTCAGCTGCTTAGACCAGGCCATTCACTGGTGACTTGGTGGGGATTCCTAGGGGAAAGGGCAGGTAACAAATTATAAAGGTCAAAAGAGATGCTGCTAAGAGCTGAAATAAAATTTCTCCTGTTCTCTTGGCAGCCTACTAAACATTCTCTTTTCCTTTTTGTTCCCACAAAATATATTTTTTTGCATTTAATTTTTAAAATAAGTGATTTTATATAGATAAAAGATTTAAATACAAATACAAGTGATTTAAATATATACATACTTCTAAAGAAAGAATTTATCAAAATACATGAAAACAACTTATATTTCTAGTGTTTAATATTTGCTAAAACATTCCATAACAAAGGATAAAAGTCTTCATTGAAAAACAATGGGCAAAAGACATAGTCCAGAAAAACAGATTTCTGAGACTTATGGCTGAGAATACATAACTATTTTACCCCCATCACTAAACAGGGGACATCTATATTATCTGTTCCAGGACTCAGGAAGCATCATAGTATGGGGCTTAGAAAGAATGTGAGAGCCGGACAATGGGGAGGAAGGCTGTGCCTGGGCCTGCACGAGGCTGTATCTGTCAATACTCAGTCATAGGTGGGAGATGGCTCCTTGTGGGAACTGTTTGCTATTGATGGATGCTGGAGGAAGAGGAGTCATGATTGTCTTAGTGCTGTAGCCTCTGCTAAGTTCCCCATGTGCCAGTGGATAGCTCCACACCATGTTCAAAAGGAAACCCTCATTAAGCTCAGAAAGTTGTCAAACCAAAACCAGAACCAAAGAAAAAGATAAGTAAGTAGTGGGAGTGGGGAACTTGTAGGGTGCTTGGCATGAATGGGATGGAGATAAGAGGACAGAGAAGGATGAGATTATCGGAATGCGTTAAATATATAAAACTGTCAAACAATAATTTAATAAAAAGATAAAACTAGATGCAAATATACTAATAGGCGTATGAAAATTCACCCAAACTCCTTGTAAGAAATTTCTATATTGTTTGTCATCTATTAAATAGGTAAAAACTTAAAAAGCGTGACAACAAAAATCTCTTGGTGCGATTGTGAGAAATTATCTATTTTCATGTCCTATGAGAAGAAGTTAGTAGAACCCATATGTATTAGTCACAGTTCACTAGAGGAACAGAACCGATAGACTGGATATCTATATATTAAAAAGGGATTGATTGGAGTGACTTACAGGCCGTGGTCCATTTAGATCAACAATGGCTGTCTTCCAGTGGAAAAGACAAGAACCCAGTTGTTGTTCAGTCCATGAGTCTGGATGTCTGAGCTGGTCCTCAGTCTGTACTAGAATCCTGAAGGAGTAGGGGATCTAACAATGCTCAGCAACAGAGTAGATGAACTTGCCAGCAAGAGTGAAGGCAAGGAGGCAAAGAGTAAAAGTTTCCTTCTTCCATGTCCTTTTTAGGTAGGGCATCACGAGATGTTGTGGTCCAGGTTTAATGTGGGTCTTTCAGCCTCGAATGATATAGACTTAGGGTGGGTCATTTCACCTCAAGTGATCAAATCAATAAAACTGTTACAAATGTGCCCAGCACCTTGGGTTTTAGTTGATCCCAGCTGTAGTCAAACTGACAACCAAGATTAATCATCATACCATATGGAGGACTTAGAAATATCTAACTACATGTTTACTTACATTTATTCAGAAATCTAACTTTTAGAAATATATCCTGAAGATATATTCTCAAGAGCAGAAACACTCAATCATACTACTTTATTCGTTTCTATATAATTTAAAACAGAAAACACTGACAACAATCCACATATTCATACATGGAAGATTGGTGGCACGAAGTAAGGAAGAACCAGGAAATGAAATATGTGTGCAAGCTGTGAAAGGAAGGGACATTGTAATGACCTGATAGAGGCAGCTGGAGAAGATTCTAAATGGGGAGGGAAAGTGTGGAAAAGCACTCACACTAGTGCACTGCCTTCAGAACTGGTGACATTTCTAACATTTTTACATTAGAAACAATACGGTGACAAATGCTTCATTTATTGTAGTTGTCTTATAAGCTTCTAAAATTGGAATTTCTAGGCAGGCATGGTGGCACAGCCTTTAATCCCAGCTCTAGCGAAGCAGAGGCAGGCAAACCTCTTAAGTTTGAGGTCTGCTTGGTTTACAGAGCTAATTCCAGGACAGCCAGAGCTACATGGAGAAACCCTGTCTTGAAAAGCAAAACAAAAAATAAACAAACCTAATAACAACAAAACAACCAAAAAAGGGAATTTGTCCCTCAGTATGTCTGAAGATTTTAACTTTCACAGTCATGGCCATTTTGTTCTCCAGAGGTGGAGTGCCGATCAGTGTAGGAGAGTATCCACTTTCCCCACTATGGTCAGCACAATTTGTGAATTTATTTTGGTAAACATGGTAGATGGAAAAAGAGCTTGATGTAATTTCAATATGGATTTCCCTTTCCATGAATCAAGTCCAGGCTCCATCTAAACTCTGTTCATGTTTTCCACTCTGAACTGTGTACTTTTACATTTTACTTATTGAAGTAGGGGGAGATGGGGAGTGGAGGAAGCCCTGAGGGAGTGGAGGAAGCCCTGAGCGAGTGAAGTCTGTTGTGGGGAATCCACCAGAGAAGATTAACTTGAACACTGATTTAAGCCAATAGAAAGTCTGTATTGCCCAGTTGGAGATTCCACTTGGTGTTCAGAATCCCAGAATAGCCCTAAGCCTTTCTCAAGGCAGGGTGAACTTTTAAGCACAAAAGCCATGTCCTGGCTAGACACAACCAAGTTAGCAAGAACAGTTAGGCAGAAGCAGAACTACAGAAGCCAAAAGGCAAGATTAGTCCATTTAGAGACTTTCCAAGATCTATGGAGTTTGCTGGATTAGGCCTTTGTTTCCCAAAGACTAGCAGCTGTGGCTTCCTCTACCTGGATATTTATAGCCCAAGACTGCTCACCCACAGAGACCTCCTACCAATACCATGAAGAAGTTGGTGAGGTGTGTAAGCTTTTAGGTTACCTTACACACACAGCAGAAAGAACCTGCACTTGCATGCCATCTTGTGAGTCACATCGTATTAGAGTTCAAAAAGCATGGCTCTAGGGGCAATTAGGAAACAACATAAAACATTAACATTTTTGTTGTTTGGCATGCTTTATAGAAAGAAGTATGTTTCTAGGACGTTTAGTGAGCTGCACATATTTAAACCACATAAGTGCATTTCATACACTTTAATTATGACAACATTGTCACAATGAAGATGATGAATGTTCATCATCTCAAAAGTCTATATCTTTACCATCCCTTCCTGCTGCCTGTCCCCCAACCTCCCAGTTCCTAGTCAATTCTGTTCTGTCATCAGAGGTTTCTAAAACTTCACTAATGTAGATTTGGTGTGGGCTTTTTTCTTAGTGTGGATACTTTTGCTTTTCTTTCAGGATAGACATTTTTTGAAATCCCTCCATATATTTCTCTATACTGTTGCACACATCAGTGGTACCTTTCTTTCCATTGATGACCAGCATTCATCTGCTTGGGTATGAATAGAAGCACACTGCTATCATCTTACTGTATTAGTTGAGAACACTAGATGAGTAAGCATGCCCAGAGCTCAGGTTTCCATTTCTAACATCAGGAATCATGGCTCCTTGTGGAAATGGCTGATTAAAGGACTAGGTAGAGAATATAAAAACGAACCTGGAGTATTGTGCAATCCCAGAAAGCATGTGGAAAAAAAAGTAGAAGCAAAAGAAAAGGGGGAAAACAGAAAGAAACAATAAAAAGAAAGAAAGAAAGAGGAGCAGTGAGCATAGTCAATGAAAGAAAATGCTACCATGAGACGGGTGAATTCAGTTGCTGTGGCTAAGCCTGAAACAATCTGACCAACAAACTAAAAAAGGTAAGACTGAATTATAACAAACAAAGCACAACCAGACTAGACAAAACAACAACAACAACAATAACCCAAACAAACAAAAATCAAATCCCTCCCCAAATCCAAGAAATATCTGTGAGTCCACAGTCACAAATTTATTGAATAAATAAATAAATAAAGTACAAGGTATCTCCTGTGCAAAAAGAATCACAATTCTACAAATTCTCAACGTCAAGGAGATGATGAAAAAACTTCTACACCTTAAGTATTGTCTGCGCACCATGACTTCCTTCCGAAGGAAGGAAACAACATGGGAAACATGAAGGGGGTAGGTTTATACTGGAGAACCAGGACAACACTTACCAGGTGATCAAAGTCACTGATAAGTCATGCTGATAAGTCATAATGTAATGACATGGCACTTTACCTCTGTGTTGTTCCTTCCTCAAACTCATTCTATTTATATAATTATGAAAAAAGCCACAAATCCTGATTTATGGACATTCTACAAGGTATCTGATCAGTATTCCTCAAAACTGTGACATCATCAAAAACAAAGTCGGGGAGCCTGGAGAGAAGACTTGGTGATTAAGAGCAGTTACTGCTTTTGCAGAGGACTAGAGTTTGGTTCCCAACTCATAACTACCTCTAACTTCAGATCCAGGTGATGCAATGCCCTCTTCTGGCTTCTAAGGATACCTGCATGCATAAGTGCATACATACACACAAGCAGACATACATACACACATAAAGTCAAAATTAAAATCTTTAAAACAAAAAGTCTGGGAAGTTGTCATAGCTAAAAGGAGCCTAAGGGAACATGATAACTAGAAGTGGTCTTGGAATAGAAAAGGGAAATTAGGGCATATGAATAAAGTATGGACTTTGGCGAACAATAACATATTCATACAAACTCATTGTGAAAATGCATCATACAATATAGATACTAATAACAAATGATCTGAATTTGTCTATAAATTTGAAATTACTTAATACATTTTATCAAAAAGAAAAAATTAACAGGAAATTGAGGGACAATCTAAAGATTCAAAGAGTAATTAAATCAGACTGTATGAATTTTCCTTTGGTCTCTGATTTAAAATACACAAAGCATCATAACACGAGTAATTAAATCAGACTGTATGAATTTTACTTTGTTCCCTGATTTAAAATACACAAAGCATCACAACACATGACTTTAAAAATTTATACAAATTACTCTCATACTTCTAGGCTCTATTTTCCAGCCCAGAACTCTGCCTGCTTTTCCAGAGGCCATGCCAGCACCAGGGACCTCAGGTAAGATTCCCACCCTTTTTCCACCAAGCCATTTTTAAACTGCCAACTCCGTATCACCTGGCTTCCAAATCCCAGACCACAACTTTGGCAGAAGACTTCTGCTTTTACAGAGCCCTTTCCTGGTTCTAGGGACCCCAGAGGTCACATGGGCCCCCCAAACTCCACTGGGGACATCCAGCTAGACTTGGAGGTCACCAGAACCTAAGGACACTCAGGCCAGAAGCCAGAGAGGAAACAGAAACCAAGGGTTTAAAAATCCATAAAACCCACACATCTAACAAAGATAAACTCAGGAATCAGCACCTAAACCTATAATAACCCCAAACTCAGATGACTAGCAGCCAACACAAGAGCACAATCAACAAATAGCATGTATATGAACACACACACACACACACACACACACACACACACACACTATCACCACCAACATCAAATAACAGACACAGACTAACAGAATGAATGCAAAAAAACAGGATCTGCTGCATACAAAGAAAAAAAACACACCTCAACATCACAGACAGACATTACCTCAGAGTTAAGGGCTAGAAAAAGATTTTCCAAGCAAATAGACTCAAGAAGCCAAGTTGGTTTAGTCATTATAATATCTAACAAAATAGACTTTCAACCAAAATCAACAAACAGTTATGGGAAAGGACACTTCATATTTAACTTATCAAAGGAAAAATCCACCAAGATGATGTCTCAATTCCGAATACATTTTCCCCAAATGCAAGGGTGCACGAATTTGTAAAAGAAACATTACTGAAGTTTAAATTGCATACTAAACCCACACATTCATAATGGGAGATTTTAACACCCTGCTCTCACCAATGGACAGGTCATCAAGACAGACACTAAAGAGAGAAATAATGGAAATAACAGATGTTATGACTCAAATGAACCTAACAGATCATTTTTACCCAGACACAGAGGAATATACCTTCTTCTCAGCAACTCACAGAACCTTCTCCAAAGCTGACTATATACTCAGTCACAAAACAAGTCTCAACAGATACAAGAAAATTGAAATAAATCATGTATCTTGTCAGACCACCATGGATTAAAGTTGAACTTCACCAACAACAGAAACAACAGAAAGCCTACAAAATCATGAAAATTGAACTATTCTTACTCAGTGACCATTGGAGCAAGGAAGAAATAGACAGATAGACAACCAAAGGAAGGAAGGAAGAGAGAAAGAAAGAAAGAAAGAAAGAAAGAAAGAAAGAAAGAAAGAAAGAGAGAAAGAAGGGAATGAAGGAAAAGAAAGAAAGAAGGAAGAAAGAAAGAAAGGAAGTTAAAAGATTTCTAAAATTCAATGAAAATGATTGCACAATATACCCAAACTTCTGGTACACAGTGAAAGCAATGCTAAGAGGAATGTTCATAGCACTAAGTGCTTCATAACAAACTTAGTGAAATCTTATACTAGTGACTCAACAACACACATGAGTGTTCTAGGACAGAAATAAACAAACATACTCAAGAAAGATAGACAGCAGGAAATAACCAGATCCAGGGCTGAAATCAATAAAATAGAAACAAAGAAAACAATACAAAGAATCAATGAAAAAATTGGTTCTTTGAGAAAATCAACAAGATAGACAAGCCATTATCCAAGCTAACTAAAAGGCAGAGAAAGAATATTTAAATTAACAAAATTAGAAACAAAAAGAGGCATAATAACTGACACTGAGGAAATCCAGAGAATCATTAGGTAATACTTCAAAAATCTGTACTCCTACAAAATTTGAAAATCTAAAAGACATAGACAATGTTTTCTATAGATATCACTTACTAAAGTTAAGTCAAGATCAGATAAACAATGAAATAGTTCATTGATCCCTAAGGAAATAGAAGCAACCATTAAAAGCCTTCCAACCATTAAAAAAGCCCAGGTCCAGATGGTTTTAGCATAGAATTCTACCAGACTTTCAAAGAGAAGCAAATACTAATACTCTTCAAACTATTTCATAAAATAGAAACAGAAGGAATATTGCTAAATTTATTTTATGAGGCCACAGTCACCCTGAAACCTAAATCACACAAAAACTCAGCAAAGAATTTCCAATCAATTTTCCTCATGAACTTTGATGCAAAAATACTCAGTAAAAAACTTGCAAACTGAATCCAAGAACACATGAAAAAGATCACCCACCATGATCTAAGTAGGCTTCATCCCAAAGATGCAGGCATGGTTCAACACATGAAAATCTATTAGTGTAATCTACCATATAAACAAATTGAAAGAAAAATACATGATCATCTTATTAAATGCTGACAAGATCTTTGACAAACTCTAACATCCCTTCAT
>JANHMN010000010.1:32884986-32930525 GCA_030674055.1 Rhabdomys pumilio
CTTCCTTCCTTCCTTCCTTCCTTCCTTCCTTCCTTCCTTCCTTCCTTTGTAGTACTAGGGATTAAAGGGATTAAGTACAAGGTCTTACAAATGCTTTTAAAAAGTGTTTTGCCCTAGGCCAGATATAAGGTCTTTTAAAGAAGAAGTATATAACCAAGCAACAAACTGCTCTGTACCAGCACACCTGTCCTGCTGCATACACAGTGGGGTCCCCTCCCTCTCCATGCCAGACTTCTCTTGAAGAACAACTTCTGATGTCAGAAATCCCTCAGAAAATTAGCTGTTTGTGGGTAGATGTGAACTAGCCACTCTTCCCTTTGAATGGCTTGCTACAACATTTGCCTTAGAGTTTGGAAGAAAGCCATAAACTAAATGTCTATTTCACTCACTAGGATTGCCCTGTCCCTGAAGTAATCATAAAATTAAAAAAAAATGTTATTGTATGTATTGAATTGTAAATAATATGTCAGGTAAAAATATGTTTAACAAGGATAGGGTAACAGCACAATAGAACAAGTCTAGTGGAGCCAGCCTTGAATCCCTCATGGCTGAGTCGTACTCTGATTCCGAGCTCCCGCGGCTGCTGTACGGTAGAGGCAAAAAGGCATGAACAACAAGACCTCCTGGCTGCAAGCCAGGACACAGTGAAACCACCAAACTGGACCATTCCATGGGTAGAAAGAAAGACTTATTTGGAATCAAACAGTGTTGGCTATCTCTTGGTAGCATCGTTGGAGATACAGCAAAATGGTGGGAAAGCAAACGTAAGTAGATTTTATATGACTATCCGAAGTGTGGGATCTTTGAGCTGATAACAGCCTGCTCAGATTGACCAGGAGCTACATGCCCTTGCCTGAGGTAGCTGACATTTGGTGTGGATTAAGGAAGATTTCTTTTAAACAGAAACATGCCTTAGGAGGTGCACTTTTCTGATAAACAGAAACTTCCCTTTACATTTCTGTTTCTTACGTAAAACTATATTTTATCTTGCCACAGTCCTTCTGTTTAGAACTTTGTCATGAGTACTGCCATTTTAGGGGATTGCTTTGGACTTAACACTGATCAGTCCCAAAGCTGGAGCCTTGCCCAGTGCTCTACCAAGACTGGCTGTTTTGAGAACTAAAAATGCCACCATGTCAAGATGAGTCAGCAGAATTTTGCAAAAGTCTGAAGTAAGAGAAACTGGCCTTGCCCCCTGTGTCATGACTGAGGAACAGTGGACAGGTCAGTCTCAAGGTCTTCTGAGCTCCTTACTTAACAGTTGCCTTCTGGTGGGGGAAAGCCAGCTGTGAAAGCTCAGTCCCAAAGTGCCCTGATCAGGTCACCTTTAGTTCTGTCCCAAACGCAGGCTGCTCTCAGGAGAAAAGCGTCCCATGGGACCTCACAGGGCTACTCAGAATGCCAAGCAGAACATGCAGTACCTGGCAGCAGTGAACCAACAAACGCCTAAGGGACTTTCTACAGAATAAAAGTGCAGCTTTAGGAGTTTCGAGACTTAGAGCTGGCAGAGGCAGCCTGAGAAGATGGCAGTGTGGCTCACTGCTGTTAGTGAGAGCAGTTAGATGTGTTTTTCTACCACAATAGGCCTTATATAACACAGCAGTCTTTCTGCTCCCTGTGGCTAAATTTGTCTTTGACTTCTTTATGGTATACACTCAACAGACTAAAGGAGATGTAGACAATTCCAATGTCTTATAAGGGAACAGTAATTTCAGTCTTTTGCCACTTATGTGATTCCAGTCATTCTGTCCCCTCATGATGGTGACAGAACCAGGGTTTTTAGGGCAAAAGCCCAGGCTCCATCAGCTCAATAGGCTAGGCATAGCCATCCATCCCAGTGTGCCAATTCAGAGACAACTGATGATGGGAAGCTGCAAGTTGACATTTATCCAATGCAACTCTGGGATGAGGAACACTGAAGTGATCCAGTGACAGTGCCCAACTTTCAGGGTCCTGACTTAAGGTCTGGGTTGAAATAGAGGGCAAGAGGTGTGCATAAGTGAGCAGTCCTATTCACGATGTGGTCCACACCATCTCTGATCCATCCTTCTCTCTGGTCTGGTCTGTTAAGTTGTTAATTTATCAATTGTTGTCATTACCTGAGGGAAACCATCTGGTTCTTACAACATGATTATTTCAGGTCTAGGGTTAAACCCCACTCTCATCTAATGGGGATTGTTTGTTCTGTGAGGTTTTGATCTTCCTGGAATCCAAGGGGACTGAAGGTTTGAAACAAGGACTTTATCTGTGTCATCAGCCTTGAACGGAGATGAGATAGGTTAGGTATGCCGAGTTAATTAAGTAGGTGTCTGAGCCACAGAAAGGCAACAGTCACAGAATGAAGGCAGAGATAGGAGGCTCCCTTTCTACTTTAGCTGCCTTGTGGACCTAAGGGAAGAACCAGTGATTTTTAAACAACAGCACAACTAAGAGTTTATTTTAATTCTCCACATAGTGTTTGAACATCCCTCTGCTTTGATCTAGGGCATTGATCAATCTGAATTTATTGGTTTCCTATCTTGGAGATGAACTAGCACCCATCAGAGGGGCAAGATGTTATGGCTGAGACAGAAATGGTTAAGTATGAACATGGATATACCACTATAAAGCAAAATGACAATAGTCTACATGGTTTTGGGTACCTCCGGGGCCTTCCTGCTCAATAATTCATAGAAATTATCCCACATTTAGCACTCAGATTTTTCTTTAATAACCTGTGGCTTCTGGTAGCAGAGGTACCCTAGAAGCCATCAAGGTATTCCACTTCAAAACACTTTTTAAAAATTAGTTTATAAAACAGTACATTTTCACACAACTCCCATCATCTCCCTCAACCCCGGGTTTTCACGCCCACTTAAACCTTTTCACAATGTAATGGTCTGAATGAGAATATTTTACGTAGGCTCATTTGTTTGAATACTTAGACCTAGCTGATAGAACTGCTTGAGAAGTATTAGGGGGTGTGGCCTCATTGGAGGAGGTGTGTCAGTGATGGGCTTTGAGGTTTCCCAGTGTGCCTTCTTTTCCTCCTACTTGTAGTTTAAGATGTAATCTCTCAGCGGTCCTTGTGTCACGTCATGTCTTGGCTCTTTCAGCATGGACTCTAACACTTTGTAACTATATCCAAATTCAATGCTTTCTCTTTATGAGAAATCCTGTTTCTTTTAAAACCCTGTTTTATAAGGGAAACCCTTATAAAGGGAAACCCTACTGCTAAAGTCAAAGTCTGATGTTACTGGAAAGCCTTGAGCTTGGTGCAAAATGGTGGACTCCCGTTTACCTGCAGGGCTTCTTCTCTGACTTTGTCTGGGGAACTTGAAACCTCTAGAGCCTCTAGCTGCAGAATGTCAAATTGTCTTAGTGAGATTACAGGTTGAGGTTCCTTTCTCTTGAGAAAAACCCATTTAGCAAGCACCTGAGACCCCTGGAATGCCTCCCCATGTTAATGAGGCATCCCAGTACTTTAGCCTTCAGCCAATGACCTTCGCCCATCCTGAATATTACTGCCTAGTTCTCCAAAACTGTATAACCCTCAATTCATTCTGAATAAAGTTGACCTGTCTCCCTGAAGCTGATTCTGGAATGTGTCATCATTTCTGTTCAATGACTCTGCTCCCTTAGACCTCATGGGCCAGTGACTAACAACCCTGGGGAGAATGGAGACCCACATAAGTTGCCTTGGTCATGGTGTTTTATCATGGCAGTAGAAAAATAACTAAGACACATACCCAGTGTTTTATCTATTTTTATACCATATATGTTCTATCACCCCCTCTATGTAGGCCTCTGACCCCTTTATAGCTTTCTTGACTTTATTTTTACTACAAGGTAATCAATCAAATTTAAAAAAATGAAACGAGTTTACCGGTTTCACACATGAAAGATAATGTGTGATGTTTGTCTTTCTGGACCTAAGTAAGTTACCCAGTGTATTTTCCAGTTATATCACTTTACCAGAAAATTTCATTTTAATTTTGGAGGTTTTATGCGTGCATTTGTGTGTGTGTGTACATCTGCGTATATGTGTATGTTTGTGTATTTGTATGTGTCTGTATGTGTGTGTATGTGTGTGTGTTTGTGTATTTGTATGTGTCTGTGTATGAGTGTGTATATTTGCATATTTGTATGTATCTGTGTATGTGTGTCTGTCTATGTGTATATGTGTGTGTGCATGTGTATGTGTCTATAGATGCACGTGTGTTTTATACAAGGTAAGATACTACAACCTTGTTTCATTCTCACGTATGTAGAGCTCCTGTTTTCCCAGCACCATTTGTTAAAGAGGTTTTCTTATTTCCATGTGAATTTTTGTCAGCTTTGATCAGGTGGCTGTCCCTGTGTGAGCTTCCACATGGATCTTCTATTTGATTCTTTTAATAATACACATCTGTTTCTGTGCCAATGCCATGCTGTCTTATTACTATGACTTTTTACTATAATTCAAAATCAAGAATGCTGACACCTACAGCAGGGTCTTTAATTGTTTGGACTGCTTTGGCTGTCTGGGTCTTTCATAAGAATTCAAAGGGTTTTGCACACCCCCCTCTTTCTGTGAAGCCTTGTGTTGGAGTTTCAATGAGGACTGCATTGAATCTGTGTATTGCTTTTGGTAGATAGTCATTTCAAACATTAATTTCAATCCACAAATGTAGAAGTTGTTCTGTTTTCTAGTGTTTTCCTTAATTTCCATCTTTGGTGTGTTAAAGTTTATATTGTAGAAATTTTCTACATTCTTGTTCTGGCTTATTAAAAGTTATTTGAGCCTATTTTGAATGGAATTGTTTCTTTGAGTTTTTTCTTAGCTGTTTATTCTTGGGATATAGAAAGGCTACTTAGTTTTGTATGTTAATTTTGTATTGTGCCTCTTTGCTGGAAGCACTCATCAGCACAAGACCTTAGTTCAATTTTCCTGCATTTGTTAAGAAATGCTTTGTGTCAAAACACATAACCTATTTTGGAGACTGTTAATGGGTTTCTGAGAAGAGCATGAATTCTGTAGGGTTGGAGGCAACGTTCTTAGAGTCTGCTAAGCTCATTACTCCATTATGTTCATGTATCAGGGGTTATATCATTCTGAAGTATAAATATTATTAGGTCACATTTCTTCTTTCAGTTGGTTGTTTACAATGTTCAGGAGGGACTAGAGTGTAGTAGGGCTGAGGTTTTTTTATTGGTGGTGTTTTTTTTCCCCCCTCTGTAAGACTAGTATTCGGGCACTAGTCTGTATTCATAGCTCTCCGTTGAAAAAGTTACTACCTACATGCAGATCCCCACAAAATAAGTAATAATTAATTATACAACCAACATGATAATCATTTTACATGGTACTAGGACATTGACAGTACACTGTGAACAATGTATTAGATATAGGTGGAACCTTCAACATATAGAAGGCATAAAAGGAAGAAGGAATAAAGAAAACCCAGTATGATGGGTGGATGATAATGGACTGACCAATAGAATACAGCAGGGGGAATATGAATTAGAGGGAGAACTCCAGGGAACAAAACCAGTGTGTATGTGGGGGGTGGAGGGGTAGGAAGAGATAAGGGGAATTTGTCTAAAAGTAGACTGAAGAGAAAGAGGTGAAGATATGTTATCAGATGACAGAGAAGTCCCATGTGTCAGGAGGCTGAGGCACAGGGACCCTTGCAAACAAGTCTACACTGTGGTATTTGGAAGAGGAAAAGCCAAAGGAATATAAGGAAACGGGTGAGGGATGAAAAGTAAGTACGAGAACACAGCATGGTCAAGCTGACCTGGTAAAATGACCTTGTATATTAAACATAGATGGCATATATGTGGAGGAAGGTGAGTCTGTGTATAGATAGAGGATATGAAAGCTCACTGGCCTGACTGTTGGCTCTCATCTGGACTCTCTTGTGCTTTTTCCCTGGTACTGGGAGGTTTTCTGTGAATAGGCTGTCCCACTGTGTCCCACGAGTTGGCTTTTTGACTACAGGACCATTTGCAGTGCTTCACAGGGAGTCTCTGGTTCAGTTAAACCCCTGCAAATTCCTTCTGGCTCTGGCTCTGTCAGCTCTGGCTAATGTCCTACCAGCTACTTAAGTCGGTGTGAAAGTTCCAGTGTAACTTGGATTTTTAGTCCACTGAATACTACTTAAGGGTTTCCTTGTCTCTATTTCTCAGATTTTGGTGTGTAGTGGCACTCTGCTTGGTCTGAGTTTTTCAAATGTGTGGTCCCAGGCTGCTGAGCTACAGTGAAATCTTACTAAGGAGTAGGGCCTATAAAATTCAAACACATGCATCTCTGTTTCACCAAAGTGGAGCCCTCAGAAGGGAAAGGACAAGAAAAATTCCTGATTCCAGTAACAGACTGGGGCCATTTTGTCTATTTTTTTCTTTATCTGGAGACAACTTGTGCAAATGGCTGATACACAGAAAAGGCCTCTTTTCTCCTGGTTCTGCTCATTAAAGTTGTCAATGGAGTTTTTAGGTAAAAATTCCAGATTCTGGCTAGGCTCAGGCCCTCTCCACTCCCATCTTAATAGGCCAATTAGATAAGTTTTTAAATTATGTGAAGTGGAAACTTAATGGTTCTTTAGAAAGTCAGTTGGATGGTGTTTTGCTGGGGCAGACACATGAAGGAACATTTCATTAAAGTGGACACAGGTGTGAAAGACTAAGGTGGACTCATGAAGGAATGTTTCAATGAAGCAGACACAGGAGAATGTTCTGTTAAATCAAGCACAGTGAAAGGACACGCGATGAAGGATTCTTTGCTAACAGCACACATGCATTGGGCTGCCTTACACTGTGTAGTTGAGCTGCATTTATTGAGACTCCATAGAGAGAAACACACCAAAAATCTTCTGGCGGCATTCTAGAGTTTCTTGCTGCTTCCACAGACTTGGGCTGATTGGATGCATGTGGAGGACCCATGATATATGGAGGGTATAAATAGGACTCTGTGGAGTGACAGAAATAGAGCTAGGCTTGCTGGTACATCTAGCTGTACAACACTTGTGGGTCTCTCATCTTCGCCAATCTTCACTTCCTTGGGAGAGGCACAGCTGAAAACTACTGGTGTTCCTCCTGGTCTCTCTTGCTGACTTGAGCCTAGGCTGAGGCCTGGCTGTCTCTGCTAGGTCTCTAGTAAATCAGACTGCTGGTGTATTCATGAAGTATTTGTGAGTGGATCAAGCTGCCACTGCCTGCTGACCTGTGAACCTAACTGCTGATTTCCAGACAACACAGATGGGAGTTGCTCCATAGGACCTTTCTAAACAGGTCCACTTCCCCCCATACCCTTTCTTTTTACTTACCTCTGGTGGGTGGTGGATTACAAGGAAGGTTAAAATATTTCAAAAACCATTATTAAAAATAGGATTTGAAAAAATTGAAATTTTTTTTTGAAATTGAAAAATAGGATTGAAAAAATGGCCTCATGATTCTCTGGATTTCCTCAGCATCTGTTGTTACATTCCTCCTTTTTGTTTCTGGTTTTATTAATTTGGATATTCTCTCTGTGTCTTTTAAATAGTTTGGCTAAGGGCTTGTCTATCTTAGTGATTTCCTCAACCAATGCCCTCTTCTGGATTTGTCTGAAGACAATCACAGTGTATTCATAGGAAATAAATAAATAAATCTTTTTTAAAAACCCAACTCTTTGTTTTCATTTGACTCTTTGTATTGTTCTCTTTGTTTCTATTTTATTGATTTCAGCCCCCAGTTTTATTATTTCCTGCCATCTATTCCCCTTGAATGTGCTTGCTTTTTGTTTTAGAGATTTCAAGTGTGCTGTTAAGTTGCTAGTATGAGATCTCCAGTATTTTTATGAAGGCACTTAGTGTTATGAGCTGCTTCCCATGTGTCCCATAAGTTTGGTATGATGTGTTCTAATTTTCACTGGATTCTAGAAAGTCTTTAATTTCTTTATTTTTGTCTTGACCCATTTTTTCCATAAAGTAGCGAGTTGTTCAGATTCCATGAGTTGATAAGCTTTCTGTTGTTTCTGATGCTGAAATCCAGCTTCAATCTGTAGCAGTTTGATAGTATGCAGGGAGCTATTTCAATTTTCTTGTATCAGTAGAGAATTGTTTTGCATCCTGGTATGTGGTCAATTTTAGGGAAAGTTCCATGAGATGCCGAGAAAAAGATATATTCTTTTTTTGTGGGGGTGAAATGTTCTATAAATATGTTAGGTTCATTTGGTTTATAACATAAGTTAGCTCCAGCATTTCTCTGTTTACTTTTTGTCTGGATGACCTGTCTATTGGTGAAGGTTGGGTATTGAAGTCGCTCACTGTCAGCATGTGAGGGTCAATATATGATTTAAGCTGTAGTAATGTTTCTTTTACAAAAGTGGGTTATCTTGTGTTTGGGGTATAGATGTTAAAAATTGAAATTTCATCTTGGTGGACTTTCCTTTGGTGAATATGTAGTGTCCTTTTTCATCTCTTTTGATTAATTTCAGTTTGAAGTCTATTTTGTTAGATATTAAAATAGCGATACTACCTTGCTTCTTATTAGGCCCTTTTTTTTGGAATATTTTTTTCCAGCCCTTTACCCTGAGGTAATATTTACTCATAATGTTGAGGTGTGTTTCTTGTATGCAGCAAAATGATAAATCTTATTTTCAAATCTACTGTTAATCTGTGCTTTTAATTAGTGAATTGAAACCATTGATATTAACAGATATACATGAACAGTGATAGTTAATTCCTCATTTTGTCTGGTTCTTCAATTTGTTTCTATTGATCAACCTGTCTGTTTTTACACCCAAACAATGCAGTATTTATTACTATTTTTGCACGTGTCCAAATGGCTAAGATCAACAACATAAGTGACAGCTCCTGCTGGTAAGTATGTAGAACAAAGGGAACACTCCCCCACTGTCGGGCCTGACATGAGGTCTAATCTCCATTCCACCTTCACCCTTCAGTCACCTACACAAGTGGGCATGATAAACAGGCCCCAGACCCTAGAGAGATTTACATACTAATAAGGTACCTGATGGCCAGAGGGTGGAGCCAATTAAGCATTCCTCCTCAGCCCCTCCCCCTGCTTCCCCTCCCTATTTAACTCAGGTCCACCCTGGGCTTTGGGGGGGGGTACATCCAGATCCATCCACCATCCACCATGCCAATAAACTGGTTTTGGAAACCCAAGGAGTTCCTCATGTGTTGGGGCTGTGCCGTGAGGAGCCGTGGAGCCAGAGCAGAGGCCTTTAGTGAGCAGCCGGGCCTAACTTACAGCTGGAGGAACCCAGGGCATTCTCAGTCAACTGCATACAGCATGGCGTGAGAGACCCTGAGGTTCCCCAGCCATATTTTTTTTCCTATACCCCACTGCTGATGGGAGTGCTAATTTGTACAGCCACTATGGAAACTAATATGGCAGTTCTTCAAAAAAAATTAGGTATCAAGACTACTTCAAGACATGGCTATATTACTCTTGAGTATATATGGGTATATACCCAAAGACATTCTATCCTATCACAAGGATACTTGCTCAACTGTGTTCATTGTGGCCTTATTCATAAAACCCAGAAACTGGAAACAACCTAAATGTTCCTCAACTGAATAATGGATAAAGAAAATATGGTACATTTACACAATGGAGTATTACTTAGCTGCTTTTTAAAAATGACATCATGTATATTTCAGGCAAATGGATTGAACTAGAAAAATTATCCTGAGTCAGGTAACTCAGACCCAGAAAGACAAATACAGTATATATTCATTCTACTTGGATATTAGTGGTTATATAAAGGATAATGAAGCTATAATCCTAAGATCCAGAGGAGTTAAGTTAAAGAGGAGGGCTCTAAGGGGAAAGCATGGATTTCCCTGGGAAAGGGAAATAGATCAAGAAAGCCCCACAGAAGAAGGGTTGGGAAGATTGTAGGAATCAGAGGAGATAAAGGACATCAGGAAAACAGGGCCTAGTGAGTCTACTAAGTGGGACTCACATGGGCTCACAGAGACTGAAGTAGCAAGCAAGGGACCTGCATTGGTCTGCACTAAGTCCTCTGTATACATGTTGTTGCTGTTAGCCTGGTGTTTTCTCGAGAGCAGATGTACCTCTGACTCTTATACCTGCTCTCGGGACTTTTTTCCTTCTATTGGGTTGCCTTGTCCAACCTCAATATGATGGCATTTGCTTTGTCTTACTGTTTTTCCCCTCTCTCGTTGGCTGTTGTCTCTTGGAGACCTGCTTTCTTCTGAAGAGTTTACAGAGAAGGAGTGGATCTGGGGGAGAGAGGAGATGGGAGGAATCTGGGGAAAAAAAGTGTAGTCAGGACACCTTGTAGGAGAGAAGAATCTATTTTCAAAAAAAATGAATTAATTAATTAAAAAAGAGAGCAGTAAGTAAAGGTGAGAAACAAAAAGGGGGGTTTATTAAGTGTGATATCATTGGAAGTCATAAAGTAGCCTAATGGTCAAGTTAAGGACTTTTGCTACTCTTAAGAGGATCTAGCTCCAGTTCCAAGTGTCTTCATAGCAACTCACAGCTATCTGTAACCCTAGTTCCAGAAGATCTAATGCCCTCTTCTGGCTGCTATGGGCACTGCATGAACACGGTACACACACACACACACACACACACACACACACACACACACACACACGCACACACAAATACACATGCATGTGTGTGCACGTGTGTGTGTATACATATTTACATATACACATGTGCACGTACATACATATACCTACACATGTATACATGAATACATATGTATATACTTTTTTTAAACAAAAGAAAGCCTTTAATTTGGGGCTTACAATTTTTAGAGGTTTTGACTTTTTGACCATCACAACAGGGAGTATGGCAGCAAGAAGGCAGACATGGCACTAGAGCCAATAGCCGAGAGCTTTTAACTTTATCCACAATCATGAGGCAGACAGAACTAACTAGGAAGAGATGGGCTTTTAATTTTGGTTGTTGGTGGCGAAAGTTTGGAGGGATGTTGTTTATTTGATTTTGATTTTTAGCTTTTCAAGACAGAGTTTCCCTGTCTAGCCCTGGCTGTTCTGGAACTTGCTCTGTAGGCCAGGCTAGCCTCGAACTCAGAGATCTTCCTGCCTCTGCCTCTCTGCCTCTGCCTCTCTGCCTCTGCCTCTCTGCCTCTGCCTCTCTGCCTCTGCCTCTCTGCCTCTGCCTCTCTGCCTCTCTCTCTCTCTCTCTGTCTCTCTCTCTCCCCCTTTCTCTCTCTCTCCCTCTTTCTCTCTCTCTCCCTCTTTCTCTCTCTCTCTGCCTCTCTCTCTTGCCACTCTCTGCCTCTCCTCTTTCTGCCTCTCTCTGCCTCTCTCTCTGCCTCTCTCTCTACCTCCCTCTCTTTCTACCTCCCTCTCTATATATATCCCTCTCTCTCTACCTCCCTCTCCCTCTGCCTGCCTGCCTGCCTACCTGCCTGCCTCTGCCTGCCTCTGCCTGCCTGCCTGCCTGCCCCTGCCTCTCTGCCTCTCAGCCTCTCGGCCCCTCTCTCTTGGCCCCTCTCTCTCTGCCTCTCTCTCTCTGTCTCTGCCCCTCTGCCCCTCTGCCTCTGCCCCCTGCGCCTGCCCCTGCGCCTGCCCCTGCCCCTGCCCCTGCCTCTGTTGGGAAATCAAAGGCAAGTGCCACCACTGTGCTAGGCTTTTGAAATACCAAAACATATATCCAGTGACACACCTCTAACAAACCACTCCTCCTAATCCTTCCCAAACAGTTTCTCAATAATCAAACCACAGAGATACAGAAGAGGAAAGGCTCTGGGCAAGCTTATGGGAAGAAGCCCTGTTCTAACAAGTTACCATTTAAGACCTTCTGTTGTTGATGTCTTGTGACTAGCCACATCTATGGCACCTGAGCCCTCGGCAGACATCTTTTCAGCTTATAAGACAGTATTACTGCTTTGAATTCTTAAAACTCTATGTCACAAAACAGGAAAGTGTGTGTGTTATATATATTTTATGTCATTATACTCAGGTACCACTATTGTAAATAACTGACATTTACTGATTGGTTTAGTCCTTACAGCAACATCCTGAGTAGTTATTTTTGTATTTTTACATATGGGGAAACCACTCTAAGGCTCTAAGCTATGAAGTGTTCAACTCAGAGTCTTATATCTCCTTCCTCTTTAATCTTTGCCCAATATCTCTTTCCATTCATTTTTCTTTTTCTTTTATTTTTCCTTTTTATTGAACATAGATTCTTTTTTCATATAATATATTTTGATTACAGTTGCCCCTCCCTCTACTCTTCCTGATCCTTCCCATCTTCCCTTCACTCTAGATTGACTCTCTTTTTGCCTCTCATTAGAAAAGGACAGACTTCTAAGAGACATGACAAAATAAAATATAATTAGATAAAGGAAAAAAACCTACCATATAGCAGTTGGACACAGAAACCCAACAGGAGGAAAACTCCCAAGATCAGGCACAGGAGCCAGAGACCCATTCTTTCTCACAGCCAGGAGTACTATAAAAATACCAAGCTAAAAGCATATATATATATATATATATATATATATATATATATATATATGTGTGTGTGTGTGTGTGTGTGTGTGTGTGTGTGTGTGTGTGTGTGTGTGTGCGTGTGTGCGCAGAGGACTTGGTGCAGACTCACGTAGGTAGGTAGGTCCTGTGCTTGTAGTTTCAGTCTCTGTGAACTCATATGTGCCTTAATTAACTGATTTAGAGGACTTAGTTCTCCTGGTGTCCTTCATCCACTCTGGATTTTAGTCTTCCTACATCTTCTTCCTCAGGATATCCTGAGCACTGAGCAGAGGAATTTTACGGAGGAAGCAAAAGGCATGCATGATTAAGTAGACCTGGTCAAGAAGTGGTCCTGTTCATTATCAGCTCCGTCTGTTATTATAATGATTAGTAATCATCTAGTAACTGTTATCTCTGAAGTAGGTCAATCTTATTCCTACAAGATAATGACTTATTTCCTTTCTAGCTGTATCCTTGCCGTCAGACATAATTGCCTATATTCAAGAGGGAGTAGTTGTCTGTCCTGAAGTATACTCTTCCTGGAATCCAAATTCTGTGTCTTCAGCCTTAAAGGGAGATGAGATAGGTCAGGTTATAAAATAAAGTAGGAGTCTGAGTCAACGCAAAAGTGACAGACACAGAATGAAGGCAGAGAGCCAGTCTCTTATCCTGCTTTTAGTTGCTTGTGGGCTTAAGTGAGGAGACAATGAACTTCAGCAAAAGCAGCTTCTAACTGCCTATTTCAGTAGTCTTAATATGTCATGAAATTATTCTTTAATTATTATTAATAAATAATAATAGTAATGATATGGTAGTCAAGTGAAACAGCACTTGGGAGGTGGAAGGAGGCAGATGATGGAGTTTAGTCAGTCTAGCCTACAAGTGAGATACTGCCTCTAAACAAGCAAGCACACAAGCAAAACTTCATGTTTACAAGAAGATCACATTATTTTTGTATGGCACTAAACACTTGTTAAAACACTTTCAAAACCAGGTTTCTCATTGGTTTCATTTTTCAGATAAGATTAAGATCCAGATTTTATATAGTTTAGCCAAAGTCACAGAAATTGAAAATAGCAAATTCAGATCTAAAATCTTTCTCTTTAGTATTCCACCTATACTGGCTAGTCTTATATCAACTTGACACAAGCCATAGTTAGGAATGTTATAGGTTGTTCAGAGATTCACCAGTCTAACCTTGAATAAATTTCAGCAAATAAGAGGCTTTATTCAGATACTGGTGCCATATATTCATTCATGGTTCCAGGACTCAAGATGCAGGTCTGATTACACTATTCAAGGGTTTATAAAACAAAACCCAGAAGGATACACACTTCCTGCCTTCATGAAATCAGAGGGCAAGAACATATAGTAATATACTTTCTGCCTACATGTAATCAGATATACATCCTGGCTATGTGTGTAGTTGGGGCAAGCAAGTTTATATACAGAAGTGAAAATATATGGTTGGTTTGTTATCTTACATGAGCAATATCAAGCAATTATAAGAAAAGACCCCATCATTGCAGAAAGCTATCTGTTCTTATGCAAGTTGGCCTTATATATTAAAGGCATTTTTGTTTCATAGTTCTCTTAAGCACCATCACAGGAAAGAGAACCTCAATTTAGAAAATGCTCCCCACTAGATTGGCTTGTGGGCAAGCCTGTGGTCCATTTTATTCATTGATAATTGATGTGGGAGGGCTCAGCCCACTGTTGGTAGTGTCATCCCTGGGGAGGTTGTCCTGGCTACTTCAAGAAAGGATTAGGCTGAGCAAGTCATGGGAGCAAGATAGTAAGCAGCACTCTTCCAAGGCCTCTGCATCAGCTCTTGTCCATAGGTTTCTGTACTGCTTGAGTTCTTGTTCCAACTTCCTTTGATGATGGACTATAACATGGAAGCTAAAATAAACCCTTTCCTTGATAGTGTGACAGGGCAAGACAGTACAGAGGTTCCTCCATCTTGTATTCTTGCTGTGGCTACTTCAGATTTAACTAGAATTCAATCTCCTTGATGGAGAATTTCATAAGTTCATAGAAAATTATCCAACGCTATTCTAGGAAGACAAAATCAAGATACCCCAGCTAATGTAGTTTCTGCTAAACTGCTAACTGCTGATCTTAGCTTCTATAAAACTACTTGCATACATTAAACTCCCCCAGCAGCTACTGAGACAAATGCTAGGATGTGGTTTTTGCCTTCAAAACCCCCATGCTCTGGACATTTGTTGCTACACTTAGGTACAGAATTCCTGAGCATAATCTGTCTTGCTGGAATAAAAGCAGTATGTGGGTGGTCCTCTCTTATGGCCTTCCAATAGTATTTTGGAGGCCCCAGCAAGATACACAGAGACTGAACTCTGATACTTAGGAGTTTCAGGACTCTGAGGAGCTGAAGAAGAGTGCTCTAGCTGGAGAGGACTCCTATGGAGTGCTCACCCTGAGAAGCTTTGGGGCTCTGGGAAAATCCTTCCTGACTGTTCTCTGAGGAGTGCTTCAGAGACACCCCAATGTCATCACCCCAAAATGCAAATACAAAGCCATCTGATCTGAATACTCCCAGAGGTAAGTTTGGTCTGTAGGAGGCACCATCTGGTTAGAACACAGAGGGGAGGTCAGACTCAACCATAGATATGTGTATCTGTAATCCACATGACACATGACCAGATTCCTCTAGTCTGTTCAGACATATGAATGTATGGTACCCAACCCTGGTTTTCTTTACTATGTGTCTCTCTGTATGTTTTATTTTATTTACTATGTGCCTTCTTGTGTGTGTGTTTCTGCTTGTTTCTGCCAGTTCTATTGGTTGAAGACTCAAAATGGAAGGGGGAGTGAGCTATCCCAAGATAGCAGCCACACCTACACCCATGATGGCACATGAAACAGCCATGCTGAGCCTCCTACCCTTGCTTATGGTATCCCACATCTAGCAACAACTGTGGCTGGGAACAGTACTGGCTATTGTTCTTATTATGGTGATTGTAGAGTAACAGGCCAGTAGAAATTCGCCCTGCCCATGGCCTGCACCAGAGCTCTAAGAATTGAAACTCCCTACCCCTGTGACTCAGTGTTAATGGCCAAACTGCCACACTGTACTTTTCTAATAGTTCATTGTACATGTGCCAAAGATCCTACAAAAGCCACCTTCTTTACCCTGTCCTCTGCTGTCGCTGTTTCCAGTCAGAGGCAGCTGCCATTCTGGATTTTCCCCAGTAAATCTCTTATATGACGTGTGTTGTGTGTTGTGACTTTGTGGTATTTCTTTGCTCCCACCTGCCAAGATGCCTTTGCACCAGAAAAACCTTTACAGGGATGCCCACAGCTTTCCTTGTAGTCACCAATGGATTTCTCTGGTGCAAGACCCTAACTTGATTTAAAACTTGTGACTTCTTCTTGGGAAGTCCTTTTGGCCCAACCAGCTCACCCAGAGAAATTTAAAACTTTCACCTACCATCTCGGCCCACAGCAAGAAGAGGAAGCAGTTGACTCTCTGCTTCCTCCTTGGCCTGCTCTGAACAGCTTGTTGAGCCTGGGGAAAGAGGAAGTAATTCTCCAAGTCATATTCTAGGGAAGAGTGCATTGGAAGACCCCCAAACCCTCCATTGTTGGAGAAGCTGCAGATCTTTATCAGCCTGTTGTAAATGGTTTTAAGGCAAGAAGACATTGGCCCTTTTATTTTCAACAGATATTATTGGGAGGATTAAAAGAGGTAGTCAGATGATTTAGGGTATGTCAGGTTATTCAAGGACCTGATTACTTACTTGTTCAGTTTCTGGAGAGGCTCCATGAGACATTCTGAATATTTACCCCCATAGTCTTAGATGTGCCTGAGAATCAGTCAGGTACTAATATTGCCTTTGTCATGCAGTCAGCTCCAGGCATAGGAGAATGCTCTAGAAATTAGAGGAACTTGAAGGGATAAATAAATCTCAGCTTTTGGATATTGCTCCCGAAGTTTTAGAATGCGAAGATTCAGCTAAAGACAGACAAGAAAGACACTTTCCTGTGCAGTGATCACTGTCCTTGAGGAATTAGACAGGAGAGGAAGTAGGGGAAACAGACCAGGGAAAGGGGATTATGGGCTTTCTGGGGCCCTGACTGCAGATTTGCTGAAATTTAGACCAAAATATTCACAAACACTTCTCCTGTGTAGATGGACTCCTCATAGCTCTGACCACTAAAAAGAAACGTGAACATACAACTGAAGGCCTTTTACCCCCCAACCCCTAGGGTACAGAGTCTCAGCTAAGAAGGCTCAGTTGTACATCTCTCAGGTCACAGGCCTAGGCTAAACATAGAGAAATGAAAACACTTTTCTATGACCATGTTTTAATCATCCTATAAATCCCTGCACTGACATTAAAAACACAATTGTGGGAATTCCTGGTGGTCATTGGGTACTGCTGCTATGGATGGTGGTGTTTGCTGAGATGGCTGGGGTGCTCTAAGTCAGAAGTACACAGCCTTTGGAATGGACTAAAACTGAGCAAAAAGACCCCCTTGTCTGCCCAAGTGCTTTCTCCACCCCTATCATTCCCCGCCCCTACCCATGTCTCCTCAGGTATTATTACTAAGCCATCCCACTTGTGTGTGGATGATGTAAGAGACATCACCTAAAAGATTCTCCTGCAAATCATAGGACCCTGGGAAAGGCTGGTGGCATGTCTGCCCAACACACTTGACTTGGTTCAGCCCAGTGGGGCATAATTGCCACTTTCCTACTGGCAAATTAAGCTGACAAATTAACTGTAGGGTACAAACTATTCCTGATAGCCTCACACTATACTGAGTCCCTCTTGAGGGGAACACCTGAGAGACACATGTCTAACTCTCAGTGACCCAATACTAAACCCTGCTACTGGATCAACCCCACATTTGGTTCCACAGATGACAGCCCTCAATCCTGTCAGTCTCCTACTAGATGATGACTCTAAGGGTCCCCTGCATGACAGTCTTAAGGTGAGTGACCAGATCCAGTCATCAGGCTTGATCTGACTAGCATTCATTTGTGATACCAGATGAGGTATTATTCACAGATAGCAGTTTTATCCAAGCAGGATCTGGTATGCAGAGGCAGCAGTGGTGACCCAAGATAAAATTATCTTTGAGTAAAGAAACCTCAGATCAACAAGCTGAGTTTTTAGCTTTGACTGGAGCACTCTGCTGAGGGAAGGACAAGACTATGACTATATACACAGTCTGACACTGTAAACCTATGATGTTCATGGGTTTTACACAGGAGAGAGGATTGTTGATCTTAGGAAAAAAGATAAATATCTGAGATGAAGCCTTAGCCTTATTAGAAGATATCTGGTTACCCAAGATGGTGACCATTGTCCACTGAAAAGGACTCCAAATTGGGGATTCCCCAGAAGCCAGTATCAACAAAGGAGGTGACTTGACTGCCTGGGAAGTATCCTGAGAACCAGTGGTACTTCATCAAGTCTTGGGAGCCCTTCCAGAGCCCAGCTTACCAGACCACCTGGAATATAGCCTGGGTAAGATTGCCTCAGAAACAAGAACTGGCAAGACAGTATAAATAAGGATGTTGGCTGCTACTGGACAACAGACCCATCCTTCCTGTGAGTCTTGGAAGGCAACTGGCTTTGGATATTTACCAAGCCACCCACCTAGTGACCACAGAAACTGCAGAACGCCTCAGACCCAGGTATTATGTTCCAAATTAAAAAAGGCTGATTAAAGATGCCATCTTTAGATGTGCAACTTGTGTTCAGGAAAATTTCAAGGTGGGGAGGAAGATCTCACAAGAGATTCAGGCTTGAGAAGATGGACCTGGGGGACACTGAAGCTGGACTTTACTGAAATCATTCCTACTGTTGTGGGCTATAAATATTTGCTGGTGTTTGTAGATACAGACTGCCCCAATAGTTACAAGAAAGTTCTTCAGGGAATAATACCTAAATTTTTAGTGTTCCTAGCTTTGGGGTCTGACAATGGCTTGACCTTCATTGCCAAACTCTCAAAATCTGACAGGTATAAAATATCTATTGGAAATTACATTGTGTATACAGGTCACAGAGCTCAGGTCAGGTAGGAAGAGTGAATAGAACTCTTAAGGAGATTCTGACCAAATTGGTTCTGGAAACTGGTGAAACCTGGGCCAACATCCTTCTCTTGTTTGTCCTGCTCAGAGTCCAATGTTCTCTTAAAAAGAAGGGGACTGCTTCTTTTGAAATTATGTTTGGGAGAATACCTCCTATCCTTCCCAGACTCTGAGATATTCTCTAGGCAGATATGTCAACACTTTGTTTTCAAGTCCTTTAATACTTTCCAGGAAGCTCTCTAGGTCATTGACCAGACAGTGGAGAGAATTCTGCCATCTTCAATATCCAAACACAGTTTTAGGATCTATACCCAACCCTGGAACCTGTCTAGAAGGGTCCCTACCCATCATCTTCACCACTGCTACTACTGTCAAAGTAGCTGATGTCATTCCTTGGAGAAAAAGGTCACTGAAGATGATGACAAATGGACAATCATTTGGACCTCAGACATCTTAAGACTGCCCAGAGTTTACTAGTCCAGGATGCACAATGCTATTCCCATGTCAACCAATCAGTGGTAATTAGAGAAAACTTTGCCATGGTTGGCAAAACTGCTAAGAATGAAAAGGAAGGAGACACAGATCAGATAATGAGTCTCTGTTTACCTGGTTCACATGGCTGACCACATCACTGTCAACATAAGCTGAACCATGATTCTTATCCTAATCAGTTTATTAGTAAGACCCTGCATCCTCAATTGCATAACCAACTAAATTATTGGTCCCTAGGACCAACTATGACCTCCTAATACATGATAAGTCAACAATTTGACTTATGCCCACAGAACCATAGGGAATGTGACATAGCAAGAGCATGCAGGTGTTCTTCCATCCTGTATTCTTGCTGAGGCCATGTCTTGCTTAACTAGAAGTTGATCTCATTGATGGAGAATCTCATGAAAAATTACCCAACTCTTTTCTAGGATCTTAACATCAAAATAGCCAGTAAACTTATCTCTGCTTCTGTTGTTGAACTGCTTGCTTGCTCAGAACTACTCCTTTCATCTAACTGCTTGTTTTAGCTTCATGATACCAGGACATAGGTTTTGTCTGTAAAAACTCTGTGCTCTGGACACTAGGTGCTACACTTAGGTTCTGAATACCTGAGTGTAGCCCTACCAACTGAAATAAAGACTTTCAACAACTTATTGGCCATAAGTCGTTTCTGAGTGATAATCTTTGGTGGGCTCCCCGGAACACATTTGGCCATGTTTTATTATCACAGAAAATAGAAACCCCAATCAAGACATCCTGGCTACATATCCTTCATAAAGAATGGATCAATACCAGTCAATGGTATCTCCACCTGATGTCATCTTTCACACTCAAGTCCTTAGAGCCTTATGGTTATCTATCTGTGTCCCAGATAAGACACTATAGTCCCTTCATAATAATTTTTGAACATTTACTTGGAAAATAAAATTCTGGCCAACACTTACCTCAGTCCTTGAGTATTTTATGAAAGAGCATACATTTAGTGGGAAAAGCAGATACATGAAAATATATTATTTGTACAACAAAGGGATGAATTCCATGCAACAAGATGAGGGTCAGGTAGGCAGGGTGCTGTTCACATGAGAATGTTGAACAAGGCATTGCATGGACTGGGTACTTCCCAGACACAGATGAGGAAGAGCAGTCCAGATAGATGCAATGACAGAAGAAAACCCAGCAAAGTGGGAAGAGAGGTATATTCGACACAGAATAAATGTCAGTGCTATTGAATTAGTAAGTGTATGTCTGTGTGTCTACAGGTTGTGAGACAGCTTACAAAGGTCCCCGCATTCCACATTTTGTAATTTACATTTCATTTTATGGCTAATGATGTAGGCTTTACAGTAGGAAGTTATGATCAGTTCTGACATTCAAAGAGGTGGCAGTGGCAGCAGCAGGGGCTGACGAGAGATGAGGCTGGACATCCAGGGGACAGTGTGGAGTAGTTGAAGTTGTCTCAGAAATCCCAGAGAATGTTAGTTTCCCAAGATGGGCCATGGCTCAACTGTGACAGTGCATATGGGCAGGGAGAGGAAGTCTTTGGTGGTAATTGTTCTATTGATTGACAGAGGATGAAAGCTTGACATTCTAGTGGGTGTAGACAGGTTATCTTCAGATGAGATTCAAGCAGGTTGTGTGTTTAGAAACATCACTAACAAGTCTGCAGAGGAGTCTCGTTCCCCTGGCTTCAAAGGGATATGATTAAAAAGGATGTGTTTGTTTAACAAACGGAACTTTTGATCGTGGAAGGGACCACACAAGCAGAAAGAAGACAGGACTTCTTTGTTCACAATTTCTCTTCTGTTGAAAGAGTTTCTCTATTGCTTTTGTGCTTGAATTTTTTTTTCCTGCTATTAATCTGCCACCTCGTGGCCTAATGAGAAATTTCAATTTTAAACCTGAAAGGGAGGATGAAGAAGTCAATATTCTTTTTGCAAAGATACAAACACTGCCATAGCATAACATTGGCTGTGTAAAAGTTCGGATCTGAGCAGGAATACCCCTTTACTATGTAACACTTTCTTTCCTGCTGTCCAATGACACTGTGGGATAGGAATTCACAGAGCAAAAGGAAGCCACAGGCACTTATAAATATGTATGCTTTTCATCCTACAAAGCAATAGCTGGGATAGTGTCTTCATATTTTAATGGAAAGTTTAATTGCCCTAAGAGTTAATCAGGTAAGGTGAACATCAGCATCCAAAAGCCTGTCTAGAATCATAAGACAACTTTGCAAATAGATAACAACTAATTAACAAACACTCTGCAAAGTGAAATTAATGAATTCTACATATACACCTCTTAGCAGCTCCCAGTCATCTATAACCCCATTCCAGGACATCTGATGCTCTCTTCTGGCCTCCATGAACACCAGGCACCACATTCTATACATACAGACATTCAGGAAAAACAATAAATAAATATACACATAAAATAAAAATAAATAGATCACTTAAAAATAAAAGGACAATTAAATCACCTAGGGATTACTATGCTTCTTAAATTTCCACTTCGATATCTTTTAGTTTATTCTGATTCCACAAATGCCCATGAGTTCTTCATTTTCTTTATAGCCAATCTTCTTGTTTTCTCGGTCCAGGCCTATCATTCTTAAATACTGTTAATTTTGTGTGTTTTCTTCCCAGACACTCATATTTTGAATTACTATAAATCTGAATAAAGTGGTATGTAAGCCTCTTTCTGAGAGGGCAGTTATGTATTACAGCAGGAGATACTAGGCTGAGGTTAGCAATAAACCTCAGTTGCCTTTAAACACTGCAGGCTTCCTTTACTTTTCCTTTTCTTTCAGGTTTTATGATTACTTGTTATTTTTGTTTGCATTCTTTTTCACAATGTCTGAAAGGATGGGAGAGCTAGGAGGAAGTGCAAAGGTAACTGAGTTCACCTAACTGCCTCTGGAGTTAACAGCACACCAATTCTAAACATCAGGCTTGATTTTAACCTATTCTTTCACACAAAACAGCATCCAGTGACATGTGCAGAATTGGGAAGAGTCACCACAGCTTCCTTTTGTGTCCATGAGGCCTGCACTTGCAGACAAGAATTGCATCTGTTGAACATGACATAAGTTTTCTTGACATTATTCCCTTTTAAAAACTTATAAAACTATTCACATAGCATTTCTCTTGTATTGGATATTATTAATAATCTAGAGATGAGTTGAAGTATATGGACATGTAGGTCTAGGTAGTAGGAAACATTACTAACACATCATTATATATAAGGGGTTGATAGCCTGAGGATTTGCACATCTCTGCATGTGATGGAGGGAAACAAATTCTCTGAGGCTACCAAAGGATTTCTGTATTATACAAATGATATAGAAATTAAAGTGACTCTAATTGAGACAAACTACGGCACCAATGTGGCTTCTGGGCTAACTGAGATAGCAGATATGCAGTTGTGTCTTTTCATTAGTTACTTTTCCATTGCTGTGTTAAAATACCCTGATGAAAGGAAGTTAGGGGAAAACAGGGCTTATTTTGGATTGTGGTTCCATGAGGTTAGAGTCCATAATGGTGGGGAAGGCGTGGGAGCAGGGGCAAGAAGCAGAGAGATCTCATTTTATCTATACACAGAAAGAAAGAGAGGATGGGAAGTCTGTGAAGCTATAAACCCTCAAAATTCACCCCTAGTGATATATTTCCTAGTGATGTTAGGAGGTGACGAATCTCCACTTTGTAACAGTTCCATAGCCCCTGGAACCATGTCACCAGCTGAAGAGCAGCTGTTCAAATGCATGGGCTTATGGAGACATTCTCTTAGTATAACAGTCCTGGGTCATGCCAACAATGTAGGTGACATGAATAATCAGAAAAAGTGATCAGAGAGTGGAAAGCTAGGAGGGGGTTCAGAGTTAAACACTAAGCTTGGGGTGGGCACAGCATCTACCATTTACCCTACAGTGTTAACCACTCTACCTAGAACTGAGAATCATTTATGCAGGAAACACACTCCTTCTGTCTGTGTCTGGTTTGCCCTTTTAGCTCTGTGAAAGACCATCCTCTAACCCGATGACCCAGTATCTTGTGATCTACTTCCTCCAGGTACAACCTATGTTAGAGGCTCAGTTCTCCCCAGCAAGGGGAAGTGGAACTAATTCTGCTTCTCTCAAGGAACAACTGAGCACGAACCTCTGCCTGTTCTCACGGGGTTACAAGCTTTCTCTTTCCAGTAGGCCTCTGACTTTCATTATCTGCATTTTGTTTCTCTTTCTCCTGGAACTGGAACCAAGCTAAGCACACCTAACCCAATTTCACTGTACTTTCCTTGGAGAGCAGGACCTGGCTCCTTGTTAAGCAGCTGAGGGCCTACCTGATGTATCTCACCACTGGACTTGTCCAGTATCAATTTTGTCATGCAGAGAGCTGAGGTCATATAGTCTAGGAGATCACTGGATTTTCTGGATCTTCCTTTTGGGGCATTCTGAAACATTTTCGGAAGCCTGAACATCCTGGTTGTTCAGTTGCCTTCCCTTTTCCAGAAGCCTAGTGCCACCTCAACTCTGACCCCAACACTGAGATCAACCTGGCTCTGAGACCCAATCATAAGAGACACAGCTGGAAGAGGGGAAAACATCATCATTAGTTAATGAGTTCAGATGGTCATAACTGAGAAATCTGTGTAGGGTTTATTGTAGAATATACACAATCTCTTAATGAATTAATCACCTAAGGCTACAAGATTTTATGTTTAGGGTTCAAGGGCAACACTAAGGTCAGTTATCTTTTGGGGGTTAACATTTTATTGGAGAGATAGTAATGCCCTCATGGCAGTGCGAGGGTCCCTCATATATTTTAGGGGAAGTGGGAGGTTTTATGTCACAGGACTGGTGCGTGAAATCTACCTGTCTGATTCCTGGGAAGCAGGGAGAGAGGCATCTGTTTACTTAGGGCCTGTATGAAGAGTCAGCTACAAGGATGGAGAGAGCAAGAATTTAGGAAAGCAATTCAATAGAGGGGCTTTATAAAATGTCATGGCCCTGGCTAACAGAATCCTTCCCCCAAATCTCCCAAAAAGATATACATTATGAAGAGGGTTAGGAGGAACTGGAAGCCAGAGGATGCTATGCTTGAGGACCATCAGAAGCAACAGAAATGTGGGATTGCAGTCAAGGCAAAGCGAGACCATGCCACAGCCACAGCAGACTTCACTCTGCTTTCATCATTTTTGCCTGCTGCATCCAGACTGGGCCTTAAACTATCTATGTATGTTTCTATATCTAGGCCACACCATTTGCCCATTAGTCAGAAGTATCATACAGGTTGAAAGCCATTGTGAATCTAAGTACCTTTTTTCTTAGGCTACTGAGACAGTATAAGATTCAAGTCAATGCAGGGGAGCAAAGAAGTCTGTTCTCTGTAGAAGCAAAAGATCTGTTAAGGTCATGTGGTATTTATTGGAGTTCAGTGCCTTTTGTATTTAATCATGCCAATTTATACCGTCCTTTGTTTTCTTCTCTCGTCTCTATTAACTCTATTGCCATTTCCTCTCAGTGCTGTCTCCATATAACCTTCTGAATCGTTTTCTTTCATTCTTCAAAATTAGCCTGTGTGCTGTTGAACTGAAAACAAAAATGAACAGAGCTTCTTGAAAGTCCCTCTTGACCCCCAGGCATCCTGCCAAGCTGAAACCATGGGCAAAAAGACAACCAGGGAGCCACAGGATTCAAGAGTGCCTCTCCATGCTGAGTGGGCATTTGTCCTTATTTGAAGCTAATTTGTGATCCTTTCCCAGCTCTTGCAAATGCTTTAGGTTCTGCAGGCACCAAATGTTCCCTGAGTATGTTAAACAAAAACACAAGGAAAGAACAGAAGGTTGACTTTTTACCCAACCCCATGAGCAGAAAGGAAAACACCCGAAGCTGAAAAATTGCTTTCTGTGCACGCAGTTCTGAGAAGGGTAGATTAGATTAAATGGCCTTACTAGCCCTTTAAAAATCTAACAAATACAGCCTTGCTTCCATCTTCAATTAAAGCTGGCCCACATTGCCAACTGTTGGCAAAATAGATCCACTTGGAGGTCCTATTGCAATGAATCTCAGTCAAATGATCTTTGGCATCTAACTGGTGGCACATGCTCTTCTCAAACCATGTCCATATCTACTCTCTCCGTCTATTTATCACTCAGTTTCCTGCCCTTATCTTTTCATCCCTGGATTGTTACAGTCACTTTGACTCATTCTGCAGCTTCACCTCCCTCCAAGGCCAGACCAATACTTCTCAAACTTGAATTTTATTTTTTTTCAATACACTCAGTAAGCCTCCAATGGATCTTCACACTAGGATACAAAGCTTAAAAATCCAGGCTGCTAGGACAGTTCTAAATACCTGGCCATTCTATTTCCCACTTACATTGATTTTTTTTTCTACTTCCTAGCAGTATTGCTGTTGTGTCCCCCCCCACACATACCACCACCAATTAATAGTTTAACTAGAATGGCTCATGTGAAGGAAAATTCCTGAAAAGAAACCCAACTTCTGCCGAACCTCTGAAAGGTTGATTAGAAGTTGAATGATGTGGAGAGGTTGGTATGTTGCAAATCAATAGCCAAGTTATACTGGGACATCTTTAGTCATTTATTCCTAACCATTTATTACCCACCTCTGTATATGACCTAACATATTTTTGACTGCCAGGTAAATCCCTTTTAATCCTTTCTAGGCAGACCTCCAATCTCCAATCAGCTGGATGGCTAATGTTGCCAGATAGTATCTGAGGCCTATATCTGAATGTCCTCTGCTGTGCTGTAACCCATCCACCTAACATTCCCACCACTGTGTTTGAAAAGTACCTTAAACTTACAACTTCTGTCAGATCATCATAAGAACTTCATCAAACCATTACTACTTTGGAACTTGGACTCTGGGGTAATCTAAAAATAAATCTGTGTTCTTGAACATGGCCACTCATATTTGGCTCCAGAATAAGTTTATCTCTTATCTCCTTTGAGGTGAGAGGTTTGTGCCCTCAGCCACAGAGTTGGTAGCCCATCTGGTACCACTGAGTCTGAAACAGAGGTTCAAGTGAGATACCCAAAGCTCTGCATGTGTCTTGCAGGACCTCCCTTTCCCTGTCATCTTGCTGAGTGGAAAGACAGATGGCTTTGAGGAGCCTCAGCATCAGGTAGAACCTGAGGGAGGAAGTGTGCTGATAAAGAGCCATGTCTGTAGAGAAACTGTCTTGAGTCCGGACTCTGTGCTGACCTATGGATTTATATGAGAAGACTGCCCAAAGTTTGTGGCAAAGCCACAAGTAAAGAGGAGATAGAACTGTCCTGAGGTCTCAGAGTTGAGAATAACCTGTACCAGCCATAACAGAATTCTCAATGCACAGTGTATCTAGTTGTGGGGAGCCAACAGAAGGTGGCTATCATCCTTGCAGCCATCTTGAGCCATATACCCTGACAAGAGACTTGATTACAACAGCCTACAACAGCTGAGCACACTCTGATAACATCTCATGTTAGATACCCAGGATCTTCCCTTGGGTGTGTGACTTAAAGGTATGATTTAGAGCCAAGGATTTAAGGGTGTGACTTAAGGTGTGATTTAGAGATAAGACCTAAGGGGGAGACTTAAGGGTGTGACTTAGAGGCGTGGCTTAGAAGTGAGACAAATAAAAGGTGAGAGGCAGACAGAAGAAGCAACAGAGAGTTAGTTATTAGACATTAGGCACTTGGACTAGAGAACTCAGAAGAAGAATTAGGCACTTGGCACTTGGAGGAAGAACTTGGAGTTAGTTATTAGGCATTAGGTAGAAGACACTTGGACTAGAGAACTCAGAAGAAGTAGTAATAGTATTAGACACTTGGAAAGGGCACTTGGAAGGGAGCTTGGAAAGAAGCTTGGAACTTGGAGGCACTAGGGACTAGAAACTAGGGACTAGGAACTCAAAACTTGGGACTTGGACTAAGCAGAGAGACTGAAGAATAAATGGGATTGAATCATACTCTGTCTGGTCTCCATTCCTCAAGTCCATCCTCACTCTCTTGCTGAACCTCGATGCGTTGACTGGAGCAGCTTGGGGCAGTGTGGGTTCTAACAACTTAGCCCCCAAGGCTTTGGCAGTGCGGGTTCCAGCACTGATAGAGCGGTTCTCAACCTCTAGTAAGTGTACACAAAGTACACTGCCGAATTAGCCCAGACTTAAGCCCAGAAAGTCTCCAATGACTCTAAGCATCTCAACATGTCCCAGAGATACTAGATATACATTAAAGCTGACACTGACACTCAATAACATAAAATTCATATGACATTCAATTTAAAAACAAATTAGCAATACAAAGAAGCTATAAATTTGACCAATAGGGGAAAGAGACTCTATCAATAGCTACAGACTAAAAAAAGCATACAGACAATAAAATGAGCCCACAGTGAACAAAAAGCCATTGGTTCACTCTGTATTCTCAAGAAAAAAAGGCAGCCATAGATATGGGGAGAAGCCAAAGAAAAGATATGAGGGCCGAGGTTGTATCACACTTTGCTTCCTGTTGTAATAAACACCATGACCAAAAGCAGCTTGGAGAGGAAGAGTTTATTTGCAGACACATCCCAATCACAGTGCACCACTGAGGGGAAACAGAAGCAGGAACTCAGGCCAGAACCTGGAGGCTGAAACCACAGCAGAGACCATGGAGGAATGTTTCTTTCTGGTGTGCCCTCCATGGTTTGCTTAGCCTGGTTTCTTATACAGCTCAGAGCCTCTCACAGTGGGCTGGTTCCTTTATCAGCAATCACTAATCAAAACAAAACCAAAACCAAAATCAAACAACAAAACGCGTAGATTGCCCACTGGCCAAGCTGGTGGAAACACTTTCTCAACTGAAATTCTCTCTTTCGAGATGGCCTTGGCTTCTGTCAAACTGACAAAAATCTAACCCACACACGTTGTATCAATACTGTATTAGCTTAGCATGCCATTGACCTAGAGTTCAACATCTACCATTGAACAGGTGATATTAAAAATAGTCACATTGACTTTCTCTAAGTGTAAATGTTAGGCTGTCTGAGTGAAATACACTGAAGAGCATCCCTGGTACACTGCACACTGCAGAGGAAGGGTAGGCACCCAGCACTGTCATTCGTACTTTGTGGAGTCCCATACTGTTAAAAGAAAGGATGGGATTTTTCTGAGCATGTCTTCATTTTGCTTTCCTTTCTGAGGGACACCCTTGCTTGATACAGACACTACCTTGTTAGCTGCTTGTGAGGCTTGGAGCTGTTGCTGTTGTGGTCTTGTACCTGTGATGAGGAACCACTACACAGCCCAGTTTGCCTAGCACTGCTGTTGGGAGGGTTTCTTCTTAAGTCTTTGGCTGTCAACAGTTCAACTATGGCATGTGGGGTCAGAGCTCTGCATTTATTCTACAGGGGGTTTGAGCTTCTTGAATATCTCATTTTCTCCCACTTGGGCTAAAGTGATAATTGAGCGGTTAAGAGCACTTGCTGTTTCTGCAGAGGACCTAGGTTCAGTTCACAGCATCCACATCACATGGTGGTTTACAACTGTAATTCCAGCCGCAGGGGATCTGATACCTTCTTCTGACCTCTGAGGGTATGTGGTGCACATACGGTAGTGGTAGTGGTAGTGGTAGTGGTAATAATAATAATAATAATAATAATAATAATAATTTTTCTTATCAATGTTGGTGAATTATTTTTCAAGGTATTGATTTAGTTCATCCTTATTATCCTTTTATAAGCCCATTTTACAGATGAGGAAAGTAGGATATAGAAATTGTCATTTATATAAAACAAAAAACAAAAAATGACTGAGTTGGAAGTCAAGGCCTTTGTCAGTTTGGCTCTAAATTTTATCCACTTTCTTTTAAAAAAATTAAAGTAAATTTATTCTTTAACAATTTCATATGTGTAATTATCCCCCAACCCCCATTCTTCATCTACTTCTTCTGGAATCCTCTTTTCTCTCATCAGGTTCCTCTCCAACTCTCACACCTCTCTCCCTTACCCTCCCCGCTTTCTTAAAATAACTCACTGAGTTTAATTAGGGTTGATTTCATGTTCAAGGGTGTTGAGTTGTTTACTATCCTGGGCAACTTGCCAGCAGCCACACCCTAAAACAAAGGGACCATCCCCCAGCAGCCATTAATTGCCAATGGCTAAGCTGTTTTTTTGATGCTAAAGTCTTCTGCTGATGGTTGCAACCTACAACTATACACCAAGGACTATACATCGAGTCCTTGGTGGTCCAACTTACTGTTCCCAAAGTGCCAGTGTGTGCAAGAGGCAATGATTCTCAGCAGTTTATACTGAGCTCAGGGGCCACTTGTGGCTGGGCACCACTGCTCTTATTTGCTTCCCGAGAGAGGTCTCTCCAGGCTCAGGAAGTTCATTTTCAGTTATTGTCTCTTGTAGGAGTAGACATAATTATGAACACACAGAGACATGCAGATTTGAACACACACATGCACATGGACACATGCACACATACACACATACACACATGTTCACGCATATATACACATATACACGTGTGCACACACATATGCATACATGCACACATACACACACATACATGCTCACACATATCTGTTTTCTTTTACTGAGTCTCATGGAAGAGGTTCTTAGTCTACCATCTTATCTGGACATCCTCTTCAGTATGATTTTTCTTCAGATTGGACAATTTTATCAATCTATCCTCAAGTTTGTAACTTATTCCTTTCTTTGCTTCATTCAAATATGTTGCCGAGGCCATCCACTGACAACGTCATTTAGCTGATTCTAATTTTTGGCTCTAGAATTTCCACTGGGGTCTCCTTTTGTGCTTACTGTTTCTTTACTGAGGTTCCTACTTGGAGTTATTTCTATCATGTTTTTCTTTTAATTCTTCAAACATGGTCTTGTTTAATTCTTTAAATTTATTTATAACCACAACTTTGATGTTTTTGCTGCCAAGTTCAACATTAAAGTGTCTGTCTGGTGACTGGTTTCCCCATGACTATGACATAACAGTGATTGTTTCTTCTATGTCTTAGAATGTTGCATTGAAAATAGACATAAATGGAGGAAGAAGAGGGGCTAAGAGTGAGAAAGAATATAAAAGATGCATCTTTGCTTCCCTGAGAAGTGTTCCTCCCTGGAATCTCCTGCTGACTTATCCTGAGGCTGAAGCCTGGCTGTCTCTGCTAGGTAGTGCCATGGCTGCTAATTTGTATCTGCTATCCTGACTCTACCAAACTGGACTGCTGGTGTATCTGTGAAATGCCTGCGAGCAAATGGATCAAGCTGCCTCTGCTAACCTGTGAACTGAACTGCCAATTTCCAGACAACACGGACTGGAGTTGCTCCAAAGAACTATTTCTAAACAACTTTGATGCAGATAGAATCATTGGACCACCACCCTATGCCCCAGAGGCACAACTGGCAGCAGGGAGCCCCCAGGGCACTCCTGGCACCCAAGCCCCGGCCCTGCGGAATACCACTCCCCTTCTGCCCCTCACCTGGATCCCAGTGGCTGGAGCAGACACCCAGCTGGTCTGCTCCCTTGTGGAAACCTTGTCTGGAGACATCCTAGACAGGCCACTGCCCCCAGAGCTGCAGGTAGGATCATTGGACTACCGCCGATGCCCAAGAGGCACAACTGGCAGCAGGGAGCCTCCAGGGCACTCCTGGAACCCAAACCCCAGCCCTGTGGAATATCACTCCCCTTCTGCCCCTCACTCAGATCCCAGTGGCTGGAGCAGACACCCAGCTGGTTGGCTCCCCTGTGGAAACTTCGTCCAGAGACATCCTAGACAGGTCACTGCCCTCAGAGCTGCAGACACCCAGCTGGTCTGCTCCCCTGTGGAAACCACATCAAGAGATATTCTACAGAGGCCCTGAACTCACAGCGGCAGATCCCTGTAGCTGGAACAGACACTCAGCTGGTTTGCTCCTGTGTGGAAACTGCATCAGGAGACATCTTAGAGAAGCTACTGACCTCAGAGCAGGGGACACCATATCCCGAGACAGCCTAGAGGAAACACTGAACTCAGAGCAGCAGACACCATATCATGAGACATCCTAAAGGAGCGACTACACTCAGAGCAGCAAACACCCAGCTGGCCTACTACCGTGGAGACACCATATCCTGAGATATCCTAGAGGAGCCACTGTACCCAGAACAGCTGGAGCTCAGGATCACAGAGACATCCAGACCCTGAGGAGTTCTGATACAACCAAGATAACTGGAAAGGCAGGCTCCAGTCAGAACCAGTGAGTGCAGGTAGCACTAGAGCTAACCAAATGGAGAAAGGCAAGTGTAAGAATGTAAACAACAGAAACCAAAGTTACCTGGCATCACCAGAACCCAGTTCTCCCACCATAGCAAGTCCTGAACACCATATCACACCGGAAAAGCAGGATTCAGAATTAAAATCACGTCTTATGATGATGATAGAGGACTTTAAAAAGGACATAAACAACACTCTCAAAGAATTTGAGAACACAGGTAAACAGGTAGAAGCCCTTAAAGAAATGCAAGAAAACACAACCAAACAGGTGAAGGAATTACACAAAACCGTCCAGGATCTAAAAATGGAAGCAGAAAAATAAAGAAATCTCAAAGGGAGACTACCCTGGAGATAGAAAACCTAGGAAAAAAATCAGGAGTCATAGACACAAGCATCACCAACAGAATACAAGAGATAGAAGAGAGAATCTCATGTGCAGAAGATACCATGGAAAACATAGACACAACGGTCAAAGAAAATGCAAAATGCAAAAAGCTCCTAACACAAAGCATACAGGAAATCCAGGACACAACGAGAAGACCAAACCTAAGGATAATAGGTATAGATGAGGGTGAAGACTCCCAAGTTAAAGGGCCAGTAAATATCTTCAACAAAATTATAGAGAAAAACTTCCCTAACCTAAAGAAAGAGATGTCCTTAAATATACAAGAAGCCTACAGAACCCCAAATAGACTAGACCAAAAAAGAAATACCTCCCATCACATAATAATCAAAACATCAAATATACAAAACAAAGAAAAGATACTAAAAGCAGTAAGGGAAAAAGACAAAGTAACATATAAAGGCAGACCTATAAGAATTACACCAGACTTCTCACCAGAGAGTATAAAAGCCAGAAGATCCTGGACTGATATTATATAGACCCTAAGAGATCACAAATGTCATCCCAGACTACTATACCCAACAAAACTCTCAATCACTAATGATGGAGAAACCAAGATACTCCATGACAAAACCAAATTTATACAATATCTTCCCACAAATCCAGCACTTCAGAGGATAATGGATGGAAAACTCCAATACAAGGAGAGAAACTACAACCAAGAAAAAGCAAGAAAGTAGTCTTCCAACAACCCCAAAAGAAGATAGTTACACAAACATAATTCCACCTCTAATAACAAAAATAACAGGAAGCAACAATCATTTTTCCTTAATGTCTCTTAATATCAAAGGACTCAATTCTCCAATAAAAAATCATAGACTATCAGACTGGATACATAAACAGGACTCAGAATTTTGCTGCATACAGGAAATGCACCTCTGTGACAAAGACAGACACTATCTCAGAGTAAAAGGATGGAAAATAATCTTCCAAGCAAATGGTCCCAAGAGACAAGCAGGAATAGCAAATCCAGTATCAAGTAAAATTGATTTTCAATGAAAAGTAATCAAAAAAGATAAAGGACACTACATACTCATCCAAGGAAAAATGTACCAGGAAGAACTCTCAATTCTGAACATCTCTGCCCCAAATGCAAGGGCATTCACATACATAAAAGAAACTTTACTAAAGCTCAAAGCATATATTGCACCTCACACAATAATAGTGGGGGACTTCAACACCCCACTCTCAGCAATGGACAGATCATGAAAACAAAAACTAAACCAAGACACAATGAAACTGACAGAAGTTACGAACCAAGTGGATTTAACTGATATCTATAGAACATTTCATCCTAAAACAAAAGAATATACCTGTTTCTCAGCACCTCGTGGTACCTTCTCCAAAATAGACCATATAATTGGTCACAAAACATTGCTCAACAGATGCAAAAAATTGAAATAATCCCTTGTACCCTATCAGACCATCATGGACTAAGGCTAGTCTTTAATAATGACAAAAACAAAGGAAAGCCCACATACACATGGAAACTGAACAATGCTCTACTCAATGATGACTTGGTCAAGGAAGAAATAAAGAAAGAAATTAAAGACTATTTAGAATTTAATAAAAAGGAGGACACATCATACCAAACCTTGTGGGACTCCATGAAAGCAGTACTAAGAGGAAAACTCATAGCTCTAAGTGCTTACAAAAAAAAAAAAAAACTAGAGAGAGCATACACTAACAACTTGACAGCACATCTGAAAGTCTTAGAACAAAAAGAAGCAAATATACCCAAGAGGAGATGATGGCAGAAAATAATCAAACTCAGACCTGAAATCAACCAAGTAGAAACAGAAAGAAACAGAAAGAAACAGAAAGAACTATACAAAATATCAACAAAACCACAAGCTGGTTCTTCGAGAAAATCAACAAGATAGATAAACCCTTAGCCAGACTAATCAAAGGGCACAGAGACAGTATTCAAATTAATAAAATCAGAACTGAAAAGGGAGACAAAACAACAGAAACTGAGGAAATTAAAAAAATCATCAGATCCTACTACAAAGACCTATACTCAACAAAATTGGATAATCTGGATGAAATGGACAATTTTCTACACAGATACCAGGTACTAAAGTTAAATGAGGAGCAGATAAACAATCTAACCATAACTATAACCCCTAACAGTCCCATAACCCCTAAAGAAATAGAAGCAGTTATTAAAAGTCTCCCCACCAAAAAAAGTCCAGGACCAAACGGTTTTAGTGCAGAATTCTATCAGACCTTCAAGGAAGACCTAATACCAATTCTCTTCAAACTATTCCACAGAATAGAAACAGAAGGAACACTACCCAGTTCATTCTATAAAGCTACAATTACGCTTATACCTAAACTTCACAAAGACCCAACAAAGAAAGAGAACTACAGACCAATCTCTCTTATGAATATTGATGCAAAAATACTCAATAAAATTCTTGCAAACCGAATCCAAGAACACAACAAAACAATCATCCATCATGATCAAGCAGGCTTTATCCCAGGAATGCAGGAATGGTTCAATATTTGGAAATCCATCAATATAATCCACTACATAAATAAACTCAAAGAAAAAAACCACATGATCATTTCACTATATGCCGAGAAAGCATTTGACAAAATTCAACACCTCTTCATGTTAAAAGTCTTGGAAAATAGGAATTCAAGGCCCATACCTAAACATAGTAAAAGCAATATACAGCAAGCCAGTAGCTAACATCAAACTAAATGGAGAGAAACTTGAAGCAATCCCACTAAGGTCAGGGACTAGACAAGGCTGTCCACTCTCACCCTACCTATTCAATACAGTACTGGAAGTCCTAGCCAGAGCAATTAGACAACAAAAGGAAGTCAAAGGGATACAAATAGGAAAAGGAAGAAGTCAAAATTTCACTATTTGCAGATGATATGATAGTATACTTAAGTGACCCTAAAACTTCTACCAGAGAAATCTTAAACCTGATAAACAACTTCAGCAAAGTGACTGCATATAAAATTAACTCAAACAAATCAGTAGCCTTCCTCTACTCAAAAGATAAACAGGCTGAAAAAATTAGGGAAATGAAACCCTTCACAATATTCACAAATAATATAAAATATCTTGGAGTGAATCTAACCAAGAAAGTGAAATATCTGTATGACAAGAACTTCAAGTCTCTGAAGAAAGAAATAGAAGAAGATCTCAGAAGATGGAAAGATTGCCCATGCTCCTGGATTGACAGGATTAACTTAGTAAAAATGGCCATCTTGCCAAAAGCAATCTACAGGTTCAATGCAATCCCCATCAAAATTCCAAATCAATTCTTCATAGAGATGGAAAGAATAATTTGCAAATTCATTTGGAATAACAAAAAAACACAGAATAGAGAGAACCATTCTCAACAAATAAAAGAACTTCTGGGGGACTCACCATCCCTGACCTCAAACTGTACTACAGAGCAGTAGTGATAAAAACTGCATGGTATTGATACAGAGACAGGCAGGAAGATCAGTGGAATAAAATTGAAGATCCAGAAATAAACCCACACACCTATGTTCACTTGATCTTTGACAAAGGAACTAAAACCATCCAGTGGAAAAAGGACAGCATTTTCAACAAATGGTGCTGGATCAACTGGAGGTCAGCATGTAGAAGAATGCAAATCGATCCATTCTTATTTCCTTGTACAAAGCTCAAGTCCAAGTGGATAAAGGACCTTCACATAAAACCAGATACACTGAAACTAATAGAAGAGAAGGTGGGGAAGACCCTCGAATACTTAGGCACAGGGGGAAAGTTCCTGAACAGAACACCAATGGCTTATGCTTTAAGATCAAGAATTGACAAATGGGACCTTATAAAATTGCAAAGCTTCTGTAAGGCAAAGGACACTGTCAATAAGAAAAACCAACAGATTGAGAAAAAATCATTACCATCCTAGACCTGATAGAGGGCTAACATTCAACATATACAAAGAACTCAAGAAATTAGACTCTAGACAACCAAATAACCCTATTAAAAATGGAGTACAGAGCTAAACAAAGAATTCTCAACTGAGAAAACTCAAATGGCTGAGAAGTACCTTAAGAAATGTTCAACATCCTTAGTCATCAGGGAAATGCAAATGAAAACAACCCTGAGATACCAGCTCACATGAGTCAGAATGGCTAAGATAAAAATTTATGCAATGGTAGATGCTGGGGAGGATGTGGAGAAAGAGGAACATTCCTCCATTGTTGGTGGGATTGCAAGCTGGTACAACCACTCTGGAAATCAGTCTGGTGGTTCCTCAAAAAATTGGATATAGCACTACCTGAGGACCCAGCTATACCATTCCTCAGCATATACCCAGAAGATGCTCCAACATATAACAAGGACATATACTCCACTATGTTCATAGCAGCCTTACTTATAATAGCCAGAAACTGGAAAGAACCCAGATGTCCTTCAACAGAGGAATGGATACATAATATGTGGTATATTTACACAATGGATTATTATTCAGTTATTAAAAATAATGAATTCGAGAAATTCTTAGGTAAATGGATGGGACTAGAAAATATCATCCTGAGTGAGGTAACCCAATCACAAAAGAACACACATGGTATCTACTCACTGATAAGCGAATATTAGCCCAAAAGCTTGAAATAGCCAAGATTCAACTCACAGACCACATGAAGCTCATGAAGAAGGAAGACCAAGTGTGGATGCCTTGATCCTACTTGGAAGGAGTGATCGAATGCTCAAGGGAGCAAATAAGGTGACAAAGTGTGGGACAAAAAGTCAAGGAGGTGCCGTCTGGAGACCACTCTACCTTGATATCCGTCCCATGTGCAGTCACCAATGATAGACGCCAATATGGATGTCAGGAAGTGCATGCGGACAGGAGCTTGATGTAGCTGTTTCCTTGGAGGTCTGCCAGAGTCTGACATGTCCAGAGGCAGATGCTGACAGCTACCCACTGATCTGATCAAGTGTTCCCAATGGAGAAGTTAGATGACTGAAGGAGCTGAAAGGATTGGTGGCCTCAAGAGGAGAGCAACAGTGCCAACCAACCAGAGCTCCCCAGGGTCTAATTCACCAGCCCGGGAGCACAAAGGGAGGCACCCATGACTTCAGCTGTATACTTAGGGGAGGATGGCCTTGTCAGGCATTGTGGGAGAGGAGATCCTTGGTCCCATAAAGACTGAACACCAAGCGGGGAGGTATTTAAGGGTGGGGATGGGGGAGTGGGGGTTAGGTGGGGACACACCCTTGTGGAGGCAGGAGGGGGGATGGGATAGGGGGTTCCTGGGTGGTGGGGGGAATGGGGTGAGGGGATAAAATCTGAAGTGTAAATATAATATCCAATAAAAAATATGAAAAAAGACAAAAAATGAAAATAGACATAAACAATTATTCTTATTTTTACCTGCAAGTTATTTTCCTAGTAACTGACCTAGACTTAATCAGAAGAATCTCTCCCAACAATGTGCAACTATACTGAATTAAAGAATGTTTCACTCCCTAAAATCCTACCTTCTGTCAGTAGATCCAGATTAAACACAATTCCACAGGTCAGGCATTTGAAGATTTCATTAGTTGACTTTCCTATGAGCAGACACACATCATTAGGCAGTCAGAGGTGCACAAACATAGGGCCTCTCTATGTAACTCTGACTGTACTGGAACTTTCTATATAGTCCAGGCTGCTCTCAACCTCACAGACACCTACTTGCCCCTGTCTCAGAATGCTGGTACTAAGAGTGTGTGTCACCAAGCCTAGCAAGACCATACCTTTAGCTAGCAGAGCTACGGTGTCTGTTTCCTACACTGTCAACTGGCCACTAATGCAATGATGTTAGCCATGGGGGTTTGCTCTCTTTCTAATCAGGTTAGTTCCCTCTGACTATGAAGTTGTTTCCACAGCAGGTGAGGTTGAGCAACCTCTTCTGACATCTAGAGACACTGCACAAATATGGTGCATTTATATAATGAAAACAAACTACTCATATACATACAATTATTTTTTATTTTTTTAAAATTTTTATTTATAAATCTTATAATACTAGCTACATCCTATGGATCCTGTATCTAAGACAGATGAGGGGTGACTTATAAAGCATTGTTGTAGCACTGTTAAAATCTGCTAAAGTTGATGACAAGTGATTTAGATTTATATCTTAAAAACTTCTGGTGTTTCTGTTAATGAGCAAGGGCACCAGGGTAGGGTGATTTGACTTCCTAATTAGGAGCTACCAGACTCTCTTGCCACTCAAGAGGCAGTGCAGTCCACTGTCAATGTTTCTCATTCTCCAGAGATCCTGTCAGCATTCAGGATTCTCCCTGTTGGCTGACTAGTCCCCCCGTTAAATGAAAGTGTGCCCCAGTGATTCTAGGCTACCTGGTGGCAAGTTCTTGGATAGCTAACAGATTTTTCTGGCTCCCAAGTGGTAACAGCTTCCTCCAGTGAGGAAGGAGAACCTGTAGGCCCCGAGTGATAGAAGAGTTCCAGAGAGCTGTTGAATCTTCTGAGGCAAGGTTCTCAGACTGTAGGCTAAGAGCTACCACACTGGCCTCTGTTAAGGACTAAGGCCTGCATAGGGTGTGGAACATTGAGGGAGCCCTAGTTGCTTCTACAATTTTATTGCAGCTGCTCATGGCTGCCAACAGGAAGGGGATGGGGAAGGAGACTGCTGAACGCCATTGACAGTTCATATTCTTGGCTCCTCGTGGTTCCTCTCCTCTGCCACCAAGTGTACATACTGTCACCTGGGAGATTAGGATTCATTTAATTCAACCCCACAGCAATTGATCTTTTCATCTCTACACTTTTTGTCCACTTCCCTCGCCATTTTTTTTAAAATTGTTTCACTATTTCAGTGGGTTCTCTCCTGCAACTTTTATTGGATTAGTTTGAAATTTTGGTCATTACATGCTTTCATTTTTAAATGCACTTTCATATTTTCTGATTTTTTTCCTCAGATAGCTTGATGTATTGTAGTATTTCTAATCTCTCTGTAGGTATGGTAAAATTCTTTTGTCTGTGTCATGAATTATTATTTTTTTCCTCGAGCTCTCTTGCTCTTGTTTTATATTTGAACTCTTAGACTAGAAGAACTTTCAAATACATAAATAACCTTTGGCTATCTCTTATTATATAAGAATGAGCCATAAAATAAGCTTAGAGAGTACAGAACTTTTTGACTGAATTAAAAAGGACTTTTTCATTATATGCCCCTCTGTATTAAATATATATATATATATATATATATATATATATATATATATATGTGTGTGTGTGTGTATATATATATATTTTTTTTTTTCTTCACTAGGGCCAATCTGCTAGGGTAGTTAAGTTAGCTGCAATGGTAGTTAAGAAGCAGGAGTCCTTAGAGGCTTAACCATATAACTATTTAGTCAGTTTCAACACATGCTGAATGTTTATTGGTGCCAAACTCTTTATACAGCTATTGTAAATGGAGTTACATTTTAATTCAGATACTTTGTCATGGCAGAAGAGAAAGAAATACATGTGTGCTTTTACCCACAAATAATACACATGAACTTTAATTATATTTCAGGATCTAAAACAAATCATATCTACTTATACCTTTAGTGGGAGAAAATGCTATGTTCCTTGGTGTTCACAAATGGGAGATCCAGAAACAAGCCTTGACAAGTCCCATTCTGGGTTCTCACTTCCTTCCCATTCTGAATCTCTGAACTACTTGTTAAAGGAAGTGAAGTCTTTACCTCCCCCCTCCTTCCTTCCTTCTTCTCTTCCTCTTTCTCCCTGACTAATAGAACATGTTGACAAAATCAAGTAAAGCTTAAGAAGGCCAGAGTGAAAACAAGGGGGTTCTTCCAAAACCATTGAAGGGTAACAAAAGGCCCAGTGTGACATCGTCCATCCTTTGATATCACCTCAGTGCCTAAGGTCATCAATGCAAAGCTAAGAGAAGAAACTGTGTGGAACTGAACCATTCAGGCTTCCTAAGTAGATGGCAGATTAGACATGTCCTTTCTAATGAAGAGAGAGAAGAGTCAGGGTAGTGAAGAAGAGACTGCATTCTCAGGAGGGAAAGAAGAAAGCCATCGAGATTGTAAAAGCAAAGAAACAGAAAGGTGACAGAAGGAAATAACCTGAAACCCCAACCAGCAGCTTCCACCAAGTGCTAAGGCAGGAAGTGCTGGGAACAGTGCTGGGGACAGTGAACTGGTGGTCCTAGCTGCGGGAGAAACCCACAGTTCTTGCAAGCCTAGAAACCTGTGCCGGAGTTTGGTCTTTCATTCCTCTGCAGCACATCCACACCAGAAAGGAAATCCATTAGAGTACTTATTCTCCCTCCTCTTGTGTCTTAGGGTGCTCCGACCAAGCACCATCTCATGATGGAGCCTTTGGGGACCTGAATACAGACTTGATCACAAGTTAAGGAACCTGTGGAGTTTGCCACAAAGTCAATATAAGAGGCAGTTGAGGGACAGACTCAATGGGGCTTTAAGGCAAAAGGCACTTTGGCAGTAGGGACAATGATTGACCCCAACCCACATCTGTGGATTATAGCTGACAGCTCTGGTCCATGGCCAATGGAGTGTTCAAATTTTGTACCCTCCCCCACTCACTGTATGGTCTATTGATGGCCTAGATCTAAAAGTGCTGTGACTACTAGTTCTCAAGGGTAACTCCTTCAAGTGAAGAACTCAGTGTTCTGTTTCCCTTACTTTCCCACAATATTGAGGGACACTTCTCAGCCTGGCTATTTGCCACTTCTTGGAGCCCAGACTGGAGAGCCGCTGGGGCAAGTAGAAACCTGCCCAACAGACAAGCTCCAAAGTCCATTGCAACTAGATTCCAGTTCTTAGTGTGCAGAGTTTATAGCGCTAATGCAGCCGTGCCCTCTTCCCACCTGCCAGACTTTGCCTGCACACCACAGGGCCTCAGGGACAACAAAGGTGACCTACAGTAGATCTGTCTGTGACCCATTGTGCCCTGTAATATCATGGATTCCAAGACCAGAGAACCTGGAAAGTATCTTCCCCAACCTTGTACTGTTTGTTGGTTTGTCTTTTTTTGTTTTTTGGTAGAGTCTCAACATGTACCCTGGCTCACCTGAAACTTGCTGTGTACAACAGGTTCACCTTGAACTCCCAGAGATCTGACTGTCTCTGCATTCTGAGTGCTGGGACTAAAAGCATTTGCCACCACTCCCTGCTCTTTTAATTAATTTTCAAGTGTAGTTTTTACTTAGTCCTCTTTATAATTGGATTCACCTATACATTTTTAAAGGTTTATGATCACATCTTGTCTCTTATTTTTTTTGCTTTTTTTTTTTTTTCTTTCCGAGACAGGGTTTCTCTGTGTAGCCCTGGCTGTCCTGGAACTCACTCTTTAGTCCAGGCTGGCCTCGAACTCAGAAATCTACCTGCCTCTGCCTCCCAAGTGCTGGCATTAAAGGCGTGCGCCACCACTGCCCGGCTTGTCTCTTGTATTTTTCCTTCCTTTCATGTTTCTTTTCTCTTTGTCTTGTTCTTCTTTTACCTGCCTTATAACTGGCTTTTCTCTTTTCCTTTCTCTGCCTTTGTAGTTTTCCTTTATCATCACCTTTGATGGTGATCAATAGACCACACTGTGGGTGGGGGAGGGTACAAAAATTGAACACTCCATTGGCCATGGGCCAGAGCTGTCAGCTGTAATCCATAGACTGGGGGCAGGCAGGGCACACCAACCATTGTCCCCACTGCTGAAATACCTTTTTTAACTGCATGGTTTATTGTACATTGATTTCTTCCCATTGGTGGTATAGTCGCTTTCCCAATTGATTTTTCTTGTGTTCTAGTATCTGGTTTTGGTCTTGTTGGTGTTACTTAAGTTTTGTTTCCTTCTCTCTTAGCAGTGTTGGGAGCTGAGCCCTTAGAAAAAAGCAGCTCACTAAAATGGCTCCTATGTAAAACCATAGCAGATATCTATCCCAACACATGCCCAGATGACAACACAGAAAATTAAGTAGCATGACATAGTGAGGTAGCAGGAGTTCTCTAAAAGTTCACCGTGTGAACTCAGAGACATTGGAATGGTCAGAACGCTGCAGAATACAGACACCTACTTTTTAAAGTCACTGATGGTCTTAAAGAGGATCTGAACAGATGGACAATAAAATCACTAATTTAAGACTTGATCAAGAAAAGTAAACGGGTTTGACAAAAAGTTCAACAGAGGAATGCAGATTCTGGCAAACTAAATTAAAACAGGTAAAAAGAAATGCAACTCTTGGAAAAGAGAGTTCCATAAGTCAGGTTAAAACACTCAGCAGAAAGACTTAAAAATAGACTAGACCCAGTGGAAGAAGGAATTTTAGGAACAGGAGACAGAGGTAAGGAGTTAGTGTGATTGGAGAGCAGGCAAGAAGGAGAAAAACAAATCATGATATTCAGTGCTCGAGAACACAGCCAGGAGACAGAACTTGGATATGTGGTTTTGAAAAGGGAGCCAAAATATTGACAAAGGGCTCAGAGAACCCATTCAATGCAAACACAATGCGATCTGTCTGTCTATCTATCTATCTATCTATCTATCTATCTATCTATCTATCTATTCATCTGACTATCTATGTTTTTAGAACCCCAAGTAGACGTGCTTCTAAATGAACTTCTCCCTGTTGTATAGTAGTTGAAACATCCCTGAGTGCAAAACCTCTCCATGTCGTATTATAGTTAAAATGTCCCAAGTGCAGAACCTCTCCATGACTGTTACAGTTAAAATGCTGTGAGTGCAGAACAATGAATGCCAAAAGCAGGAACAGCGAGGCACCAGAAGAAGGAAAATGGAGAAGTGGGATAAGGAAATGATGACAAAAAGAAAATGTGGAGAAGAAGAAAAGAGCTAAAATATAAAATCTAGCTACCAACTAAGGGAAAAGTACATACATAAAATTAGGTAAAGAAGGGCTAACTACAGTGATATCCGAGTGGTTGAGAGCATTTGTGGCAATTCCAAAAGACCTACTTGACTCCTGCAGCTCCAGTGTCAGGGGATCTTGCGCCCTCTTCTGACCTGAGGAAGAACCTGCATCCCCTAACTCACCTGCACCCATGTGTATGTGTGTGCACACAAACAATATGAAAACAGATCTTGTAGAAATTAAAAAAAATCTTTTACAAAATTAGGTCAAGAAGAGGAACAAGCTGTGAGGTACCTTAGTGGGTAAAACTGTGCCCCACCAAGCCAGACAGCCTGAGGACCCCATATGTTGGAAGAAAGTAACTGTTGTCTTCTGACCTCTACATGTATGCTGTGGCATGTGAGTGTCCATACACACACACACATGACCTAAATAAATCATGATAAATAAGTAAATATTGATAAAACCCTAAAATAATTAAGGTCCGAGTAATAGCAGCTGTCTTAGCTGTACATTAAAGCACAGAAAGTCCCAGAGCCATGGGAATAAACTGCACCATCATACTATCTGTCTTAGGGTTTCCATTGCTGTGAGGAGACACCGTGACCAAGGCAACTCTTATAAAGGAGAACATTTCATTGGGGCTGACTCACAATTTCAGAGGTTCGGTCCATTATCATCATGGTGGGAAACATTGGTGGCATGCAAACAGACATGGTGTTAGAAAGGGAGCTAAGACTTCTACATCTTGATCGGCAGGTAACAGAAGACTGTGTACCACACTGGGCTTAGCTTGAGCATATACCACCTCATAGCCCACCTCCAGAGTGACATACTTCCTCCAACAAGGCCACACCCACTCCAACAAGGCCACACCCACTCCAACAAGGCCACACTTCCTAATAGTGCCTCTCCTTGGGCTAAGCATTCAAATACATGAGACTATGGGGGCCATTCTTATTCAAACCACATACCTCCTCATTTTAAATTAGGCTCCTGAGCCACAGTGACAGAAACAGTGTGGCACTAACAGAAAACAGATATGTACTGTGGGCTAGAGCAAAGTAATACAGAGATAATCCACACATTGTCTGTCTGTTCACAAAGTGCCCCCAAAATGTATGTTGGAGAAAAGACAGCATCTTCAATAGTAGAAGGTGTGGGAAGACTGGTAGATCTTCTCTCCCACCTTGTGCAAAGATTGACCCAAAATTGTTCAAAAAAATCTTTAAGACGTACAATTGTGAAACTAGAGAAAAACATAAGAGCAGCATCTGAAGACATACACACAGGTAGCAGCTTTTTAGGCCACTAACATCTCAGGATTAATAAATGAAATTACACCACATTAAAAACTGTCTGTACTGCAAAGGGAACGAGTTCCCGAGTGAAGAGATAGTTTTCAGAATGGGAGGAAGTTTGCCGGACACTTATCTAACACAAGGTTCATGTCCAGAACACATAGAAAAGAATCTAGAATACGCATGTTGTTTATTTATTTACTAATTTTTAAAGATCTATTTTATTTTCATTTCTGTGTAGTGTGTGTGTGTGTGTGTGTGTGTGTGTGTGTGTGTGTGTGTGTACATGGAGACTATCTGAGATTTGAACTTGGATCCTGTGCAAAAATCACAAAATGTCTTTAACCACTGAGCCATCTCCTAGCCCCCAGATTCTAGATTTCAAAACAAAATAAACAAAACAAAAAACAAAACCAAAAACCAAAACAAGCAAACAAACCACTAGGGAACAGGATTAGGAGTGTAGAGCATTTGCCTTTAACACCACAAGTAAATAGATTTTTTGTATGAAAAATAAATGTGAAAATGGAAGGAAACTAGGGAAAAGAAAGGGGACCATCAGGAAAGAAGAGGACATGAGAGCGGGACATGTATGTCTGATGGGATCTATGTAAACTATACATATATGAGAATGCTATGACAAACCCCATTGTTTTGTACAATTACTATATGCTGGTGGTGAAGATGATGATGATGGTGAAGATGATGATGGTGATAATGATGAAGGGGAGAACAACAAAAGTACGAACACAGAGAAATGAAAACGACACCAGAACAGTTGTAAACTGGAGTCGGTTGTTTCCAGCTTCCAGGTAGCCAGTTTTATAGTTTATTAACTTTATGCAACCACACAAGGAGGAGGAACACTGCCCAGAGATAGTCTTCTACACTAGATCTTAGCCAGAAGGCAGAAATCAATGGAAGATTACCTTCTAACAAACAAGTATTTTAGGACCCAGAGCCTTGAGCGGAAGACAGTAGAAGTCTGTCTGGGAAGAAGACTGATTCCTTAGGAGAAGAGAAGGGTTAAAGAGGATAACATACTCTCTCAAAGCCTGAAACATGTGGACATAGATCTGTTTAAGAATGCTGTGCACAGTATGGCTGCAAGCTGCAAGATGTGTCTATAAGTTCATGGGCAGATGTCCCGGCCGTCCTGCTCCTCTGCATAGTATACATGTGGCTGGCATAACTCATTGTTCCTGTCCTCAAGTCCATTTGATATTCAATTAATAATTATAATAAGTGACCACATTTACCCACTGAGAAAATACATCAATTAAATTTAAAAGTAGACTGGCTGGTAAAGAGTCCGTTGGCCTTGTTATCCTAAGTCTCCTGTTGAGCAATCTTGTACTCATTTCCTGTTACAGACTCAAAGTGGTCAAGCTCTTAGCCTATTCCGTAGCCTGGTCACATTCTCCTCTGCAGCTCTGAACAGCTCAGACTCACTATGGATTGGAACAGGGTAGAAGTCCTCGGACATTTCTGGAATGCAGTGCAAAAGGGCTTTTAACACTTTCAAGACCCTATATTGTATGGCGGCTCAAGTAGTAACTTAGGTCCTCATACTAATAAGTCATTTAGTTTGTGGGTTTAAGGTCAGGTATAGCCTTGGCAGAGGAGGCTCTCTATTAAAGAGAAATCTGACAGCCCCATGTTTATGTTTATCACAGAAGTCTTTCTTTCTTTCTTTCTTTCTTTCTTTCTTTCTTTCTTTCTTTCT
>JANHMN010000010.1:32935346-32967704 GCA_030674055.1 Rhabdomys pumilio
CCACCCCATTCACACCTCTACCACCATTCATACCTCTACCACCCATTCACATTTCTACCACCCATTCATACCTCTACTACTCATTCATACCTCTACCACCCAATCACACCTCTACCCTCCATTCATACTTCTACCCCCATTCACACCTAGTCTCTTTTGACAAGAGTAAAATGTCTCTTGTTTTCTTCTTTGATCTATCTTGCAAGTCAATGAAAATTAACCAGAACTGGGTATGTGGTTCAGTGGCCGAGTACTTGTTTAATATGCAAGAGTCTCTGGATTCTACTCCTAATTTCCTACCCTCCAAAATGTTTTTTCATTCCTTTGAGATATACATTATCTAACCAAACTGATGCACAAATTTGGCTGATGTGCTACCATGAAGATCCATGGCATGGGGAGAGGCACCAAGGGAGAACATTTTATATGAGTCTTATGGAAATGAGACATGTAGAGTTTTGTCAAGACTTGACTGATACTAAAAAATTTTCAATCTAGATAGAACATAGGTGACTTCGTTAGGTTGCTATGATGAAACACCATGACTAACAAACAAGTTGGGGAGGAAAGGATTTTTTTTTTTTTTTTTTTTTTTTGGCTAATAGTTTCACATCACTGTTCATCATCAAAGGAAGTCAGGACAGGAACTCAAGTAAGCCAGGAATCTGGAGGCAGCAGCTAATGCAGAGACCACAGAGGAATACTGCTTACTGTCTTGCTCAGCCTGCTATTTATAGAACCCAGAACTACCAGCCCAGAGATGGCACCACCCACAATGGACTGGGCCCTTCCCATCAATCACTAATTAAGAAAATGCACTACAGCAGGATCTTATAGAGACATTTTCTCAATTGAGGTTTTCCCCCTTTCAGTTAACTCTAGCTTGTGTCAAGTTGGCCTAAGACTAGCCAGCAAGAGAGGGTTATTTAAAGGGTGTACTTGGCAGGTAATAGACTTCTTAAATGTGGCCCACACAATCGTCTCACCGGCAAGAACGCACGCGGGCACCAGGATCCTTCTGCAGCAAGCGTTTATTGCCATGTGAGGAGGAAGAGAGAGAGACCCAAGATGGCACTGCTTTATATACACCCTAGGGTGGTGTGGACATATCTGATTGGCTGCTTGCTCAAAACCCCGTATGACGCCCCGGGTTGGGCGGTGACTTGGCGCGCTTTCACCACTTGCACATTTGCAATTTACTTGTTTACCTACGAGTGTTGAGTGCCAGCACCATCTTGTAATGGCGAATGCTGTCACCGCTCACCGCAGCTTTCTACACTTAAAAGCTAGTCTCAGGTCTTCTTGGAACTTCATGCACATTGGTGCTGTAAGACCCCCACAAAGGGAAGACCTCTCCCAAGCCTCAGGAATTTGTGGCCACCCAATATCTCACAAGACACCGATCTTGATGCAATCAGCAAGAGGTATATTTGGGGATCAACCGGCTGATGGTCAACCCATAACTCATGAAGAAGCAGAGGAATTGACAAAACAGCCTGGCTAGGGGAGGTCTTATATAGGGAAACCCACAATCTTGGGGGGGGAGGGATAACTAAGGAAACATAACATAAAAACAGTGAAAAGTTCCAAAAAGTCCCAACCCATAGTTCAGTCAGGGTCAGGCAGAAAATATCTTGTATACTCATCTTTCGCAAAAATGTAACCTTGCCCAACTATCTGTGCTTTGGGCCTTCCCCACCCACAAGTGGGTTCTCTTCCCTAGGTCTGAGGAATGTAAATCAGCCTCTCCCTTCTTCTCCTGAATGTTAATCCAGCAAGTGTCCTCTGACTCAGGAATAATGTACTCCTCCTGGAATGTAGAATGTATCCCAGGGAAGTGAATTCTAAGACCTAAAAAAGCTCACATTTAGTTCTGCTTTCTTTGTGGAACTAGTGAACTGGCTGGCCTGCATTTTTTGCTCAGGTCTAGGGGTCATAAAAACTTTCTATACTTTTCATAAGTTTTCTATATTGTTCATTTTTCCCACTTCTTCTAATGCATAGTTTTAATCATAAAACTGAATTTCAGTATCATCATAACTATCATTTTCTTGGCTAGGTAAAGTTTGATATTGTTGGCATAGCATTAAGATCTGGACAGCACTTATTCTTTCTCTAACAAAAGTTACTAATCTGTTTAACACACAGGGGCCTATGGTCAGGAGCAAAAGCAGAATCAAGAGAGGTCCCACCAGGGAAGATATTAATGTTGTCATCTATGATGATCGACCAAACCAACTTTTAAACCATCTCTGTTGAACCTCCCTGTCTCTCTGTCTCTTGTCTAGCCTTTCTCTAAGCTTGTTCATAAATCTCTAATTAATCCTAAATGATTTCTATAAAAACAGTACTCCTCTCTAAGAGCTGTACAAAGCCCTCTATCTTTTAAAATCAGTAAGTCTAACCCCCTCCTACTCTGCAGAATGATATCCGAGAGGGAAGTCAAGGATTCTTCTAGCTTAGAGATTGACTGTTCTAAGGCTCGAAAGTCTTCATCTATGGCGGACCTCAGCTGGTGAAAATATTGAGGCGCCTGAATGAGGGCGGCGGTTCAAGTACCTACTTCTGCAGCCACTCCTAAGCCCAAAATAACTGTGTGAGTCAGGGAGATGGGCTCTCTCATAATGTCTAGGGCAAAGATCAAATACATCTATAAAAGCATCAGAGGGGTGATACAGCACTTTAGGCACGTGCTGAATTAATATATAATAATCTTTGGTATCATCAAAAACACCAGTAGCCACACAAGGTGTCAATCCTGTACTGTAGGTCCACCATTTGTCAATGTTTGGATATAGATACTGGATGTCAGAAGTTTTAAGGCTCTGTAGGTTTCATTATATAGATATTGATAAGCAGCAGGATTACCCAAACAAGTCCCCTTCCCTGACACCTCAGTAAGAGTCAGTTTACTCTTACTGTCCCAAGCACAAGCATCATGGCTGGTGGGTGATTTCAATTCCGGAATCACAAACTGTCATTCAACTTTGGGTGTACGCTCCCTAAGCCCCACCCTCTAAGGCTGCATCTGGGACATGGTTTAGATTCGAAAGTTTCTATCTCTGACATTTGGATAATCTCTATCTCTGTGCCTCTAGGGTGGGGGTATCTCAGGAGTCAAGGCCTGTTGCTCTTTGGCCTTGTAGAACAGCAGGTGATTTTGAGTTTGAGGGGGTTGTTCAGGTGTCTGGCCATTCTCCAGTTAGCATCAGGCACAGGTGCTGGTGAAGTCAGGCAGTTACTCATCTACTTCAACAGAGGTCGGATGGTCAACAGCACCAGGAACAGCCTCTTAGTAGCCTGAAAAGTCATTTCTCACACAAGAGGGACATTCTGGGTTTGGAACAGGGACAAGACAAGGGACACCCCCAGCCAATGCCAGTTCCTGAGGGCAATTTAGTTAAGGTCTCTTTTAGGGTTCTGTTTATTCTCTCTACCTGCCCTGAGCTCTGGGGACAGTACGAACAATGGAGCTTCTAATTAGTCTCTAATAACTCTGACAATTCCTGACTTACCTTAGAAACAAAAGTAAGACTGTTATCTGATCTAATTACCTCAGACACTTGAAACCTCAGGAAGATCTCTATTCTAGGCTGTTTTCTCCTAGGTATTTTTCTTATTTAATCTCATAAGCCTTTGCTTGCTGGCATACCTTACACTGTTCTATTATTTCTCTGGCCCAAAACCTGAGGTTCATTATACGCTTTAGATCCCTTCACTGCTTGGATGCACTTATATCTCAAAAGTCCATCTGTGCATTTAGCCTAGTAAGTCTTTTGTTTGTTTTTTGGGGAGTTCTCCCTTCTTGTGTGCACCATTGCCCCTTTTTCTCTAGGTAGTAGTTGGCAGGATGGCTAGCAATCTGAGTTCTTTCTTTTTTTCTGTATTTTAAGTGAGGCCATTTCTTAATCTAGTCTCAGTCTCCAGTGGGTGTCTCTTGTAGGCCCATAACCGGGACAGGCTCTAGCCATTGAGTCTCCTTCCTTCTGGTTCCTGGGCAATGAACAGTTGCTGGCTTCATCAGGGCATCCAAGAGATCTAAGATTTCTTCAGATGTGAGCAGTCCTCTCTCTTGGTATATAGCCCTGTGGACATGGGCTGTGGCAAAGGCATGCCTGCTGTCCATGTAAATGTTGATTATTTTGTCGGCCCCAAGTTCTAAGGCTGTTTTCTGCACCAAAAAGCCCAGGGGTAGGGAGTCAGCCCAGATGGCATTTGTGTCATCCACCACAGTAGCACCGGCTTGTCTCTGACCATCATGGAGAAAACTGCTCCCATATTGTAAAGCAAGTTGCCTCAGCTCCCGGCAGGGGTCAGTAGGAGAAGCCTTTCCTCTACCCATGGGTTCTCCTTTTTGGGCCAGTTAGTTGCAACCCATCAGGTAGGAAGCGTATCTGGGTCCCCATCCTGGGGAGTAAATCTGGACCCAACAGAGGGTAGGGACAGTCTGGGATGACCATAAATGAATGGGATACTCAGCCCATTTCTTTGTCCACCATTTTTCGGGTAGTCCATGAATACATTTTGCTTCATCGGCTTGGAGGAGGACTGAGTGTTGAGACCCTGTGTCTACCAGGAGTTGGGTTGGTCCAAGCCCCATCTACCCCAATCACTGTCTTCACTCAGAGCTAATACCTTCACTATTTGGGGGTGTTTTTCTCAAGGGCTGGAATTTCCTGTCCCTAACTTCTATTTGTTAGGGCACTCTTGGGCCCCACAGCTGGCTCTTTTACCTGTAATGTGCACACTGGTCTTTTTCAAAGAGTTTTCTATCTCCCTTTGATTGGAGTCTCTCTTTTCTGCTTTTTCTTAACTACTCTAGTCAAGCTTTTCTGTAAATTCCTTTCCTGTCACCTTTCTTTTTCTTCATCTCTCTTTTATCTTCTTTCTTTCTCTTTCTCTGTTCCTTTTCTCCCTGATATGGTAGACTTCCTCAGCAACTTACACTAAACCTTTTAATGACTTATCTTGTAGTCCCTCTAGCCTCTGAAGACTTTTTTTTTTTTTTTTTTTGGTATCTAATAGCCTTGCCTATACTGACAGAATGCCTCTGTGAGCTATTCTAGAAAAGCTATAGGCAACTCATCTGATCCTTGCTTAACCTCATGTGCCTTAGTCAAAATTAGTGGGGTCTCATGTAGCTCTCTCAAGACCTGCCAATGGAATCTGGCATGGCCCCTTACCTTCTGCCACATGAAGGTCTCAGTCAGATCTTGTCAGAAGTAACCTGCTGTTGACCATGGCCTGATCAATTGATGGTGTACCCATGTCTGAGGGAACATTCTTTCTTTTCAGTATCTTCTCTTGCTCTTTAGTCCTGAAGAATGCTCCTGACAGCCAGAACCTACAAGGGTCTTGGGGAAGAAAGACTTTTATGGGGGGTGAGAGGGTGTTCCTCTACTAGATTCATCTAGGTGACTATATTGGGCACTTGGTCTGGGTGTCAAGGGATCCTGGCCTAAATATTCTTTCTTCTATTGCTTTGATCCCCTGTACGAAGGTCTTCATGTGTGGCTACCCTAAGCAGAGGGTAACTAACTTACTCTTTTTACTATAAATTTGTATCTGTACCAAAATGGAGGCCTATTCTTTTGGCTCTCTGACTCAAGACAACCTGTAACTTTTTACATCAGGTGACCTGCCTGGCCTACCTGCAAGCAGTTTCGTTGGTTCAGAGTTTCTAAGCTGGAGCCACATCATGTGACTTGTTTTAGTGCTACTTGCTCACTTTTTTCTTTAAATAAAAAATATATAACTATAACTCTCAGGTGAATAATCTTGCCAGGGCTGTTTTGTTCAACTGCCATGGCTCAGGGAAGTTGTCCTTCCCCTTCACCAGGTTCTTAATCACCTGGGCCCTACCTATCTCTTTGTAGATGTCCTTGGATTCCTTAGCACCAGTCACAGAGAGTGGGAGCAAGAGCTGCAGTCACTGTGTTCTTCCCCTCTGATGTTGGTGGCCACTAGAAGGGACCAGAGGCCAAGGTCCCCACAGGTGGCAGGCGGGAAGCCACCGAGCTATTACAGCAGTGAACCCGAGGTCCCCAGGCCAGCGACACACACCAAACAAGGCAGCTGTTGCATGCTGCCCCACTGCCACCTCTGCTGACAGCAGAGGGACAGATCTTTTCTCTTGGCTGCCAAGTTGCATGGCCAGGTGGTTCAAGGATGCTGTGCTACGGGAGCTGCGACCCCTCAGGTGTGGATTGGGCAAGAGCGCTCTCCATGCAGTGCTACCTTAAGAAAAACCTACATGCAGTGGGTGGGCTGCCCGAACTTCGGTGCCCCTTGCCAAAGGACCTGCCTGCCTCTCTGCTCTGTCACAGCTCTCTTGTACCAGCAGCTCTATCTCCTTCTCTGCCTGTGGCCATGTTACCTCTTTTTAACTCAGGATGTTTAACACAGTAGATTCAGTCCAAATAACGTCAGTCAAAGTCCAAGAACACATAGAGTGACAACCAACACACAGTTCGCCAAGAAAACAGAGAAAAACAACACAGACAGCTCACCCACCCCTGTCACAGGCAGCGCATAAACCACGTAATACAGACAGTTCTCATCCCTGTTACAGGCGCACAGACCAAGTTACACAATCAGGACATAGAAAGACTGCCGGTGGAAGACTCTAATAACCAGACAATGTGGTCAGTCTTCACTGGACCTAATTTAACAGATTCAGATGACTTGGTCAGCCTATGCTGGACCAAATCTAACAGATTTCTAACACTGCCAGAAATGAACAACACAAACAGAATTAGACACGGACACACTGCCACAAGAGTGCAACAAACGCCACCCCAGGCGGTGGTGGCTGAAGACCACCTTCAAACAGAAAAGGGTTGTTCCTGACCTTTTCTCCCATCATTCTCTCCTAGTTGAGGGAGTGGTCACAGTCTGTCCCATTGTCACAAACAACACAAAACACAGACAAAGCAAATGTGCAGAGACCCGTCTCAATCGTGAGGGCCAACACCACTCCAGAAAAACAGACGGCCATCCTCTCTACCAAGAGGACTACTGTGTCTTCCTCGGCACCCAGATGGGAACCTCCCAGGCATCCCTGGGGTCCCTGTCTTCCTGGGACGTCTCCCAGGGTGCAGCAGTGTGCTGGTCACCCATTTGTCTCCTCCTGAGACAGAAACAGTTTGCTGCCTCTCCCAAGACAGAAACAGCTGCCAAACCAAACTGAAAGTGCACTTTTCAGAAACCAGACAACTCCAACAGATGGGCACACAGCAACTAGACAGAAAACCATGGGTGAAATCTTACCTCCAAGTGGGTTCTTGGAGATTAGGGTGGTCGCAATTTCCTGGCCAATGCACCAAAATATAAGACCCTCCCACGAAGAGAGGACCTCCTCCAAGCCTCAGGAATTCGTGGCTACCCAATAACTTACAAGACACTGATCTTGATGCAATCAGCAAGAGGTATATTTCGGGATCAACCAGCTGATGGTCAACTGAAAACTCACGCAGGAGCAGAGGAATTGACAGCCTGGCTAGGGGAGGTCTTATATAGGGGAGCCCATAATGGGGGGGGGGGTGTGGTGGAGGGAAGGGGTAACTAAGGAAACATAACACAAAAGCAGTGGAAAGTCTCCAAAAGTCCCAACCCATAATTCAGTCAGGGTCAGGTGGAAAACATATTGTATACTCACCTTTTGCAAGAATGTAACCTTGCCCAATCATTTGTGCTTTGGGCCTTCCCCACCTGCAAGTGGGTCCTCTTCCCTGAAGTCTGAGAAATGTTAATCAGCCTCTCCCTTCCTCTCCTGAATGTTAATCCAGCAAGTGTCCTCTGACTCAAGAATAATGTACTCCTCCCAGAATGTAGAATGTATCCCAGGGCAGTGAATTCTAAGACCTAAAAATCTCACATTTAGTTTTGCTTTCTTTGTGGAACTAGTGAACTGGCTGGCTTGTATTTTTTGCTCAAGTCTAGAGGTCAAAAAAAACTTTCTATACTTTTCATAAGTTTTCTATTCTTTCAGTGCTACATAGTATGGGGAAAACATCCTAAAATCAAAACTTACACTGGCCCTACTGTTGGACTTATAGTGTGAGAGAGTGAAAATTAGGAACCCAGTCTAGTTGGAGGAGGTAGGTCCTTGGGGTCAGGAAAATCACACTTTGTCTTTGGCCCCTTCTTTGATCCCTTTCCATCTCCCAAGTTCCATATGGTGAATATTTGTGCCCCTCAACACCTTATTCTGTGATGTTCTGACTCACAACAGGCCCAGAAATAATGGAAGTAGCTGACAATGAGTTGTTACTTCTAAAGCCATGAGTCAACTTGCATCTTATTTTCTAAGTGGAGTTTTTAAGTATTGGCCACAGCAGTATATACAAAGACAACTATTATTCATGTACATTTTACATATTATATAATCTACCTGTTATAGTTTGTATATGCTCAGCCTGGGGAGTGGCACTATTATAAGATGTTGCCCTGTTAGAGTAGATGTGTCACTGTGAGCATGGGCATTAAGACCCTCATCCTTGAAGCCTGGAAGTCAGTCTTCTGCTAGCAGCTTTCAGCTGAAGATGTAGAACTTTCAGCTCCTCCTGTCCCATGCCTGCCTGGATGCTGCCATGCTCCTACCTTGATGATAATGGACTGAATCTCTGACCTGTAACCAGGCCCAATTAAATGTTGTCCCTGATAAGTTGCCTTGGTCATGATGTCTGTTCACAGCAGTAAAACTCTAAGACAGAAGTTGATACCAGGAACTGGGATATTGTTGTGATAGGCCTGGCCATGTTTTTGTTTGGAAGAATGTGGATTTGGGTGTTGGGAGCCGACTTTTAGCAGAAAGCAGCTAGAAAGCAGCTATCATCTCTGCAGCCATCTCAAGCCACATAACCTGACAAGAGACTTGTTTTTCAATAGCCTACAACAGCTGAACACACCCTGAAAAACATCTTGTTCATCCCACATATCTTGTTTTGCTGTTTAGTGACCCCAGCTGCAAGGTGCATGTGGTAAAGTGTCTTCAGCTGTGTTCCCTGCTTGTGCTTATATATATCCAGGATTTCCTTGCAAGGAGGAGACAATAAGAGAGGAGAGACAATAAGGGGAGAGAATAAAGGAGACAACAAGAAGGACAATAAGAGGAGACAATAAAAAGATAGTAAAGGAGACTTGACTACACACCCTGTCTTGTCTCCATTGTTTGAGTCTATTCCCCTTCTTCCCCCACTCTCTCTCTTGCTAGACCTTGACCTGCAGACTGGAGCAGCAGAGCAGTCCGGGACATTTTGGCCCCCAAGCGTGGGGCATCTCGGGCCGAGGAATTTGAGGAATTTGGATTTAGAAAGCAGTGAAATGCTTTAAATGGGGCTTAATGGACTATCCTAGAAAGAATATGAAGTACTTTGTTGCTGAAATTGATTTGAAGTGTGCAGACCTGGCCCAAGAGGATTCAGTGGAGAAGAATTTCAGTATGTGGCCTAGAGACTGTTTTTGTGGTATTTTGGTGAAGAATATGTCTGCTTTTTTGCCCTTGTCTGAACAGTCTACCTGAGGCTAAGGTAAACAGATTTATATTAATTGCATTGACAAAGAAAGTCTCAAAAAAGCCCAGCAGAGACTTTGTTTTCTGGTTAAGTCTCATGAAGAGCGTTTTAAACAAGCACAACAAGCTTAGAAAGGGAAAACATAAAATATATGGCTCAAGTATTAAAGGGATATCAGGAAGTGAAATGGAGCTGAATCCTATATTCTAGAAGAGAACAGACTAAGGGATTTTGAGGCAAGATCCCATCCAGCTAAATTTAGATCCAGGGATGGTGGTACATACCTTTAATCCCAGGAGACAAAGCAGATTACAGGTAAAGAAAAGCTTAAATCCAGGTATAGTGGTACATGCTTTAATCCTAGTATTGCAGGAGAGAGCCATATAGATCTCTGAGTTCAAGGTCAATCTACAGAGCGAGTTCTAGGAAAGCCAATCTTAGGCAGTGAGGGAGTTGTAAAACAGATTGCTGGTAATAGAATGGGGGTGGGGTGGGGAGTTCCAGTCCCAGCAATCAGTAGAACACGGCCACTTGGAAGAGCCTTGGAAGCCCCAAGATGTTTGAGATGCCACAGCCTTAGCTATCTGCTGAGGAAAACTGCTAACAGGGAACGGAACCAGCCCAGGGAAAAAAAGTTTGTCATCTGGCCTGAAGTAAGAATAGGTAGCTAGAATGAGTAAGCAACCCTCTAGGAAGTCTCCAGAGCCTAACCAATTATAGGATCAGTCAGACCCCTAGTAATAGAGCTAACCAATCAAGGTAAAAGGACACATACCCCTTCCTGGAGTTCTAACTGACAATTAAAACAAGGGCCCATTCCCAAATGTGGAGACATCTGCATGTAGTACATTCAGCTGAAACAAATAATCTTTGCTTTTGCATACTATTTAGGTCTAGGATATCATTCTTCGGTGAATCACAGACCATAACAACATGATATATAGTATACCAAAAAATTTCATGAAGAAAATTCACATGATGTCCGACAAGGCCATCCTCTGCTACATATGTGGCTAGAGCCATGAATCCCTCCATATGTACTCCTTGGTTGGTGGTTTAGTCCCTGGGAGCTCTGGGGGCTCTGGTTGGTTGATATTGTTCTTCTTCTTTTGGGGTTGCAAACCCTTTCAGCTCCTTCAGTTCTTTTTCTAAACTCCTCCATTGGAGACCTCATTGGGGACCTCGTGCTCAGTCCAATGATTGGCTTCGAGCATCTGCCTCTGTATCTGTCAGGCTCTGAAAGAGCCTCTCAGGAGACAGTCATATCAGGCTCCTGTCAGCATGCACTTCTTGGAATCCATAGTAGTGTCTGTGACAGTATATGGGATGGATCCCCAGGTTCACCTGTGCATTTCTTTTCTGTGGTATGTCATTTAGGTGTTCCGTCAGCATCTGGGATTCAGTCTACTCATGAAAAAAGCAAGAATGCCTTTGTTCCTGTAACATTTAGTTTGGAGGATCCTAGAGCTCTTGGGCTATAGCTAAAGCCCTTCCATGTGCCATCCCTTCACAGTGACTCAGGCACTGCCCCACACTGCCTGGTTCTGGTGGCTTTAGCAGCTTTCCTATACTGAAGCAATTGCTCAGTAGGAACAGCAATCCTTCAGGCTCTTCCTTTCACAAGCTGGAAGCTTAGCTGGTTGGTTGGATCTTACCCTGAGGGTAGGCATCCTTCCCATAGTTTCAGTACAGAGTAGGAGGCCTCTATTTGCCAATGCTAGTATCCTAAACAACTGTAGCCCATCTTCAGTCCATGCCTTCACTATAATTGTATGCTTCCTGGTACTCATTTTCTTTCTAGACTGGACATTTTCTATTTCTTTTTGTCATTTTTTTCATTATAAACTTGCATAAGAGTTATTAGTAATAACCATTCCAGAGACTCAGTGTTAAGATGTTTTGAGATTTTCTCTGCGGAAGAGATTAGTCCATTACATTTTAGTTAACTTCAGGAAAGTTCATGGGCAGGAGGCCACTGGATTCTTTGTCAAGATATCTCAGAATGACCTCTCTCTGAGTTCCTTTTACAGTTTATTCTTTCTTCTTAAGCCTCTTGTGCTGGGCCTTCATTTTCCACAATCCACTCTAGTAGGAGTTGCAGGCTTCTAGTGCATTCTTACAAAACCAAACCTCAACACAGCCAGGTTCTTAACAGAAATACCTCCTCTATTACATTCTTTTTTTTGTGTGGGTAGTTACTATTCTGTTATAAAATATTCTTGTTATAAAATACCATGACCAATAGCAACTTAGAGACAGAAGCATTGGTTTTTTTTTTTGTTTGTTTGTTTATATTTCCAAAAGAAGAAGAGTCTATCCTGGAGGGTAGGCATGGGAACAAGAGGTGACATTCTGGCAAAAGAAGAAAGCTGAAGGATCACATCTCTATCCCATGGAGAAAGCAAATAGAGTGAGCTGTAAATGGGGTGAGCCTACAAACTCTTGAAGCTCAGCCCCAGTGATGTAATTCTCAGTAAACTTTTATACTGGAGAGGCCAACAACAGGATAGTTGTTCAGTCCACAAAGCTGGGTGTCTCAGTAGTTCCAGTATTGTTGATGAAGGTCTGGAGGATTCCTTGTCATTGCTGGTCTTCAATCTACATTGTTAGACCAAAGAAGCTGTGTATGATAACAGTGCAGGGATGCTGCTGCAACAAGATAGATGAACCTCCCAGCAAGAGTGAAAGCTAGCAGGGAAAAAGGAAAATTTCTTACATGTTTTTAGGGGTGGGAGAGGCTTTTCTCTTTCAAACTATCATAGAAGACACTCTTAAGGTTCTCTCCTTCTGTTCTTTATGTGGGTTCTGGGGATTTAACCCAGATTGTTGGTTTTATGTGGCGAGAGTTTGTGTGTGGAGCTATTCCACTGTCCTCTTTCCTCTAATTGTGGATAAGGTGGCATCTAAGGCCCAGGGATGAGATGAGTTGTGGTAAAAGGAATCATAGATGTGTCTAGCATCTTAGTAAATCATGCTTGTATTTTTTTTTTTACCTCAAATCTAGTTCACTCCTAAGCTGTGCTTTTAAAACAAAACCCACTAAGTAAGAACCCTATCAAAATGCCCAAACGATTTGGTTATACAGAGTGACTTTTCATGGAAGTGTATGGTCAAGGGACAAATTAATTGGGTAGATACCTAAACTCAGGGGCAGAAGTCTGTCTGTAGTTCTTTCAGTTTTCTGTGAAACTTGGTTGTTTGAGAGTCTGACTTGCTGCTCTCAAAATCTGTGGTGGAGGAGGCTGCTTCCAGCTGCCTCCACAATCACACATGGTTTATACGCTTTATAATATAATGGTTTATATGGCTCTTTATTCGAATTTAAGTGCAGCCTTCTAGGACCCTAAAATGTCTGACTCTGAGCAACCTTGGTAAGAAAGTTAGCCCAGCCACTCCCCGTCACTGCCATATCCCAGAGAGAATCCATCATTTCCAGTGTTTTCTGATGATCCAGTTTCCTGAGATGGCTTAGCCTTTCTTATAATTCCATGGTTGTTGGCAATCAAACCAGAGGTAGGGTTCTCAGACAGTTGTGGGGAAGGAGGGTGAGAAGTAAGAGGCTAGGGAACTTGCAAGAACGGGACTACCAGATGCAAAATGGACTGAAAGGGCACTCTGACTACAGTTCGGCTTCAGACTGCCCTTATTAAACATGCCTGTACAGCCTCCTTTAGTCTCTGAGAGAAGGTGCTTATCTCAATAAAGCAGAGCAGCAGGCCTAGCAGAGCAACCATGCCCCACAAGGCATTGCAGGCTCCAAAGGATGGCCTTGGCTTTATTTCAAACCTGACTGTCAGCTGGCAAGGACTTGTTATTAGGGTGTTAGTGACATCTTGGGTAGGTCCTTTGGTGGAGAGCCCACTAACTCTCTATGAGAAATATACCTGTAGGAAAGGGAGAGGGAGGGAGACAGAGGTGGAATCACAATGGAGGGATGCGACAATCATTTTGACTGTCTGTTGAAGACGCAGCATTTTCTTTAAAGATGCTTCTTAAATGAAATAATCATAATGTAAAAAAAAAATTAGAGACTGACCCAATATATTTTATTTAAAACTCTCAAGTATATTTCTTTCCTGTCAGAAGTTGGCTTTACTGTTCTGGAAGGTGTGCTGGAATACTCAGGATCATTTGGAATAGAATTTTCACTGGTGTCATTCTGACTCATTCCACAGACTGAGCATTCTTAGGTGTAGAAATCATATAGGCATACTTGAATGTGTTACCTCTTCCAAGACAGAGCAGACAGCATGACAGAGTAGGGTAGCCTGGGAAGTCCAGGGTTGAAGCATGAGCTCAGCTCTGCTCTGCTGCCAGACAAGTCGGCCAGAGGTTTTGGCAGACCAAATGGGCCTCCATTCTGAAATGAATGGTGGGGTTAAAGTTCTGTATGAATGAATCTGGACAGTCATAGTCCTTGCCTACATGAGGAAGGAAAGATGGCTTCAATAGAGCTGTTCTTCCAAGTCAGGGATGAAAAATGAAGACTCCAGAGTCACATGCCCAAGATTTAGACATTTATTTCTCTCCTGCTGCTGCTTTGAAACTGAATTTAACATTGTCAAGATTTAGTTCTTTTTCTCTTCTGGGCACTTTCTAATTAAAATAATAGGTAAAAAAGAGTGTTTGTTTTAGTTTTATCAGAGCTAACTTGTGAATATTAATAGAAAATTAATGAGGAACGTTGACTTGTTTGAATTGTTAAAAATGTCTCCAAGTAGCAGAGACTGTTTCCTTGATATAAAGGCCAGCATGAGGAAGACTATTCAAAGCTAAGATTCTTCTGTTAATATAGATTTATAACACTGAATGATATTTTCGGTGAAGATTTCAATATATTTTTTTGATTACCAAAAGTGTGTGGGGGGGTTGCATCTTAGCCAAAATAAATGATTGTTCCTGAAACTAGAAGGGTAACTGGGGCTTGGGTAGATAATTTTTCTAATTTTCCCTCAGTATGCAAAGTAGCAAGTTATAAGGGAAAATAATTGCCATTCTAGAGGGAAAATGCTGTTCAAGAAAGCTTTCAGTGTAGAGATGGGGAGGTCGCCTTGGAAACTCAGAAGACCCTCTCCTGGATTTGCTCCACTCCTCACTAACCCAGCTCACTTCCCCATACGTTAGGTTGGTGCCCAGATCTGAGTTATGATATCGTCTCTCTCAAATATTTTGAATACTTTCCAAGACTAAGATTTCAGGTTCAGAAAAGGTGGAGTTAAGCTTTCCATCACAAATTTACACTGCTGTTGATAATCTATTTTCATATTTTCAGGGAAAATTAACAATAAATACCCAGAACTGTCATCAATGCTCATACACTTGACTCAGTATTTTCACATCTAGATTTTTTTCTAATTCAATAAAGGAGATGAAAGACTGAATTAGCATATACAGATGTTCATCTAAGAATCTGTGTGTGAGAACAGGAAATAGTCTCCAATAATAAGACAAGGCTCAAATGAGTTACAGTACACTTACACAAAGAAGTGCTACCACATCATGAAAGTACGATTTCATGGCTTATTTAGTGCTCCGGTGTTAAACAAAAAGCAGAATTAATATAAATGTAGTGTAGGAGACATCCTAGTTTTACTTTTTAAAGTATAGCTTATCGAGGTATAATTTATACACAGGACAAGTCTGCTTTTGGTCACGTGCTTCAGCTAGTCATCACAAACAAGAGAGGGCCATGAGGACACAGATGGAGGAAAGCAAGGTGTGACAGCACATGCATGTGGTCATCTCGACAATCACGATGGCAACCAGCCCTCCTACCATCCGGGAAGTTTCCTTCCGTTCCTGTGCAGTTGGTCTTCACTTTACCTCTAATCCTGGTCACTGGTTGCCACTGTCCACTTGGGCTGCTGTGTGTGTTAGAGCATGAGCTTCAGGAGTTTAAGGAACCATGCTGAGTAACATAGGTGTTATACAAGTTGCCATTCCGGTTAGCAGTGAACGAAGGTTTCTCTCCCCATAAGCCTTTATTGTCATCTTCCGTCTTCGTGTGTGTGTGTGTGTGTGTGTGTGTGTGTGTGTGTGTGTGTGTGTGCGCGCGCGCGTGCGTGTAATTATTATATTATTATTATTTAATTATTTGCTTTACATCCCACTCACTGCCTCCCTCTAGCACGTTCAGTATTTCAGATTTTAAATTAAGGTCTTTAATCCCTTTTGAATAGATTTTATGCGGGGTAAGAGATACAGGTCCAGTTTCATTCTTCTGCATGTGGGAATCCAGTGTTCCCAGCACCATTTGTTAAAGAGATTGTTTTTTTCTCCACACTCTTCTCCATCTTCTTCATCAAAAGTAGATGGGATATAAATGTATCAGTTATTTCTAAGGCCTCTCTTCTGGGCATTGAACCTGTCTTCGTGCCAGGACCATGCTCTGTTGCTAGAGTCTACAGTGTCATTTGTATTATATGGCGGTATCAGGGCGCCCCCAGCACTGCTCTCTGCTCAGGGTTGTTTCGTCTGGATTTTATGCCTCCATATGATTTTCATGATTTTTTTTCTAGTTCCACAAAGAATGAAAGAGTGTTTTTGCTTTCACTTTATCTATTTTTAATTTAATGGCTTATACGTTTAAATACAATTTTAGTTTAGAGTATTTTTAGACTTATAGAAAATAGAAGATAAAATGAGGGTTCTCGTATATTCAATGTCCAGCATTCCCTATTATCATTAGCATGGTCCATTGCCACAGCCGGTACCATGATGTAAAGATGTCCAGTGCCTTAGAGACCTCAGAGATATTTGATTACACCTAAGTCAAACTGATATTCTGATATCACTTTTTGCTTCTATATCTTTGACGTATTTAAATTTAATTTTTATCCATGATCTGAAATTAGATCTTTGTCTTTCTGAACAAACAGTAGTTCTTTTTTGTTTGTTTGTTTGTTTGTTTGTTTGTTTGTTGTTTGTTTGTTTGTTTTCGAGACAGGGTTTCTCTGTGTAGCCCTGGCTTGTCCTGGCACTCACTCTGTAGACCAGGCTGGCCTCAAACTCAGAAATCCACCTGCCTCTGCCTCCCGAGTGCTGGGATTAAAAGGCATGTGCCACCACTGCCCGGCCACAGACAGTAGTTCTAAAGCTATCTGGTGAACAGGAAAATATTGGAGAGAATCCTTACATGGGGACTTTACTTTTTGCCTTCTATTTTTTTCCATCCCACTACAATTAGCATGAACAAATAGAACCTTTGAACAGACTCTATGATGGAGAATATTATTGAACATAAGTGCAGTAGAAGCTGAGACAGAGAGAAACTGGCCTCTGGAGAGCAATCATCAGGACACACTGCTAGCAGTGACTGTGTCATCTGCTCTTTTTGAGCTGCCTTGCAGTTTCGGAGGGGGACTGACTCTAATGTGGTCCCTCTGTTTCTATGATGTCTGTAGTGACAGTATTTGATTTTTTTTGTTTCCTTAAACACAGAAATATTATAAGAATGTGTTTTTGTTTGAAACCCAGGTATAGGGATGTGGGGTTGCTTTATTCAGGCTGTCCACAGCAGCTGACTGTGATTTGTCTTGTGCTCTAGCAGAGGCATGGTTTTGCCAGCTGCTGATAGTTTCTGTGATTGTGTGACATTTGGAGTTCTGGAAACTTGTCAGAGGGTATATAAATGCTAGAGCCCCATAGAGGAGATAGGTGGGAGTTGTTGGTCATTTAAGGGAGTTTGGTTGTGGTTTGTTAGGAGTCAAGCTCTCTCTCTCTCTCTCTCTCTCTCTCTCTCTCTCTCTCTCTCTCACACACACACACACACACACATGTATCTTTTCTATCTAGTGATAGGGGGTGAAACCAAGGAGATAAAGTGTGGGAAAAAGAACCCACAAAGTAGCAAAGACCAGCTACAGAGGTCAGAACAGAGGTCAGATCCAGGAGTTGAGAACCCTGTATTTTTTTTTCACATCCTCCAATGACTTTCTTATGACCAGAGTAAAACCAGCTATTCTACCCAGACAACTGGGCCATTCTTCATGTGATGAAGAGAATGAAAATAATGAAGAAAAATATGTTAGTCCCAACTTTCTACAGTTTGGGTAAAATTAGAAGACTCTCAATCACAGCATTATAGTCCTGATTACTGTGAATAAATTGCTAAGATCATATGATAACATATAAATATGTTTACTCAGTTATTTAGTTTCAATTATACTATTAAGATTATTTTAACTCATAGAATAGACTTCTAAAAGCACACAATCTGAATTGAGGAAAAGAGAAAGGTCTATCAGAAAGTAATTGCTGAACACAGGTTGTATTGGATGGTTTTGTGTGTCAACTTGACAAAAGCTGGAGTTACCACAGAGAAAGGAGCTTCAGTTGAGGTAATGCTTCCATGAGATCCATCTGTAAGGCATTTTTTTTCAATTAGTTATCAATGGGCAGGGCTTAGCTCATTGTGGGTGGTGCCATAACTGGTCTGTAGTCTTAGATTCTATAAAAAAGCAAGCTGAGCAAGCCAGGGGAAGCCAGCCAGTAAGTAGCTCCCCTCCTCCAGTACAACCTGTGTTCAGCAATTACTTTCTGATAGACCTTTCTCTTTACCTCAATTCAGATTGGCTTCTGCATCAGCTCCTGCTTCCAAGTTCCTGCCCTGTGTGAATTCCTGTCCTGACTTTTCTTGGTAATGAACAGCAATGTGGAAGTGTAAGCAGAGTAAACCCTTTCCTCCTCAACTTGCTTCTTGGTCATGATATTTTGTGCAGGAATAGAAACCCTGACTAAGACACAGGTTAAGACTTGTGTTTCTCAAACTTGACAACAAATTTGACAGAAGGATCCCAAAACATTATTTTTTCATATTTGAACCTAGATATTCCCCCAGAAGGTCCACCAGCCCATGGCATCATTGAATGGTACAGAACTTTAAAAAAAGCAGCATCCAGTGAAATTATTGAGAGTGTTCTTGAAAGGGTTTTGGGGACTCAGACCCCCTTCTTCCTCTCCCTTTACTTCTGGGCTGCCACAAGGATTCCTCTGCTATGTGCTTCCACCATGATGTGCTGCTTCTTTCTGGGCCCCTCAAAAACAACAGAGCCATAACAAAAGGCTAATTGAGACAATGGGGCAGACTAGGTCATGGTTAGAGCCACGTGGTGAGAATCTATGAAGCCTGGGGTTACAGGTCATGTCCATGTAAACTTCGTAAGCTTCGAAGATTACAAAGCCTCCTTTAGCTCCAGTCCCTTCTTCTGTAAGAGGTAAAGGCTTTTATCAAGTAATTTAAACTCCCAATAGCATAGCTCTTCATTTTTGCTACCTGATATTCCCCAGCACCACCAGTGTAGGGACCTGGAGGCCTGTGCAGGGGTCTCAATTTCCAGGCTAATTGTTCACTTTGCAGCAAAGCTTTCCTGTTTTATGTTGCCCTGAGTCACCCCATCTGTTCAACTGTCTCTGTCTTCTTGTACAGTTTACCGCCTCCTTACTTAATACCCTTAATTGATTTTGGTGATAAACTATGAGGACCACCTGAGTATCAACTATTAGCAATAAGTAAAGCTCCCTAGGTAGCTAGGGCTTGCTAATGAAATAAAAGGAAGTGTTCTGCCGTAGCCTTCTATCTGCTGCTTTCTACCAGTGCGTATTTTACTATTGTTTTGTTTTTACTTTGAAATCACTCACCTCACAGCTAGTCCTGAAGCCCCTGCAATAACATTAGGAAAACATTTATTTGTCTGTCTTTCAACTTTTAACACTAGAGCATGTTTTAGTATCCGACAGGGAAGTTTTCTTTCTTCTATTTTCTGGCTATCATTTTCTAAACAGCCAATTAATTTTTTAATAGATGCTATCTCTGGGATGTTGTTGGCCTTTCCCAGCATTAGTTACGATTGTTGTGCCAATATTACATGTTAATTCTAGTGACAGAGGCAACATAATCTACTAAACTGAAACAGCTAGAAATAGCTCAGCTTAGATTAGTGGAGCAGGTGCTTGAGGTAGCAAGCATGGGATATAGGGAGAAGCAAAGTTTGGGCACGAATAAGTCAAGTGAACCTGGTACAATTATTTAAAAACAAACAAGTAAACAACCAACAAAACTTTCATTTCCAGTAATACAATAAAGCATGCCCTGTTTTGTAAAACTATGGTGTATGTGATCTAATACAGTACATGTCCTGTCTTAGTTACTTCTCTACTGTTTGACAAGGCATCATGACCAATGCAAGTTATAGAAGAAAGAGTTTATTGAGGTCTACATTCCAGAGGGTGAGTCCATGATCATAATGGCAGGGAGCTTGGTAGCAGGTAGGCAGGCATGGAACACCTGATCTACAAGATGTGGAGGAGAGAGAGAGAGAGAGAGAGAGAGACAGAGAGAGGCAGAGAGAGGCAGAGAGAGAGAGAGACAGAGAGAGGCAGAGAGAGGCAGAGAGAGGCAGAGAGAGGCAGAGAGAGGCAGAGAGAGGCAGAGAGAGGCAGAGAGAGACAGAGAGAGACAGAGAGAGACAGAGAGAGACAGAGAGAGACAGAGAGAGACAGAGAGAGAGAGAGAGAGAGAGAGAGAGAGAGAGAGAGAGAGAGAAGAGAAGAGATGATTGGAAATGATGTGGGTTCTTGAAGCCTCAAAGCCTGCCCCTAGTGACACAGCTTCACCAATAAAGCTGTACCTTCTAATCTTTCCAAAGAGTTCCACCTACTGGAAACCAAACATTCAGATATATGAGCCTATGGGGACCATTCTTGTGGGGTTATGGGATCTTGCTTCTGCTCTGCCACAGGGCTTGGCTGCTCAGGAAGGTAGAATGTGGGGAAGTTTGACCATGCTAACCCCACACCATCGCCGGGTGGGTGTCAGGCCATAAGGCAGTTCCAGGACGTGACTCCAGGGGTGAGGAAGCACAGTTTGAGGCTCAGGACATCTGCAGTTTGGGGGTTCCCGGGCCTGCAAGGAGGTTGGGGCAGCCTGGTTCTCATACAGAGGCCTTCTATGGGAGATTTGGTGGTGGCTCTGTGGGCAAAGGCCTTCTCCATGGCTCCCCATAGCAGATCCCAATGAGAGAAGACAGTCCATACGTTTAAGGCATTTATTGTCATGGCAGAAAGTAGATGAGTAAAGCTGTACCCCACTTCTCAGGGTGGTCCTGAGGTTAAATACCTTTTGCAAGGAAGGGTGTCTTGGAAGGAAGGCTTATTGGCTAAGTCCCCAAGCCTTTAGCTACCTCATTAAAATGGAGATGTCTTGAGCCTATGTGACCTGTGGTCACTCCTCTACATGTGGAGGGGCCTAGGGTATTACTCTTAAATGACTGATGGCCACAGATCCATGAAGGGCTGCGGCTGGCTAATGACAGGAGTCTGGTGTCCAGGAATCAGCCAAAACACCTACCGTTCCTTCAGGATCACCAGGGTTTCAAGCCTTAGCTCAACCAGGAACCAGGGTGCCTTTCAAGGTCCTACATATTTCCATTCAAATTACCACATTCCACTCTCTGGTCCTCATAGGCTTGTCACCATATCATAATGCGGAATGCACTTAGTCCAACTTCAAAAGTCTCTGTAGTCTTCCACACTCTCAACACTGTTGCAAAGTCCAAAGTCTCTTCTGAGACTCATAAGCAATTCCTTAATTGTAACCCTCTGTAAAATCTAAATGCAAATTACACACGTCCATCATACTACAGCACAGAATGTATATTATTCTAAAAGGGAGGAAAGGAGGCACAATGAGGAAATGCCAGGGCAAAGCAAGGCCAAAACCCAGCAGGCAAAAAGTCTATAGCTCTATATCCAAGGACAAAAAAATGTAGGTGGTTCTCTTCCACCTTTGCTGATGACAACTCTCTCCCTCTCTGTCTCTGTCTCTGTCTCTCTCTCTCCCTCCCTCTCACTCTCTCCTTCTCTCCCTCTCTCCCTCCCCCTCTCTCCTCTCTCTCTCCCTTTCCCTCTCCCTCTTCCCCCCACCCTCTCTCCCTCTCTCCCTCCCCCCCTCGTTCCTCTTCTTATATGCATCTCTTTCTGGAGGACATCGCATGACTCTGGCATCTACAGCAGCATGGAATTTTTAACACAATCTAGGATTCATCTTCACACCTTCATAAAATAGCCTCCCCAGGCCTCTATGCAGGAACAATTACAACCTCTTTACTCCTGTATCCTTCATAACCCTAAAGTCAGAGCCATGTGGCTGATGTTGCCAAGTTCTGTAGCCTGCTTGGGATGGAGCCTGACCCCCTCCTTGACTAACATTTGGATAAGCTTTCCTTGGTAGTTATGTTTTAGGTGGAGGAAATCCTTTGGGTCTTTTTCTTTCACAAGTTACAGGGTTGACTGCGTCAGTCTTGTCCCAAGGGCTCTACTCCCTTTATTCTACTTCTCCTTATCATTTGAGCACAAGCCTTGTCTCTAACATTAAATTTCCTGGTGATCTTTTTCTCCTCAAACTCCTTATTGCGTATTTCTTTTTTGCCCAGCTTGTTCTTCTTCAACGTGGATCTGCATAAGAGTGATCATTAATAATCAAGTGGCATCATCGATACCAGACTATCTTGAAATTTGCTCTGGCAATGAAGTTAGCCCCAAACTTTTAGATTTACCTCAGATTGATTCTTAGGACAAAGGCAAAAACAACCATATTTTTTGCCTATATCACAAAAATAATCTCTAACTCAATTGCTAATATTATTTCTCTTTGAAACCTCTTGGACTGGGCCTTTCCTTGGTCCATATTTCTTTCAACACTACTGTCATCCAAGATCCTACCAGGAGGGCCCTGACTGCAGTATTCAATTACTTTACTAATCAAAAATCTTAATTTCTTCCACACAGCTCCAAAACAGCATTGTCAGTCCTATCACAGCAATACCCCCTCACTGCTATCAACTTCTGTCTTAGTTATTTTTCTATTGCTGAGGCAAAGCACCATGACCAAAGCAAGTGATTGAAGAGTTTGTTTGGGCTTATAGTTACAGTGAGTCCATGACCATCTTGGTGGCAGCATAGAAGCAGGCAGGTAGACATAGTCTGGATCAGTAGATGAGAGTTTACATCTGTTCCACAAGAGTGAGGTGAGAGAGAGACAGAGAGATGGAGAGACAATGAGACACAAAGAGAAAGACACAAAAGAGAAAGACACAAAGAGAAAGACACAAGGAGAAAGACACAAAGAGAAAGACATGGAGAGACAGACATGGAGAGAGAGACAGGGAAGACACAGAGACAGACATAGAGAGAGAGACAGAGAGACACAGAGAAAGACACAAACAGAAAGATACAAAGAGACAGAGATGGAGAAAGAGATGGACAGACAGACAGACACAGAGACACAGAGAAAGATGTGGAGAGACAGACATGTAGAGAGAGACAGAGAGGGAGAGACAGGTGAGGAGAGACAGATGGAGAGACAGACAGAGAGAGATACAGACAGAGAAACAGAGACAGACATACAGAGACAAACATAGATAGAGAGACAGACAGACAAAAAGAACTGCTGACTGGGAATGGTGTCATCTTTTGAAGCCCCCAAACCCAACCCCAGTGACATATTTCCAATGAGGCTACATCTACTAATCCTTTCCAAACAGATTCTTCAACTAGGAACCAAGCATTGAAATGTACAAGCCTATGAGCCTCTAGGGGCCATTCTCATTCTAATCAACACATCTTGTTTTGGGTGCATATTTTGATTTTCATTCATATTTCAGTTTGGGGGATGCAATAGGGTACAATGTACACATTTAGTGTTCTAGTTTGCTTTCTGAAGCAGACACCATGGAGGAATGCTCCTAATTGGTTTGCTCCCAGTCTCACATTCAGCTACCCTTCTTTCTTAACAGCTCAGACCCACCTGCCTAGGGATGTTACTGCCCACAGTGGGCTGGACCCTCTTCAGTTAACAATCAAAGAATGCTCCCATAACATGCCTACAGACCAATCTGATGAAGGAAAGTCATCAATTGAGGATCCTTCTGTCTACATGTACCAACTTCACAACCAACATTAGCCATTAGATATATTTTTTTCGTGATATCTTTATTTTTAATGATAGAAACACTTCACAATTATGAAAAAAAATTGGGCCAGCCATGGTGGTACACACATTCAATCCCAGCATTCTGGGAAATGGAGGCAGGTGGATCTCTGTGAGTTTGAGGCCAGCTTGGTTTACATAGTGAGTTCCAGGACAGTCAGAGCTAGGTAGAAACCCTGCTTCCAAAAGAAAGGAAGAAAAGAAGGAAAGAAGAGTGGAAGGAAAGCAAGCAAACAAGCAAGCAGATTGGCAGTATTGGGTCCATTGCAGAACCCAGGAGAGGGAAAAGAAAAAAATGGAGGAGACTGGAGGCAGAAGGAGGGTATCACAACAATGAGGACATCTTGATGTTTGGTTGGTTGTTTGATTAATATACTGCAAAGTTAAAGCTGTGTTGTAGTCTGTGTTATGAGCTAATGTGTATTTTGGAGTCAGGAAAACACTACCCAACTCAGATATAGAATAGTCCTAGTACTGCCTCCAAGTAATTCATGCCTGACCCTCGTAATCAAGCTCTCTTCCATCCAGGCCCTGATTGACTTCCACTGATGACATTTTCAGTTTTGATTTTACTTTAATGTTATAGTTCCTTCCTGTTGCTGTGACAAAATATTTTGACAAACAACAAGCTACAGGAGAAATAGTTTATTTTAGCATACAATTTCATCTTATGACCCATAACTTCATGGGTAAGAGTTTGAAGCAAGTTGTATCAAATCCACTGTCAAGAGCAGCGAGAAATAAATAAATAAATAAATACATGCTAAATGCTAAATTAGATTTCTCTAATTAGATTTGCCCAGAGCTCTAAACTAGGACATGGTACCACCCACTTTTAGGCTTTCTATATCACTTTTAGGATCTTCCTATATCAATTAAGGCAATCCAAACAATCCCCAAAGACATGCCTAATCCCTCATTAAGATTTTCATCCCACATGATTCAAGACTGTGTTAAGTTGATCATCATAACAAGCACATGCACTGTCATAGAAATGGAACTGTGTTGTAGCTTACATTTTGAGAGCAGATTTTTCTACCTCACTCAGCAAAATGGCTTTCAGATACGTTCACATTATTCTCATATTAACCATTTATTTCTTTCCAGTTTTTATGAACTATTTTTTTAATGTTTGGACTTGTATAAGAATTTGCATACAGGTGTTTGTGTGAGTTTGAGCTTATATAAAGAAGTTATACAGTATAACATCTTTAGAGTTAATACTTCAGCGTGACACAAAAATATCGTCATTTTTTTTGCTCTATTCTTTGTACATTTGTTATTATAGACAAATATCAAAATGTTTTTAGGTTTCACACTCATGTTTGCAGAATGCATACAGGCTTCACATGTGATAAAATATGAATGTTTTTTACTTATCGACCACGAATGTGCTATAGAACTGTGTGGCTACTCATATAGAATTCACTGTGAGCCATAACTTCTAGACTGTAAGAGGTACCACTTGCAGAGCTTAAGTCACTGCTAGAATCTTCTCTGTTGGACAGATTGCCATCATTTTTGTGATCCAATAGACTATAGAATGGAATCAGTAATAAAGTTCTTATAAAGCACCTCTTTTATAAACCGTCAAAGCTAACAGTTCCCACTGACTCTTCAGCTGCCTTCTGGTCTGTTCTTGGGATTCCAGCAGTATGCTTCAGGCTTGTGTCCTTGGCTGACTCCCCCATTAACTCACAATCGTGTAAATTAGAAGTTTTCTGCCTTTAGTTAAGTTTAGCTGTCTAGACAGCATGGTGTCGAAGCTCACACAGGTCTAAACAAATGCTAAAATCAGAATTGTGATATTGCCCACCAATTATGTCTCTCCAGATTTAATCCCGTAGAAACCAAATGCAGAGTATAAAAATGGAAATAACATTTTACAGATAATATTTTGGCCAAACATAATAAGGATAAAGTTAGCTCCGAGGCGACACATGACTTCCCTCTGACTATCTCAGCACCATTTATTGTCTGATATATTATGAATATGTGATTAGTTACATTTTTTCATACCCATTAAAGATGAGACTGAAAGATGTTTACTACACAAAACCAGAAAGGCACCAACAGAACAAAACTGCCCTGCCATTTATTTTAATTCAGGATCAAAAAATGTGTGGAAGGAAGAACACAGGGATACAGAAACAGAGAGAGAGGGAGGGAGGGAGAGAGAGGGGGGAAAGAAAGGAGAGAGAGAGAGAGAGAGAGAGAGAGAGAGAGAGAGGAAGAAGATGAAGATCAACAGGAAGAAGAAGATGAAGAGGAGGAAGAAGAACCCATTTGTGCTTTGGTTTTCAAAATTAGTCTGTATTTTTATGTAGTGAGGTCACAGAATAGAATTGATCTTACATGTAAAATTTTCAAAAATGAATACCTAGGGATGTGTGGGTTTTGAAATATGAAGGTTTGGAAAGAGTGTACATGTAATAGCACAGGCAAATAAAAAAATTGCTCAAGATAAAAACTTAAAAAGGATTCACAGAGAGAGGGGGACAGATAGAGACAGAGAGATAGAGAAACAGACAGAGACAGAGACAGACTGACAGACAGGGAGAGAGACCATAGATCAGTATCATTGATGAACACAGACACAAAAATCCTCAACAAAAGACTTTAAAATTGAATTCAAGAGCTCATTAAAAATGCTCTATCATAATCACGTTAGTTTCATCCCAGGGATATGTGATTCAATACATGTAAGCCAATAAGTGTAATCTAGCATATAAATAGAATCAGAGGTCATCAGTAGATACAGAAAAGCATTGGATAAAATCTAACAACCTGTATGTTAAAAATATTGAATAAATAATGTATACAATGACCATATCTCAACATGATAAAGGCTGTATATGATAAATCTATAGCTAATATAACAGAATAGTGGGGAATAAAGCATCTTCTCTAAGGTCAGGAATAAGACGTGGGAGTCTGTTATAACCACTCATATTCAATGTAGTGCTAAGAGTTTTAGCCTAAACAGACAAGAAAAATAAATGAAAAGCATGCAATTAGGAAAGGAAGATGTCAAATTATCTTCATTTAGATGCTATGAATTTATGTATAGGCAAGCCTAAAGTCTCCACCAAAGACTATTAGGACTGATAAACAAATTCAGTAAAATGGGATACAAAACCAATACACAAACACCAGTAGCTCTCTATGACCCAAGAATGAACTCATAACAAAAGAAAGTGGGAAAAACAATTAAAAATATCCACCAAAAATAACAAAATTTAATACCTAGAAAATCCTAAGTGTTTAAAAAGCTTCTATAATAACTGTGATCAGACTCTGGAGAAAGAAAATTAAGACACTAAAAGTTGGTATAAATATGGTGTTTGCAGACTGTAAGAATTACTGCTATTAAAGTAGCCATACGACTCAAAGTGATGTGCAGATTTAAAGAACTTGCTGTCAAAATACCAGTAACATTCCTCATAAGTCTAGGAAAACCAATCAGTTTGTGAGGAAGCACAAAAAAGTCCAATTAGCTAAAGTACTTTAAAGTATTACTTTATTTAAAGTATATCCATCTGAAATCCTGCAATTCTGCAACTGTTAGACAAAAGCATTTCAAGGTATTATCGCAGCTACCAATTTGTAAGTTTTCAAAGGCACTGAAACCAGAGCAAGGATAGACAGACAGATATCAACAAGATCAAAAGGTCTGGACAGCAAAGAAAATAAGTGGCAGAGTGAGGAGAGGTGAAAAGATCTACAAATTCAGAGAAAAATCTTGGCCAGCTGCTCATTTAACAGAAGATTTACTCCACAATAGGAAAGAGCTAAAAGCACTAGCCAAACAAGTAATTCAATAGAAAGTAGGCAAATGATCTGAGTGGACACTTCTTAAAGGAAGAAATGCAAATGATCTATAACTACATGAAAAACTACTTAAAATCTCTGGCCATCAGGAAAATGCAAATAAAACTTACAATGAGTTTCTTTATCACCCCAACAAGGTACTCAAGGAAGGCAGAGCAACGTTCATAATAGGGGCTCTCAAATCTGTGTATTCTTGGGTGGGAAACAGCAGGGTCTGGGAAGACTGCTGTGGTTCCCAGTCTCCTGTGTACCCAGGTGCTACCAGCATACCACTGGGAGTTGGAAACAGGGATTTACAGGTCCACACTTCCTCTCAGGCTATGTGCCAGGCAGGAAGGGGAAACAGAGTCCAGGTCATGGCAGAACCTGGTTTGGTTCCAAGTGAGTGCCGAGAGAATGGAGGGACTGGGAAAAAGAAGACTTTCTCTGGGAGACTTAGGTGTAGCTTTTTACCACAAAGGCCTTTCCTGCAGTGATCCTTGGTGAAGGAGAATGTTCTTGCTTACCCAAACCATCTTATTTGATGGCATAAGTAAATGCATAAACTTAATCAAGGTAAACCAGGAATTAAATACCTTTTGTAGGAAGGAATACCCAGGAAGAAAAGCTTATTGGCATGGAGAACCAAGTTTTTATGCTACATGACTGATTGCCATGGTCCTCTTAGTGGGGTGTCATGATTATGTGTTCCAGATCAGGTAGTTTGGCAGGGAGCTGGGTCCACTCCTGCCTTTCTCAATTCTGAGATTTCCCCTGGGTCTGAGCCTGCTCAGCTGTACCAGTTCTTTTGTCTGGTGGCATGGTCCATTTGCCCCACAGTCATCTGAGAGGCTTCACCCAGCAATTGATGGAAACAGATGTTCCACCAGTCATTAAGTGGAACTTGGGGTTGGGGATCCTGGGATAGAAGGGGAGGTAGGATTAAAGGAGCCAAAGGGGCTGAGGACACCACAAGAAAACCTACAGAATCAACTAACCTGGGCTCACAGGGACTCAGAGAGACTGAGATGCTAACGAACCAGGGAGCATGAACAGGGTGAACCTAGGCCCTCTGCACGTATGTAAGAGTTATGCAGCTGAGGATTCATATGGGACTCCTAAAGCAGGGGTAGGGGCTGTCTCTGACTACATTACCTGCCTTTGGATCCCTTTCCCCTAACTGGGCTTCCTTGTCTAGCCTTAATAGAAGAAGATGTATCTAATTTTATTGCAATTTAATATGCCAAGGTTGGTTAACATCCATCAGAAACTTCCTTTTTCGGAGAAGTGGAGAAGGAGTACATGTTGGGGAGGGGATGAGAACGGAGAGGGACTGGGAGTGGAGGAGGGAGGGGGATCAGAGATCCAGATATAAAGTAAATAAATGACTTAATCGATAAATTATTGATTTATACAGACAAAAACTTTTCATCTCTTTACTTTTATTTTATTCTATTTTTCTATCTAAAATTACTTTCTTAGAGATACCATACATTGAGTTTGACTTTCCATTGTGACATTCTTGACTTTTAATTATTATATTTAGATTGCCTGCATTCGAAACAATATAGTTAGGTTAATATTTTCCCTGTTTCTAACTTTAAAAACAAATTTTCTTTTTTTTCCTCTGCCTTCTGTGATTCTAATTTAGCTGTTTACACAATTTCATTTTTCTTTCTTCTCCCAGCATATAATTATTTTCTGGAGTTAGTGGCATGCCTGGTGTCTACAGTACACATTGGAATTAGTGGCATGCCTGGTGTCTACAGTACACATTGGAATTAGTGGCGTGCCTAGTGTCTACAGTACACATTGGAATTAGTGGCGTGCCTGGTGTCTACAGCACACATTTATAACCAGTCTAAGTCTACTTTCAACAATGCCTACCTGCTTCCCAGGTAACGCAAGTAACAGAAGTAAGTGTTCCCAGATCTTCTCTGTGTTTGTAAGGTGTATGCCTACGTTATAACCACCTACTGTTATCATATGCAGTCTTTGCTGTTGCTAATGCTACTATTATTACTTTAACAGGAACCCTGCAGTGAGTTCAGAAGACATTAAATTGTGACTCTGTGTTAGAGAATAGTGTGACTCTATGTTAAAACCGTGTGGTGTGAACACTAGGACTGGAAGGAGGGGTATAGAATTTTCCCCTTGTTGCTGATGAGGGCTTGGTGATTAGCTATTCTCTCTAGGTTCAGATAGCAGCTTCTAACTTTTCCATCATTTTGTAGACATTGGTAACTCTCAAGCTATTGTCGGTAGAATTATCTTATTAGGAGGACTGAATTTTATCTGTAACTGTTATTTTTCTTTTCTAAAGAGATGCTGTGGACATGAAAAAATAATAGCAGGAATTGAAAAGTAGCATTTGTATGTAACATTAGTCATGGACCTGTATGGACTTATGATTCTAGAGGATTAGAGTTCATAATGTCTGAACAAAGGCAAGGCAGCAGCAGGAATTGCTGAGAGCTTACATCTTGATCAGAAAGTAGGCTACGGAGAGGGCACACAGGGAATGGCATGAGGTTTCCAAAACTCAAATAGCTCTCAGTGACACATTTCCTCCAACAAAGCCACATCTCCTAATCCTTCCATAACAGTCCCACCAATTGAGAAACAAGCATGGCCTATGGAGACCATACTCATTCAAACTATCAGGTATGTTAATTTCAAGTTCTGTGTCAATATACAATTTATCTGAAATAGTATTTAAAGTAGTCCAGGCTCGTCCTCAATTTGCTATGTAGCTGAAGATGATCTTGAACTTCTTATTCTTCTACCTCCCTGTCCTGAGTCCTGGGATTACAGGAGCCCAGTTTATATGGTACTCAGATCTGAACCCAGGGCTTCAGCAAAACTATTATCTAATACTTTGTGGCAAATAATTAATGAGGAAAAAGGAAATAAGCCTAACTTCACTTTCTTAGATAACTTAAAAAAATCACTAGTTTTGGAGGTTACACATGTCTTAGTGTTACTATTGCTGTGATGAAACACTGTGACCAAAAGCAACTTGGGGAGGAAAGGGTTTATTTGGCTTATGCCTCCACTACAGTGTTCATTACTGAAATAAATCAGGACAGGAACTCAAGCAGGGCAGGAACCTGGAGGCAGGAGATGATACAAAGGCAAAGGAGAGGTGCTTGCCATACTGGCTTGCTCCTCATGGCTTGCTCAGCCTGCTTTCTTATAGAACCCAAGACTACCAGCCCAGGGATGACACCATGTACAATGGGCTGTGCTTTTCCCATTCATCACTAGTTGAGAAAACGCCCCAAAAAGCTTCCCTGCAACTCAGTTTTATGGAAGCATTTTCTCCATTGAGGTTTCCTCCTCTTAGATGACTCTAGCCAGAGACTGTTTTACTCTCTCCTCTAGATGACATAAAACTAGCTAGCTACATAGCTACACAATACGTTATTAGCTTACCACTAGCTTTGCTGTAGATAACGCCTCCAATGTGTGGGTAATGATAAGCAGTTACTTGGAGTAATTTTCAGGGACTTGGAGGCCCTTGCTTGAGGCAGTTTTGCCGCTAACCCTTGGGACTGTAAATGTCAAATGGGTTAGTATCTTTTCTGTTATATGTCATTTGCCACTTGCTGCTTAATCTTTTGGTCAGATCCCTCTGAGACCTGCAAATGGGCATGCTAATCATACAAGCTGTGTTTTGTTTCTTAACTGGACTTGCCTAGTTCCTTCTTACTTCAAGGTTAAAGATGCCATGCTAAGAAATACCAAACTGTAAAAGGAGGAAGAAAAGGTTAGCACTCAGGTTCCTAGAAGATCACTACCCACTCAAGGAAATTTCACTTCTGAGTCATTGACTTTCTCAGCTAATAACAGAATTTGACCCTTTTATTGGATACAATATATGATTGTGGTTCTGAAGTTTGATTTAGTCTATATAGACTGTTTTTTTTCCTGACCTTTTAGTGTGCTTTGTATTATTTTGGCTGAAAGTAGGGTGAGGTATATGCTAAATCTAGTAATAAGCTTTTAGTGTGAGGTTCAAATTAAGGTTTAAGATCTTCTAGGTCTTAAAGTCTAGGCAGTCAGCTTTGTTGGATATTTCCTCTAACTGTAGTAATAGAGGCCTGTGCTTGTTTCTTTTCTTGTCTTTGAGCCTCCCTGAGAACTTCTTAAACAGGAGTTGTGTCTTATGTAGTCCTCGATTGTAAACTAAGGTGACACTGGAGCTTGTTGACATGGTGGTGTGGGGGAATGGAGGAGAGGAGAGGATCTGAGCTCTGTTAATACCACCGTATGGTGGAGGGAAAGGCCTAAGTACCTGAGCCACACAAGTTGATTCCAACTGCTATTCTTTGCATGTTGTTTATGTAGTTAGAGGATGGCGCTTTACTCCATGTCCTTGAGTTTTCTGATTCATCTATTAAAAAAAAATAACAACTAATGACTTTTAATTTGTCTGTCTGTGAGGAAAGGGACAAAATACTATGGTTTTTTTTTTCCTACTCACTTTTGAAATTTAAATATAAGTTTGCTCTTGTGGCATAAGACTGTATATCCGAATTCCAGCATTGTCTAGAGATAAAGGTAGAGAGAAATTTGTGACCTACAATGGGTAAGAAGAAAATGGAACTACTTACAAATCAGTGGCTCTCACGAATACAGTGTGGGGGTTTTAGTCAGAGAGCCTGTAGGCAGGAAAACACTTCAGCTAAGAAACCCATTTCTGAGCATTCTCACATTAAGATCATAGCTCAAGAAGAAAAATGGAATACACATTCTAGGGCTTAGTGCAAGGTCATAGAATACATGTTTGAAAGTTTAAAAGATGGGTGGGGACTGGGGAGATAGCTCAGTAGATAAATCTGAGTCTGGACCCCAACTCTCATGTAAAAAGTCAAGCATGGTGGTGCATACACTAATCCCATCACAGGGAGACAGAGACAGGATAAGCCTGATGGCTCACTTGAGAGCTAGCATAGTTAATTGGTGAGCTCTAGATTCAATGAGAGCCTCTGTCTCAAAAAAAAAAAAAAAGGTGAAGAGCAGAGGAGAAAGACCTCCAGTGTC
>JANHMN010000010.1:32971518-33013467 GCA_030674055.1 Rhabdomys pumilio
AGAAGAAGAAGAAGAAGAAGAAGAAGAAGAAGAAGAAGAAGAAGAAGGAGGAGGAGGAGGAGGAGGAGGAGGAGGAGGAGAAAAGAAATGAAGAAGAAAAATGAAATGAAGAAGAAAAAGAAGAGAAGAAAATAAGAAATGAAGAGAAGAGGAGAAGAAGGAAGAAAAAGAGGATAGGGCAGGAGGAAGAAAAACAAGTCTAATTTCTGACTCAATAGAGCATGGTCAAACACTGGTGGCCAGCCTCTTAAAAAATGCTGAATCCTTCCCCACCTAAATCCCTACCAGAAGCCACTGATTGTGGAGAGTTACACTTCAGCATTTTTATCACAATTTTAAAGAGTTTTCTTTGGTGACTTTCTGTCTGAGCTGTTGTTTTGGGGAGGTGCAGTGGGATAGATGTAGGGGTTGTCACAAGAACCTTCTGTGTTCCTCTTTCTCAACTGTGAGTCTGTAGCCATCAATATGATGACAAATGTAGTTTCCTTGCCCATTGCAGTTAGTAGGAATATGAATCGCAGATCTACACGTGATTCTGATTGTGCAGACTACAGGGACCACAGACATCCACATAATCTCTGGTGTCAGTATATATCCTGAACATCAGCATACTCTCCAGTGTCAGTCTGACCACAGTCATCAACATGGCACTCTACTGTAGTAGGAACATGTACCCAGACATGGCCCTCTATAGCAGTATGAACCCAGACATTCCCATGGCCTCAGGTGGCAGCCCAAGCCACTCCCATCAATATGGCCCACATAGGCAGCACAGATCATGGACATAAACATGAATTTAGGCTGTACAACAGACTACAGATACCCATGTGATCTTCAGTAGTAACCCAGGCCACAGACTACAAAGCCAGACATGACCCTCAGTGGCAGCACAGTATCTACTGTGCTGGATATCAACATGGCTTTTGGTGGTAACATGAGTCATGGGTATCAACACAGACCTCAGCTGCAGTAAAACCATGGACCAAGACATGGCCCTCTGAGACAACACTGACCCAGTCATCACGATGGCCCTAGGTAGCAGAGCAGTCCACTAACATTAGTACGGCCTTGGCAACAACATGGAACTAGACATGAGCATGGACTCAGCCATCAGCCTGCAACCAAGGATATCTGTGTGGCTTTCAATGGTACCTTAGGCCATTGGTACCTCAGGGCTCCTGGCTGCTATAGGACTTCAGACATCTACATGAAACTCTGGCTTCAATATGGCCTGGGACAGCAGACCTTAGATACATAAGTGTGCTTCAGGCACAGCATGGAACCTAGAGGTCTTTCAAGGAGGTCTACTCCAGAAAAGAATCCATTCTTTATCTTGGACATTCTGTCCTTGCTCAGGGTCATTGTGAGGCTGAGCAGAGTGTTCAGGGGCTGAGCTGGAGTGTGAGCTTCAGGTTGCTGTACAGCACTCTGTAGGCCTGGCTCAGCCATGACATGTTCCTCCATCCACCCCAGGCTCCTCTCACCCCTATCACTGCTGCTGTGCCTCTAGTTCCATCTCTACTGTTTGCTCACTGCTCCCAGTTCTCCACTGCATATACGTTTGTCACAGTGGCATTGGAAAATGTATTGTGTCATAGACCATATAATATATACGAGCCTGGCCCATCACTGAGACTTATTTCAGATACCCTGCTGTTACCAGAGTTATGGTGATCCTGCAGTTCTGGTTCTGCAGAACTGGCTCCTTCACACTTCCAGCATCTGTAGATGGGGTAAATGTTGGAGTAGACTGGCCCAAAAGTACTGGATCTGGGCATAGGTGGTAGCTGAGTTGGTCAGGCCTGTGACCTGGTGGGGCCAAGACCAGCTTCTGCAGCAGTCCATCAAGGCCCAAATATGTAATTTGTATATATGTAACTTACCCAAATACATATATATATGTATATATAGTGTGTATATATGTATATATATACATATATATACACACATATATATGTATATGTGATATACATATATATGTATATGTGATATGTATGATATATGTGTATATACATATACATATATACATATATATGATATATGTGTATATATACATATACACATACATATATATACATGTATATATATCATATATATATGATATTAGTTCTCTAATGGATGTGTGTAATTGGTAAAATCCCATTCTGTAGGCTGCTGCTGCTTTGGCCAAATAACAGTGTCCTTTGCAATGCAGAAGCTTTTTAGTTTCATGAGGTCCCATTTATTAATCGTTGATCTTAGTTCCTGTGCTAACAATGTTCAGTTCAGAAAGGTTTTTCTCTTTGCCAATGAGTTCAGGCTATTTCTCCCTTTCATGTCTACTCTCTCACTTTACTTTTATAAAGTGTGCTCAGTTTTATGTTGAGATCTTTGACCCACTTAGGGCTGAGTCTCGTGTGGGGTGATTGATAAGTCTGGGCCTATTTGCATTGTTACTCTCAGAAGTCCAGTTGAGCAGCCATCATTTGTTGAAGGTGCTCTTCCCCCAGTGTGGGTTTCTGTCTTCTTTATCAAAATATCAGGTGTATGGGCATGTGACATTTATATCTGAGCCTTCGATTTGCTTCCATTGATCAACATGTCTATTCTTGTGCTAATACCATGGTATTTTTAATACTATAAATTGAAATCAAGGATAGTGATACCTCCTGCAGTTCTTTTACTATTCAGGATGTTTTAGTTATTGTGGGTTTTTTGTATTTCATATGATGCTAGAAATTGCCCTTTCGAGATCTGTGTGGAGATTGCATTGACTCTGTAGATTGCTTTTAGTCGGAGGGCCATTTTTATTAATGTTAATCCTACCAATCCATGACCACGGGAAATCTTTCTATCTTCTGGTATCTTCTTTAGTTTCTTTCTTCAATATTTTGAAATTGGTTTTGTTTTTTGTTTGTTTGTTTTATCATATACAGCTTTCACTTGCTTGGTTAGAGTTACCCACACAATATTTCTTATTATTTCAGGCTATTGTGAAAGGTATTATTTTCCTAATTTCTTTCTCAATCCAGTTGTCATTTGTATTTAGGAGGGCTACTAATTTTTGCAAGTTAATTTTGTATCCAGCTACTTTGATAAAAGTGTTTATCAGCTGGAAGAATTCTCTGGTAGAATGTTTAGGACCACTTACATATACTATTACATTATATTATATCATTTGCAAATACAGATATTTTTACTACTTCCCTTCCAATTTGTATCCTCTTGATCTCTTTTAGTTGTCTTATTGTTCTAGTTAAAACTTCAAGTACTTTACTGAATAATGGAGAGAGGGACACTCTGGTCAGCTGAGCTGCTAAGCAGAGATTCTTGGCCCGTTTGAACTGCCGGTAAATTATGCAGATTGCTCCAGGGCCACAGGGTTTGTGATTTTAGTGGGATTGCTTTGACTGTCTCTCCATTTAAGTTGATATTGACTATGGGCTTGCTGTAAACTGAGTGTCAAATGATATACACACTAGAGATGGAAATAGCATACAAATGGGTGTTTCTTTCATAATGGGTTTTAAAATGGTCAATGTTATTATTAGCTCATACTTTGGAGTCCAAGGAGATCAGTCATAGGACATGAGAAGGTATTCTTCAGCCCCAAAGATACCCTTTCACTTATATTTCTCCCTCCTGTCTCCCCGCCCCTCTGATTGCAAGTGTCACACTACCCACCTGTGGGCTTCAGAATATAAAAGCCGATGTAGAGGGACCCTGCCCTCTCTGCCAGAGCTGCTCATCTTTATTCAAACTTCCAAGGTAGATGTTTCCCAAACCCCAAATGTGAAACTACTGGCAACCAGGACTTCAATTTCTCTTAACTAACTAGACCTCCTCTGAAGCCTTTTATGTTCAGATCTCTATCCCAAGATGGAAGCCACAGTTTCTGGCCTACTGGCAGCCCACAACGAGGCTGTCTTTCACCTTCTTTGTACAGTTGTTTCCTCCCAATGGAAATATTCCCTCCCTCAGAAGGAGGACAATCATGAAACTCAGGAGGAAACAAACTTCACAAGTCTAGAAAAGTTGAAATATGATCTATATTCCCCTCTTGCTAACTTACAGACATCATAAATATTTGTGGCGGGGGGTGGTGTGTGTGTGGCGGGGAGCAGGGAGGGGTGGGGTCAGGGGACACTCTGATCAGCTGAGTTGCTAAGCAGAGATTCTTGGCCCAGTTCAACTGCTGGTAAGTTAGATTGCTCCAGGGCTGCAGGGTTTGTGAGTCATCAGTCTGTTAGGATGGGCTTTTGGGTGATGCAATTACTTTTGAGTCATCCTTGTTCCTTTAAGTAACCCTTTACCCACATTCCTGTCAGCAACCTCAATAATAATAATAATAATAATAATAATAATAATAATAATAATAATAACCCTCACTAGTTCACTAAGTTAGACTTTGATAGAGTAGTTACTTTGGTCTATTTTAGGTTCCCTATACCAGGTGTGTGGTGTGTATATGTGTGTGTGTGTGTTTGTGTGTATGTGTGTGTGTGTGTGTGTGTGTGTGTGTGTGTGTGTGGTGTCTCCCCAGAAAAATTCCCACACAATCACCCTCCCCTCTAGACCACAAGATTAAAATGCCTTCTTGGGTCCATGGCTGGCCTTGAGTGCTTCTGTCCTATTGGCTCTGTTAGGGTGACTATGAGCTGACTCAAGAGTTCAGCACTGTTCATTGGTTTCAGGAGAACTTGTGAACAAAAGGTTTGGAATATCTGCCAAGTTCTCATAGAAGCCGGATGACGCAGTGGAACCAGTGAGTCAGCTCCCAAGAAGATGCTCCTCCACTGGCTCAGGCCTCCTTTCCAGCAGTGCAGGGTCAGCTTGGGACGTGCTACCCAACTTCCTTGCCTGTCTTGTTAGGAGTTGAGCAACACCTCCCCAGTGCCTTTGAGCAGGATGTCTCAACCTAATTTGTCAATCTGTAACTAAATGGTTGGGTTCATATCTTTGTGAGTGTTGAACCCAAAACAAACACAGCCAAGAAATAAAAGAACTGAGAGAGATTTACTATCTACTGGAGGTAAGAGGAGCAAATGAATTATTTACAAGACAATGACCACCTTGAACAAAGGAAGCCTGAGAGAAGCCTGTATATAGTAAATAAAAAAGCACTTGAGAGGTGAATGCATTCCTGAGCATGCTCGGATAAGAACTGCATTCTTAAGCCTGCTCAGTTTAAGTTGATAGCTCCAAAAGGAAAGATGGCAGACATAATTTTGAGGATATAGTTGAAGATTATGGAACACATGTTTGAGAGGTTAAAACAGTAGGCAAGAACACATCTGGACCTCCCTTTGGGCTTATCTCATGTCATAAAATTGATGCTCAAGGAACACCTCTGGATATGTTCAGTGTTTTCCAAATATTTTAACTGAGATCGAGTAGAGGAGAGTCACCTCTAGAGATGCCCACCCTTCTTAGTGGTTAAAGCTTCTTGAAGTTGTCACCATCACTAGGAGACACATGATTCTGCTAGTCCAATTAGTCAACCTCTCTTCCCATTCCCCAAACCTGACAACTAATGTGTCTTAAAACTTTTTGTTGTCTTGGAGAAGAGATGGAGACAGGCTTTTGCTATGTAGCTTAGAGAGCCTGGGGACTGGGCCTGGGTTAGTAGACCAGGCTTTCCTTGAACTTGTAGTCTCCTTTCTCTGCCTCTAAAGTGCCAGGATTATAGGTGTGTGCCTACATGTCCAGTGGTTTACATCTTTTAAAAGAACCGTTGTGAGATAAGGGGGACATTAATTGTTAGCAAAGAATTACAATAACAATATTGTTAGCAAAGAGTTGGTCGAAAAGAAATCATCTGTTTCCATCTGTCTGTGTGCTTTCAGACTAGAATGGCCAAGATGCATGGTGGAGGCACAGGCTGTGTGGTAATTTTGTCACTCTGTACTGTGGCTTGGCATGAGGCTATCACTCAAGATGCTGCTAGAATTCACGAGTGTGTCAAATGATATATGGTGATATCCCTCCTGCCTCCCCATTCTTCCTCATCCCTCTTTTCCTCTCCCTCCTATCTCTCTCATCTCTCTGATGATGTTCTCCCTACCATCCTTTTATTTTATTTTGTTTTTGTTTTTTTGTTTTGTTTTACTGGTTACTTATTAATGAAATAAGTAAATCTATTAAGGCATCAAGGAAAGATGAAAAAGGAGAAATGTACATTTACATTCTCAGATACAAGGGAGTATAAACTGCTTCGTGATTGTTACTCACAGTAGCACTGTGTAAAACCCCATGGTATCTATCAACATAACTAGACTAAATAATTGTGCCAAAGTTTCCTGCTCATGGGAAAGGAATGATTAGGAAATTTTAAAACAGATTTCTCTTTATGGCCAAATTTCTTCACAAAAATAAAAAGTTTGCAACCAAAAAAATTGGGAGTAGTTCTTCACTAGCCAAGCAAGGAAAGCTATTTGACAACAGCAAGTTGACTAAACTCCATTGACTGCAGCAGCTACAGAGCTGTCAGGAGAAAACAAGCTTGACAAAACTTCTCCTAGGGAGGATTGTAGGGTTAGTAAGGTCCCCCAAATCTGCTCTGCCACAGGGCTTGGGCTGCTCAGGGAGACAGGACATGGGAAGTTTTGACTGCGCTAACCCCACACCATCCCCGTGTAGGTGTTGGGCTGTAGGGAAGCCTTGGGACACAGCTCTAGGGGTGGGGGAAGCTCAGTCTGAGGTCCTGGGAACAGCTGGAGCTGGCTAGGGGGTCCTGTATCTGCAGGGAAGCCAGGGACATCTGGTTCTCAGGCTCTTGGGCACCCAGGCACCACTGGAAACTGCAGAAGAGCTGAGAACAGAGTGGGGGTCTGCGGGCTGCATCTGCTGGGATGAGAGTCCTTGGCTTTGCTGGCAGGCATCTGGCTTGGCTTGGTGGTTGTGGCTGGCAGCAGCAGAGAGGCCTGGTACAGGGGATTAGGTGGCCCGCCCTTTAGGTAAAAGCCTTCTCCATTGCTCCCCACAGTGGATCCCGATGAAAAGAGACAGTCCACAGTTTTAAGACATTTATTGTCATGGCAGAAAGTAGATGAGTAAAATGGTACCCCACTTCTCAAGGTGGGCCTGAGGTTAAATATCTTTTGCAGGGAGAAGAGTCTGGGAAGGAAGGCTTAATTGACTAAGCCCTTCAGGCCTTTAGGTACCTCATTACAATGGTGATCTGTCTTGAGGCTATGTGACCTGTGGTCACATTCTCTACCTGTGGATAGGCTTGGGATTTTGCCCTTATGTGACTGATGGCCACAAATCTATGGAGGGCTGCTGCCTTGTGTCAGGAGCCTAGTGTCTGGAAACCAGGCAAAACACCTGCTGTTCCTTCAGGGTCACCTGAAGGGTTTCTAACTTTAACTCAACCAGGAACCAGGTGGCCTTTCACGGTCCTACAGAGGACAGCTGTTGGGCATTGAGGACATAGATCACAGCATTGATAGTAATTAAGAGAAAAGACAAGTGACTTAGAGTGACTGTCATTTCTTGACCAGCTCATAGACTCTACTGAAATTGCCCACTTTGTATCTATTTGGAGACTTGGAGCTAATTTAGAAGTTATTAAAGAGTTGGCATATATAAATAGCCTGCACAGAGCAACTAGAAGTAAGAATATATTCAAAGAAATTGAAAAAAAAACAACAATGAATTTAGTACAACCTGAGGTGGAATATACTCTGCCAAACTCAGTGGCAGTAGACATACATGAGACAGTGAAAACCTGTGGTGGGTGAATTCGTAAATCTGGAAACAATTTAAGATGTTTAGAGCCTGTGTTTTTTTATGATGTTAGCAGATAGTCTCCCATGTGCTATTGATTCAATATGTACTGTACTGAAATGATTCATGCTTAATGTCCATGGACACATCCATAGCTAGGTCTATGGATTTTTATTATTAAGCATGTGATGAAACTGAAGTTGGACTGTGATGTTTTGATTTCAGGATTAAGACGATCTGTTTTGAGAACTGTCTTCAGCCATGACTAATCCTGAAAACCTCTGGAAATTAGGTTTGATGCAGGCTTGCTAGCATTTCCTTATGAGTCCTACCTGAAACTACAAGTCGAATTAGTATTCTCGTGACAAACTTAGGCTGTGGTAAAGTCATTACAACAATTACAGTCATTTGAATGTTTGGATGAGTTCTTTATTTCCAGTGTTGCCAATGGAGAATTTTTTTTTTTTTAAAAAAGGTGGAATCTGCTTTCAATCAGAAACCTGCATACAGGTTTGTAGTGTGGTATATAGAGATCATGGGTTAGTCTTTGTTTTTGTTTAGTTGTCTGTATGTTGGTTCTCACTACAGAGGCAAAGGAAAGTTCCCTTGTTCAAAATTCCTTTTAATTAAAAAAATTGCAGTGCTTTCAATTAAACTTGAATTTGAAGTTATCTACAATTTGATGCTGAGCTAAAAGATATATATTGAGAGAGGAATTTAACAGAGTTCTGTACATGCCTTTTGCACAATCAAAATACTCAATTAAAATGTGCTTAAAATTTACATCAGTGCTTAGTGTTACTTATTTGTGGAAGGTCTTCTCAGTGATGAACTGATTATTCACCATTGAACTGAATTTCTCATTGATGTGACATCTCATTGCTGATAACATTAACAGATGTTAGTGATAACCACATTTGATCCCCACTTGGGTGACATACTGTCTGTTTCTCAGAAAAATGTACTCTCTCATTACTATGCCTATATATTTTAAAAGCAGCACTTGGTTATTGAATTTTAAAGTTTGTCAGAAAAAAAAAAACAAACAAATAAACCAAAAATCTGTGTGCTTTTTAGTCTGGGAATTCAAAACCATTGACTATCCTACAGTACTTTCTAATTCCTGATTCATACATCTCTTGATTGCTTATGTTAGGAGACAACATAAATTTCTCAACCAAAGAAACACCAGGCACAGTTAATTGTGAATGTAGTTTTTGTCTTGGAGGCTTACTGCCAAATAAGCTTACCCTTTCTAGTTCTTTCTAAACTCTGGTTGGCTGCTTTAACTCAGGTGTTTTGGCTCAAAATTTCTCTCCAAGATGACTGATTCAAACTGGCTTCTCTCAACTTCTCACTGAATTGCTCTGCTTGTCCTCAAACTAATTCTGACAATCTGTTCACCTGCAAACTGTCTCTGTAAAACTGTCACAGCCTCTCTCTCTCTCTCTCTCTCTCTCTCTCTCTCTCTCTCTCTCAGCCTCTCTTTCCTGTGCTGTTCTTGTTAGAGTTTGGTGTATCCTCTCTCTGACTCATTCTGTCAAATCCTTCTTTGATTTGTCACTTTGTCTGTCCCTCAATTAGACTTCACTTTCAAGCATGCTTCCTTCTACAAACTAGCCTTACTTTCATTGTTAGGGATTAAAGATGTATACTAAAGGCATGTCTATATTCCACCCAGACCACATAGACTCAAATTACAATGTGCTTGTAAATTTACATCAGTGCTTAGTGTTACTTATTTACAAGATCTGTCTTGTAAATAAATATCCAAGATCTTTGGATGTAATCCCTGCTAGATCTGTCAGAGGACCCATGTTGCTAGATTAGAATTCCTCTACAGTCAATAATCTGCAAAGACCCTTGTACTTTATAAATAGAACAAAGAAAGCTCTTAGGGGTGGACCAGCTTGTCATACTTCCTCTGTGCAAAATGTGGAACATGAACAAAATAATCTCATTACTTACACATCTGATTAGTTCCTCAGACTACCAAGACAAAACACCATAACTGACAGCTGAAGATGACTGAAAGTTATCTTTCCACAGTTCTGGAAACTGAAGGTCTGAAATTAAGCTGCTTTCAGGGCTATGCTTCCCCTGAAACTTCTAAGAAGCCTCTTTCTAGCCCTTTCCTGACTTCTGACAATCAATAGCACCTTTACCTTCCTTGATTTGCAGCTGTGTCATTCCATGCTCCACCTTCCTATGTGTCTCAAGGTCAACATTTCTGTCTATAAAGACACCAATCATGTTGGACTGAGTGCCCATCTTCACTCAATATGACATCATCTCAGTTTACCCTGATGTACCTACAATGACCCTCTTTCCAAAGCCAAGTATATGCTGAGGATGTAGGTGAACAAAGACTGTGAAGGGTGAACACTGTTTAGCTCATCATGACTCTTCAGTGAAAGGAGGAAATGCATAGAATGTTGCTCTACTGGAAAACTTCAGGACACAGAGTTGGCAAGATCTTAAGATTTTTTATAGATCACCAAGACAAGCCCAGTGTACTCAGTAGGAACCTTATCTAAGGGAGGCAAACGAGACAAAGGTAGAAGAATGAGATGGGCCCTTAGGTGCACAAGTTGGAGCCATATGTTTTATAGACGAAAGAAGCAACTAGACAAAGAATTCTGGTAACCTAGCCTCTGAAACAGGCAAGGAAATATATTGTCCCTTGGACCTTCCAACAAGAATATAGGTCTACTGGCACTGATTTTTGAAACAATAAGTTGTTTCAGATTTCTGATACCCCAAACCACATGTTGTTTCAAATTCCTAAGCTGACAGTAATATGGAATGTCAGTAGTAGGAAGCTAATACCCCTTAGTACTTGTGGATATTTGTTTTAGACCTCTATGGGTACCCAAATCTTTGGATGCTCGCGTGTCTTATCTACCTGGTAGTATTTATATATACTTTAACAAATCTTCCTGTGTACTTTGACCCATCTCTAGATTACTTATACTGTTATGTAAATAGTTTTGTACTGTATCAGTTTTGGAATAATGATACAAAAAAAGTGTGCCTGTATTCTATGTGAATGCAGTAATTTTTATGAGTGTTTGATCCTTAGTTGAACCTATGGTTGTGAAACCCATGTAGGAAGGAAAGTTGATTAGGCTAGTTTTCCGGTTGGTGGGTGAGACTGGAGAAAGACAGGAAGTGAGTCAAGAAGAGAAGGCAGTGCAAGAATGAGTGTCTTCTGCTTTAAATGAAATCTCAGAGTGAAAGCATATGTTTCTGCCCCATTACCACAATACGTTGCATAGTAGATGACTGTAAAGGCCAATAAGTTCTCACTCAGGAGTGGGATTCTAAATAAATATGATTGATGTTTGCAGAGAAGGAGTGGCTTTTTTTAATCAGAGAAGTGCATTTATAAGCAATTGTTCCGATTTAAAGCACTCTCAAGTAATCTTTGTTTCTTTAGTGTGTTTCTCCCCTCCCCCAATCAAGGTTACTCCTTTTCCTTCCAGAATACAAGAACACAGTATAAGTCAATCAGGGTGGTACAGACCTCTAATCCAAGCTACTCAGCAGGCCAGAGCAGGAGGATGACAATTTGAAAGCCTATCTGGACTACAGAGTGAGTACAAGACTAATGTGGACAACTTAATAAACGGGTGTCGGTATAGCTGAGTGAGTGTAGACTACTTGCCTTTTGCATGTACAAGCCCTTGGGTTTGATGCCTCATACCCAGAAAACAAAAGCAAACTAAAGCAATATAAATTTCCCCAAATTTTCCATATGGGAGCAGTTTAGGGACTACTTTGGTTTGAGAAACCATGAAACATTTGGAACTAAAAAAAAAAAAAAATGTTTGCTAGGTAGAAATCCTCCCCAAAGGAAAGAAAATATGATAGCCTAAAATTATTAAGAAAAAAAAAAGCAACTCCAAGCCAAGACAAAGAAGACAAAGACTCCTTGTTATCACTTAAGTCAGATTTGTCTAGGCTAAAAATAAATGATATGTTATCCAGTGAATTCTCTCATGATGGCAGACTTCTTAGAAAACACTAATGCTTGAGCCATTTCTAAGTAAGACTATACCCTTCCAAAGAGGGCAGAAAAGATCAGACATCCAGAAAGGACTTCAAAACAGCCTTAAGTTCTAAGTGCTTATATAAGAGTTAATAGAGAGAACTATTGGTATTCTTAACATAATTTTAGTTAGAAAACTACTTTAGAAAGAAAAGGAGATTCTAGATTTATGCTCCCAAAGGCTTGAATGGGGGCAGTGTTGATCTCAGCCCTAGCTGGTGAATGAGAGTTGAAAGATAGACCCATAAGGAGACTAAATTGATTTCTACTGTTTTTCCCCACAAGCTGGGTGGCTTACAACATCTGCCAGTCAGCTGAACATTAAATTACAATGACTAGAATCAGCTACTATGGAGCTGGCATCCTGAGGCTCAGCTTAGCAGTTTATAAAATGGCAGGTCATGCCAGGCTTTGCATATGTAGTTGGGATTTGGAGTGTGGGGGGATCGTGTAGATGTTCAGAATGGACTGTGATGTTGAAACAACAGCCTGCCATGAGTGAGTTACTTTTCTTACAGCGTTGATCAAATACCAAGCAAGAAACAACTTAGGAGAAGGATTGACTTTTGATTCATGGTGTGAGAAGACCGAAGGCCTTTGTGGTGGGGAAGGCATGGCAGCTGAGATGGTGGGAGCAGAAGGCTGTTTGCTAACATCATGGCTGACCAGCAAGCACTGAAGGGGAAATGCCAGCACTCCACGTTCTTTTTTGATTCAGTCCTGCACTCAACCCAGGGAGTGATGTTACCCACATCAGAGTGGTTCTCCTCTGGAAATGCCTACACAGAAACAGAAGAGGATATGCTTCACTAGCATCCTAAGCCTTTCTTAATCTAATCAAGTTGACAAGTGTATTTACTCATCATGGGACTCTGACCCTAGGCTTCATTAGCTAAAGTCAACGTCAGCCTCAAATCATTCCATGTAATTAAGGATGTAAATGGTTTTCTTAAGGTAGCACATAGCATTGTTCCTGTTCTTGTTTTTTTTTTTTTCTGGTCAGTGTTGGGATATCCCTCCGAGAAACGGCTGTTACTTAATAGCTGAACTAGCATCCAACATGGCTGCTATTGCCGAGTATTGTGACTAATTCTAGTTCTGCTCCAACAACTATCGAGCAAAAGTGGGTCAGTGATCCTCTAACTGCTGAACAGTTCCACAGAGCTTAGTTCTCATAGCCACTCCTCCTCTGGCCTCAGTAGCCATCTGACTTGCATTTCAGTCTAATGCTAACTTCCTGATGCAAGTTAAGATAAATGATACCAAACCAAGTTACATTTCAACCCCTGACTGACAATATTCAAGTGTTGACCAAGGAGGTTTCTCAGGTGTCACATATAAACAAAACCCTGGTCCCTCCTTACTCAGGGATCCTACGTTATTTTCCCCAAGGGTATAAGCAAATATCTTTTCTTTGGCCCAGCACTTTAATTTCATAGAGATTACACCCTAGAATGTAAATGTATTTGCTTGGTTCTTCTTTCAATTCCCTTAGATCCTAAAAGCAAAACAACCAACCAGATTCCTACAACCTGTAGAAATGCTACTTCCTGAATACCATTTTCTGTTGACTTTTATGCTCACACCCAAAGGGCTGTGCTGATTTCTTAGGTTTGCTGCAATAAATTATAAATGATCACAAACAGAGTGGCCTAAAAGAGCAAGCATGGGTTCTTTCAGTTCTAGGGGTGGGGATAGTCAAAATCTAAAGTCTAAGAGTCAGCAGAGCCAGTTCTTCCTGGAGTCTCTGAGGAAGGTTCTGCTGTGAGTATGTCTTCTGGAAGATGGTGGCTGCTGGCGGTTCCTGGTATACACTCATGAAGGCAGAATGCCGATGGCTGCTTCTAATGTGCCATAATCTCCCTCATAGTATCTCTGTGTTAAACCTTCTGCTCTTTTCTCCTGAAAGTATACCTACAACTAGACTTATGGCCTATCCTATTTGTAGAACAATCTTATTTTATGACCCTTAACTATACTGGCAATATCCTATTTCCAAATTAGTCACTGTTCTCATGAATGAGGGAACTGGGACTTTGTTTGTTTTGTTTTGTTTTTGTTTTTGTTTTCTTGGCTGCTCTTTAACTCACTCAATTTCTTTTCTACAGTGGTTTTCCTCTAAGCTGCTGACCTACCAGAAAGATTTAGCTAATAGTTGGTATAGAATTAATTGGAAGATCCCCTCCCTCTGTCTTCAAGGTTAGGATGACTATGTTTGATGTTTTGAAGGTTCTTATTACTACCACACACACACACACACACACACTACAAAATCATACAATTTTTATTTTATTTAAGCAGAAATTTTATTTTTTTTAATTACATTTATTTATTGTCTATGCATGTTTTTGAATGCTCATGGGTTGATCCATCTTTTGGCCAGTAAGGCTAAGTCTTGAGAATTAAAATGTATATTCCAAAGATCTCTGACAGGGGATGCGGGAAACATGACACTTCAGGCTTCTGAGCTCAAGAGTAGTGCAAACAAAGTAGTTTGTTGTTGTTGTTGTTGTTATTATTATTATTACTATTATTATTATTATCATTAGTAGTAGTAGAAGCTGAACATGGAGTGGCATTTACATTTAGCTTAAACAAATACAAGTGCAGCGAGGGAATATCCCTGCTGTTAAGTTTTATTGCCTTTGGCCATGTGAAAACAGCTGACAATATTCCTTTTAAAAAACATTCCTTTCCCACAGAGATAATTTGGACAGGGGAGGGCATTCTATTCATCTTCTTGCTTTCATGTGAATTCACTTATCAGAGCTTTTGCAAGTCTGTCTTGAAGGCCATCTTGTGGGAAGAGCATTCTGTTCTCTGCCCTATCTAGCGTTCACTGCAAGTTTGCAGTGTTCTTACACAGGCTCCCATACTCATGCGTGTGTGCACACAGCATGGTGTCAGAGGAGAACTCGTAGGAGTTGGGTTTCACCTAGCATTTGGCTTTCAAGAATCAAACTCAGGACATCAGGTTTGGTGGCAAGTGCCTTTGCCTACTGAGCCATCTTCCTTACCTTTTACATTATTATAATTTAATGATTATAATAAGACAATAATTTGTCTTTTCAAAGAATATTTCCTACTTGTAGTCCTTAAACTACAGCAGCCAGACATAGAGAATGCCCCTTTGGAACATGGTCCCCCACTAGATTTGATGGCAAAATATTCTTTTTTTAATTGGACATTTTATTTATTTACATTTCAGATGCCATCCCCTTTCCCCATTTCCTCTCCCTAGGAACCCCCTATCCCGTCCCCCTCTTCCTTTTTGTTTTTATACCATTTTTATTACATGCAAGTATTAATGTCAGTTCTAGGTTAATGAACTAGCAATACAATAGATGTAAATAGTCAAGGAACAAGCAAGACATTAAACACAAATAGTCAAAGAACAAGCAAGGCAATAAACAAAAGTTCCAAAATATTCTTGACCAACCCCAGGCTGTTGCTTGACCTGGCTATGACCATGGACATGTCCTTCTTTTGCTCCATAGGAAATGGCAGTTGGAATACTGCAGCTACAGAGACTTGCTTAGTTCTCTTGGCCCTAGCCCTGCCATTTGATGAATTTCTAATGTTATATAAAAAGGCCACTGGGCACTTAACACGTAAAAGGAATCGGTTCTCACATTGTCCTAGATTTATGACTTGAGACCTTTTTAGAAGAAGGCACGAGGATGATAATTACTGTCACTCTCAAGTACTTCCAGAGCAGATCCTAAATATCTCGGGAAATATTTACTGAATATAAAGTAAGATCTCCTTCTTGAGAACTATAATGAGTACACATATCCATCAAGGAAGTCAGGAACAACACCAGCCCTCCATACAGCAAGAGAACCAAGGCCAAAGTGACAATAATATCTCCGCTTCCTCTTCCTTTTCATATGCCCCTCCTTCCACTTATATTCATATTCCATTGAAGGGTCCCTTGCCTCCATGATGACACTTTCATTTACCCCATGCAAAGAGCTTTAAACTTTGTTGCACTTCTTGAGATTTGTTTTGAAAAATAACTAAGCCCTTGAGCCTAAGTTAAAAAGAAATTGAAACTAACCTCTCAGGGCTAATTCAGGATATAGGAAGTTGTTAAGAGGGATGAGACCAGAACCACATTCAGGACACCTTGGCATGGAGAGGTGTGGTCATCCTATCACGTACTCGATGGAAGCTGCAAAGCAAGGGACTGCTTGATGCCTTAACTGAAGGTGGGGAAATAAAGCCAGGATAGTTCTTATCTTCATGAGACAAAAGTATCCCCAAATACCTAGTTGTGTATTTAACTTTCCAGCAAAGTAACCAAGAAATTAGTGGCAGATTGCTAAAGAGTGATTTTCCTATTTTTGCCTGCCTACAGTCAATCTGGGAAAATCGGTCAACGTCACAGGTCCATAGATGGATCATTCAAGCACCTATCTGCCCACTGTTCAGTCTGTTCATCCACCATTCTACAAACATGCCACAGAGTATCTGTGATACACCCGGAACTTAAGGAGTTGGAAAGATGAGCACAACACTGCACTGAAATCACATGAATTTCAACCTTAGGAGTCCATGATTCTATAGTTCCCCCTAAGTAGATGATGAATCTACCAGTTTTCCCATAGCTACAAGAGAAGGGAGGCCTGACATTGAACTCCTGACATTGAAACAGTTAGAATCACAACTACTCCATCACATGTTATGGGATGGTGAATAAGTTAAAGTTTTGGAACCATGGTTTTCCTATTTGTGATAAATAAATTCAATAATGGGAAATTGCTATAATAAACAAATGTGTACAGTTCTTGAATATAGTTTCTGTCTCTCTCAGGCTTTCTGTTTGTTTTGTTTGTTTTGCTTTATTTAGAATCTCACATGCCTCAGGCTGACCTCAATCTTGCTAACCAGTGGAAAATGACCTTCAACTTCTGATCCTCCTGCTTCCACTTTGTGAATGCTCAGATCACAGGCACCACGCTCAGCTTTCTCTTAACTCTTATAGGATGCTCTTTCCCTTGTACAGAAATGTGGCATTCTTCTTTAAGACAGTCTGGTGGATGGTGTTTAGAATGTTAAGACTCATAAAGAAAGGAATTGAACTGTGCTCTTGCCATAATCTCCTCTCTCTCTCTTTCTCTCTCTCTCTCTCTCTCTCTCTCTCTCTCTCTCTCTCTCTCTCTCTCTCTCTTTCTGTGTGTGTGTATGTGTGTGTGTGTGTCTCTCTCTGTCTCTCTGTCTGTCTGTCTCTCTCTCACACATTTGTCTTGATTTTCATTTTTTTCAGGACTCTTAAAACATCCATATATGAAAAGGTTTCTGAGCTCTCCTGCTGTATCTACCTAGAGCCAGCCCATCTTGGAGGTCTCTCCCTCACAGCGAGCAGTCTGTCTCCTTGGCTACTTGTGGTTTAGTACACTAAGAGTGACAGAAGAACCATTATTGCTCTTACTCATGCTTAAACATCTGCTTACCCAGCCTGCAAGCTCAGTGACACATGCTAGGCAGCCAAATAGCTCCTAAATATGTGGGTCAAAGTCTATTGTTTATTGTTTGAGTCAGACACATGTTATTTATAAGCACATTTGAATTTGATTTTAGAGTTTAAAATAAATCCTAAGATCTCTCTAACTGAAACCTGAAAGTGAGAAAGTATTTACTTCTGAATAATAGTCATTATTAATCCTTACCTTTATCGTGCATAATTCTTATGAGAAACAAAACAAGCATTGAAGAATGCTATTTAGAAATGTCAGAAAGAAAAAAACAATAAGATGGAGAATCGAGCACTTTCCCGGAGGTTATACTAAGAAAGTCATAGTGAAACTCTTGTTCATCCATCCTTCCTGGCTCTGTGACTGTGGGCAGATACTCTCTCAAAGATTATTATTGTTGTTGTTGTTAGTATCATTATTGGCAGTAGTACTATCTGAAACGCAGCGCAGTAGTCCTACTCTGAAGCATGCTGAAGTATGCAACTGATATAGCCAATAACCTGGTACATACACTCCACACAGTGTTTACATATAGTCATACTTCCTTCCAAACAGATTTTTCACTATTTCCATTTGTCACTGTCTATAAAGGTGAGGACTTTTGTAGACTAAAATGTTATCTATCTGGCATATGAACTGTCTAAACATGCAATGCTTTCTGTTCCCTTTGAGGTAACTAATCCTTTTGATATATGCAGAAGGACTACCTGCAAATAACTGATGAAATGGTTTATGAAATTTGATGCTAGGGACTGAACTAGGATCTATAGCACAAGATCACACACAAAAGATACACTAGAACTTTCTAGGCTCTGCCTACTGTCATTATATTTCTAGTACAGTTATTTCTACTAGAAATCTACTAGCCATCAAGTGCTGCTAGGCTTAGGGACACAGTGAAACAAGCATACTTGTTCAAAATTTTCACCCTTCTTGAAGGCCTAAAAACACACCCTTGCTATTATAAATACTGGTAAGGGTCATGAGATAAAAGACCAAGAGACTCTAGGGCTTTGTCATGTCACACATTTCATGTTTGATCCACGATACAGTAGAGATCAGAGATTTCTTTTAAACAGAATTATTGGATGGATATCAATATCTTTAGATGATATTCCATCTGCTGTATAAGAAAGACATTGATGTTTGGGTTATGTAGTCGAACAGTAGTCCTGAAGGCTGAGAAGCTCAAGATTAGAGATGCTGACATCTGTTGTGGGCCTTCTTGCTCACAACATGGTGATGGGCATCGCTTGGGGAGACAAAGCAACCACTAACTTGGGCCCCTTTCCCTCTTTTTATATAGCCACTAATGGCATCATAAATGTCCCACTATCATTACCTCATCCTAACAACTCCACAAGGTCCTACATCCAAATACCATTAGCATATGGCCTTGCTATTGTGTTTCCAACACATGAACTTTTTGGCACACATTCAAACTCTACAGCAGGTAAACGAGGGTGCGCATAAAGGTTAAGAAGTGAGATGGGGGAGTCGGTGGAAGGTGGAAGAGATTATTCCTCAGTCCAAGGGTGGTAATGGGCAGAAAGCAGAGGGAAGGCTGAGAGCCCTTGGTGATTTGAATGTCAAAGGAGGCAGGCGATGAGGAGGAAGTAAGAGTTGTTCTCCAGGTTTCCTCACTGAGCAATAGGAAAGAATGTCCTGTCAGTGGCCCGATGAACATGATCTGAAGTCTGTATGTGTTTCAGCCATTGTTATGTTTGGTATTGATGCATATATTTAGAAGTTGTTACTTAGTTGTTTTGATTATTTTATTTCTGTTCAGTTGCTTACTTTCAACCACCTTGACTGGATGTAGGACACCATTCACTTTTTGCTGTTTCTAAGTTCTTTTTACTCTAGAAGATGGACCTGATAAGTTAATCATATCATCTTTGACTCTGCCTCTAGTTACAGTCACAAACATTTAATAACGATGATTAGAAGAATCTTGGACTCTAGCAGAATTGGTTCTTCTTGTTCTCTGGACACCCGATGCTCCAACTCTCTTGTGCTCCTCCCTTCTCTCATCTGCTAAGTCCTTATTATCTTTCTGCTTTCTCGGAGTCGCCTACTCTTTATGATTGATCACTTGGCCCACTGGTCTTCTTCACTCTTACGTTACAATCACACCAAAACACTGTAAGCTATTTGAAAGCAAGGATGGGTCCTTGTAGGCTCTACATAACCTGGCAAGAAGCCTGTCACATGATCCAAGTTCCAGTACTTTTCTACATCAAATGATGAGTTCATATGAAATTAGAAAGCAGGTGAGGGAATGAAGTAAAAAGATTATTCTGGGCCAGGTGGAACTTTAGAACAGCTTTCATCACTGTCAAGTTGGAAACATTTGACTATATTTACTTACATGTAAATAAAAATTGTAACATATTCCATTCATATGACATAATGATCTTATTTCTAGCATATTTCCCCCTATCTACCAATACATTTGGAGAGTACATTAAAAGAAACCCCATTTTGTCCCTCTGTAATATTTCTGTGGTATTTGTTGCTGTGCTTTCTAGAGTCACATTGTCCAGTTTTGTTTCTCATTCTCTGAAATGCATTTATCAAGACAGTTCCTGGGCATTGATCCAAAAGCAGTTCCAAGAAGCCAAGGAATTAAAAAATACCAACCAACTTCTCAGTTGCAACAACTGAATGGGGCTTATCTAATTCCTGGCTGTGAACTAGACCATATATGATTAACTCTTGCCTTTCTGAAGTCTTAATATTAATGAAAGTGCCAAATAACGTTTGTCTAATTTTTTTCTGACCTAACCTTATACTCACAGCCAACTACAACACATTCATCTTTAACATGTAGCTACAGTTATTTTTTCTTTGTGAATTTGGGAAACCTTTAGAGTCACTTATAGTATTATAAATCTTGTAAATATAATCCTTTTCTTCAGGAGTCTGAAGTTTATAAAAAAGGAAAGACAATTCAATATAGATGCAACACAAGTTTTATACTGCATTTAAATGTCAACTTATTGATAATTCTATGGACTAAATTACCCTTGATTTAAGAGTCTCTTGCTCTACCTACTGAGCAATCTGGGCACACTGACTCTTGGTTTTGTTTAAAAGTTTTACTACTCAAGACAGAAAAGCAAAGGTTCCTTTTGTTTTGGTTTGATTTGATTTGGTTCATGAGACAAAGGGTTGTTAAGTAGCCCAGGCTGGCTTTGAACATAATTCTTTTGCCTCAGCCTCCCAAGTGCTGGGCTTTGAGGCATATACCACCACACCTGGCTAGCACAATGGTCTCTAACCCTTGCTCAGATTAGAATAACATGTGGAACTGGTTTCCAGACATCATCGTTACTCTGTACCACAGCTGGTATTTAAATCCAAGATAGTAATCCACCAATTAACATACTGTAATTGGCTTCCATCCAAACACAGTGGTAGGAATGTTCCTAATAGCCATCATTATGTAGCTTCTGCCTAGAAACTACCCAGATGTCTATCCCCTAGAAGGGATAATTAGATAGTGGCACACTCATGTGAGACAATAGGATATAGTGACGAAATAACCAAGTCACTTCTGGACCAAGCAGCCCAGATGAACTCATCATGTTAAATGAAAAGAGTCAGGTTTTGTTTACTTTTACAAACCAAATAATCTTAATTTATACCTTGTCTGTTTGTTTATTTATTTACAGACAGGCTGTTACTATGTAGCTCAGGTTGGCCTTGAACTCACTACATAGTCCAGACTGGTCACAATCCCATTAGCCTCTTGCCTCAACATCTCAAACATAATCTATAGTTTATTAAGCCAGCATGTTTGTTTAGTTTGAAAAAGGAGGCAAGGGCCATGATCGGGAGGGAGAAAAAGAGGAAAAAATTTATGATCTTTAAAATTTTAACCTAAGAGGTCAAAAGTTATATAAAAAATTTTGAGAATTGTTTACCACTTTACTATGTTTCATAAACTGCAATTATTGAAGGGATTACCTATGATATCAAACAATGTAATCCTCTGAGAGGTGATATTTGTTCTAAAAATAATTAGGGCGTATAGAGACATTTAGCATCGCGAGTCTTAAGTCTCCTAGTTCTTGCTCTTTGCTGTACATAACAGAACTTTGTGGGTAGACTGGCTTTTGAAGACAATATAATTCCAGCAAGTGAGGTCTAAGAAGATTATTTCCTTTAATTCATCTCAAGTAACCAGAATGTGGCAGAGTGCCAGAGATGCAATTTGAAAGTGACAGTGCCTTATAGGCTTATGTTTTAATATAGAGCTTAATAGTGTTAAGCTATTTTAAGCCCCTTAATGATCTTGGAGGTCTTCAATAAGTATAAGAGCTGATTAATGTTGCTGAAAGTGACATGACTGATTATTTTCTGATTGCAACAGGGATGTTTTTATTACAGAAAGTTAGGAAGCAATGTGAGAATTGAACATGTTCATAATTCAGCCGCTTTCAGGTAGGTGTTTCTTGAATTTCTGTGTGATTCTCTGAGAAGACAAATGATGCACGTAGGTGCTTTAAAAGGGCATTTGCTAGACTGCTCTGCATTCTCCACTTAGTTAACATAAGCACTTTCTGAAGCCCTGATGTTCTACAGAGATATGCATCTTGAAGGTCAATGTCTTTGAACTCTATTGTTGATTGAATCTTTTCTTTTTCCTGTAAGATTTCTCCACCTTGGTGGAGGAAACAAGGTAAGGAGGTAGGATGAGGTGGAGTGGATGGGGCTTTCAGGACTGAGTCTTATTGCTGCTTTCTTCCTAGTAATATAAGTAATCCTTTCTCTCGTCTTCCCCCTCTCCTGTCCTTATCTTCTCTTTCTTCCCTTTACTCTCTACTCCATCATCCCGACTTTGGTGTCTATCTATACACCAAGTCCTCTCCTGCACTGGGCTTTTTTACCCTCCTATTACCAGTGACTCCTTCATTCCCTTGAGGTATTTATTCAAATGTTACCTTCTAATAGAATCTCTTATCCCCCTACATTGCATTTTACTTACAAAATTACAATTCTTCAGCCATTTCTCAAGATTTAATTTTATTCCTCTGGTAGTTATCACCATTGTCAACCTAGGATAACCATAGGACGGTGGCTTTCCAAAGACATGAGTTTACTTGAGAGTACTTCCGGGTATTATCACATAGGGTAAATGTATTATGTTGAATAATGGATCTACCAAGAAGACCAAGACAAAGAGAAACTTCAAGGAAAACAAACAAGAGATTGTAAAGTGTGGTTAAGACCATTTACTGATCTTGAAGAAGACACAAATTTAGCTCATGTCCCTTCTAACCTCATCTTTATGGGAGCTAATGCCCACTCCTTGCCTCTGTGGGCACCCATATGCATATGTACACACACAGATAAACACATACACATAAATAAAAATAAATATTAAAAAGGTGTTTGTTGTATTAACTGATAAATAACTACCTTTGCCACTACTTCATGAATAGTTCCTCTTTGTTGGGAATCCTTTCTGAATATCTATGCTGTATGGAAATTTATAGTTAGATGTATACTTCTTGGCATACTTTGTTATTAAGGAAACCAAGAAATATCTCACCTGCTAAACCATCTCTTCAAAGCAAATACTCTCTTTGTGTGTCATTGAATACAGCAACTAGACAGTAAGAACCTTGGAAGACATTTAAAGCACATAATTAGCCAGATTAAAGTAGTCTGAAGAGGATTTGTAGAGGAAAAGGAAGTTTGGTTTTAAGAAACCTCATAATCTTCTCAGTTCTTACAAAACAACAGGTTGATCCCAAGGATCTAGGAGAGCAAGAAGCCTGGCCTTTTACAGCCACGGCATCACCTGTGAGCTGCAGTCTCCAGGCATCTAGACAATACTTCTCTCTCTGGACACCTCAGAGGCAGATACTCTGTGGACACATGATGAAGGACCTACCTCACAAGGCACGCTTCTCTAATCAACGGCCCTAGAAAGCAGAAACTCACAGCTAGGGTCAGGAACTCCTTCTGTAATTACTGAGAGATACAAAGAGCATTTATGTGCATACTGTTTGCAAATATTTATTGCATTTAAGTTTAAGAAATTTAAAACCTTAAAATGCAAACATTTAAATTATTTTTAAATAGCCACCAAAAGCATATTAAATAACATGGGTTGGGGGGGTTAATTTCCATAGGAGAACAAAATTAATATTGAGTAGAGGAGCGTTGTCCCATGATTCCTTTTCCCCATATCTTTTGACAATGTCCTTCAGGAAAGGCAGTGGCTTTACACATTTTCTTCACTCCGTCTAGTATGTAGTCCATGTAACATCCAGCTATTCACTCATGAGAGAAAAATAAATAAATAATACCATGGTGTTACCCGTAATTTCCTCTTTCTTCTGCTTCCATTTGGCATGTCCACTGAATCTTCCTTTCCAGGTGTTCCCAATGACTTCCCAGATGTTATTAGATCTAAAGGTGAATTCACTGGAAATTTTTGGGAAGGCTTTGGGGTCATGGATACAGGTACTGAAGAATGAGTGTGGGCTTGCCAAGACAGGGTAGGAGGAAGAGCTCAAGGAGCACTGAGAATAAAAGTCCAGTGCTCACCATGAAAGGGGCCAAAGGAATGCCTTGATGAGAAGTTTGTCGCGATTGAAAGCAGTAAGAAGTTACAGAAAGTGATGGGGAGACTAGCTAGGGGAGACGGACATTAAATAGCAGGAAGACAGGCAAGAAAGAATGTAGATACTAATTTGGTAGAATGGAGAGTGACTCTCTGCCTATTCACTAGCAATATATTGAGCACCTACTATGTGTCAGACAGTTGATTTAATTTTTGCAATAAAGCAAATACTCTGTGCTAAAAATGAAGGCAAGGACATGTAGTTGTCACTTAAATGAGGTTTGGGGAACTGCTGGAGCTCGGCATTGTCGAGCCTCCCAGGGATGAGCAATCCATAATAACCATGGATTTTTCCATCTCAAAACCAATCTGCATTTGGGAATCATCAGAGCTGGTAGAGAAGAGCAAAGAGAAAGGAAGCTGCAGATATCAGTGAGACTGCAGTTAAAGAGGTTGACCCTCAATTCCAGAACTTTTAAAAAATGATGTATATTTTCTATAACATAAAATTTGCCATTTTCACTGGCATTTGGGAGATTTTGTGTGTGTGTGTGTGCAAAATGGAAATTGTATCTAGTCTCAGTGAATTTCATCACCCCCAAAGAAAATTCTATAACTGTTAAGTGGTCGTCTCTCATTTGTGTCTCCCCTAAGTCCCAGACACTATCGTCTTTGCTGTCTCTATAGAACTTCATATGAATAGAGTGTATGTCTAGAAAAACATGGCCCCTTGGACTGGAATCTGATTTCCATATAACAACTTCAATATCCATGCTTTGGGCTCTATCCTTTTTCCTTTTTACTGCCAGACAATATTTTGTTTTATGCTTATACTAGATTTTATCTACTCACAACTAATATACATTGGGTTGGTCTCATATTTTGAAGCTTTTGTCAACACTTGTTATTTTCTGTCTTTTTTTTTAAAACAGCCATCCCTGTCATTCCCCAATGACTAATGCAAGTAGGCAATTATTGTGTATGTACCTGTCACCTGTAACAATTACTTGGTGATGTGTCTATTCAATTCCCACCCATTTTTTTTCTTCAGATCTTTTAGTAATTTTGCTGTTGATTTTTAGAGAGTTCTTATTTTATTCTGAATACAAACTTTTGGTCAGATATTTAACTTTCTATAAGTATTTCCTCCTGGTGCAGCCTGACCTTTCTTTCTCCTAAGAATGTCTTTTACAGAGCAGAAGCTTCATGTTTCTCATACTCTGCCCTGCCCTCTTACACAGAGAACATGCTTTTTCTGCTCTGTACCCACTTTCTGAAGATTTCTCCCTACTCTTTTTTCTAAATATTTTTATTAGTGTTACATCTTATATTTACACCTAATGACTCACTTGAGTTAATTTTTATATCATCTATAAATTCAAGTCAAAGTTTACCTAATTATCACCTTGCCTTCACATAGTTTGTTGTCAGGTAATATTGCTGAAAAATTCTAAAAATGTATTGAATTTGCTTTGTGCATATGTCTGAAATTGGCTGGCTAGTTGTGTAGCGGCCACTTCCTGGCTGTGTCTCATTTCACACCACATGCTTGAAGATTGTAGATTTACAAATTGTGTTAAAATTGGGTTGTCCAATGTCTTCAACTTTACTTTTTTAAATGTTTGATTATTCTACTTCTTCTTTTATACTAAATTAGAATATTGTTGATATCTATCTAATTATTTTAACAATTTGGTTGGATTTGAGTCTATAGATCAGTTTGAGGAAAGATGACACTTTAACAGTTTTGATTCTTCCATCTATGAATGTGTATATGGAACTTCTCTATCTTCTCTCTCTTCTATCTCTTCCCTCTCTCCTCTCTCTCTCTCTCCCTTTCTCTTCTCTTCTCTCTCTCTCTCTCTCTCTCTCTCTCTCTCTCTCTCTCTCTCTCATCTAGCTTGATTTTTCTTATCTATATTCTGTAGTTGAAATATTCAGAGCCTATACCTATCTTGTTAGATTTATTTGTGTCTTAGTTTTGCATTGTTGTGGCAAAGATTTCTGACAGAACAACAAAAGATCCATTTTAACTCACTGTTTCAAAAACTCATGGTTTCTATCCATGGCTGTTTAACATCATGCCTTTGGGCAGAACATCGTATTTGTGGGAACATGTGACAGAGGTGGCTATTCATATTATGGATGACAAGAAGCAGAGACACGTGAGGAATGTTCCCAGTAACATACTTCCTCCAACTAAGTCCTACCTCTTAAAGTTTCTAGACTGTCTCAGTAAGGTACAGCTATCCGGGGCCAAATATCTAATAAGGCCCGTGTTAGGCATGTCATAGTCAAACCATCAAAAATTTTCAGGTTTGGGGTTTTTAAAATTATACTTGAAATTATTCATATTCTAATTGTTCATTGATAGTAATTAACCTGTCTTTTTAAATAGTGTTATATGTTAAATGTTCTGTGACCCTATTAAACTGATCAGTTCTGAGAATATTTTGTATATTCCTTAGGAGTTTTTCCCAGTATTTAGTAATGAGTCTAGGATCCAGGAGTGCTGGCAGGCCTCCACTACTGAGCTCACATTCCTACATTCCTTGTCCTTTGGAATTTAATTGGAAACTAGCCTTTACTTTGCATTAGCTCTATTTCACTTTCCCTGAGTAGCTGGGCTTACAGGCATGTTTCTCCCAAGAGTTATACATTGAAAGGGGCCCATTCCTGCTTGGGTGACAACTAGGATTTTCTTCAGACTGTTGGTCAGGCTCTGTTTTACATTTCTAAGCTCACCTTACAACCCCAAGGCAGAGTAGTTTGAGAACAGCAGAAAAACGTAAGGAGATCCCCTCATACTCACTGGGTCCCATGGTGTCATGAATTTTCTGTTGGGTTATAGGTGTTCATTCTAAGACAGTGTTGCCCTGAAACCTAGACTTCTATCAGGACAGAGCTAAGGGGGAGACAAGAGAGAAGTAGCAAGGAAAAAGAGTCTACTGAAGGAAAGTTCCCCCCCCCCATTACTGTTCCCATGACCACTTTAGAGTTTAATGCTGGGTCTTACCTCAGATCAACCCCAACAGGTGATAGAAAGGAAGGCAGATATCTCAGCACATAAGCGCATCTTCCAAGCTTTGCTTTCCTTCCTTCTGTTTTCTGTACTGGTTCTGCATTTGACAAATGTCTCATAATCATCGGGAGAGGTGGGATTTAGTGACCTTGCTCCATTCTATAGTAGCTTTCTGAAGAGACCCAAAGACAAAGGAAGACCCCGAACCTTAAGACTCAGGTGTTAAATAGGTGGAGGGGAGAGCTGTTGAGATTATCTGGATGATGGCAGGAGTCTGCTTGGCAAATGACTGGAAGTTCCGGGTAAGAATGAATATGGACAAGAGGCCTGGTAGAAGGAGATGACAGGGATTAAAGAAGACACAGAAATGATCAGTTCCTGAGAATCACAAGTGTTGTTCAAAGTAATCCAAAATGGAGGAGCCTTAGAACACGTCCCTCGCAGACGTGAAAGAAGTGTAATGCACTAGGTGCAAATATGCATGTTGGCACCGAAATGCAGCTGGCACCAGTCCCAGCCACACCATTTGGCTTGTTTGCAGTCTTGGGCTAGCTATTTAACTTCCTGCTTCTTGGCTGCCTCTTCCATAAAATGGATATGTAAAGATTAGATGACACTGTGTGCAAAGAGGTTAGTGAGTACTTGACAATGCAAACAAATACTCAACTAAGCATAGCTATCTAAATAATTTCTAAGTGGTGACTCTCATGTCCTCTGGCTGTGTTTAGTTGGGAGAGATCCAGGGCTCGGGTGGCATGGTAAGTAGAAGTAAATGCGTTTGTAAATTGTTCCTTTTCTGTTTGTCTGTTTGTCTGTTTGTTTGTTTTATTTGTTGGTCCACAGTTACTGACTCTGTCCAGTATTTAAGACATTCTTCTAGTAGAAAATAAGTGAATGTGTACCTGAAGAAGAGCTTTTCCATTGCACAAAAGCTTTTATGTCAAGCATTGGACATTGTAAAACTTGTTATGTATTATCTTGCTTAATATACAGACCGATGCCTCCCATAGACAGTCTTCCAGCTTCCAGTTGTTAAAAGTGTAGTTATGGGGAAGTGAAGATGGCAGATGTCAGTTGTTGGGGCTATAGGCCTTAACTCCTAATTAATGACCAATGTGTTTACTTCTCTCTCGGATCAGTATTTAGATAACTATTTGGACAGAGTAATACAATGCATGCACTTCATCTCCCAGCTTCACTGGTTTGTCACTTAACCAACAATTTTGTTGTTTGTTTCTCTGAGAAAGAGATGACCAATGACCACATTTGTCTGTCTTAGTCTTCTGAGAGGATCAATAAAATTCAGTAAAAGCTCCTGGACTGATTACAGCAGTTGATGAGAGTGACCTGAAGTCTCTTTAGGCAGGCTTTAGGGCTCATCAGCGGTGAGGTGGGTGTGACTAGGCTTTGGTGCCTGTCAGTGCCCTACCTCAGGATCCCATTCTTGTTCTCGTTTCATCTTGGATTCTTTCCATTTTTCTTTTCTTTTTTTTAAAATCACTTTCTCCATCTGTCTGTTCATTCTGTTTAATTTCTCCCCATGTCTAGCAATTGTCATTCCCCATATGTCCACATAAAATTTACCACCTAGAAGAAAAATATGCCAGAAAATAAGACTCAACATTAGAATGTAATTTGGAATTAACACTTCCACTTCTGACCAAAATCTGTCAGTAGCAACAGATCTACATACTTATTGGAAATAGCTCAAAGACAGATATAGTATAGCAAGCCGCTCTCTCACAGCACAAGAGAGCAGCCAATAGAAGACAGTGATTTAAAAAAAATATGGGAAATAATGAGACAATTCCCATTGCCAGAAAAGCCATCATCAAACAAACATCAGGGCAGGTTAAAGCACCAGAGAAGGCTAAAAAACCACATTCCACACCATGGAGAGAATGAGAAACCAGCCAGAGCTCAGAAGTTTCCTGAATTGTGAACATAGGCAATGGATTAATGGGGCTTTTAATATCTATATCTCACAGTGTAAAGGAAACTTTTGAGGTCAGAGGAATTCATACCTGAAAAGATTAGAGGGAATAATACCAAGGGCTACATCAAACCTGTTTTCAGCAGACTATATGGAAGACCTCATAATACACACAATAACTGGTAGATCTCAAAAGAATGTCTTCCCTGATACTAGGGGAAAATGTCTCTATTAAATACTCTTCTTGTTCTGAATAAAATGCCCAAAAATATGACCCAGAGGGTCAAGGGTTTCCAAATAACTATGTCCCTGAAAAAGGATCAAGAACTCAAAAATAGGAATATGAAAATATCCAGCACACTAGAGTGAAAATTCTTATCTGCCACCAGAGAAAATTACCAGGCCTTCAAAAGGCATGAAAGTACAATTTCATAGATGCAAATAACAGAATTGGTAGGTATGTTTAAAACAGTTATTATACCTGTATCTCATATGTTCAAGAGTGCAGCTTGAGCATGTTACAGAGATGCGTATGCATAATAGACCCCCCCCAACTCAACTTCTGGAACTGAACACTACAAATGAAAAAAAAAATCCAGTCTTGGATGATTGGAGAGACTGACAGGAGACAGGTATTCAGAACAAAAGATTAATGAGTGTAAAGTCACGTCACGTCTAAACATCAAAAATAAAATGCACAGAAATAAGACTTGAACTGGCCTAATACACGTGTCATTGGATCCCCAAATGGGTTCTGCAGGGAAGATAAATAATCAAAGAACTAACAGACAAGAATTTTTAAAGTTGATGAAAACTATAAGCCCCTACATTAGAAAAGAATATGAAAAACTGAGTGAACTCCAAACACAGGAACACACAAGGAAGACTATACTGAGATACATTTTACTCACTGTGTTTAAGTACAGAGATTAGAGAAAAAAATTAAAACTAAAGAAAAAAACATACAAATAAAGATTTCTCATCAGAACTGATGCTGCCTAGGGTGGAATGGAGCAATGTCTTTTAGGTACTCAAAAGTACCTCTGTGGATAGTTTAGGGAAATAGCATGAATTGTTACAAGAACAAAAACTGACACTTCCTTGGTGTTTCTCTATGCACAGCATTAGGAAATGCAAATGCACATACAAATATAAGACATTTAAATGCTCTTGTGCATCTAAAATGTGAAGTGTCTTACTAAGTGCCAGTAAGAGTGTGACACCAGGAAGTCTCTTACACTACTGATGACAGTTTAAAGGGCACAGTGACTTTGGAAATCAGCTTCACAGGCTTTTAGAATGTCAAGCAGCTAGCATGTGGTCCAAGCTACCTCTGTGAATTTGCACAAAAGAGATAAAAGCAGATGTCCACAGAGAAGTTTTATTTATGTTAAACAGATGTGGAAATGATACTAATACCTATTGACTTGTTAACGAAAAACCATCAATAAACTATTGCTACAAAGGGGAGAATATTTTCTATCATTTGATTTATACAGTATTCTAGAAAATATAAGAAATTCTATCGTGACAGAAACAGCTCTGTGATTGCATAGTGGTGGCTGTTGGGTAAGTGTGAAACAGAAGAGCAGCAATAGGGCTCTAGGGGATAGAGGAAGTCTCTGAGGTGCTCTATGCATTCTTTCCCTTGACATAATGATGCTCACATGGTATAGACATGCATCAGAACTTATCAGACTTTGTGCTTTAAACAAGTTCAGGTTCTCACATGTCAAGGATACTTCAGTATATCTGTTTTAATATTTTTCAGAGATACCTATACAGCTATGTTTAATAGTGGGTAACTTATTGAATCAGTCTTGGTGTCAGTCCACAAATGAATCGATAAAGAACATTCACTTGCATGCACGTGTGTGTTATTTGCCATAAAGAAGAATGAAATTTTATTGTTTGCAGAAAACTGGAGATCATTATATTTCAGTGAAATAAACCAGGCTCAGAATAACAAATATTGCATGTCTACCCTCACGTGTGAATGCTAGAGTTTTATATAGAGACATAAGGCAGGCTGGCTAGTTTTATCTCAACTTGACACTGCTAGAGTCATCAGAGAGGGGGGAACCTTAATTGAGAAAATGCCTCCTCTATAAGATCCAGCTGTAGACAAGCCTGTAGTGCATTTTCTTAATTAGTGATTGTTGTGGGAAGGCCACCCTTTGGAAGTGGTGTCATGTCTGGGCTGGTGGTCCTGGCTTGTGTAAGAAAGCAGGCTGAGCAAGCCCTGACAGGTAAGCCAGTAAGCAGCGCTTCTTCATGGCTTCTGAATCAGCTCCTGCTTTCAGGTCCCTGCCCTGTTTTAGTTCCTGTCTGGTGTCCCTCGATAGACTGTGATAAATAAGCCAAATAAATCCTTTTCTTCCCAAGATGGTTTGGTCATGGTGTTGCATCATAGCAATGAATACCATGACCAAGACATAAGGATATAGGAAGGGAAACACTCCAGCCGTTACAGTGTGTAACAACTAGGAGATGTGTCATTGTTCCCATAGTTATGGTCCACATCTAAGACAGGAGATGCTATCATGTGTGCTGAAAGCAGATGCTGATCTGACTATCATGTGTGCTGTAAGCAGATGCCGAGTTCCCAAGCTGACTTTACCTTGTGCATTTACTAGTCATTTCCCACCAGTTGTTCTCGACTCTCTCTTCTATATAATGAACAAGACTTGGCCTGTTTTGATAAATTCTACATTTATACAGTTATAAATACCTCATATTAGGTTTTTGTCAATCTTTATTAAATGACTGATTACGTTTTATTTCTCCCATGTAAGAGATTTATCAGAAAAAAAAAATTGTTTTGATGATAAAAGCCTCAAAGCCACCACAAATCACTGGTTGCAAATTTCTATTCTTTAAACAGGTTTTAAATTTTATTACATAAATTCCAAGCTGGACCTAAAACTGGGTTTTCTATATTATATAGCGGCCCTTCATGTTATTTTGTAATTGAACAAGGAAGATTCTATGTTATGGATCTCACTCTGGGATTTCAAGCTTTCAGTCTTAAAACAAAATTTAAATGTACAAAGCTCCACAGTGACGCAGCAACCAAGAAAAGGATGACTGATTCAAGCTGAGCTTAGGCTGATCCAAGGGTTAGATGCAAATGCCACCTCATGGTTAGGGCTAATGCTTGTGCAGATAACCCGTCCAGCACTTCAGCTATTTCAGCAGCTTTGTCAGAAAGACTGGAGGGGACTTTACTCAGTGACTTCACTGACATCTGTATTTCTCCAGTAACTCAGCTTAGCCTTGGGGGAGCAACAGTGAAGATGAAGAGGGTCAATCAGTGTGTTGGGAGAGACACTGAAGCAGGGAACAGCAGACTGTTGAAAGGGTTGGGTTGATCACAGTATTTTTCTAAACTTGGTAATCTAAGTCAGTTGTTACGCCTTTGCTACAAGTTTCTCCCAAGCTGACAATTTTTTATATTCTTTAAGATTTATTTATAACATTCAGTCATGTCTGCATTTTCATATAGATACCTCCCCCAACTCTTACTAGTTATTTTTACACCTTCCTCAAAATGAGTTCCATATACTCTAACATTTACAAACTTATCTGGTGTGTGTGTGTGTGTGTGTGTGTGTGTGTGTGTGTGTGTGTGTGTATGAGTGTGTGTGTGTGTGTGTATGAGTGTGTGTGTGTATGAGTGTGTATGTGTGTGTATATGAATGCATGCATGTATACATGTGCAAAGGGGATCACTGATGGCCATTTATTGTTTTATGGGACAGTTAGGGACCAACCCTGGAAAAGGATGCAGATTTTTCTTAATGTGTCTTGAGTTTGAACTAAAGTCCTATCGTGCATATTGAATTCAACAGAGTAAGTGTATCATTTTTCCATCATTTAAAAATAGATACCCAAAGAAAAGGTGTTTCCCTAAGTTTTCTGTAGTGGGTACAATAGAATTGCCCTGAAATCAGTCCACCTTCCTAATAATGCTGGTGGAAGTTTATGAAATCATTTGGTGGATCAAGATCAACACATTTTAAAATGAAATAGAACATGTTTCACAACATAAGTCTACATTGTCAAAGCATTAAAATGCATGGTCTAAATATATACCATTTCTATTGGGTAATTATACCTCAATAGAGCTGGAAAAATTAGAAAGAAAATAAATGCAAAAACATCAGAGTACATTACACTTAATAAACACAGGAGAAGTTTCCAACAACTTGTTTAATAGACAGAATTAAATGTTCTGAAGACCTTTCTTAACTGGCTGTCTTTCTTGACCCTCAGTGTGTGGATGGGGCAGAGTTTTTGCCAGCCACATGCACTTTTTCAGGATGTGGAAGGTGTGTCCAGGTATTTGCTTAAGCATTCTTAATGAGGACAGTTTGGGATGCTAACACTTCAATCAGAGATCATGCTGCAGATTACCTTGTCTGATGTCAGTGCACCTCATCCCAGAAGTTACAAGTCTGATTGGAGCAGGATAGAAAAGAGAATCTTCACGACCTAGTTCCCTTCCAGTTGGAACATGTTTTTTTTTTTCCAACTAACTTTACACACACAAAATATGATTTCTTGTTCTTCATATCATTTGGCTTCAGTTTGGAACCATGCCATATAGGGTCAGAGTACAGCTTGACACTTGTCAGCTCCATAATTGTAGGAGCCAATCCTTTATAGTAAGTCTCTACCTATCTGCTCTGTTTTCTGATATCTTGATGAAAGCCTTGGTTTTACGGTTTTGTTTTCTTTTATTTTCCTGGCATGTAAGAGTCTTATCCTAATCCCAGAACACGTGACTATGATTGTGTGGTCACATGGCACAGTTGCTTCAATCGCAGACAATTCTGGTGGGCCTAACCTCTTCTGCCAGCCCATTTAAAAAAGGAACTTGCCTCTGGCTGAAGACAGTGAAGGAAATCATTAGTTAGTATTGGGATGCAATGGACTCCCTATGGGGATTCTTCTGCCAGCTGAGATGTGGGATACCCATAAAGGGCACTGTGATTAGTTTCACTGAGAGAGAACCCAGCTCAGTGCCAAGACACAGACATCTCATCCAACCCTCCGACTTTAGGGCACCCAGATCTGACAAAACTGAGAAAGATGGGGAAAACTTCTTGCTGAGAGCCTCCATCTTGGAACCCAGGCTACTGCTACCTTGACTTCCTTCTAGTGAAGCTCTATAAGACAGACTGAATTGTCCCATACTTAACACCACACAAATGAAGTAATAGTGGGTGATTTTAGCCACCAGACAGAAAATGGGGATGCACAGTGCTTTCTGTGACTGCATTAATAGGGACTCGGGGTCCACGCACTGGCGTGAAGTGGCCAAGTGCAGTGCACCTGTTGAGCTGCTGTGGGCTAGTGGATGTCGTGACTCTGTCGCTAGTGGGTCTCATAGTAGCCATCTTGTTTCCAGATCTCCCTGATCCTCTAGGCTTGGATTACTCTGCAGGAGTCTCACACAGTGTTGTTCTTGGATCCAGAATACTAGCCTAATGCCCATTTCTAGAGGTGTTACTCGCACCTAGAATAAAGAACCCTGGTTTATAGGATCAGAGTACAGCTTAATAACTTGTCAGCTCCGTAACTGTGGGAGTCAATCCTTTATAGTAAATCTCTACTTATTGGTTCTGTTTTCTGATATCTTTATGAAAGCCTTGGTTTTACTGTTTTGTTTTGTTTTCCTGGCATGTGAGAGTCTTATCCTAATCCCAGAACATGCGAATCTAGCACAAGTGGAATTAGTTGAATTGCTCAAATATAAAGTGATTTCTAGGCTGGAACCATGGCTCGGTGGTAAAAGTACTTTCTGCTCAAGCATGAGGACCCATATTCATGTCACCAGAACCCATATAAAGTCAAATGCATCCAATAATGGAAAAGAGAGGACTTCCACAAGAGTCTCCTCACACGTGCTGGGACAAACACGTGCCTGCCCTCACACACACAGAAATCATACCACACTCAACTTACTCATTTTAAAAAAGTGATTTTATTACATGCTGAACCTGGACTCTTTCCTTTCTAAACCTGTTCTATTGTTGAACCCACTAACACCTAAGAGTTTATTTGAATCTCCAAAGTATCTGTCACCTCTCACTTCATGGAAACATCTCTGTTTTAAAAAAAAAAGTGAACTTATTTATATTGTGTGTGTGTGTGCATGCCTGAGCACGTGAGTTTGTGTGCATGTATGGGTGTATGTGTGTGTGCTCTGCACATATGTGTGAGTGTATATGTGTATTTACAAGTATGAGGTTAGATCACATAGGAAACAAGACTAGACAAAGAAGAGAAGAGGTATTGCAAGTGCTGGCACATGCATGGGAGTCAGCAAAGGCAACTGGAGAAAGCCAGGGGGAGGAGAGAAAACTCTCAGAACGATACCAATTCCCCAGGTCAAGTAAAGAACATGCTTTAAAAAGAGGGAGAGAACACACGTTAAATGCCTGTGCTAGGTCAGATGTGACCAGGTTAAAAGAATGACCAGTGGATTATGTAATATGGAGCTCATATACTCTTGGAAGGATCAGTTTTATTAGCATTGAGGAGAAACCCAATGACTGTACTCAGCAGAGGTTTGAAGAAGAGGTCTGTAGACTGTCGGTAGGACAGTGTTCTCAAGGAGATTGGTTGTGAAATTGAGAAAATTAGATAATTGCATGGAGATGGAGGTAGAACTGAGCCCAAGACAGGATTTTTTTTTAGTGAGAGACAACACTTTTGTGAGGTAATAAGGATGGTGATTTGGGAGAGTGGGGACAGAAGTGCTCGCAGCAAAGTTGCTGAGAAGGCAAGATTGTCTCCTGTCCAGTGAAGAACTGAGACACAAGAGGTCTGCCCCCACTAATGATGGAGAGAGCAGTGCCCATGGGAATAGCTGCATCTGGGGTACAAGATGTGGTAGGGTGCAATGTTGCAAGTTCTCTTCCCCATAGTTCAGGTTTCTCGATGAAATCAGAAGACAAATGACCAGATTAGAGACAGGATAGGGTTGGGAACAATAAGAGGTCTGCAAAGAAAGTGCCACATGTCTCCCCATTCCAGTAGGCACTGGTACAGCTAAGAAGAGGTTTAAAACAATGCATGCATCTCCCCAGGCCTTTACTTTTGCACAGGTGCGTCTGCTCAGAATGACCTGCAGTTTTGGTACACTCATCTTTCAACTTCCAGCTGAATTGATCCTTAAGCCTATCAGCATTGGTTAATTACTCCCTCTATGGAGTGATTAAATGCCATGTGTATCCGTCTGATATCATAGTCATGATGTTGCAATAATTTGCTTCCCCTCTCCCTGGCTAGTCATTCCTTTGCCTGTCAATTTGGCAATCTCCATTTTCAGCATGGTGGGTGGACCCTGCTTTGTCTACATTGGCTGTCTACTGAATTAAATTGAATCCCATGGAAAGAATTAGCCTAAAGTGTTGGTTGGTAGAAGAGTTGGAATCTACAGAAAGTGTGGTGACATTTAGGACCAGACTTGGCTGCTCTATGAGTAGAGGTTACCCTTTGTCTGAAGGTGGGTACTTTAGTGGTGAGTGAAATATACCCTGAGTCTGAATTGATTTAAAAAAAAAAAAAGCTTACTTCTGTAGAGTTCTTTTTGAAGATAAAAAGATTCCATCCATCTGGAAACATTTCATGAATGGGAATATACTACATAGTACAAGGTATTGCTTTTATAAATCTCTGTTATTAGATGATAACAATGTGTGGAAATTGTACATTCTGCTGGAGGATGGACAGTGTAGCAAAGGCTGAGTGCGGGTGGGTTAAAGATAAAAAGACTACAGCTAGAATCTTTTCTTTTGGCCTTGCTACTCTTATAAATTTCAGTGGAAAATTTTTATCATGAGTTCCTTCCTGTTCCAAGGCCTCTCATTGTTTCTGAGCCAAGAGTTATGATGTGACCTACTTTTTAAGCTACGTGATATTGTAGATTTAAAGTGTTGGCAGTTCTGCAGGAGGTAAGGAATGACGAGCTGCTAATCTGACTATAGATGTCAGGTGACAAATGTTGATGTCACCACGCTCAGGTTGTGAACTGTATGTATCAAGGAGGTCAACCTGGTATAACATTTCAATATTCAGAGGACTTGCTAACATGCTGGGGACATCAACAATTCCATGGCCATAAAGAGTTAGACTTTGATGTTGGTAGGAAGTGGCTTTTTAAAAATAGACTTGCTAATACTTAGTGTTAACTACTCATATCTCTTAGTTATCCTTTAACTTTTAAGGTATTTTAAAGATAAGACCATACTGTCTTTTCTCCAACTACTCATCCCTTGGATACCACTCATGATCTTGGAGTTAAATAGACTCTCTCACCTACTCTTCCTCAATTACTGGAAACTTCAACTTCCTGGTACAGTTTAGCTTCTGAGTTAGCCAACTTTGGGTTCCTCCAGGTTCCTTTGAGTGTTCCTCTCCTGTGGCTGTAACCTCCAGGTTCCTTTGAGCGTTCCTCTCCTGTGGCTGCGCTCTGTACTTCATTACTATCCAGAAAAAGAGGCACAACTCTAGAATGTGAAGCTTCACATCCTATTCTCTCAAAGGAGCTTGGGTAACTAAGTGTCTCTCTTACTACATGACTTCTCTTACAATTCATGGTGGTTCCTAACCCCATTACCCAGGTTTCTTCTGGATTATTACTCTCTTCTCCAACAGCTCCCACTCTCGCCTTTTGTGGTAGGCATCAACTTCATCATTGACTTGAGTTTCTCTTATACTTTTTCACTCGTGGCTCCCTTCACCTTGGCCATTCTAGTGTATAGCTCACGGTACATCACCCTTGGTCATGTGATGAATCTACTTATAGACCTTGACTCTACCATCGGCCTTCTCTTCAGTCCTTCTAGGTTCATTGAGCCAACGTAAGGAGTAAATAACCATTGCATCGCTGGCCACTGATCTCTATAAACTTCTTAAGATTCTTAACCAGCCGTCTTGTCTACTGTTTCCCCCCTCACAATAGCTCCTTCGTATCTCTACCAGTTTACCACTTCAAAGAAACATTTCTACCAGTTTCCTCAAGCCATGTTTCCCCTGAGAAACAACTTACATTACATATGGAGCTTAAATGATAGATAAATTTAAATGCTCACCCAGCCGCTAATGGCCACATCCTTCAGTGCCCTCCAACTTCCCCACTCCATAAGAGAGAGGTCTTCCTTTTCCCACTGAACACATGCATTCAACCATCACTGAAGCTTAGTGCATGCCACTAAGCACTGTGCTACCTACTAGGGGTATGAAAGATAGAAACTAACTTAAAATACAGTAGATGAAATGCACCTATGAGTGAATTATAAAAATTGTAGTCATGGGAATATGAACAGAGTATCAAATACTGTGGCACTAAATGTCGCCTGATTCAACCCTTATAGGAAGGAGGAAGTGAACTGTCATATCATGAGGGGCATTCGGACTGGGACACTGCTTGACCCAATATTTAAACAAGGATTAACCTTTAACTAGAGAAGTTTGGAGCTAGAGGAAGGAAACAGGAAGGCCAAAAATTGGAAAGAGAAAGAGAAGGAAAGTTTTGGGGGTGTGGGGGGGGGGGGGGTTAGAATAAAAAATGAAGTTTGATGCATTCCACAAATAACTTCACATTAAACAGTCGACTCAATTTTTTTTTTTTTTAGTTTAGTCTTCTCATTTTTTTTAATAGATAGTATATATCTATTTGGTCACTGCAAGTTCTGACTTCTGTGAATCCCTCTTGTTTCCTTACCAACTCCTTCACTTGTAATTACCTTCTGTTGATTCTACTGGATCAGCACTTCTTAGGTGACTCTGCTATCTCTATCTCTGTCCAGGGTTGGTCTTCTAGGCTCACAATTGACCTCACCCTTGCACTCTTTCTATAATGATCAATCTAACCTGTACAACCGATCCCATCCCTGCCTAGCCCCAAAGTGGCTGTTCCAGCAGGGCAATAAAGACTTTCGTCATATATCCTCTGCCCCACCTGTTATAGTTCTCATTCCCGGGCCATCCACGGTGCCTCTGGACTCTAGCACACCTTATCAATACTTTCTCAGGCATGCCTTTTTATTTCAAGTCTATGTCTCATAGGAACAAGAACACTCATGTCACTTTTTTAAAAGGCAGTCTCACTATATTATTCTGGCTGAGCCGAAACTCTCCATATAGACCAGGCTGTCCTCAGTTTCCTAGAAATCCACCTGCCTCTGCCTACCATGTGCTGGGATTCAAGTCATGACCTAGTATGTCTGGATTTTATGCCATATTTTAATATACACATTTTTAATATAGCCCGAGGCAACCATCTGATGGTTAACTCATCTTTGTTCTTTCTCAAAGGATGAATATGATAAGCCTTCTCAGCCCAGCCTTCTAGCTTTCCCTTTTAGTTTATAGAGGATGGTGACACTAATGACCTTCAACAGATTGACCCCATTTTAAACTGATAATAAGAGTCTTAAGTCAGCCTGAGTGTCCTGATGCGAGGTATATTTTTCCCTGAAGCTTTAAATACACATTTATTTCATTTGTCAACCCAGGACCCTCCCTTCACCTTTCATTGCCATCACCCCATCTCTCATTCTTTAGAAAGCCTCTCTAGTCACCCAAGATAGTGCAGAGTTACAACCAGACACCCCCTGTCTGTGCCCTATTACAAAATCTTTACCTTCCTTTTATGTGCCCTCTGTGGAGCCCAAGCTCTTTGATAGGGATTGCTCATTCTCCTAATGTCTAGACTCTTGCTTGGGTTTCTGAAAAGCAGGTACTCCATTAACTCATGTCACTAAATGTAGAAGAAATGGATTGGAAAAGACAATGGCTTCAGCCAAAGGCCCAGATGCTTTGAGTTTAGCCTAGGGCAAAATCCCAGCCCAGAGCTTGAGCAGGGTCTTTCTGGTCAATTCTAGAAGCCATCACTGTTTCCCCAAAAGCAGGAATCTGAAAGCATACAGTCTTATAGAAATCTGAACAGTAGTTTAATTTACTAAGGGGTCAGACCTCGAAATAGTTAAAAGAGTTACTTGGGAGGCTGTGAAGCAGCTCTAGAACTCTGAGTTCTTGCACAAGCAAACTAAAATCCAGCTCAGTATAAAAGGTCATAATCTAGGAAAGCAAACATTATGTGTGGCCAATCACAAGCAGCCAGCAGAGATCAGTTAGAAAACCAGATTTTCCACTGAGTGATTCAAACAGAGGAGGCTGCTGCTCCATTCTCAAGGATTCAGAATCCCCTTTGCCTCACTTCCACATTCTCAGTGTCCTCCCACCTGCCTCTTGGCAGATCCTTAAGCCATTTCTGGTTTGGAGCAACTGGCAGAGCAGGGAGAGCCAGTGAAAAAGACCACAGAAGCCCTGAAGGTCAAAGCACTGCCCTATGAGGGAGAAGGGGAAATGGAAGGGCAAAGAATAACAAAGAGAGGTGATCGAATTTCAATTATAGTAAAGGAATTTCAAAGGAATGCTACCATGTTGTTCATGTGCTTCCCACATACTATCCCCAACTAATTTAGCCCCAACACACACACACATTTGTGTGTATGCGTGTGTGTATGTGTGTGTGTGTACTGTGTATGCATATATATATATATATACATATATATATATATATATATGTCAGAACTACAGTAATTTGAAAAGTCTGTAGTAGAATCCTACCCTAGTCTTCTATTATTCTTCACCAGAAAGAACCACTAGTTAAGTTTCTAGCTGTAAGTATGGCATGTATTGTTTGTATATGCAAATATATCTACACACACGCAGACTTATCAAGACTAAGATCTATGTGTGTGTGTGTGTGTGTGTGTGTGTGTGTGTGTGTAAGCATAGTGGACTGTATCCTATCATTGAGTATTCTATTTTAGCTCATAGAGATATTTAATTTTTTTAATCATGGTCAGAACATTTGAGATCTATATTTTTAAATGTTTAAGTGAATAATGAGTCATTACTTTTGATATTGCTACATAATATACTTACTATGAGCTTGTGACATTTAGTCAGGCCTCCACAAATGAATATTTAATTTGTTTTTAGCTTATTCTATTTCTAGCAATGCTGCAATGAGAATCCCCATGCATATGTGGCCAGCCAAAGTCCAGCTGAAGCAGATGGTATATCTAAAACTTAACTGAAGAATTTTATAATGTGGAGGCTATTTGCACAAATGCTGGCAGGATTAGTGGAACCAATAATAAACATCTAAGCCCTCAGGAGCTAGCAACAGTGAGAAACCTTTGCCAACTCTAGGCATGAAGGGACAGGGGAGGACACAGTGTTACTGGAGATTGGTGATAGCATTGTAGGAGCAAGGAGAATGGACAACATATCCCAGCCTTCTCTGCTCTCTAGCTTCCTGCTTGTTCTTTCTTACAAGTTTGACCAGTGTGTGCAAGTGGAAGCCTGAACAGCAGCAAGCCCAGGAGAGGCAGTCCATGCAGGCCAGCCTGTGATGCTCAGGGAAGGAAGAGCAGGGCTAAATAGATCCTGCTCACTGAAGAGTAATCAGTATGATGTGGCTTTACACAAATGTGCCATAACTCTGTTAGAAATAGTTTTTGAAAATAAAATTTTGTTGTCAATGAGGAAGGAGCTAGCTAATCCCTTAAAATCCCAGTGATAGCCGTTCTTGACCAGGAGAATGTAATACTTGGTTATGCCTATGGTGCCTCAGAATTAAGACTACATTTCCCAGACTTCCTTGTAAACAAAGTGATGGAAAAGGAAGTGTTACACAACAGACTTGTCTGAGGTCAGCTGACTTGTTCCTTTGTCCCTTATGCAGTTTGCTATCTATGATATATTTCACATGTTCCCAGGACCACACACACCACTTGGCTGATGCTTTGTGGCTGGAAGGACCCAGGTTCCTGAGAGCTAAACAGAGAAAAAGCTGTCCTTCCACACTCAAACTTACATACCTCTGGTCTGCATTTATTTTGGAGAAAAATTAATTTGATGTGTAGTTACTCTCTGTGCTGTATAGCTGAACCAAATCATAACATTTAATGGGTACAAAAGTATAAACACTTGAAATTTTATGAATATTTTCAAGCTGGATGTCTAATTTTAAAATTTAAGACATATCAATCATATATTCTAGATATATATTACAAATGTATCTCTATATATAGATACAGAAATCTATCTATCTATCTATCTATCTATCTATCTATCTATCTATCTATCTAT
>JANHMN010000010.1:33013477-33025781 GCA_030674055.1 Rhabdomys pumilio
TATCTATCTATCTATCTATCTATCTATCTATCTATCTATCTATCTATTCATTCTAGGGGCCTAGAGAGATGGCTCAACAGTTAAGAGTACTGGCTGCTTTTCTAGAGAACCTGGGTTTGCTATCCAGCACCCATATGGTGGCTCACAGTTATCTGTAACTTCAGCCATAGGAAAATACAACACCTTCGTCTGGCTTCCTTCTGCACCAGGCATGCATATGGTGGCAGGGTTGCCAAGACTGGAGCCAAGGAACATCACAAAGTCACACTGTGCAACAAGCCTCACACAAGAGGTTTATTGTGGACAGGGGGATGTAGTGGCCGCCTCTGAGTGGGGGTGGAAGGGAAAAAGAGTGTGGGCCATAAGGGCACTGGCTTTTTGTAAAGGGATATATCACATGCACAGGGGGAGAATATACAACTCATGGCGACAGTGGAAATGTGTCACATTTTGGAAGCTGATGGTGATGTGGCTGCTGTCACTAAGTTACTGAAGGTGGACTGGAGGGGGAAGATTTTCAAGATTCCTCCCTCTTATTTATTATAAAATGTGAGGGAATATTTAAAGTTGACTGATGAGGCAGGACTGGGGGGTGTTGCGCTCTTTAGACTGATTTGTGCTGTCTTGGGGCATTGACATCTTTGGAGCATTATTGATCCTCACCATTAGAACATATTCTGTGGCTGGCGGATTGTAGTCCTGTAACAATAACTGATTAGTTATTAGGTTAGAGGGTTTTTTTAATTGGTCATTGGGGAAATGTAGAAAAGCAACTGATAAAGCAGGGTACAATTAACCAAAGCAGGAAAACAAGAAAAGGGGATCAGGAAGAGAAGTATCCACTTCTACATGGGGTTCTCAAAGGCCCAGGGGCTGGAGGTATTGAATTCTTCCTTGGGTTTTTGGAGATAAGATTGAAGTTGTTGTATTTTGTTTTTTACAATACCAAATTGGTTGACATAAAAGCAGCATTCCTCTTGGAGAAAGAGGTAAAGGCTACCGTTTTCAGCTGTAAGAATATCTAGTCCCCATCAGTTTTGGATTACTACCACTGCCAATGAGTCAAATTGTCCTTGAAAGGTGAGTGTGTTTTGGTTGACCAGTTGGCGGTCCTGGATGAACTGGAAAGAAAACTGAGGTAACAAGATCAGAGAAGTGATTAGTTTCACTGTCCTCTTAGTGGCGACACCCATAATTATACCTGTGACTATCAGAAGGGTCAAGATTTGAAATACATTTTTTTTTAGGTCAGGCAGCTATTAAGTACACAACTGGAATTAGTAGGGGTTCCTCTCTATGTATCACCTCCAACATAGGGTTGAAAAATTCTCCAGCTGACCAACAGGTAGGTGATGGTAGGCTTGAGTAATGCAAAGAATGAGGGGCTATGGATGACAGACAGAGCACTGGGGCTGAGGTGGGGCGTTGAGCATTAAGGTTTTGTTACAGTCTCAAAAACTTAACAGTGTTACAAAGTGTGTCCCTGAAAGCAGTTCACCATGCTAAAGAGGGTCATATGAAAAAGGTAGGGAGTTCTGGCAACTCAGAACTCAGGACAATTGGTGAATGGTAAGTAAGATTATGTGACAAGGTTACAGGAGAATCTGTAAGAGGCAGTTGTGAGCTAGTCTCAGAGGAACATATAGCCAGCAATCTCCAAAGTGGCCAGGTTGGGTGACATTAAGGAGCCAGTAAGCTGAGATCGGAGTCTGAAGTAGAAGATGAATGACAGGTTGTATTATTTAGGAGAAAGAGATATTAAGTAAGTTATGACTTTAGAGGGATATTGAATCACCTCCCCTACCTCCCTTATCTCCAGGGGTTGAATAATCAAGATGTATTTTCTTATGCTCACTGGGTACCAGGGGTTGAGGAAATGGTAGAGCTTACTAACCACACCACTTTCCCCATCTGAGATCCCATGGGCATGTGATATAAAGGTAAAGGACCTCATTTTGTCAATGGAGGGAGGAATTGGAGCTAGGATTTACATGAGCCAAATGGTATTGGTAAGATCAGTATGGAGAACCTCCATATCTACCTGGCCATTCTTTACAATAGCTTTCTGTCTGGTTATAGAGGAAGCAGGCAAAAAGATCAATACATAAAGAAGGAGGGTGGATATAGGGGTGATAAGAATTTTAATTGACTTCTGACAGCTTGCTATGAAACAATTCCCAATCCCATTTGGAAAGAATCTCTGTTATAAATCAGGATTTCTTGAACTTTGAATCTCCTTTTGTAAGAATTACTCTGTACAAAAATGGACAAGAGAGAAAGGCTTGGAAAACCAAAGTCTATGCCCAATTCAGGAGAATTGAACATGGCTATCAGGGTAAAGCCTCAACTTCTGTAACCCAAGGATAATGTGTTGATCTTGGTGTCCTCTGAAATTTAAGGCAGCAGGGTCCTGTTGGGAGGTAACCTTGAGGTGGAGGGGTAAAGGGCTTGGGATAAGATATCAAGAGTTTGAGGCAAATTCAGTGAGGGAGACCTTCAAACTTAAAAGCTCTGGGGATTATGTAATGCAGGGGAAATGGGTAAGAGATGTTGGTCTGGAGGGAAGAAAAGGACCTTAATGTTGATAAGGGATGGACAATGTTGATGGGAATTGTGCCTGTGGCTGATGTAGGTAGTTTTCAGTAAATTCCCATAGCAGGGAAGAAATGACAGAGTAAGGGGGTAAATAGATGATTAGGGAGAGGCAAGGGTTTGGGTGAAAGACTGGGGGTCAAAACTGGTCATCTGTACATGAGCTCAAACAGAGATGAAAAGAGGTCTCTTGGGGAAAGACTGTAGCCTGAGAAAAGCCAGAAGTAGGAGCTTTACCCAATCTAAGTGAAGTTCTTGTGACAATTTGACAAAGGTGTTTTTTCAAGGAGTGGTTAGCTTATTCTACCTTTACTGAGAACTGTGGATGGTATGGGATATGGAAATGTCAATGGATGTTGAGGGCTTTGGATAGGGTTTGGGAAATCTATGAGGTGAGTACAGGACCATTGTCCAACTGGAGGGAAGCAGAGATTCCAAAGCAGAAAATTATCTCCCAGAGGAGTAGGTCAGGTATTCTGGGATAGACCACACTCATTTGGCCAGGCCCTGGCCTCTGATCTACTCTCTGTCTCTTCATAATCTAAACTTACACAGTATATAGATGGCTATGGAATTTTACTCGTAGTTTCCCATAGTTTATTGGTTTAAAGACAGCCTTAAGGAGACGAGCCAGGAGCCACGTTGTAAACTGATCTCTAACTATAGGACTCCAGTATAAGTATAGGACTCCAGTTTTGTTTTTGTTTTTGTTTTTTCTTTTTTCCTACTTGAAGAGTTTACTTAATAAAAAGGGGAAATATACATTGACCAGACCATCCAACCTGGCAACCTCCCACAAAGGGAGGATTGGGGCTGAGTTAGATCCAGTGGGTAGATAGTGGGTGGACCACAGTGGATCTGGAGAAAGTAGTGGGGGAGGGGTACTGAAAGCTGCAAGTGTGGTGAAAGTGGGATTGTTAGAGCAGCCTCCTGCCTGAAAGATGGAAGATGCTGGGAGAGTGAGTCTATTGCAGGTGATCCAGGGATAAAGGATAGAGACCCAGCATGGCTTAGACCCCCAAGGGGGGAGTACAGAGGCACCAGGATAGCCTATGAAGTCTCAGTACCAATGTTAGGGTTTTGATGTAGAAGAAAGGGTACCTTGGAGGACTGGAACCAAGAAACACCAGAAAGTCACATTATGCAACAGGCTTCATATGAGAGGTTTATATTAGAGACACAACTAATTTAGTATAATATAAATAAATGTAAAGATTAAAGAAAGATCTTTTTTCCTCTCTAGATTTTAAAAATACATCTTTTTCCCCTAGAAATTTATATTTGGGTTTAGAATTAGACTTTTCCATCTAGAAGGAATTTAATTCGTGATAAATAGGAAAGAACAAAGTAGAATAATTCTGCGGACAAGGTTGAGTCTGACAAACACAAGTTGGTTGGATCTAGGAATCATGTGTGGTTTACCGTGAGCCTCAGCAGATAAAGCTTGTTGCTGTTGGTTGTTGTTGTTGTTATTGTTTGTTTGCTTGTTTGTTTGTTTTCAAGGGAAGGTCCTATTGGGTATGCACAATTATCCCACCAGGTTGCAAACTGCTCTTCACGTATTACCCACAGAGTGCTCATCTCCAGGTAGTGAACACAATTTTTTCCTTCATCCCTAGGACCATCTTGCTTTCTGCACTATACTCTGTATATAACCCAGGTTAGATAGCCATGCCATGGATTTCTATTCTAGGCTAAGGAAGCCCCACCCAGACACTGACAATAGAATATGGCCCATGTACTATGTCCCAGAAAGGCTGTAGCCTAGCAAGCTGAGCCAGAGCCCCACGTCTTTTTGTCCAGGAGCTTGCCTGATGCTTCAGCAGGGGCCTTGCAATAATGACTGAGAATAAAATCTTCAGACCAGGACCCACTGGCTTGCTCTCCCACGCCTTCATTTTAGAGCACAGGGCCCAATGCCAGGTTTATTTTAACATTTTGTGCTTTGGCTTTTCATCTGGAAGGGAGCTTATAATACAACATGGGGATTACCTGAATTAAAATATACAAAGTAAGTTTAAAAAATCACTTGGTAGCAGTGCTTAGCAAATGATAAAAAGGACCTTTGTTTACCACCATTAATATCAAATTATTCCTCTGTGTCTTCTCCCAAGACTCAACAATTTCATTTATACAAAAATATAAAATGTGATAAAATTTCTAACACAGAAGAATCCTGCAACAACCAAATTCACATTTTAGAGAAGAAACCATAAGTGCATGAACAGTATCACTATTACTTGAATAACACATTTGGTTTGAAATGTCACCTTTGTCTCAGACTAAATTTGCATTTGGTCTGGATTCTCTCTATCATGACTCATGCATATAGCTTAATCACATTAACTTCATAATGTTCTTTATTAGCTGGCAGAACTTGCCTAATTTATTAATTCATTATGCTTCAGTTGCAAAAATTTTGGCAAAAATTTATATTTATACAAAAATCTTGAACCAGCTGCTCCAGTTTTTTTTTAAATTAATATTTCTTGGGGTTGCAACAAACTTTCATAATCATCTAGAAAGAATCGACAGTCTCATAGACATTTTCTGATTCCAGTAAAAGAAAAAGCTCTCTACGTCTACTCAGGTTTTCTCTCTTTCTCTCTCTCTCTTTCTCTCTCTCTCTCTCTCTCTCTCTCTCTCTCTCTCTCCCTCTCTCTCTCTCTCTCTTTCAGGTCTCAGAAGAGTTCCTGGTATTTTTCTTACTGGTTGTATTTTGGTTTTGTTTGTTTGATTTAAGACTGGCTCAGGCCAGCCTCGAGCTGTTTATATAACCCAGCTTGGCCTGGAACTTGTATTGTCCTGTATTCAACCTCCTGGGTGTTCTTCTGGGTGCTAGAACTCCAGGTGTGTATTGTATATTGGATGATTAAAGTTTTCTGAAAGTCTTCCTTATGTGGTTTCTACACAACTATTAAGTTTATGGCAGCTATTGCCTTTATTTAGTTCTTGTATCTCTTCTGTTTATTCCCTCTCTCCTCTTCTTCTTCTTCCTCCTCCCCTTCTCTTCATCCTCCTCTTCCTCCTCCCCCTTCTCTTCCTCCTCCTCTTCCTCCTCCCCCTTCTCTTCCTCCTCCTCTTCCTCCTCCCCCTTCTCTTCCTCCTCCTCCTCCTGTGCTCCTTTGATGAGTATGGGAAGACTATCAGTTGTTTCATTAAAAGTCTAGATCCTGTTACTAGATCAAAAAACCACCCCATCTCCTCACCCTTGTTGCAATAGTACACAATCAGTCCATAGTGAAAGGAGACCGACTAAATCAAGAGAATATCTGTTTCAAAATAGAGATTCAAAGTAATGAGATAGTTTGTGGGGGTTTGAATGAGAAATGTGCCCCATAGGTTCACATATTTGAATACTGGGTCCCTGGTTCATGGTGCTGCTTAGAGAAGTCACGGAACCTTTGGGTGGTGGAGCCTTGCTGGAGGCAGTGCATCATTTTGTGGGCTTTGAGAGTTGGCAGACTTCCCCTATGTTAGTTCTCCTCTCTGTTTTGTATTTGTGCTCTCAGCTTCCTGCCACGAATGCTTGTTGCCATTCCTCCTGCCCTTCTGTTCTTTCCTTCTGCAGCCATAAGTCAAAATAACCTCTTCTGTAAGTCCCTGTTAGTCATGAAGTTTAATCACAGCAACAGAAGAGTAACTAGTATGGTGGCCTAGAAGGGCAAAAAGAAGGGAGGGGGATTGTAACTGAGAATATGAGTTTGGTGATGGAGGTAGTTTCTCCAAATCAGGTTCAGCACAATATCAATGAAAGCAACAGCACATGGCCAACCTAAGCCCAGAATTCAGTGTTGGGCTCTTCCCATGATTCCACACGATTGAGTTAAAACTAGATAAATAAAGTGTTCTGTTCAAGAAGATGTACATGAAAAACTAGACATTATTTGTGAAATTAGACATTAATAGTATACAGAAATTAATACAAGAACTAGTTTATTGGGGGTGGGGGTTTCCAAAACAAGATCTCTAAAATTAAGCTAGTATTTTGTAAACAGAAAATTAAGCAAAATTGGACAACTAAGATCAATAGAACATATATAGTTTATAATTATAAAATCCACACATCTGTACTGATAAAATAGAAAATAAATTATATGAAAATATAAATGAATCAAATTAAAGAAAAACATAAAGCTAATTTTTAAATGACTATGGGAGAAATCTGTATGAAATAATTAAACAATTTCTTCCAGTAAGAGTCTAAACTCAGCAATTATGAAAGATGCTCAGGCAACTAACACACAAAGGGTTAGACAGAATGACCTTGATACCAGAGGCAAGAATCAGAGCCAGGATCCAGACTGCTTGGCTGGGCTCTGTTAGCACTTACTTCACTCTTGCTGAATGCCAGGAAAGGTCTTGCAGTTTCACAAATATTAATCCACACAATCTTCTCAACACACCAGGAAGGAAGGATAACAATTATTCTCATGTTATAGATCAGAATGTGAAAAAGAGAGGGCTAAGAGTTTGTTACCTCATGTCCCACAAGAGGCACCTGGTAGAATAAAGAATTATATAGTGCCCTAAAAGCATGTTCTCAGCTGCAAAGACACTCAAGCTCAAAGTTCTCTTCCAAGTTCCAGTGGTATGGCCTCAGCAAGATATTTAATCCTTTTATGAGTCAATTTCATTTCTCATTTGTTTGTTTGTTTGTTTGTTTGTTTTTGTTCTGTTGGTTTTTCCAGACAGGGTTTCTTTGTGTAATCGCCCTGGCTATTCTGGACTTGCTTTGTAGACCAAGCTGGCTTTCAACTTACATCCATCTGCCTGTTTCTTCCTCCCATGTGCTGGGATTAAAGGCATAGGCCACCAAGCCTGGCTGACTCAATTTCTTAAATCAGGACACAGAATACATTAAATCAGTGGTTCTCAATCTTCCTAAGGCTGTGGCCCTTTGATACAGTTTCTCAAGTTGTGTTGATCCCCAACCATAAAATTATTTTCATTGCTACTTCATAACTATAAATTTGCTACTATTATGAATCATAGTGTAAATATCTGATATGCAGAATACCTGACATGTGACCCTGTGAACAGGTTGTGCAACTCCCCGAAGGAGTGACAACTCACACACAGGTTGAGAACCACTGCATTAAATGCTAAACAAAAGTGAAAACTAGACAGAATAATGTGACAGAGGATTACTTCCATCATCCATTGAATCAATCTGAGGAACACCAGGGTTTTAAACCATGCATCACTTTTATATATTTAATATCTACTATGGAAGGTATGCAATGATCATGGCAACTTGATTTCTAAGTTCAAAACCAGACAAGTCTTAGATAGTCAAGAATAGAAAATTTATTCTAAACAAGAGAAGGATTATTGTTATACTGCTTCCTGCCTCTCTGCTGAGGTTTCAAGTGTGGGGTGGGTCCACAGTCCATGCTGTCCTTCACTGGATGGGAAGGGGAAACAGAGTATGGGACAAATGCTGTGGGTCTCCAGGTCTCCTTTGTGGGTACCAGGGTGCTGCCAGTGTACCGCTGGGAACCAGGGACAGGGAGAGGGATCATCTGAGGGTCTATCTTTCTCTTGGGCATCTCCATGCCCGGCAGAGAGCAGAGACAGAGCGCCGGACAAGCTATACCGGAGGAACTAGAGGAGAGAAGGCATTTTTTTGGAGTCTTACGCATGACTCTTTAAGACTAAGTCCTTCCCTGAGTCAATCCTTAACAAAACAGCTTTCTAAGACGATCCTTGTTTGTTCATATTGGTTTATTTGATGGTGGATGTGAATGCATACACTTTATTTGAGGTGAACCAGAAGTTAAATATATTTTCCGGGAAGGAATACCCAGGGAGGGAAACTCATTGGCAGAAGGCTTGGAGCTATCTAGATACTTCTTTAGCGTGGAGAAGAACTCCAGGTGTTTCTGCTACCATCAGAGTTTCAGAGCATGCCGAACCAGGGAGGGAAAGGCTCCACTTCTGCTCTTCTCAGTTCTGAGATTCCCAGGATGTGAGCTCATTCAACATTATGATTTCTTATGCCTGTGTAGTAAAATGGTCTCACATGCTGTATAGATTATGTCTATTAAATAGGCAGTCAAACTCATGTTTCATGGTAAATTACTCGGGTTGGAGTGTCTCTGTCTTCTGAGCATGAAAACCACCAGGGGAAAATGTAAAATTACCAGTGCTTGAAATATACTCCAATCCAATAAACCAGAGTCTTGGGGGCATGAGATCGAGACTCTAGAGAGACAAAGTAAGATTATCTAGTCTAGAAGATCATTGATTAAATTCAAGAACTAACAGGCATGGGGCATTTTTTATTACTGTTATTTTGGAAATTCTTGTGCACACACCAAAACAGGAAGAGCTAAAAATAGGAGGCCATAAGCCATCAAAGTGGAACCAATGTTAGTGTATACTAGTAAAACACTAGGAGAGTAAGCTGAACAAAACTCGGAGGGTTTCTTCAAAACTGTATTCACCACCAAATTCTTCCAAGGTGTCATCAACAGTACAAGCGAGAAAATGATATAATAAGGATCTTACTTGAATTATTGGTAAACAAAGAAGGTAGAACTAATAAAAATGTGTAGAACACAGATAAAGAATATCTTATTTTTGATTAATAGCCCAGGTCTGTAATATTTCAAACTGTGTTCTCAGGTTCAAATCAAGGGGGACTGGTGTGCAGAGACAAATGGGACAGAGCAGGGGACACAGGTCTCCTCCTGCTTTGCTTTAGCTGAAGCAGGTCTGATTTTCTTCTTTTCAGTGTTGCCTTCTGCACAAAGTTTGCCTCTAAGAAATGCCTGGGCCAATAATGACGGCTTAATGTTTAAGAATAATTAGTTCAGATGAAACATTCCTTTCTTCTCCTACTCAGATCAATCACTCATTTCTTCTATGCTCATTTAACTACATGGTGTCGTTACAATACAAGCATTACCTAAGCAAGTCATTGGCAAACACTGTTCAAATGAACATTGTTCCTGTCTTACACATAAGAACTAACATTCTAAGTAAAAAAGACATCTCTGCCCCCTACTATTTTATTCCCCCTTCCAAGTGAGATTCAAGCATCCTCACTTCGGCCATCAAAGATTCCTTTGATGAAAATTCTCTGTTCAGCTCTGTAACCCATTTTTAAAATAGGTTATTTGCTTTATTAGTGCCTCACTTCTGATATATATATATGATATATATATGATACTAATGTACGGCCCCCAGGAAGGGAGGACCTCACCCAAGCCTCAGGAATTCACAGCCACTCAATAACTCACAAGACACCAAACTTGATGCAGCAAGAGGTATATTTTGATCAGTATACTGAGGTCAAGACCCATGACCCATGCAGGGGCAGTGAGGTCTGACCCCCGGGCTTTGGAGACAGAGGGAATTTAAAGCCAAAAACCACAACTCAAGGGGTAAACCACAACCCAGGGGGAGTGAAGGAGGGTTATTTGTAGAAAGTCCCAGCCCACTATTCAGTTTGTGACAGGGTACAAGGAATAGTCATGGGGAACATTTTGTATAGGCTATTCTCAAAGAGCCTACTCATACGCAACCATCTATCTTGTGGTCAGCCAAGTTCCTGAAACACAGAGCTCACGACCAAGCTGACCCGCACTCTTGGTTCTGCTCAGCCTATTAGGAGTTTCTGAAAATTTTTAACCCTTTCACTAACCTTTTGTCAGATGTAGGGTTGGTAATAATCTTTTCCCAATCTGTAGGCTGTAACTCGGTCCTATTGATGGTACCTTTGATGTACAGAAGCTTTTCAGTTTCATGAGGTCCCATTAATTAATGGTTGATTTTAGTGCCTGAGCTATTGCTGCTCTGCTTGGGAAGTTGTCTCCTGTACTAATGTGTTCAAGGCTATTCTTCACTTTCTGTTCTATTATGTTTAGTGTATCTGGTATCATCTTGAGGGCTTTGATCCACTTGGGCTTGAGTTTTGTGCAGGATGATAAATATAGATCAATTTGTATTCTTCTACATGCAGACATCAATTAGACCAGCACCATTTGTTGAAGGTGCTCTTCTTTTTCCATTTATGGGTTTAGCTTCTTTGTCAAAAATAAAGCACTCATAGGTGTATAGGTTTATTTCTGGGTCATCAATTAGATTCCATTGATCTACCTGTCTGTTTCTATAACAATATAATATTGTTTTTTAAATTCCTATTGCCTTGTAGTACAGCTTGAATTCGGAGATGGTGATTCCTCCAGAAATTCTTTTATTGTTCAGGAGTGCTTTAGGTATCCTGATTTTCTTTTTCCATATGAAGCTGAGAATTGTTCATTCAAGATCTGTAAGTGATTATACTGGAATTTTGATCAGACTTGCATTGAATCTGTAAATTGCTTTTGATAGGATGGCCATTTTCCTCATGCTAATACTACCAATCCATGAGCATGGGAAATCTTTCCATCTTCTAATATCTTCTTCAATTTCTTTCTTCAGGGACTTGAAGTTCTTGTCATACAGGTCCTTCATTTGCTTGGTTAGAGCTACACCAAGATATTTTACATTAATTGTGGCTAGTGTTTTCCAAATTTTTTCAGCCAATTTGTCATTTGTATAAAGGAGAACTACTGATTTCTTTTAATTAATTTTCTATCCAGTCACTTTGCTCAAGGTGGATATCAGCTGTAGGAGTTCTCTGGTAGAATTTTTGGGATCACTTATATATACTATTGTATCATCCTCAAATAGATGTACTTTGACTTCTTCCTTTCCAGTTGTATCCATCTTGATCCCCTTTAGTTGTCCTGTTGCTCTAGCTAGAATATTAAGTACTATATTGCATGGACAGGAAGAGAGTGGGCAGCCTTGTCTTGATCCTGATTTTTGTAGAGTTGCTTTAAGTTTCTCTCCTTTTAATTTGATGTTAGCTATTAACTTGCTGTATATTGCCTTTATTATGTTTAGGTATGTGCCTTGTATCTCTGATCTCTCCAAGACTTGAAGAGAAGGGGTGTTGAATTTGTTAAAGGCTTTTTCAAAAAGTATCTGAGATGATCATGTGTTTTTTTTCAGTTTGTTTATATGGTGGATTACATTGATAGATTTCTATGTGTTGAACAATCCCTGCATCCCTGGTATAAAACTTCTTGATCACAGTGGATGGTATCATTGATGTGTTCTTTTTATTTTGTTTGGAAGTATTTTAGTGGGTATTTTTGTATCAATATTCATGAGAGAGATTGGTCTGAAATCCTCTCCTTTTGTTGAGTCTTTGTGTGGTTTAGGCATCAGGGTGACTGTACCCTCATAGAATGAGTATGGCAAAGTTCCTTTTGTTTCTGTTTTGTGGAATAGTTCATGGAGTACTGACATTAGCTCTTCTTTGAAAGTCAGAATTCTGCTCTAAAGCTAACTGGTCTTGGGGTTTTTTGGTTGCGAGACTTTTGATGACTGCTTCTATTTCCTTAGGGGTTATAGGACTATTTAAATAGTTTACATGATTTTGATTTAACTTTGGTTAAGTGGTATCTGTCTAAAAAATCATCCTTTTCATTTAGATTTTTTTTAATTTTGTGGAGTACAGGCTTTTGAAGTAAGACCTAATGATTCTTTGAATTTCTTCAGTGTCTGTTGTTATGTCTCTCATTTCAATTCTGACTTTGTTATTTTGGATACGATCTCTCTGTCTTTTAGTTTATTTGGCTTAAAGGTTTGTCTAGCTTGTTGATTTTTATAAGAAAACAAAAATCAGCTCTTAGTTTTGTTAATTATTTGTATT
>JANHMN010000010.1:33026181-33038169 GCA_030674055.1 Rhabdomys pumilio
CCCCTTCCCCTTCCCCTTCCCCTTCCCCTTCCCCTTCTCCTTCTTCTTCTTTTTTTAGAGCTTTCAGGTGTACATTTAACTTGTAAGTATGAGAATTCTCCAATTTCTTTATAAAAGTACTTAGTGCTGTAAACTTTTCTCTTAGTACTGTTTTTATTGTATCCTATAAGTTTGGGTATGTTGTGCCCTCATTTTTAGTAGACTCTAGAATGACTTTAATTTCTTTATTTCTTCCCTGACCCAGTGATCATTGAGTAGTGAGTTGTTCAGTTTCTATGAGTTTTACGCTTTTTATTGTTTCTATTATTGTTGAAATTCAGCTTTAATCCATTGTGATCTGATAGGATACATGGGGCTATTTCAGTCTTTTTGTATGTGTTGAGGCTTGCTTTGTGACTGATTACATAGTCAATTTTGGAGAAGGTTCTATGAGGTAATGAAAAGAAGATATATTCTTTTGTGTTTGGGTAAAATGTTCAATAGATATCTTTTAGGTCCATTTGAGTCATAACCTCTGTGTGTTTTGTTAATTGTCTATTTCGTTTCTATCTCAATGACCTGTCTACTGGTAAGAGTGGGATATTGAAGTCTCCCACTATTAATATGTGGAGTTTGATTTGTAATTTAAGATTTAGTAATGATTTTTTATGAATGTGGGTGCCCTTGTATTTAGGGGATAGATGTTCAGAATTGAGACATCATCTTGATGGATTTTTCCATTGATGAATATGAAGTGTCTTTCCTATCTCTTTTGATTACTTCTGGTTGAAAGTCTATTTTACTATATATTAGAATGACTACTGCAGCTTGCTTCTTGGGTTTGTTTGCTTGGAAAACCTTTTTCCAGTCTTTTACTCTGAGGTAATGTCTAACTTTGTTCTTATATACAGCAGAATGATAGAATCTGTTTATTTATTCATTCTGTTAACCTGTGTTTTTTTTTATTGGGGAATTGATTCCATAGACGTTGAGAGATATTAATGACTAATAATTGTTAATTCCTGTTATTTTGATGTTGGTGTTGATAGCGTGTATGTGTGTGTGTGCACGAGCATGCACGCATGCGCATGTGCACGTGTGCAAATTTCTTTTCTGTTGGTTTTAATTGTGGTGAATCATTGTCTCCAAGGACCTTTTAGGTTTTAGAGTCTCTGTTGAGAAGTCAGGTGTAATTCTGATAGGTCTGCTTTTATATATTACTTAGCCTTTTCCCCTTGTAACTTTTAATATTCTTTATTTGTTATATACATTTAGTGTTTTGATTATTATGTAGTAGAAGGATTTTCTTTTCTGGTCCAATCTATTTGGTATTCTGTAAATTTTTCATACAGGAAATTCTTTCTTTAGGTCAGGGAAATTTTCTTCTATGATTTTCTTGAGGTTAGTTTCTGGGCCTTTGGAGCTGGGAATCATCTTCAATTCCTATTATTCTTATGTTTGGTGGTTTCATAGTGTTCCAAATTTCCTGGACATTTTGTATCATGAACTTTCTAGATTTTGTATTTTCTTTGACTGGTGTATGTATTGATTTCTTCTACCATATCTTCTATACCTGAGATTCTCTCTTCCATCTCCTGTATTCTGTTGGTAATACATTTCTGTTCTCTTTCTTGGGCTTTCTATCTCCAGGATCGCCTCAGTTTCTGTTTTCTTTGTTGCTTCTATTTCCATTTTCAGGTCTTGGACCATTTTATTCATATCCTTCACCTATTTGAATCTATTTTCCTATATTTCTTTAAGGGATTCATTCATTTCCTCTTTAAAGGCCTTGATCAACTTTATAAGATGGCATTTAAGATATTTTCTTGTGCTTCAGTTTCCTTAGGATATGTAGTGCTTTCTGTATCGGTATAGCTGGGCTCTGGTGATGCCATATTGCCTTTGCTCTTATTGATTTTGTTTTTGAGCTACCCTTTAAGCATCTGATTTTCCTTGGTGTTGACTGGATGATCCTGATGATGACAGGACTTCCCAAGAAAGCAGGGAGAGTTGTAGGCAAGATAATGAAGGTCAGGGAACCCACCTCTGCTGGCTGTACTTCTTACAGACTTCACTCCACCTGCTTGTGCTCCAGTAGACCAGACTGTTAAAAGATTGGTAGGGTGGGTTTTCAAGCTGGATATTCTTAGGGCACTGCAGATCTCCAGGGGGAAGCAGGACACTCTTGAGGTCCTATAAGGCTCCTTAGGACTGAAGGACAGGCCCAGTGCCAACTAATGGAGGTCAGGGGACCCAGTGTACCTCACCTTTGCCTGCTATGCTCCAGCAAATCAAACTGAGAGGGGATTGGTAGGGTGGCTTTTCAAGCTGGGTATTCTTGGGGCCCTGAAGACCTCTGGGGGGGGGGGGAACAGGATACTCTTGGTTTTCCACAAGGCTCCTCTAGGGTCTCTTGGGTTTTTTTTTTTTTAATTAATGACACTAAGAACCCTACAAGGAAACTCCAATTTCCTGAGTAACATGTGGAACTCTGCCATGATACCTCCCAATTCCTAGTGACAGTAAGCTATAAAATAACTATTCTCATTTTAATAAGAAGTCTTTCTATTTTAGACATGTATGAAGTTGACTACACAAAACTATAAGAACTTGTAACTTGAGTGTGAAGAATCAAAGGTGATCAAATAATTTAGTGTGTTCCAAGCAAGATGACCTAATTTCAAAATTACCCATGCCACCAAAGCAACAGAATCAATAATCATTCTGTTTAAGATATTGGTTCTTTCTACTCAAGAGAAAAAAACAGCATGCACATTTCTAAATTTTGGACTGATAATAGAAGATTATTAGCATTATAATTTATGCAAATGCAATCCCTATTCATGTGAAAGTAATTTGTATCTCTTAGTCTTGTGCTAATTATCATGTAAATAGATTAAAAATAATTAAGGAGAGAATTTCATTTTCTAGTTGGAACTGTACTTGTTTAAAGAGTCTACTGTTTTATCATGTAAAACCTGAGGAGAGCAACAAGATGTACATTCTGGTGTTTTAAAATAAAAGACTTTGGTGTTCTAAAAATTCCACTTGTTAGGATTGGAGAAATGAGTTAGTAAAGAACGCTTGATGCTTTTCAGAGGCCCTGAGTTCTGTTCCTAATATCCACCCTGAGCAGCTTTATAAGTGCCTTACAAAAGGTTTGGTGAGCATGAGATAAAGTACAATCTAAAGCTTACCATATATATATTAGTTGTTGTTCTTGAAAACTGGGTAGAATTTTCTGAAGTTTGAATGCACCTGCAGAGCTTACTACCTGACTTGGGGAGCAGAGTTTCTGATTCTGTAGTTTCTAGAGGTCTCCCAGGTGATGCTTCTTGGTTGATTCCACTGCCATGCTTTGTGAAGCAATATTCCAAGGGATGGCTGTGGAGCTTGCTACGAGCCCAGGAATGACCGGCCTCAGCTATCAGTGCCCATCTTTTGACAGTGAATGGGCATAGATCCACGTGGCATGTGTTCATTGTCCAAAGCTTTGTCATGTGCTTCAAGGATCTTTCCAAGCTGGGACTTTATGCTTTTTGGTTCTCTTGTTAGCTCGAATATGATTAGGGGGAGGCCTGTGTGTATAAATCCCAGGGGCAATGTCCTCAACCCAGGATTTGATCAAAACAGGACAGTTTCTTTGCGGACTCCCTTAGCTAGGACACATTTTTTTTCTAGCTTTCTCTTTTCACTGAAATTGTGTGTCTTCAATGTCTGCTGCTCTACAAGGTATTCTTGTGTTTGCTGGCCTGTTCTTTATTGCTTTTCTTCAGCTCTCCTTGGATTTCATTGATTGTTCATTGTCTCATTTCTCAACATGATCATTCAGCTTGTGGAATATTTTAGCCTCATTTCTTAATATATTGAAGTTGGGATTTAAGCTTCATCTTTTTTAGCATTTTAGCATAATGGCTTAGATTTTTTCCTATGTGTCTATTAATTTCCAAATGCCTTGGTTAGAAAGATCTGAGGACAGGTTCTAGTAGCCAGAGCCACTAGTGTTGGCCACTGTGGCCTTCAGCTTTGCCTTAGTGGCTTTTACTCCCTGGCCATTCTTTTTTCTCACCAGCTCGGATTTGCATTTAAAAACTGCTTGCTCCTCTGAACCACTACTAACTGCATCATGAGAAGATGCTTTTTAGAGTGTTCTTTCACATTATGAAAACCGAATGTCTAGAAACAACATTGCCAGCCTATGAGAGAAGAACATGCCAAAGGCTAGAAAACTCATAGCTAGGTGCCTGCCAGAGAAGAGGCTGTAGATAAATATTACTGCTGTTATAATTATTATTGTCATATTTATATATCCAGATCCCAATGATTCTTTAGGGGCAGTGGCAAGAAATGGAAAACTATAAGAAATACATTCTTCCAGGAGGAACAGGTATTTAAAAGAAGGGCCAGGGCTGGAGAGATGGCTTAGCAATTACAAGTACTTGCGGCTCTTGAAGGGGACATGAGTTCATTTCCCAGCACAAACAACCACCAGTTCCAGAGAATCTGATGATCTTCTCTGTCTTTCTCAGGCTCCTGAACACATGTGTAAAAGAACTTATGCATGCACATGCCCATAATTATTTTTTAAAAAAGAATGGATCATGGGAATACTAATTGAATATTTTAAAAATATGAGCAGACCCAGAAAAGTAACCCAATTAGAATGATCAGTGTGAAGAAGAAACCCTGGGATCAAAGTCAGAGCTACCAAAAATAGCTTCTGAGTCTTGGCTAGCAGAATTCTGGAGTCCCCAGAATTCAACCTGTCACAGTGGCTGAGACCAGACCAAGAAACAGACCCCAACAATACATGCTGAAGAGTTCATTTTGTCAGAGTTAGAAAGGCTGGGGTGTGGAAACCAAGCCAGATCCTTTGGGAGTCAGTCATCTGGAGCATCCTGCTGTCTCACAGGTGTGGTGCCTTACACTAAAAATAAAACTGAGAAAGAATGCTTAGTCTAGCTCACTGCTTATTTCTGGCTGCTGTTGCTGGAGCTCAAAGCCTTAGGTGTCCCCCAATGAGGCAGGGGAGTAAGATTTCATTAGAGCCTCTCCGTCTGAACATTCTAGTGCCATAGATCTAAGTAAGTACTGGGTTGTCAGCAGCAGTGTCTCATGGTTCTTCCTGTTCTTCTGTTCTTTCTGGGCATTTGCTTTTACTCGTCCCTCATTTGTACCTTTTCTCTTCTGCCTCATGCTTGACCCTCTTTTTTGCCAACACATTTTCTGCCACTTTCCACCAGTGAATATGGGTGCCTTTCTGTACTATTGTGTCATCATGCAACAGACTGCTCCTGGGGTAACCCATGTCTTCAGTTCTGGTTGGACTCAAGAATGTAGGGTGTAATCAATGGGAGCTAGGCAGGCATCTGCCTTTTGAACTGTCAATCATGTTATCAAGACTGTACCACTGGGAAACAGGCTAAATATTTCATTGTGTAAATGAACCACATTTTCTGTGTCTTCAGGTATTTCTAATTTTCTGAGAAACTACCAGATTGATTTCCAGAATGATTGTACAAATTTGCACTCCCTCCAATAATGGAGGAGTGTTCCTCTTGCTTCACAGCCTGGGCAGCATGTACTGTCACTTGAGTTTTTTATCTTAGCCATTCTGATGAGGGTAAGGTGGAATCTCAGAGTTGCTTTGATTCGCATTTTCCCTAATGACCATGGACATTGAACATTTCTTTAAGTACTTATCAGCCCTTTGAGATTCCTCTGATGAAAATGCTCTGTTTAGTTCTAAACCCCATATTTTAACTGGATTATTTGCTTTGTTGCAGTCTAACTTCTTGAGTTCTTTATATATTTTGGATACTAGCCCTCTGTCAGATGTAGGGTTGATAAAGATATTTTCCCAATCTGCAGGCTATAGTTTAGCCTATTAATGGTATCCTTTGCCTTACAGTGCTTTTTGGTTTCATGAGGTCCCATTTATTAATGGTTGATCATAGAGTCTGAGCCATTGGTGCTCTGTTCATGAACGTATTGTACACATTTAAGGCCACTTCACATTTTGCTTTCTATGAGATTTAGTGTATCTGGTTTTATGTTGGGGTCTTTGATCCATTTGGACTTGAGTTTTGTACAAGGTGATAAATATGGATCTATTTGCATCCTTCTACATGCAGACATCCAGTTAGACTGGCACCACTTGTTGAAGATGCTCTCCATTTTCCATTGTACAGTTTTGGCTTCTTTGTCAAAAATCAAATGTCCATAGGTGTGTGGGTTTATTTCTAGATCATTGATTTAATTACATTGATCAGCATGTCTGTTTCTATACCATCACCATGCAGTTTTTATTGATACTTCTCTGTAGTATGGCTTGAGATCAGGGATGGTGATTCCTCCAGAAGTTCTTGTATCATTTAGAATTGTTTTACTTATCCTGGATTTTGTCTTTGTCTTTTCATATGAGGTTGAGAATTATTAAGGTCTGTAAAAAAAAATGTGTTGGAATTTTGGTGGGAATTGCATTGACTCTGTAGGTTGTTTTTGGTTAGATGGCCATTTTCACTATGTTAAACCTACGATCCATGATCACGGAAGCTCTTCCTATCTTCTGATATCTTCCTCAATTTCTTTCTTCAGGGACTTAAAGTTCTTGCCATACAGGTCTTTCACTTGTTTGGTTAGAGTCACACCAAGATATTTTATATCATTTGTGGCTATTGTGAATGGTATTGTTTCCCTAATTTCTTTCTCAGCCTGTTTATCCTTTATATAAAGGAGAGTTACTGATTTCTTTGACTTAAATTTATATCCAGTCACTTTGCTGAAGATGTTTATCAGCTGTAGGAGTTCTCTAGTATAATAATTGTGGTTACTTATGTATAATATCATATGATTCACAAATAGTTATACTTTGACTTCTTCTTTTCCAATTCGTGTCCCCTTGATCCCCTTTAGTTGTCTTACTGCTCTAGCTAGAACTTCAAGTACTGTATTGAATAAATTAGAGAGTGGGCAGCCTTGTCTTGTCTCTGATTTTAGTGGAATTCCTTTACATTTCTCTCCAATTAATTTGATATTAGATTGCTGTATATTGCTTCTATTATGTTTAGGTATGCACCTTGTATCCCTGATCTCCCAAGACTTTTAGCATGAAGGTATGTTGAATTTTGTCTAAGGGTTTTCAGCATCAAATGAGATGATCATGTGTTTTTTTCTTTTAATTTGTTTATACGGGAACTATGTTGATGGATTTTTATATATTGAACAATCTCAGCATCCCTGGGATGAAGCCTACTTGATCATGGTGTATTTTATTGAGTATTTTTGCATCAGTGTTCATAAGGGAAATTAGTCTGAATTTCTCTTTCTTTGTTGAGTCTTTGTGTGCTTTAGGTATCAGAGTGACTGTGGCTTCATAAAATGAATTTGGCAGTGTTCCTTCTGTTTCTATTTTGTGAAATGGTTGGAGGAGTATTGATATTAGCTCTTCTTTGAAAGTCCCATAGAATATATAATTCTGTGCTAAAGCCATCTGGCCCTATTTTTATTTTTTGAGACTTTTAATGACTGCTTCTATTTCCTTAAGGGTTATGAGACTGTTTAAAAAATTTATCTGATCTTGATTTAACATTGAGAAGTGGTATCTGTCTAGAAAATCATCCATTTAGATTTTTCAGTTTTGTGGAGTACAGGCTTTTGAAGTAAGACCTAATGATTTCTTGAATTTCCTCAGTTTCTGTTGTTATGTCTCCCTTTTCATTTTTTATTTTGTTAATTTGGATACTGTTTCTCTGCTTTTAGTTAGTTTGGCTTAAGAGTTTGTGTATCTTGTTAATTTTCTTAAAGAAAGAGCTCCTGTTTTGTTGATTCTTTGTATTGTTCTCATTGTTTCTAACTGGTTGATTTCTGCCCTGAGTTTGACTACTTCTTACCATCTATTCCTCTTGGATGATTTTGCTTTGTTTTGTTCTAGAACATTCAAGAGTGCTGTTAATTTGCTAGTATAAGATCTCTCCAATTTCTTTATAAAGGCACTCAGTGCTATGAACTTTCCTCTTTGCACTACTTTCGTTGTGTCCCATAAGTTTGGGTATGTTTGGAATTCTAGAAAATCTTTAATTTCTTTCTGTGTTTCTTCCCTGACAAAGTGATCATTGAGTATAGAGTTATTCAGTTTCTGTAAGTATATAAGCTTTTTGTTGTTTTCGTTGTTCAAGTCCAGCATTAATCTGTGGTGTTTTGATAGTATGCATGCAGCTATTTCAATCTCCTTGTATCTGCTGAGGCTTGTTTTGTGACTAATTATATAGTCAATTTTGGAAAAGGTTCTTTGAGGTGCTAAAAAGAAGGTATATTGTTTTGGGGGTAAAAAATTCTGTAGATATCTGTTAGATCCATTTGGTTCATAGCATCTATTAGTTTTATTGTTTTTCTGTTTAGTTTCTGTCTTAACAGTCTATCCATTGATGAAGGTAGGTTTTGATATATGATTTGAATAATATTTATTTTATGAATGTGGATGCCCCTGCATTTGGGGCACAAACATTTAGCATTAAGACTTCCTCTTGGTGGATTTTTTCCTTAGATAAATATGAAGTGTCCTTCCTCATCTTGTCTGATAACCTTTGGTTGAAAGCCTATTTTATTACATATTAGAATGACTACTCCAGCTTGCTTGGGTCTGTTTGCTTGGGAACTAATTTTTCAGCCATGCATTCTGAGGTAATGTCTGTCTTTGTAGATGAGGTATGTTTCTTTTATGCAGCAAAATGATGGATCTTGTTTATGTATCTAGTCTGTTAGCCTGTTTCTTTTTATTGGTGAATTAAGTCCATTGATTTTTGAATGAAGTCAATCTTTGGCCTCTACGTTTACAAATGTATGTGATATTCATATTAGCAAATATAAACAAACACATGTAAAACAGAAGAAAAAAAGAAAATGCTTTGAGATGTTGGACCTGTCCCAAGCTGCCAAGATTGGTAGTTCATTGGTGTCTTCTTGTGCCACTGAGGAAGAGCATTGGTTAGATGTTTTAGTTAGGGTTTTATTGCTGTGAAGAGACATCATGACCAAGGCAACTTTTCAAAAGGAGACCATTTAAATGGGGCTGGCTTACAGTTTCAGAGGCTTAGTTCATCATCATTATATCAGGAAGCTCAGCAGCATCCAGGCAGATGTAATGCTGGAGAAAGAGCTGAGTATTCTACATCTTGATCTGAATGTGTTTCACACTGGTTATAGCTTGAGCATTTAAGACCTCAAAGTGCACCTCCATAGTGACAGTGACACACTTGGTCTAACAAAGCCAAACTTCCTCCAACAAGGCCACATCTCATAATAGTACCACTTCTATGGCCAAGCATTCAGACACATGAGTCTATGGGGGCCATACCTATTCAAACCACCACAGTTAGGTGACTTAGGCTTGTGATCCATGTGGCTTTATAAACGTGGAGGCTGGTTCAAGAGATACATTCCCGTGAAATATGGCTGCCCTGTGATGGCCTTGCAGCCAGCATAATTTTACTTTACTGTGACAAGTAAAATAGCTAAGAATTTACCAGGACAAGCATAACTTCTTGAACAGTTCTTTGTTTGTTTTTTGTTTTTTTTAGTTAGTTTGTTTGTTTGTTTGGGGGGAATTTTTAGGAGTCTATGAGAGGGCATGGGGCAAGTCTTAGTGTCTAGTAATTCTGTTTCAGTCTTTTGAGGTCATAATGGTGGCACGTGGGATATGTAGCAAGGAAGGAAACAAGTAGTTGCATCTTACCCAGGATTCTGATCAATGCTGAAAGCAAATAGGAGCTTTCAGATGGGGAGAAGGGAACCTTCAAAAACATACACAGCCTCCAAAGATGCTGTTCATTAACAAAGCAATCAGACTGCAAATTAGCTGGACTGTTTAGCTATACGGAGGGAAATTAAGCTTCTTTTCTATGAGCATCTCACAAGATGAACCACATACATCCCATCTGGTACATATTGTGACTGCCTGTCACTTGCAAAGTGTTTATTTACTCTGAGTTCAGTTCTTCCTGCAAATGGCCTCATCTAATTTTTTTAAATAAGAAAATGGTATTGCATTGGCTCCAGCTCTCTACATGAGGAAGAACCAAGATTCAAAAAGGCCAAATAACTTGTGGATCTACACATGGGTAGTAGGTCTGGAATCCTAATCCAGTTATGAACTCACCACTCAAGTTTCTAATCTTAATTCTGAAGCACTGTACAACAGACCTGGCAAGTGGACACTAATATCTATATTTCATAGTACAGGATGTCTGGGTGTGTCCTGGCATAAGCTATGTACAACTGACGGTGTCCTACAAAAATGACAGGGCTGAATGCTGTGGTGTTGGTCAAAGGATTTTTATAACAAAGATGCAGGGCACCTTTATAAAGAGAACTGCAAGAGAAGCCTTCAGTTCTTGAGTCAAGATCTCATGATGCTGGGGAAGACTGGACAGGAAAGTCTTCCAGACTGAAGGGGCAGCTATACCCCTGAGGAGGGGCTATACCTTTGGTGAATCTTTACATAGTTAGGCTTGGCTGGAATACAGACCTTTGAAAGGGCAATAGGAGCAGTTGCCAGACTACATAGCAATGTCTGGAACCATTACACCTGTTTCTGTCCCTTCCAGGGCAGTTTTAGTCAAATACTAGAATGGCAGTCATCCCTGTACCTAGAAGGCCCTCTCTGTATGTGCAAGCAGAGTGGGCTAAAGGAGGGAACATGCATGGAAGCAGGTGGTGGGACTAGTTAGAAATTCATGAAGATAGGATTGCAGAGAAGACAGAAAGTAAGGATGATTTTGTGCTATTCACCAGTCAGCATGGGCGAGACTTGGACACTGATTGGAAGATGAGTTGTCCAACTCTGAGTTTATACACAGATTCTCAGCCTCCCCAAAGGCTTCTTAGCTCAGCAAGGCTCTCCTCCTCCCCTGCTATAGCTTGGATCTAGACAGTCTCTCAAAGGCCTACGTGGTAGGCTTAGACCCAGACTATGGCCCTACTAGAAGGAAGTGGAAGATTTGGGAAGCGGGACCTAGTGAATCAAGAAGTTCAGTTACTGAGGATATGTCCCTAAAGGGGATATTGAGACGCTGGTCCTTTCCTCTCTCAGTTTTTTCTGACCTCCATAACCTAAACAGTCCTGTTCTACCACCATGATGTTTGCATGTTGTTTTTGCCTTTTGAGACACAGTCTCATGTAGCCCAAGCTGACTTTAAACTCCAGATCCTCCTGCTTCTACCTTTCAGTAAGGAGATTACAGGCATGGCCACCACTGCCTGGTTTATGCAGTACTGAGAACAGAACGTGGGGTTCTGTGTATGCTAGGCAAACACTCTACCAACTGAGCTACATCCGCAGCCCTGCTCAGGGTCTAATGTGCTCCTAAATGGTCAAACAGTGGGAAGGGTCATTGTGGACCGAAACTGCAGATACCATGACCAAAAGGAAACATTAAGCCCATGTGCTAGCCAGTATGAATCTTTAATATTGATTTTTTTAATTAAAAAAGTATATTAATTATTTTATTTTATTTTGTATTTTTACAAACCTAGCCCTTCTGGCTAAGGGGACAAAACCAAATAACAAATTTTGCTAATATTAGCTAGATGGGTACATTTTGAGTTTTAAAAGGCTTAAAATAGCTTTGAATAGCCCTAAATTCTTGGGCAGAGAGGAGGGTTAGGCATCAGAATGTAAGTATAGGTTTTTCTAGATGATATTAAATGAACAGAGGAAATAAAAAAAGGGGAGAGGAGTAGGTGAGGAATAGTGAGGCCAGGTCTTCTGGACCTGATATCTCAAAAGAGACTGTGAGCTTTGCTGGCAACAGCCTGGACCTAGCTCTGTGTACACCAGATGCTCTGAACAGGTCAACACTTGACCTATGCACACTGTCCCTGTCTTCCACGGGTTGTCCGGAGTGGAGTGTTCCAGCCTCCTGCAGGAAGTGGTTCAAGGAATTACGAATGACTTTGTCCCAGTGGCTGCTGATTTAGTGAAACACAATAGGGGAAGGCATTTTGTATACA
>JANHMN010000010.1:33038179-33096828 GCA_030674055.1 Rhabdomys pumilio
AAGGCTCCCAGCAATAATCACGAACAGACATCTGTCACCAAGAGTGAACTGTTTGATGGGAGCAGAAAATAACATGAGCTGCCAAATAAAATCATTCCAGAAATCTCTGTTGTTGGAATGTCTCACGGGCCGTGTAACTGATGATTTAGAAGTCTATAAAATGACACAACTGAATTTCTGTTAGTTTTCAAATTTTACCCCTTCATTGTCTCTGTGTGCCCTCATCCCTCTCTATTCTTGGAATCTGTGTTTCCAGAGCTGTGGGCATGTTTGTCTCACACACAGGGACTCTTAGGGGAGGCCAGTTGTGAACAGGGTCAAAGCTTGCCTCCATAGGGGACTGAATGTTTGAGCCATTATATTAATAAAAACTGGTGTCGGAGCTGAGGGACTTCCCTGGACTTGGCATTGCCCTTTGTGTGGTTTCTATGTATACAGAGAGTTATATGGTCTCTAGGAGCATGGACCACAATAAAAGTGTTGACAAGTTAAAATGCACTGGTGTTTGGTCTTGATCCTTCCTCTCCTGCTAATGGCCCATGTTCTCCAGATCAGAATGTTAGAGAAGGGCCATGCCTAGAAAGGAAGTTCTATTCTTTTAGTGTGAACATATGGTACCGCCATGGTCTCATGGGAGCGCTTTCTCTTTGGCCCTGGCTGTTATAGGTAGGTAGAGACAGAACCTGCTCTCATCTGAAATGCTTCTTGTTCCTTGAGAAGATGGACTAACAGAGTATTGAGTATATGTTGTCAGAGATACCATGGGCTCACACACATTCTGTTTCTCGATCTACAGAAGTACCCAATAGAAACTACAGCGTAGTCCCAATAGAAATTCCAGTGTTCCTGTGAGTAATTGCTTTGGAGATTGCACACACATCTGATCTGTAACTTTGCTTGGCATGCAACTGACTTGGAAGTTAAAGAATGCAATGGCTTAGTCATGCTGATACTGATGCTCTGAAGAGACCCATGACCTCAGCAACTCTTATGAAGGAAAACATTTTATTGAGAGCTGGCCTACAGGCTCAGAGGTTTAGTCCACTATCATTATGTCAGTGTGCAGACAGACATGATGCTGGAGAGGTATCTGAGTCTTACATAACTGGATTGGCAAGAGACAGGAAGAAAAAGAGTCACTGGGTCTGACTTGGACATTTGAAACCCCACCCCCAGTGATATACTTACTCCAACAAGGTCACATCTCCTAATAGCACCACTCTCTATGGGTCTATAGAAGCCATTTTCATTCAAACCACTGTACCATAGTAGAGATTTAACTTAACACTAAACACTCCGGAACAGAGATTGCTAATTGTTTCCAGTTCCACTGCCACCCAACATAACCTGTGCATGTGGCCTTTCTTGCCACAGGTTTCTTCCCAGAGCCCTCCTTGTAGGCTGGTGGGAACAGGATGAGATGACCAGCCTGACTATTGTTACTTGGTGGTATATTTAAATATCATGGCTTCCAGAGGATTTGATTTTTTTTCCTTGTCCCCTTTCATGTCTTGCTCTTTTTGCTACACCTATATCTGCTCTGGTTGCAAATGGAGTCCTTTATGGCAGGGCAATTAGATGAAATCTGGGCTCTAGTGCTATGCTGAACACAGTTTCCAAAAACCCCTAAATGTGGACTCAGTAAAACAAACTGCGATCTCTTTTTTCAGCTGTTGTTATTTAAGGCTGCCTGTCACTCACAGCTGAAGCAAATTCTAACTTACTAGCATTTATTATTCTAACTTAAAAATGACAGTTAGTTCTGTTGTACTGAATTCAATCTTTCTTGACCCAGATGATGCGACTTTTTAAAATCAGCCTTGCAAACATGTGGAAGCATGCACCTATCTTTTTACTGAATAGTAGTTTAGTTAGTGAGCTCTTTGATTTGTGTGCAGTGATAACACTACTTTTCCTTTCCAATTCCTTCCAATTTTTAGGATCCTGGAAAAAGTGATCACCTCAGAAAGCATACTGTGTCTTCTCAATCCATCCTCAAAGTCAATGTCATGAAAAATATTAAGATAGATCAATTATTTTCACTATTGGAACTCTTTAATGAAAGTAATTGAGAGCTTTGTCTGACTGAAAGTAGACTTAAATTATAGGAAAACATAGCAACAATGTATCTTGTAAATATTCTCCATGTATCAGATAGGTGTTTCTGTGATTCCATGTCATGTATTCAGAGGTTGGCTGGCTGTCAGCTAAGTCAATGGGTGGCTAAGCCATGTCACTCATCATCCAGCAAGCTAGCTGGAGTTTGTTTACATAGGGGTGGCTTGACTCTGATAGAGAAATACACAAGGTCTCTAGCAGGCTAAGCTTAGAACTGCATACTGCCACTTTGATCATGTGCTGACACAGGGTAAGTCTCAAAACTAATCCAGATTCAGGAGCTGGGGGGAAAAGACTGTTTCTTGGTAAAGAGAGCCAGAGATACATTGCCCTGGATGTGGACAGTCAAAGAATTGTAGCCATTTTTGTTTGCACTTCATATAGGACAGAATGTTTCCAAGATGAAGATCAAATCCTCTGTGCACAAGGACAGCAGAGCAGTGATTCCTTAGTTGGTGTTCAGGAGATTACAGGTTTTATTCTCCTCTTTCTCCTTTAAGTTTTGTTTTACTTGTATATGTGTGTGCCCATGTGTATGCCATAGGCCCACTGGTATCCACCAAAGCCAGAAGAAGGCTTCAGATTCCCCTGGAGATGCAGTGATAGATGGTTGAGAGCTACATGAAAACCAAATGTGGATCCTGCGGGAAAACAAGTTCTCTTCATAGCTGAGTCACCTCTCTAGCCTTTTTCATAAATTTTAGTTTCTGTTTTGTTTATCTCCTCTCTGATTTTGTTTTTTTGCTTTTCTTCTATTAATGAATGATGGCATGGCTTGTTCTTGCTTTTTTTTTTTTTTTTTTAGGTCCTTGTCATTCTCTATTATTCTCTATCAGGTTATTTGAAATCTTTGTGGTTTTGATAGATACTTATTACTATATAAATTTTGGTATATCATATTTCTAATTTAATTTGTTTGAGAAATTTAAAGTTTTCTATTTCTTTTTGTTTCTTTGGTGACCTCTTGTTCATTCAATACTATGGTGTTTATTTTGTGTAATATGTATATTTTTAAAAATTTCTTAGTAATCTATTTCTATCTTAATGCCAGTGTGATCAGGAAAGATACATGATTTCAGATTATTATTTTTTTATTTATCATGATGGGTTTTGAGATGCAGTATATAGTCTATTCTAAAGAATGTTTAAATGTTGATAAAATGTATCTTCTATAGTGTTTAGATAAAATATTCTGTAACTGTGAAGGGTGTTTGGTCTTAGTAAAATTTAACTCATGGATTCTTGTTGGTATTCTTTTTTTGATGAAAAAAAATGAGCTGGTAACATTTCTACAAATTGTATTTGTCTTAATTACTTTTCTATTGCTGTGATAAAACACCATGACTAAGGCATCTTATAAAAGAAAACGTTTAATTTTGGTTTATAGTTTCAGAGGGTTAGAGTCCATGATGACAGAGCAATCACATGGTGGCAGGAACAGCTGACATCACAAGGCATAAAATGGCAAGGAAAATAGTAAGAACTGTCTGACACCCCAAAGCACACTCCAAGAGACACACTTCCTTCAACAAGGCCACACCTTCTAGTCCTTCCCAAACAGTTCACCAACTGACAACAAAATATTCAAATTTACAAGCCCATGGGGCCATTCAGACCCCCAGAAACACTATAATCTTTTCTTCCTTTTTAACTCAAGGTTATTTTTCAAGACATCTGGTTCTCCATCATTAAGTCCATTATATTATAATATCTATGTTTTCTTACATTCATGTATCACTAAAATAAGAGTGATTATGGTTTCATCAGTGGCATCTCAAAAATCTCACTGTTCTCTCTTGTGCTTGTTCTCTAACACTCTCCCTCATGTTTTTGCTACCTGGAATATTTTAGAATACCCGTCTTCAAGATAAGATATTATGTTTTCTGTTTAAAATAGTCTGTTGTTGAAGTTTTCAGTTTATTTAAAACTTGTTATTGATTCTTTGGGAATTTCACATCATGTATCCCAGTCACATTCATCTTGCCATCTCCCCTTTCCCCGCAAATAGACAAACACACACATACCCCAAAAACAAAGCATAGAAAACATCTCACTATGGAAGCTGTACTGTGTCATTGTGTGTCCCACAGTGTGTCCCTCTGTCTACACATCTTCACCTGCAAATGTTCATTGCAATGAGTCGTTGGTCTGACTTGAGATCTTTAGCTTCTGTGAAATTATCAATATTGGATTCTCACCAGGACTCCTCCCAGCTATCCTGTTGTTGCCCTGTGTTGTAGAGATCCTACAGCTTCAAATCAGCAGAACTGGCCCCTTTACATGTCCCAACCATTTGAAGATGTTACAAATTTTGGGTTGGACCAACTCAGAGCCCTAGATCTAAGCCTGGATGGTAGCTGAGTTGGTCAATGCTCTCACTCTACCTTATCTGCACCACTAAGGCAAGCTCTCCAGCACTTCTCCTGCTAGGCCACCCAATACCACCATCAGCAGGAGGCAAGGTGGTATTGCTTTCATGTGGTCAGAGCCAGTTCATTTACCCCCATGCCTCCAGAGCCAGCTCTACTGTACTATCCAATCAAGGCCCAGTGTCCACTCTCTTAAGTACTTTAGCCTTCAAGAGGCTGAGACAGCTCTCCTATTTTCAGACCTTCAGAGCTAGCTTACCAGTGTCTTCACCATCAGAACCAGCTCCACTGTATGCAGAGGTGAGGTGCAGGGCCCGTTCTTCAGAGTGATACAACCACTGACAGGGCAAAACTAGCTATCCATCCTACTCTCATGTACTCTCATGACCAGCTCTTCAGACTACCACAGGTAGTGAAGGGGGAGAATAGGACATCACCCCTGAACATCTCATGACAGATAAGTGGTGGGAACCTACTTTAAACTATTTCTGTGTCTCAACCATGACAGCTTGTTCTTTTAATGGTTATTAGTTTTTTCTTCAGGATAGGAAACCTATAAAGTCAGATTGATCAATGTCCTAGATCCTTCAAAGCTGAGGAATGTTCAAACATAAAGTGGGGACTGGAAACAAGCATTTAATTGTTCTGTTATTTAAAAATATATATTGACTCTTCCCTGAGGCCCACAAGGCAACTAAATATAGAATGGGCCTGCTATCTCTGCCTTCATTCTGTGCCTGTTGCCTTTGGCTTTGGCTTAGACTCTTGTGAAACTCTTTATACCCAAACTATCTTATCTCTTTTCAAGGCTGATGACACAGAGATAAATCATTGTTTAAAACTTTCAGTCCCTTTGGATCGAGAAAAAGCAAAACCTCACAGTGCAAACAATCCTTACTCACGCTGGGCTACTCCTCTTCACTTTCAAGTCTCCAGTTCTATTTCTCTTCATCATGCTCAAAATGCTCTACTTCTCTTTCTCTCCCATCTGTCCACCTCATACTTGCACATTTCAGTGTATGCTGTGGTCCCAGCTGCACGGTGTGTGTATGGCCTACCTGTGCTGTGCACAGGAGGGTAGGTCTGTGGGTGGCATGATGGTTCACACATCTCTGTCTGTTTTTCTCTTCCAATGTTGCACTCCATGGTGATAGGTGGAGTTCCACGTATCTATGGCCTGCCTGGGTAGTGGGGGCAGGGCAGGTCTGTGTGCATCTTTCCCCATCAGCACTGCATGGCATGGTGGACCATAGGACTCTGTCTTCTTCCTTCTACCCTGCCCTGCCTAGATTGATTTGATTTTAATGTGTTTTATTAGACATTAACTCAGCTTTGGCTACCAAGCTAGGCATCAAAGGATGAACAAAGAACTGCCATCTGTTCTGCCCTGATATAATAACACCACCACCTATAAGGTGTCTCTTTGCCTCTTGCCAGAGGGGGAAGTTGTTTTTGTTTTGTTGTTTGTTTTTGTTTGTTTATTTTATGCTGAGTTCTTTATTTTCCAATTTCTACCAGTGCTGAATTTTTCATTCTAATCATAGGTTATTTTCTCTCAACTAAATTGAATTATCTACAAAAAAGAGAGAGAGAGAGAGATAGGAACCAACTCTGGTCACTCTAACGACAAGGCCTGGTGGCCTTAGAGACATGGAACATAGCAGAGATCTTATTAGCAGTGATAGCATGTCCTTGGGTCCAGCAGTGGCTCAATGATCGGGATCTTCTGCAGTGGCAATGAGAAACACGTAGAATAGAACACATGCCTTAACTCAGTGGTGATTTGGGCCAATTACATGGCTTAATCTAATTAGAACAGTAGCTCAGCCAACTAAGCAGCTTCAATGGATTGATAATTCTTAGTAGTGAGAACTTGGTAACTAATCTGGAGAAAGACAGATTATGGACTTGAGATGAGATATCTCTGTGGATGGTTCATAGCCTTTGATATTATCTTGAATCTTTTGATGGTCCAATAATCTTCTCTAAACTTTTTGCTTTTGCCTCCTCCAGAATTTCCCAGACTTGTTCTGGTGTGAATAGAAATGGCAGAATTTATAGTATGAGGCCCTATGCCATGAATGTAATACACATTTGATGAGTATGTTAACTTAATCCTGATCCTGGTCAGGGTCATATTGCCCAAAGTGAAGTAGATAACTGTTTTCAAACCTGTTCAAAAATATTTACTCTTAGATATATGGGACATGTGATATGAATATATGAATTTACTTGGCTAAATCAATTCCCATCAGAGCAAGATATTACAGAAGACAACCTTAGGAACTATATAAGTACTTTCCTTGATACTACTCTCAAGAAAAAGTCTTAAGAATGTAGAATAGGGCTGGAGAGATGGCTCAGCGGTTTAGAGCACTAACTGCTCTTCCAGAGGTCCTGACTTCAATTCCCAGCAACCACATGGTGGCTCACAACCATCTCTAATTGGATATGATGCCCTCCTCTTGTGTGTCTGAAGACAGCAAGAGTGTACTCATATAAGTGAAATAAATAAATTTTAATTAAAATAAAAATAACGAGAATCTAGAATAATGAGCACTGTTATACCATGTAGTTGTTCAGTATGCAACTGACAGAGGGATAAACCCATCTGCTGCTTTGTTCCATCGATAGATGCATATTTTCAAGTGATGTTGCTTCCCATCTGCATGAAGGGAGCTTATTTAACACTGCTATGTTTCTTACAATATAGATATGTTGATATTGTATCTTTTGGCCTTGTATGTTTGTAAATATCAATTATTTGCTGATATTGTCATGCTGAGTTATATTCCTCGGATACTTATGGAACAACAAACAAAACATGTTAAAATGCTATAGAAGCCACACAGTTATCAGTTGCCTTTAACAGATATGGCCCTAGTGCCGAAGAGAATCTGGGTTATTCTTTTTTTCCATCACTGCATACATATGGCAAGTTCAGGGACTGAGGACTCAGTGCTTTCCTTCTGAATGGCTTATGTCTTGCCTAAGGCAGGCTCCATTTTTGTCTGCTGATACTGTCCCAGCAAATTAAAGGCACCGATTTGGCATATTACCATTCTGAGCAAAACATTTATCATAAAGGGAAAGAAATGACCAAAAAGGATGTTGGAATCTATTTGTTTCTCTGGAGTTTTGGGGATAAAAATAGCTGCTGTAGCAGCAGCTCTCAACCTGTGCACCATAAAGACTCCTTAGGAGGTTGAAAGACCCTTTCACAGTGGTTGCCTAAGACCACTGGCAAACACAGATATTTATATTATGATTCATTACAGTAGCAAAATTATAAAGTAGCAACAAAATTAATTTTATGGCTGGGAGTCACAACAACATGAGGAACTATATTAAAGGGTTGCAGTGTAAGGAAGGTTGAGACCCACTATGCTGTAGAATCTAAACACAAATTAAATGAGGCTCACTATGTCACATGCCATTGTCAATCAGTCATAGCACCTTACCCTTAATCATCAGAGAGATGAAGACAAAATCCATGTCAACCAATAAATCCACAGTTGTTACTGCTTCTACCAGAGGAGAGGAGGCCCGGAGTCTTCTGATAGTCACAATTATATATTTGCTTGCCAAGGACCTGCCTCAGCTTGGGAAGGGGTTCCTGAGAGAAGGGATGTCTGGGAGTAGCAAACAAAGAACTTGAAGTCAAATTATGGGTCCAAGCTGATAGTCTATGTTCTGCTCGAGATGGCTTTACAGATTGCGCTCTCTCTCTCTCTCTCTCTCTCTCTCTCTCTCTCTCTCTCTCTCTCTCTCTCTCTCTCTCGTTAGCTTTCTCTGAAGATCTCCAGACAGCTCTCTGCCTCTATACTTGAGACAGCTTTTTTTTTGCAATTCTAAATAGCCTCTGGATATCTCATCTTTTGCAGATCAAAAGCCCAGTTTTTTATTTACATACCAATTTAGTCATTACCCCAGTTTCTCTTTTGATTATCCCATAACTCAGCATCCCATTGACCAAAGTTCCTTAATTCTCACAAAGAGACAGCAGGCACAAGCAAGATAATTTGATAGCTGGATGGGACCCTGCCCTGAAATTATCATCCCTACCATACCTGGGCCTGGACCTATGCTCCCTGTGTCCCAGGCTGACCTTGAACTCATGAACCTGCCTTTCTTTGTATTTACCTGTCTTTGTATCTTTCTGACAAGCTAGCTCATAGTGCAGCTGCTTCTGTTTTTTTAGATCTGTGAAGCTCCTTATACAATTCATACTGCATCCTTATATTTTGCATAGTTGAAAAAGTATATTTTCTAACTCATGTTTTCAATGTTCTTTCCCACACCCTTAAGGGCTGTCCTGAAGGTCACAGTATCTACCATTTTGCTGAGACATAGACACACCCCCACCTTCTGGATTCCTGCTGTCTTTGGTTATCATGGAATCATTAATTTTGGCAGATAGGACATTCCTCAAAGGAGAAACATTAAAATATGTACACTATTATACAAACAAGCTTTATATCCACAGCAACCATCAAGAGTTGTGAAGGCTCATGCCCTGCTGGCTCTGTTCTAGGGGCAGGAACTACGCCACACTGTCCCTTACACATGGTCTAGCAGGACTCAGCTTGCTTTCCAACTAAGACTCAATCAGGGGTCACTCATGTAGTAGAAATAAGCATCACAAATCTAGTAGTGAACAATCAGAAGTGGAGAATATGCACAAGGAGTGCCTGTTCCACAGACAGAACTCCCATTTCTATATCAGTTTCCTGTTGCTGCTGCATAAATGATCACATCATGGCTTCAAAGTGACACACATATACTTAAGTATTTGGCCAGAACCTCGATGGCTTGAGCTGGAGGCATTAGCAAAGATGTGATCTTTCTGAATCCATCAGGAGGATTTATTCTTAGCTTCTGGAAATTCATATGCAGTTTTGGGTTCAGGACCTTTTTCTTCCAAAGCCAGTCTCCTGGAATCTCTCTCTTGATATCATCATCCTTGTCCTCTCATTCTTCTTCCCTCCCTTGTTTATAAAGGATCCTGGCAGGCACCCAAACACTTCCATTTGAAACACCTTGCCTTAATCACATCTGTAAATTCCCATTCACCATGTGAGGTCACTACTTATAGGTCCTGGTATTAGGACAGGGACAACTTTGAAAACCATTCTGCCCACTGTACTTTATAAAAAGAACCACACTAAATAACCACTACAGAGCCAAACAAACTGCCTCATGGACCCTCAGATTATTGCCTTGCCAAGTGTCAAGGAAGGCTCATAATAAATAAGACAGTCTCTAACTCCAAGGAGGTTCAGGCTGGATGGTAAAGACTAATGCACAAAGCACCAAGCTCCATGAACCAACAGGAGAAATACTGTGGTAATGGGGGAAGTGAGTGTTACCAAGTCTCTCCACAGCCTGCTGAATGCCTCCTCAGATCTGAGAATGTTAGACAGGGAAGAAATCTAAGATAGGATTTACTCAGAGAGGAAAGAAGCCCTCAAGAAGGAGTAGCTGAGTTAGTGAATAGTTGGACTAAGTTTACAGCTCCGGTCCCCTAATGTCCAGTTCAATTCTGAAGCCACTGTGTAGGATGTGTGCCACTAATACAGTCTCAATTCTTGCCACTATTCGGGGCTATCCATTATCTGACCCCCCATCATGTCATCCACTGCCATCCCCTCCCCCATGGTCCAACATGACCTTCCACTTACCAATTTCTCTCCTTGTTATCCCAAGAATGTAGCGGAACTTGGCACACTTGCTCATTCATCATTTTACTTGTCAATCACTATGCACACATTATATACCCATTGTTGCTAGACTCTGATTCCATGACCACCCCTTCCCCCCAGCCCCAAACACAAGGCTAAATAAATGAGATCGGACTCCCTCTTCAGATCAGGGCAGAGCATCTAACCCTGGTTATGCAAGCCACACATGCACTGGCTATTCCTTTGTGTGGTAATCCTCTACCTCCCTCTTCCTTTCTTATAAGAGAAGATTGGGCTAATAAGGGAGAACATGGACATTCAAGTGATGTTTAAACTTACATTTTAAAAAAAGGATTTATTTTTTTATTTGTGTGCTTGTGTGAGTGTGTGTTACATAGGCTCAGTTGCCTGTGGAGATCAGAAAGTGAGTTAAATGAAGTTGTGAGTTTCCCTGTATCAGTGCTGGGAACCAAACTCAGGTCCTCTGGAAAAACAGCAAGAGCTCTAATCTCTGAGCCATCTATCCATCTCCCAACTTAAAGTATATTACCTGTCTACACACAGATGTAATAAAGCACATACACATCTTAGGGTTTTTATTGTTTCTACAAAACACAATGACCAAAAAGCAAGTTGAGGAGGAAAGGGTTTATTTGTCTTACACTTACACATTGCTATTCTTCACTAAAGGAAGTCAGAACAGGAACTCAAACAGGGCAGGAACTTGGAAGCAGGAACTGATGCAGAGGCCATAATGGTGATGCTTACTGGCTTGCTTCCCATGACTTGCTCAGTCTGCTTTCTTTTAGAACCGAGCACCACCAGCCCAGGGATGGAACCACCCACAATGGGCTGCCCTACCCCCACATTGATCACAAATTGAGAAATACCTTACAACTGGATCTCATGAAAGCTTTTCCTCAACTGAGACTCCTCCTTCTCTGATAACTCTAGTTTGTGTCAAGTTGACACACAAAACTAGCCAGTTTAGCATATTCCAAACAGTAAATAGTGTTACTTAAGACAGGCAACAAGGCGAATGGCTTTACCAAATGGCATAGGAAAGATACATCCACTGAGATGTTGTAAGCACCGGCATTGGCACCTGGTAGCTCATAGTATGGGGCTCCCACAGGAGCATTTGAAATGCCAGGATCTCTAGAGAAAGATGGTGCACTCTAGTTCCCTGACTGCAGCTGGAATGTTGGACACAAATTGGGGGCTCACGCTCTGAAATGAAGACAAATGTAACCACACTTAGGAGAACATGTCCTATCTGGCAGAAATAGCATGGGTAAAGGAGGGGCTGGGCATTGGTTTGAAGGCTCCTTCTTCCTCTGATGGGAGTAGTTATGAGCAGGTTAATTAACCCTTTGGTGTACAGTGTTCTTCCACATGTGAAATGGTTTAAGTGAGGGTCGCATGAATTCACTTGTTGGAAACTGTGCAAGATGGAGCAAGGCCAATGAAAGATGCTTAAAGGGGGGAAAGAGGGAGGGAAAGACTCAACAGCCTTTGCCTGTGAGAAGCATTTAAAGAGAAAGAATGGTGGGAAGGGAAATTGAAAGAGTCACCTGCCTAAGGGAAGAAATTTCTATGTTCTAAGGGAGGTGCTTAGACGAAACCTCAAGTGGCACTCACGTGCGCTGGTTCCCAGAGTGACACAGACAGTATCTCTGAATCACTCAGGAAGCTATCAGTGGAAGAAACAGAGCCTCACATGGTTACACAGAGAAAAAATACAGGGAGAATTTATTAATGCAGTTGTACAATTCGAGTGCATCTTCAGTCACCCATGTTCTAGCCTCCTAGCTTGATGGTGCCGTCCTCCCCTCAAGGAGAGGCACCTTAAAAGTGACATTCTCCTCCCCTACAGTAAGCTGCTTGACTGAAGAGAGAAAGGGTCAGGAGAAGTTGAATGACCCACACTGTGTCACCCAGCTGCAGAGTTCTTCTGCTCTCTTTAACAGCCCCACCTTTGTCCAGTTCCCACACTCTTCTGTACTCTGCGTGCGTCCTCCACACATGCCTCGTCATTCACTGTCTTTCCACCAGTTCTCTTGAAGTGGTCTCACAGGAAGCGCTAGAGAGCCTCCAGCGAGCCCTCGGTGTGTAGGTGGGAGAAGTTGGGGTCTTGCCCAAGTTATTATGTTACCTCACTACAAAAGCTTGATTTCCCAAGCATTGGGAGGTAGGGACGTTTGCTTGGGAAGACATTGAAGTTTCGATCCTGCAGGGCAGGATGGTAAGGGTCTGGTGGGGTCTCCAACTGTAAGGTGCTCCACAGTGCTCCACAATGCTCCACAGTGCTCCACAGTGCTCCCCTGAACTTTCTGGGAATCCATTTGCTGTATCTTGAAGAGAAAGTCACTCAACTGATGCTAAGTGTGCTGCTAATAACCGAAAGCCAGTTGCACAACAGCCTAACACATCCCAGAGGCAGGTTTCTCTACAGCAAATGAGCAGCTGGGCAAGGGAAAGAAATAAAAACAAAACAAACAACAAACCTACAAGGAAGTTCAAAGCAAAATGACAACAAAGCCCAGTCTTTAACTGGCCTCATTCAAGGGTTGGAATTAAAAATAGTTCAGCATAGAAAAGCTGAGGTGGAAGAATCATTAATTTAAGGCCAGCCTGAACTATAAAGTGAATTTTAAACCCTGCCTCCTCTCAAGACAGACACAGAGCAAGATGGTTCAGAGCAGCCACCTAGAAAGGGAAAAGCTATCTATTCTTGTCCATTTCTAGGTGAAATGCTGGGTTCGATTTAGATCATTCTAAAAGCTATGTTACAATCCAGAAAAACATCCCCACACTGCAATTTTTACCAGAGATTAGCTCCCAGATGTGTATGTCTGAATTTTCTCCAATTAGTGCCATTGTGTTTCTTCTCTAAGTTACAAGCCCTGGACCATCACTTATTGTTTTATGGCCAAGTTGGACATGTAAGAACTCCTGTTCTCAGATGGTAGAGACTACAAAGTATGTAAGGTGAATAAGATAAAGCCCCAAAGGCTCATGCCCTGCTTGAGAACCAGAAAGATTATTCCATCCTCATTGTCTTTCCTCCCCCAAAGATTGTTGGTCCTGACCCTGAGTCTCCTTAGGCCACTTCCACATTCCTGAGGTATCACTTTACAGTCAGAGACCATGAGTCCTTAGCTGGCATTGACAGCAATAACCTCTCCATAGGAACAGCTGACTTCCCAGATGGGGAGCTTTGTTGTTCCTCAGGATCATAAACTGTTACCTTAAACCTAGAAAGGATAATCCGTGGTTACAGCATGACATGAAGAATACTAGCTTAAGAAGATCCACCTACAGGGGGATGCAGTGGTAAACATGTCTGTGGGTTTATAGACCCCTGAGAATAACCTGTCTGCTCCACAAAGCTCTGGTTTCCTGCTTGAGTGAGTTTTACTGAACCCAACACTGGTGTTTTGTCATTCACAGACTCCAAGGGTAGAGTATGAAGCCCAGAAGCACAGTGCTCCACTGAACTCTGAAAGGGGTAAGGAAAACCCACCCACCTCTCCTCCAGGCTTCCCTGCCACAAGCTCCAATCCCAGCATTCAATTTATAGATGCCCCCTATGCCTAATGGCTTTGGGGAGCAGAATGGTTTTAAAAAATGGTTTGGGTCTAACACATTTTCCCTCATGTGACATGGTGGGGAGTATGTCCAGGTCATTTGAGCTGTGCTGTGCTGCTGGTTAGGGAGGTTCAGACCTTTAATTGACCCTTGTCACTTAGGGACAGGTGCTGTATTTGTCAAGCGGTAGCTTTTACATAACTTGAAGGTGTTCTCTAATCACCAGCTGGAACTATCTTAAGCACTGAAGTCCTGCCAGCAATTAACTGCTGCAGAAACAGCGCTGTTCCAACACTTCACAGGTTGCAAACAATGAACTGAACGCTGGTAGTTATTGCATCTGCTCAGCCTAGCCTACTCTTCCGATCAATTAAACGCTCACTTGAATATATAGTGCTGTCAATCCCACCTCAATTTACCATTCCCGGCCTTTAAAGAGATTTCCCAGAGGCTCCAGAGGCTCCTAGAACAGACCTATCACCTTTCTCCCCAAGGGGAAACCTTCTCAAGTCTCCAAGAATAGTAGCTGTGTGCCTACTACCAGCCTGTTTTTTATCCTGGACAAAATGCATGGCACCAATTCTGTTTGCAGTCCCTCCTCTCACCCATTCATTGTTATTACAGTCCATGCTAAGTGGAGAAAAATAAAGTCAAAATATGCAGATAAGCAAAATGAAAACTAATTAAGAACCTTAAATTCTCACCATCATAGCTAGAAGGTAGACTGTTTATCCAGCCGTTTCATTTTGTGTCTGCAGTCATTGCTAGCAAGCAGATACAAATCCCAGGATAAATGATAGCTCAATACAGAACAATAAAGAAGAATGTAATGTGTAATAAAGTTCTGGCTCAGCTAGTTCTTTATTTGGAATATGGCTACAAACACATATAAATACATGAATTTTCAACTAAATATAGAAAATCCATTTCAAGCAGAATATATTTTTTGTATATAAAAATAACAACGAAGATTTTTTTTTAAGAGTCTGTAAAGGTTATATACACTCTAAGAGTGAAAGGGACTTTCAAAATTACATTTATTTCTTTAGTGTGTGTGTGTGTGTGTGTGTGTGTGTGTGTGTGTGTGTGTCTAGGCAAGCAAATGTTCCACAGCTATTGTGGGAATGGGTTCTTTCCTTTCACTGTGTAGGTCCCAGGGACTGCATTCAGGTTCTCCACCTTGTTAGCAAGTGCCTTTACCCTCTGAGCCATCTTCCTTTGAGAAAGAGATCTCTCAGCATCTGTTGGACTCAGTGTACAAGTGGCCATTGATTCAACAACTGCACCGTTGGAAGTCATCCAGCCTATATCAATAGGGCAGCAGCTTTAGGAAGGTATCTGCAGGGTTCCTTACAAACCTGCTCACAAGAAAGGGATAGGGAGAAAGGGGATGCCTGTCAATCACAAAGAAATGCTTTTGCCATCAATAAAAATGAACTATGGCTAAAGCAGGCTACGTAGAGGGATTCCCACTGTGCATCATAGAATGGGAACCTGGTGACTAAAAGACACAAGGCAAGTGGCTATTGTGAGGCTGTATGTATGTATGAGCTATACATTTCAGCAGTTGATGTCCCAAGGAACCTAGATAGAAGGATAAAGAATATATTACTACTACTCTGATCTTGGGGACATCTTGGTTCTCTGTTCATTCATGTCTTGAACTATGCCTAAAATGAAAAACTAAACAGCAGTCTGTCTGGCAAAACTGTAGAGGATCCAGCACTAATCTCATCAAGACAACCGTCTTATTTATACTGTATTCTTACCCAACTCCTGCTGCTTAAAGATTTCCATGCAGGAAGTAGGCTATGGATATTGACTAGCTCCATGGGCATTCCTCACTGGGAACTTGTATTTTCTTCTGAAAAGGAATGTGATGAGCTGTATCATATAAGTCATTATCTAGTCAACCAGTCCCTGGAGTCTCCTCATCTGAAGGTAAAATGGCGGCATAGCTGCCTCCCTAGACCCCAGCTCTGGGTGCCTTTGTTTTATCTGGATGTACCACATAGAGAATGACAAATGGGATTGTCAGGTGTCCAAAGGAGAACTTGTCCAACTCTGCAGGGCTATCTTGATGAGAATCTGGTTGAGGCGAGGTCTAGCCAGTGCATATGCTTGGACCAAGTATTCTAACTGTGAGAACAATGTGGAGGAAGAAGAAAGACCTAGGTTCTGGACACAGGCATCAGAACTGTTCCGAGGCAAACAGTAAATGAAAGTTTCTGCTTTTGCCCTATGAATCTGAGGTTCCAAAAAAAAGTAAAACCCTATCATGGGCCACCAAATAAAACACATTATTGCCTTTGGCTAAAATGAAACAAACCAAGTAGAACAGTTGAGTAATTTACCCAACACTCTTCCTATTGGCTGACAACAAACCAGACTTCTATATTAACCCCCAAACATTAAAACTCAAATCTCCCAAGCCAAGCCCACAGCTGGGAAATCAAAAGCCTAGATTATAGTTTAATGAAGCTCAATCATTTAATTAAGTTTAATTAGTCCAAAACTCAATAATTACTTACTACCCTGCTACGCAGGGTGTGGCATGCTTAGGGTACAGAGCCAAAAACTCTAGCCCTACAAATCTCTTTCCTAGATACCACAGATGCTAGTGCCTTGTGCCTGACTCTCTCCGGGGTATTCCATGGTGGCGTTAATGTCAACCTAAGATGAAGTCCAGCTCTGTCACTACCGACTTCCTCTTTTACAATCTGGAATCTTGGTTTGGTGAATGGTATTTAGGAAGCCTCTGAGATGGATATCTCCCACTGTAGACATTTCTCAGCACCCAGGAAAAATCCTGCACTTTTAGCTCTTGGTTCTCTATGTCCTAACCTTGGTAGGATCTTGGGATTTTTCTAAGGATTACAGAGCATCGACTAACACTCCTTTCATCAAAATATGGCAGATCACTATGAGCCTCCAATGTCTTCCTCAAAGGAACAGAGAAATGTGGATTTAAGAACTCTTATGAACCTCTGGCGATGGGCATAGACACCTTAGTGTTGGTGTTATTCCTACAGCAGTCAGAGGCAGAGCAGATGGCAGTCCTTTGTTCATCCTAGCTTGATACCTGGCACTGTGGCCAAAGCTGTCTTATGCCTAGGAGTCATGAAAATCAAATCAAATCAAATCCAAGCAATACAGCATGAGAGGAGGAAAACAGAGACCTGCAGATGGACATACCACCTGCAGACCTGCCCTCCAGCACACAACAGGTGGGCCATAGACACCCACTTGCTGCCATGCCAGGCAGGATGAATAGATGATATCACTCAGGGGCCAGCCAGCCATGTGGTCAGCTTGCAGTGGCAGCCGCCACAATGTGCAAGTCTGAGGTGGGCAGATGGGAGAGAAAGACAAGTGGAGCACCTTGAGCATGATGAAGAGAGATGGAACTGGAGAATCAGGGTGGAGAGGAGTAGCCTGTTGTGAGTGGCCAGCCCTATTGCCTGGGTCCGTGGTGAGGTCCCAGACAGAGCTGTCACTATGAGCCATATTTAGGTCCATGTTTGTGACTCATATTACCACTAGGGAACAGGAGGATGTCCCTGGTTAGGGCAGCCACTAGAGACCACGTGGATATTTAGGTGCTGCACAGAGCTGATCCTGATACTGAATGCAGCACTCTAGAGAGCTGGACCCATCTCTTACTAGGGGCAGCAAAGGGGAACGCAGGGCCCTGCACCTCAGGCAGGCAGCACAGTGGAGCTCACCCCAGTGATGGAGGTATGGGTGAGCCAGCCTTGAGGGCAGGAGTGTGGGAACGCTGACCCCTCCCCTCGTCTGCCCTTGAGGCAGCAGGGGCACAGAGGTGATTCCCCATGCTCACTTCCAACAGTTGAGAAAGCTGCCCCCACGTGGTTATGAGTTCAAGAGAATTATCCCTGCCCCTCTTACCAGCTGCAGCACTCAGGAGAATGGGCCCTGAACCTCACCTGGACAGCACAGCAGTGATGATCCTGGTGGTGGTTGTTGCAGTTGAGCCATTCCCAAGAGTGAGAGCACAAAAGAGCTGGCCCTGGCACTCATCTGCTGTGAGGTGGCATGGGTCAGGGTTGATGCTCTCTCCACTTGCCCCTGTATCATCTGCAACAGCCAGGAAAGCTGGCCCTGCCCCTAGCTGGATGAAGCACTTCAGAGAGCAGACCCTGCACCTCACCTGAGCAACACAGTAGGGCTAGCCCTGGTTGAAGGCCTGTGGGTGAGCTATTCCCCTAAGGAATAGTGCAGGAGATCTAGTCCCCACCACTCATCTGGCATGAAGTGGCATGGGTGCCCAGGTATTGCCCTCCCTCTCCCCTCCATGACATCTTCAGGAGCTAGGAGGGCTGGCCCTGTCTCCTCGCTGGCTATAGCACTCAGGACTGTGGGCCCTGCACCTTACCTGGCAGTACAGCGGAGCTGGCCCTGATGGTGAAGGCACTGGTGAGGTATCCCCGAGGGTGTGAGAGCAAGAGGGCTGTCCCAGCCCCTCACAGACTGCAGCATTTGGGAGAGTAGGCTCCCATACCTTGCCTGGGCAGCACAGTGGAGCTGGCTCTGGAGCTGTGGGTGCAGATGAGCCTGAGGGCATAAGAGAAGGAAAGCTGACCTTGCCTCCTGCCAGATGGCAGCATTGGATGGCGGAGCAGGAGCAGCACTAGAGAGCTTGCCCTAGAGTTGAGGAAAAGGGAGACTCAGAGAGCTGACTAGCTCAGCTACTACCCAGGCTAGATCCAGGGCTTTGAGTTGGCCCACCCCAAAATCTATATCATCTGTGAATGGTTGGGACTTGTGAAAGGGCCAGTCCTGCTGATCCAAAGCTGCCAGATCACCATGACACGGGGCAACCACAGGATAGATAACTGGGAGGAGTCCCAGTGAGGATCCAGTATTGATGGTGTCACAGAAGCCAGAAACCTTGAACCAGACCAAGGACTCATTGCAATGAACGTTGGTAAGTGACGATGTGTGGATGGAGGAATACACTGTGGGATGGGACACACTGTGACACACTACAGTTTCCATGATGACATGTTTTCTCTGCTTTGTTTTTGTTGTCTGTTCATGTGTGTTTTATTTTTGGGGAGGGTGTTGTAAGTGTGAAGGGCAGATATTAGAGGATGAGAAGATGAGGAGGACTGGGATGCATGATGTGAAACTGACAAAAATGTTGAAAAAAAAACATTGTGAAAATGATCTGGGCAATTGTACAAACGAACTCCAACCTGTAGACACCTGTACAAACAACACGGACAGGAAGGAATCTTCTCAGAGCCAGTGTCTGAAGAGATTTAGGCAATATATGCTATCCCTACAGGCTGAGAGTTTGTGACTCTCAGGGAGTGTTGCAACACTGTTTTGACATTTTAAAAAGGGAGTGATGTAAGCTACTCACACTAATGTCCAAGTGTATAAATTCAAGAATCCTAGTCTTTGTCTGAAGCTACAGTTTGTATGTAATTTGAAAAGAGGATGAGAGAACAAAGGGAGAGAGAGAGAGAGAGAGAGGAAGAGAGAGAGAAAGATCCTTATTACACCTGTGTAATTGATCTATTGACTTTCAGGTTAAATGACTTTACCCCAACTTTCTAAGGTCCGTTTGAAGAGATATTGTGAATGCTTAATTCATATATTCCTTTCTTTTGGTTAAATTATGGAGAACTGTTTGAAAGTGTATGTAATAATGTCAACTTATGTTTTATTATAGGAAGAGGAAATGACCATTATCTAGGACAATGCAGAATGCATATAGGATATATTTTTCCATTTCTTGGTACCATTATTTTTCTGAAAGGAACAGGTTAGAGCTATGGTGCTGTAGAGGAACTTCCCTGAATCTCTCTGTACTGGTTGAAGACAGGGAGAACACAGAGAGGCTCCAGACACTTGGTCAATGGGGCAGAGACCCAAGAGCCAGCAGAACCAGGACAGTGCCTTCCAGACAAAGTTCTGTGTTTGATGGCTTGTTTTAGCCTTAGATAATAAATCTCCTCATCTCCTCTAAAAATATGTTTCCTCTGAATGAAAGAAGAGCCTTCATGGGAACAAAAGGAAAGAGGGGGGAGATAAAGAAGGGAAGGCAAACGGGAAAAAAAAAAGAAATGTTACCAGGCTCACTTCTTTCTCTTCTCCTGACATAGTTCAGTAGCTACCTAACAGCACTGCTGTAATTATTGCTCTATTGCTGTGAGGATACACCATGACCAAGGCATCTTATAAAGAAAAAGCATTATAATTGGGGGATTGCCTGTAGTTTCAGAGGGTTAGTCCATGAATGTCACAGTGGGAGGAAGCCTGTCTGCATTCAGGCAGGCATGGTGTTGGAGCAGTAGGTGAGAGCTTACGTTCCAATCCAGAAAAACAGAGAGAGTGGGGGAGGGAGACTGGGCCTGGGGGGGCTTATGATACATCAAGGCCCATCCCCCCCCAGTGCCATACCTGCCTCACAAGGCCACACCTCTTAATCCTTCCAAAAACTGTTGATTAACTGGGGACCAAGCATTCAAATATATGAGCCTTTCTGGGCAGTTCTCATTCAAACTACCACAATAAACAACACTTCTGTAGTCTTTATTATTGGCTGGCTTGTTTCAGGTGCTATATAAATGTTTGCTGATTTACACAAAACAAAACCAACCCTGATAACCACCCTATATTTGAAGACCAGGAGGGTGCTGCTATGTATATAATCTTCTGCCCCTGATTTATAGTACTTTCTCTTTTAAATGTTTAACCTAAACATCTTACAACTGTATGAGCAATATATTTTACTATAGGCTATTTAGAAAGAAAATAACAAGTAATTCCAAGCATCCAGGAACAACTGTTCATAATCTTCTATTTTGTCTTTTTGTATGCTTTCTTCCATGTACAGAGACTATATTTACATGTACAGTTCTGTGTTCTGTTTTCCCTTAATGTATAATTAGCACATTCCAGTGTCCTATTTCTTAAACGTAATTTCAAAGATGTAATTCTAGGTAGTTAAATTGCTAATATTTTTTTATTGGAAATCGTAGTCATTTTTGCCTTGATTTCTTTCTTTTCTTTAAAACATGGCTAATGTTTGTGTGTGGTCAGTAATTAATTCTACAGTTTCTTTGTGTTGTGGACATTCTCCATGCCAGACACTAAGAAAAGCAAAAATATGCTGGTAAGGCCTTGTTCCAGCCTCCAGAAGTTTAGTTGACTAATATTGCATAAAGGATTAAAAACAACAACAACTCAAGAACCTCTTTGTTCACCATTCCAACACACCCAACACTTAGAATTAGGTACACCATCTTCACGTACACAGTAGTTGTAGACAAAAATGATATCATAATTGATATGGTTTTATGTTACTACTCTGTTTGGTGGAATGAACCTGGAAGAGTAGAGCCCCAAAATTAGGCAGACTAAAATCTCATGTGATAGCCATCTTTACTCAAGGCACAAGACAGTTTGTATCCTGAGGGTTAGTCAAAGTCATATGTGCAAAGTTCACTTGAGTTCACATTGTGTACAGTCACAAGGGCAAGGCCACATGAGTTTAGGTTAAATGTAGTCATGAGGACAACTGGTGCTTGGAAACATCACTCTGAATAATGATGGGTAAGATGATGGATGATCTAAAGTAAACTCCTGTTTATAACAGCTGGGAGGGGCATAGAAGCTCATTCCAGAATAACACATGTCCTGAAGAGACAGAGGTTACAAGACTTTTGCCTCATTTCCTTGGTGTTTGCTCAGAAGACCTCAGAATTCTCCCCATACAGCTTTGTTCATGTATCATGTCTGACAGTTTTATAGATTTTATATCTTTCCATTTGGCTGAGTCTTACTTTGTAGCTCTGGTGATCAGGAACTCAGTTTCTAGTCTAGGTGCCCTCAAACCTCTGAGAGTCCTCTAGCCTCATCTTCACAAGTGCTGAGATGAGAAGCCCAAGCTAGTATACCTAGCATCATTTTCTGTCATTCAGTGTCAGTATGACATTGTATTGTTCAGGGCCATTTGGTACAGTTTTCCATCTGATACACGAAGCATAATTCAGTCAATGACCAGACCTGCACGTGGATTGTTTTCACATCTTCTTATGAATTGCTAAGTTGAATTTCTAGTTCACAGAGAATGGAAAGTCCTTGATAGCTTTCTACTCAAAATTTTCTAGTGTATATTAGTTCAACATCTATTATGAGATTGTCATGTACATATTTAATATATTTGATCATATTCACTTCCTCCCGTAACCCTTGTCTTGTCTCCCATTTTTCTTGTCTCCTGCCTCCCGCTGGTCTCACTCCCTTTCACTAGCATTCCCCCCTTTCTACACTCATGACTTTAAAAATCTGCATTCCACATATGATAGCAAATATGTGGTGTTTGTCTTTCTGTGTTTATTTTGCTTAATGTGATGATATTTAGTCTATTCATTCTCCTATAGATGACAACATTTTGCTCTTCTTTATGCATGAGAAATACTCCATTGCCTCCATCTTAAGGTTTCTATTGCTGTGAAGAGACACCATATCCATGGCAGCTCTTAATAAGGAAAACATTGAAGTGGGGCTGACTTACAATTTCAGAAATGTGACCAGCCCATCATCATCACGGTGAGAAGCATGGGAATGTGCAAGATATGACAAGGTGTGTAGATCCATCATTCTACATCCGGATTGGCAGGCAGCAGGAAGAGAGAGTGAGCCACAGGATCTGATTTGGGCTTCTGAAACCTCAAAGCCCCACCACAGTGACATACTTCCCTCAATAAGGCCACACCTACTTCAACAAGGCCACACATCATAATCCTTTCAAATAATGCCACTCCCTATGGGCCTTTGGAGACCATTTTTACTCAAACTACCAAATCTATATATGCAATGTTTTCTTTAGTCATCTGAAAATTAACAACTTACATTTAAACAAGCTTGAATGTTTTTTTACTCCCACCAAGAACACATCACTATACATCTTAAATAAGTATTTACTAACAATATTCATTATGATAAAAATAATTCTTTGGTAATGTGCTGTATAGTTTCCATTTCATTTTCTTATGGATGAGAAGCAGTTTTTTTTCATAGGATTACAGACTTATTTCTGTCATTCTGTCTTTTAAATATTTTCTACTTGTGTTTTTCAATGCTGATCTATAAAATTTTTACTATGTTAAGGACATCATTTTGTTAAAAATTTGCAAAATTTTTTCCAAGCTTTCCATTTCTTCTTTGTTTACCATACTTTGCATACCGTGATTTAAACGTCTTTATAGCACATAATCATTTTCTCTTTGCGCTTTATGATATTTGTGGTGGTTTGAATGAGAATGGTACCAATAACCTCATAGATTGGAATGCTTAGTCACCAGGTTGTGGCACTATTCAAAAGGATTAGGAAGTGTAGCTTGAGGAAGTGTGTCACTGGGAGTCACAAATGCTCATGCCAAGCCAAGAGTCATATTCTCTCTCTCTCTCTCTCTCTCTCTCTCTCTCTCTCTGTCTCTCTCTGTCTCTCTGTCTCTCTCTCTCCATTCCTCCCCCCCCCTCCTCCCTCCCTCTTTCCCTCCATCCCTTCCTCCTTCTCTCCCTCCCTCCCTCCCTACCTCCCTCCCTCCCTCTCTCTCTCCTCTTCTCTTCTCTTTCTCTCTCTTGCCTGTCAACCAGGATATAGCCCTGAGATACTGCTTCAGTGCTGTGTTCCCTGCCATGATGATAATGGACTAAGCCTCTGAAACTGTAAGCAAGCCTCCAGTGAAATGTTTCTTTTATAAGAGTTGCCTTGTTCATGGTGTCTCTTCACAGCAACTGAACAGTAAAACAATTGATGTTTCTGGGGCCATAATGAAGCAGAGCATGGAGTGAAAGGACATAATGGAGAGAAGCTGCTCTCATGACAGCTATGAAACAGAAAAAGAGAGGAGGGTCCATCAGCAGACACATACTTCAAAGGCAAAACCTGTGTCCTATTTCCTCTCATCAGGTCCCAGCATTTATCTGTGAACTTACCCATGTGTTAGGTCACTGATGAGGTCATACCTCACCATCTGTATTAGTCAGGGTTCTCTAGAGTCACAGAATTTATGGAATGTCTCTCTATATTGAAGGAATTTATTGTGATGACTTACAGTCGGTAGTCCAACTACCCCAACAATGGTCAGCTATGAATAGGAAGTCTAAGAATCTAGTAGTTGCTCAGTCCCACGAGGTTAGTTGTTTCAGCTGGTCTTCTGTAGAAGTAGATTCCAACAGATGTGCTGGCAAGTAAGTGCAAGCAGGCAAACAAGACTGAATCTTCCTTCTTCCAATGTCCCTATGTAGGTCTCCAGAAGAAGGTGTGGCCCAGATTAAAGTTGTGTGTCACCACACCTAGATCTGGGACTTGTTTTGTCCCAGGCTGACCTTGAACTCTGAGGCAAAAGATCTCCTTGCCTCAGACTCCTGGGATTAAAGGTGTATACTACCTTGCCTGGGCCTAAGCTTTTCATGCCACAATGCCTCAAGATCTCTATGCCAAGATCCAGGTTAGAAACTTGTGTTTTCCAGCCTCAAGATCTGGATCACAGGTGAGCCCTCCAATTCTGGATTGTAGTTCATTCCAGATAGAGTCAAGCTGACAACCAGAAATAACCCTTACAACATCCAATCATCCATCCAAAGACAGTCTGCTAGCAGTGATGTGCCTGTCATATGCCCCTGGGGCGTTTTTACATTCAAAACATAGCAGCACTTAGCTTTGTCATCTGTTTTATAATATCCACTCTAACAGATGTGAGCTGGCCTTTTACTGTGGTGATAATTTGAATCTCCCTGCTGGTTACTGACACTAGGCATCTGTTCACATGCTTGTTGGATATTTGTATGTCTTCTTTTGAGAAATGTCAATTTATAACCTTTTCTCATTCATAAGTTGAGATTTTAGATGGCTTTTTTGTTTAGGCTTTTATTCATTGTTTTGCTATGGGTTGTTTTCATTCCCGATTTGTTTAGATATTTGTTTCTTATTGGATATATGGTTCACAGGTATTTTTTCCCATTATATGAGTTACCTCTTTGCTCTGTTCATGGTTTCTTTGGTTTCATAGTTGGCTGGAGTCATATCTATTCCTTCTGCTGATTTTACCTGTGGTTTGGGATTTACACACAAAGTAACATTGCTCAGACTGGTGCCGTGGAGCTTTGCTCATATAGTATTTCTTGGTAGTTTTAGGTCATTTTAAGTCTCTTGTCTTAGTCATTGCCATGACTATTGCTGTGAAGAGACACCATGACCACAGCAACTCTTATCAAGGAAAGCATTAATTGGGGCTAGCTCACACAAGAGATTTAGTCCATTATTGTCATATCGAGGAACAATGTTGGCAACATGTAGGCAGACATGATGCTGGAGAGGTAGTTGAGAGTTCTACATTCAGACTGGTAGAAAGTCAGAAGAGAAAGAGTTACACTGGGCCTGGCTTGAACATTTGAAACCTCAAAGCCCACCTCCAGTGACACAACTCCTCCAAAGGCCATATTCACTCCAACAAGGGAACACCTACTAACAGTGCCACTCCCTACCAGCCTATCAGTCATTTTCATTCAAACTATTATATTCTACTCTCTGGCTCTAATAGACTTGGAGCCATATTATAATGCAGAAATGCATTCAGTTCTTTCACTTGCTTGGTTAGATTCACTCCAAGATATTTTATATTATTTGTGACTATTGTGAAGGGTGTCATTTCTGTAATTTCTTTCTCAACTTGTTTATCCTTTGAGTAAAAGAAGGCTACTGATTTGTTTGAATTGAATTTATATCCAGCCACTTTACTGAAGTTGTTTATCAGGTTTAGGAGTTCTCTGGTGGAAATTTTAGGATCACTTAAGTATACTATCAATCATCTGCAAATAGTGAAATTTTGACTTCTTCCTTTCCTATTTGTATCCCTGTGACTTCCTTTTGTTGTCCAATTGCTCTGTTTAGGACTTCCAGTACTATATTGAATAGGTAGGGTGAGAGTGGACAGCCTTGTCTAGTCCCTGATCATAGTAGGATTGCTTCAAGTTTCTCTCCATTTAGTTTAATGTTGGCTCCTGGCTTGCTGTATATTGATTTTACTATGTTTAGGTATGGGCCTTGAATTCCTATTTTCCAAGACTTTTACCATAAAGGGATGTTGAATTTTCTCAAATACTTTCTCAGCCTCTAGTGAGATGATTATGTGTTTCTTTCCTTTGAGTTTGTTTATATAGTGGATTACATTGATGATGGATTTCTGAATATTGAACCATCCCTACATTCCTGGGATAAAGCCTACTTGATCATGATAGATGATTGTTTTGATGTGTTCTTGGATTCAGTTTGCGAGAATTTTATTGAGTATTTTTACATCAATATTCATAAGAGAGATTGGTCTGTAGTTCTCTTTCTTTGTTGGGTCTTTGTGAGGTTTAGGTATGAGCGTAATTGTAGCTTCATAGAACAAATTGGGTAGTGTTCCTTCTGTTTCTATTCTGTGGAATAGTTTGAAGAGAATTGGTATTAGGTCTTCCTTGAAGGTCTAATAGAATTCTGCACTAAAACCGTCTGGTCCCAGACTTTTTTGATAGGGAGACTTTTAATGACTGCTTCTATTTCTTTAGGGGTTATGGTACTGTTTAGATGGTTAATTTGCTCCTAATTTAATTTTGGTACCTGGTATCTGTCTAGAAAATTGTCCATTTCATCCAGATTTTCCAATTTTGTTGAGTATAGGTCTTTGTAGTAGGATCTGATGATTTTTTTAATTTCCTCAGTTTCTGTTGTTATGTCTCCCTTTTCAGTTCTGATTTTCTTAATTTGGATACTGTCTCTGTGCCCTTTGGTTAGTCTGGCTAAGGGTTTCTCTATCTTGTTGATTTTCTCAAAGAACCAGCTCCTAGTTTTGTTGATATTTTGTATACTCATTCTGTTTCTACTTGGTTGATTTCAGCCCTGAGTTTGATTATTTCCTGCTGTCTACTCCTCTTGGGTGTATTTGTTTCTTTTTGTTCTAGAGCTTTCAGATGTGCTGTCAGGTTGTTAGTGTATGTTCTCTCCAGTTTCTTTTTGTAGGCACTTAGAGCTATGAGTTTTTCCTCTTAGTACTGCTTTCATGGAGTCCCATAAGTTTTGGTATGATATGTCCTCATCTTCATTAAATTCTAAAAAGTCTTTAATTTCTTTCTTTATTTCTTCCTTGACCAAGTCATCATTGAGTAGAGCGTTGCTCAGTTTTCAAGTATATGTGGGCTTTCCATTGTTTTTGTCATTATTAAATATCTTGGTGTGAATCTAACCAAGCAAGTGAAAGATCTGTATGACAAGAACTTCAAGTCTCTGAAGTAAGAAATCGAAGAAGATCTCAGAAGATGGAAAGATTGCCCATGCTCCTGGATTGGCAGGATTAACTTAGTAAAAATGGCCATCTTGCCAAAAGCAATCTATAGATTCAATGCAATCCCCATCAAAATTCCAAATCAATTCTTCATGGAGATGGAAAAAACAATTTGCAAATTCATTTGAAATAACAAAAAAACACAGAATAGAGAGAACCATTCTCAACAAATAAAAGAACTTCTGGGGGAATCACCATCCCTGACCTCAAACTGTACTACAGAGCAGTAGTGATAAAAACTGCATGGTATTGATACAGAGACAGGCAGGAAGATCAGTGGAATAGAATTGAAGATCCAGAAATAAACCCACACACCTATGTTCACTTGATCTTTGACAAAGGAACTAAAACCATCCAGTGGAAAAAGGACAGCATTTTCAACAAATGGTGCTGGATCAACTGGAGGTCAGCATGTAGAAGAATGCAAATTGATCCATTCTTATCCCCTTGTACAAAGGTCAAGTCCAAGTGGATAAAGGACCTTCAAATAAAACCAGATACACTGAAACTAATAGAAGAGAAGGTGGGGAAGACTCTTGAATACTTAGGCACAGGGGAAAAGTTCCTGAACAGAACATCAATGGCTTATGCTCTAAGATCAAGAATTGACAAATGGGACCTCATCAAATTGCAAAGCTTCTGTAAGGCAAAGGACACTGTCAATAAGACAAAACAGCAGCAACAGATTGGGAAAAGATCATTACCAATCCTACATTTGATAGAGGGCTAATATCCAATATATTCAAAGAACTCAAGAAAATAGACTCCAGACAACCAAATAACCCTATTAAAAAATGGGGAACAGAGCTAAACAAAGAATTTTCAACTGAGGAAACTCGAATGTCTGAGAAGTACCTTAAGAAATGCTCAACATCCTTAGTCATCAGGGAAATGCAAATCAAAATAACCCTGAGATACCACCTCACACCAGTCAGAATGGCTAAGATCAAAAACTCAGGTGATAGTAGATGCTGGCAAGGATGTGGAGAAAGAGGAACTCTCCCTCCATTGTTGGTGAGATTGCAAGCTGGTACAACCACTATGGAAATCAGTCTGGCAGTTCCTCAGAAAATTGGACATAGCATTACTTGAGTATCCAGCTATACCTCTCCTCAGCATATATCCGGAAGATGCTCCAACAGATAACAAGGACATATGATCCACTATGTTCATAGCAGCCTTATTTATAATAGCCAGAAGCTGGAAAGAACCCAGATGTCCTTCAACAGAGGAATGGATACAAAAAAATGTGGTACATTTACACAATGGAGTATTACTCTGCTATTAAAAATAATGAATTCGAGAAATTCTTAGGTAAATGGATGGAACTAGAAAATATCATCCTGAGTGAGATAACCCAATCACAAAAGAACACACATGGCATCTACTCACTGATAAGTGGATATTAGCCCAAAAGCTTGAAATAGCCAAGATTCAACTCACAGACCACATGAAGCTCATGAAGAAGGAAGACCAAGTGTGGATGCTTCAGTCCTACTTAGAAGGAGTAACAAAATACTCAAAGGAACAAATATGGAGACAAAGTGTGGGACAGAAACTGAAGGAGGGGATGTCTGGAGACCATTCCACCTGGGTATTCATCCCATGTGCAGTCACCAACAGTAGACACTGATGTGGATGTCAGGAAGTGCATGCTGACAAGAGCCTGATATAGCTGCCTCCTTAGAGGTCCGCCAGAGTCTGATGCATTCAGAGGCAGATGCTCATAGCTAACCACTGATCTGATCAAGAGTTTCCCAATGGAAAAGTTAGAAGACTGAAGGAGTTGAAAGGGTTGGTGGCCCCATGAGGAGAGCAATAATACCAACCAACCAGAGCTCCCCAGGGTCTAAACCACCAGCCTGGGAGCACATAGGGAGAGACCCATGACTCCATCTGTATATGTAGGGGAGGATGGCCTTGTCAGGCATAGGTGGGAGAGGAGATCCTTGGTCCCATGAAGACTGAACAGTGAGTAGGGGGGGAATTGAGGGTGGGGAAGGGGGAATGAGGGGTAGGTGGGGTTACATCCTCATAGAAGCATGAGGAGGGGGGATGGGATAGGAGGTTCCTGGGGGGTGGGGGGAATGGAGTAAGGGGATAAAATCTGAAATGTAAATATAATATCCAATAAAAAATAAAAAAAGAGAAATGCATTCAGTTCAACTTCAAAAGTCATCATTGTCTATAACGGTCTCAACCATGTTTAAAGTTCAAAGTTCAAAGTGTCTTCTGAGACTCAGGTCAATCTCTTAACTATAACCCCCTATAAAACAAAAATTGCAAAGCAGATCACACATTTCCAATATACAATGGAACAGAATATACATAACCTTTCCAAAAGGGAGGAAGGAGAGCATAGTGAGGAAATATTGGACTGAAGCAAGACTGAAAACCAGCTAGCCAAACTCTAAATTCTACATCTCCATGTCTGATGTCAAAGTACTTTTCAGATCTTCAATTCTTTTCAGTTTTGTTGACTGTAACAAATTTCCCTCTCTTGAGTTGGTTCCACACCCAGTTAGCAGTTTTTGTTGGCAGATATCACATGACTGGTATCTCCAACATTGTGGAGTCTGTAAGGCAATCTAGGCTTCACATTTACAGGTTCATGGTCTTAAAGCCCATGGCCACATTGACACACTTCCTCCAACAAGGCCACACCTACTCCAACAAAGTCACTCCTCCAAATAGTGCCCCTCCCTTGGGCAAGCATATTCAAACCACCACAAGTGGTCTTGCTCCATCTGAATAAGGTGGTCAGATAGGACTCTAGAGCTTGGAGTCATGGCAGTGGATATCAGTGGCTGCTCTGAGTGGTTAACAGGTAGTAAACTGCATCCTAGATCAGCATGCAGAGATGTATGCCCTGACTGAGTCCCTGTTTCACTCTGCTGGAGGCACATGCTTCATTCAGTGACCGACCCAGGAGTTAGCACAACGCATGGTTCCATAGGATCCCCAATAAAATATTTGGAGAAAAAAAAAAAAGAGGAAAAGTGGGCATGCCTTCCTGCTTTGGGTGAGCTAGTGTGCTAGTGTGGCCTTAATTATTTGGGACCCCAGAGGAAAAATGTCCTGATTCTTTGTTTTTCAAACAGGGCTTATGAGGACAGGCTTGTGAAATAAGCCAGATGGACTGTTTAAAATTGCAAAACCATGCTGATCAGTTCACACCGCCCTTGTGGAATGTCAGGCTTTGTTCTAAAGCGTGTTCCGCATATTGGCAATTTATTTCCCATGCCAATCTTAGGAGGAGTGTAATGATAAAACTGAAACAACAACAAAATTTCTACAGCCATTTTCCTTCCAAATTCATCAGAGAAAGAGGCTTGGTAGCAGAGCAGTAGAGGATGTCCAGGTTCAGAGCCTGCCTCATCGCGCTCTGTCTGTGGAGGTATTGTTCCTAGCCTGCCTAGGCCTGGTTATATAGATGAGGAGGATGACAGTGCCTGCCTCGTAGGATTGATGAAAGATTAAATACATTGGTTTCAAAAGTCCCTAAGACAGGGTCAGAGCATACAACAGTTTATATAATTATCTGACATTTGCCTAATCTTCTATTCATATAATTAGAGAGAGAATAGGATAAAGAATGATTGGTTGATGGTTCTATCTGTACTTTCTGTAGTAAAATTGAATCTGGGCCTATTAATAGTGTTATAAACCTGCAATATCATATTACTGCACAAATGCTCATAGCATAGCATGTTAGGAGCCCAGATAGAGAGGGAGATTACCCAAACTCAGTTCCTGCTCTAATACTGTAGAACATGGAGGAAATGACCTAATTCCTCTGTGCTACTATTCTACAAGAATAAAATAGCACCAATGATCACAAAATAGCAACCACACTGGGCTGTTTTGAGGCTTACAGGTAGAGATCCATATGAAATAGTGACATTGTGGCTTATGGTACATTAAGTTCAATATAAATCAGGTGTCATAGAGAAAGTTGTAGATGTAAATTATTTTTCTCTGACATACTTGCCTTTCTCCCCACCCCCCATAAGTCAGTCCTCAAATAGCTGTAAGCCTTTCTTCAATGATACTTTAAAAGGTCTCATCAATTCAATACTTTTTTTTTTTTGACTCTAGGTCACACTCTTGAGGCTGGCATTCAGCATCAGCCTCCCAGGTGCTCAGAGTCCAGGCATGTGTGACCCCGCCTGACTTCAGTTCAACATGTTTGAGACAGTGATTCACAAGAGCAACTTGCCTACTTCTGAGTCTAGGGTATAAATTGTTCCTGAGAGCTTAACGAATCCTGTGATGTGGACATATGTGACTGTGAGCTCCAGGCTGTGCACTGCCTCAGCTGTTGTGTAAACCTGTGGCTTCAGGCAGGGTCTTGTCTTGGTGATGCCATTTTACACAGCAACATCTGGCTCCATTTTAAGTAGAACTATAGAACCAGGAGAACTCTATCTGTTAGATGTAGATACTACTATCTGTCCAGCAACACCCATATGACTCAAACTTATAATGTGTCCCTGAAAGCAAAAGGTACACACCCTACATGTTTATCAAAATAAACCAGAAGCATGTGGACACATGAGTACATTAAAACCATATCAGAGAAGCCACAAAACCAGAAGCCAGGTCCAAGAACTTATGGAATGTACCAGATCAATGAAGGGTACAGTACCCTTACCTGAACCATGGAGAAGACATAGCTCTGAGGTGGCTACGGCTGTACTGATCTACCTGTTATTGAGCTACCCAGTGCAACAATTCAAAGGATTCCAGCAGAGAACTCCTGACCATCCCAGGGAGGTTAGCACAGCTCTAGTCTCCATTGCTTGATACAAAATTACCAATCCAGTGTCTCATGTCCAAAGATTCAGAGCTCAGATGCTTCACTTGACCCTGTAACTTTGGGACTCAGTAGCTCTCCAACTGAGTTTGTTAATATCACATCTATTTTTCAAAATTAATTATATTTTCAACTAAAATATATATTCTTTCCCTTTTCCCTTCTACCCCACCCCCATACTCTTTCCTCTTCCTCTCTTATTCATGGCTTCTTTTTCTTTAATTATCATTGATATATATATACACACACACACACACACACACACACACACGTATAGCCTTCTGAGTTTGTTTAGTGTTATTTGAATATACGTAGTTTTTAAGACTGACCACTTGGTATTGGGTAAGCAATAAGAGGACTCATCCCTGGGGAAGACTAAGTATTCCTCTCTCAGCATTCATTAATTGCCCGTGGCTCTTCAGGGGTGGGTCTTGTGCAAGTTTCCCCATCAAGGAAGGAAGACCTATCCTGAATAAGGGCAACCTCATTCTATGAATAGAGATTGCAAAGTAAAGAAAAAAAAGAAACAAGAGAAAGTTATCTAAGTACCAGAGTTCATCTCACTCTGCTTCACAACTGTAGGTGCAATGATGCCTTATGGTTTGCTGCTTTCCCTGCTCCTCCAGGGTAGGATGCATCTTCTCAAACCCATGAGCAAAATGCCACACCCCTTTTCTTTCCCTCTCTAAGTTACTGTTATCAGGTATGTTGTCGTAGCAGAAATACCTAATATGATCTTTCTCTCCAGTGACCCTCACGGTCTACTTCTAAAAGCAGATTCTGATTGTCATAACATCTCCTGGAGTAGCTCAGACTGGTCTCCTATTATGCTTCTAGAGGGAATGTGCCTGCTTCTGTTGCATTTCTTCAGAGCCCTGCTCTCTCAGAATCAGCATTCTTAATTCTTGTGTTTAGCCAACATTCTTAATCTGAGGGTTCCAAAAAAGCGTATGTGGGTCCAAATTATATTTTTCACAAGGAGATACTGCTTTAATGCATTAGGAGAATGTTGGAGTTATTGTCACATGTTCTCACTGACCACATGGTAGACTCTGAAAGCAGTGAGGAAGATTTAATGAGCCTGATCTCTGTGGCAAACAGAAAGCTATTTGGAATAATTTGATGGTATAGAAAGTCTTTCTTTCCCTGAAACAGTTCCTCTCTCCAGCAGGAATCAATCATGTTTAAAGTGTTGATAAAAGGGAATATTAGAGAACAGCCCAAGAGGCTGGGGATGGACTTGTCTCTGCAGACAGGAAAACAGCCACTGCGGTGGAGCCACTTACCTCTTGATGACAGGCAATCAGTACAAAGCATAGTGAGGGTTGTATTGACTAGATGATAAATACAGGGATGGATGAGATAAGCACAGCTCATGTCATAGTCCTTTGTTAACTTCTGAAGTGTAAAGAATTTGTAGACCTTGCAAAATGTGGCTGAGTGCTTAATTCCTAAGGAAAATTAACATTCTTCATATATGATGAGAATAGGTCAGAGTCTGCTAGGTTTCCGATATTAATAGTATGTTGTGTCCCCTGTGGGGTACAGCTAGTACCCAAGAGTGTTTTGAAGACTGTACCAATCTTGAACAGGCAAGGCTACTCAGGGCTTAGACTTTTTAGGAAAGGTGATGAGAGTCAGACTATCAAGAAAAGAGCTGTGACAACTAAAATTAATAACCGAGGACAGACATATGACAGGTAATGGAGAAAGAAAGTCGAATGGTCAAAGATAGCCCTTTGAATAACAAAAATGAGGATATCTACCTATATTTTCTACTTTAAATAATCTTTTATTTTCCCTTTTTCCTTATAAATATAGTTTACTGGTTAAATATATGGCTTTGTTTATTGGATTCAGATTCAGATATGGGCCAGTGAGATGGCTCAAAATTTAAAGAAGCTTTCTGCCAAGTCTGATGAACTGGGTTCAGTGCTCAATTCCCACACACAAAAAAAAGAGAAATAATTTCCACAAGTTGTTTTACAACCTTTACACGCATGCCACAGGACATGTGCATGCATGCACAAATACACACCACACACACACACACACACACACACACACACACACACACACGGGGGGAGGGGGTTGTATCCAATAGGGAATAGAAAAAGAAAAATATCCGGTTGTAATCATGCAGAATTAAGGAGAGGTATGTATCACCTATAGATCTTGGGCTTTAAGCCTAATTTTGTAATGATGAAACTATACTGTCTACTTAAAAGAAAATAAATGTGCTTTTGCTGATACAGTAGAGAGGTGATTATGTTGAGGTCTTCATTTTTTCCTTGATGGGGATAATATACTTATAATCTGGAAGTTTGAATAGATTCTGGTGAGCTGTCATTGGCATTTGTTGTGTTTTTCCTTATTTAAACACTATATATGTTTTTGGCAACTTCTCACAAGCTGAGTCCAGCCTAACTAAAGGAAACCATTTCTTCCTCCCTTATCTAGGAACCGTTTGTTATCTTATCTCTGATAGCAGACATACCCAAGTAAGACTTCATTTTGGAAAAGAATGATATCAAATATTAACGAGCATATATAAATTGTACTCTGGAATGTCTGAATAGTTGATAAGACATTATTTCTGGGTGTGTCAGTTAAGGTGTCTGGAAAGTTAGTCCTACTCAGTAAACTCCATAAAGATTCCATCCCTACTGTGGGTGAGAATCGCTCAATCTGTTGAAGTCTTGGATACAACCAAAAAGTATGTCTCTCTCTCTCTCTCTCTCTCTCTCTCTCTCTCTCTCTCTCTCTCTGTCTCTCTCTCTCTCGTGTGTGTGTGTGTGTGTGTGTGTGTGTGTGTGTGTGTCTTATTGTGCTACAGCCTGAAGATATCAAGTGGTAGACCTTTTTCTCCATGAACACATAGGCTGATTCCTATGGTAAAAAGATCAATTCACATGTATAAATGTCACGGGCATGCTGATTCACAAACCCACTTTGCTCTAATTTTCTTTGAAAGTAAGATGTTCCTATTGCTTAATAATCCCACCCCCATTACAAATAGTGACATCCTTATCGAGACGTATAGCCCACCTGACATTGAGCTAGGTAGGAGGAAAGTTCCAGGTTCTACTGACTAGAATCTGTTCACCTAAAATTTCAAAGGAACTGGTGTGATAGGTCCTGATGAAATGATTATTGCTTTTCATAAAAGTCTCTGTCTTAGTCAGAGTTTCTATTCCTGCACAAACATCACGGCCAAGAAGCAAGTTGGGGAGGAAAGGGTTTATTCAGCTTACACATTCACACTGCTGTTCATCACCAAAGGAAGTCAGGACTGAAACTCACACAGGTCAGGAAGCAGGAGCTGATGCAGAGGCCATGGAGGGATATTACTTACTGGCTTGTTTCTCCTGGCTTGCTCAGCTTGCTTTCTTAATAGAAACTAAGACTTCCAGGCCAGGGATGGCACCACCCACAATGGGCTGGGCCCTTCCTCCCATGATCACTAGTTGAGAAAATGCCTTACAGCTGGATTTCATGGAGGCATTTTCTCAGCTGACGCTCCTTTCTCTGGGATAACTCCAGCCTGTATCAAGTTGACACAAAACCTGCCTTTACAGTCCCTAAATTCTAAGATAACATTCTGGCATAGGAAATAGAATGACTTGGACATGGAATTTGTTTTACATAGTAGGCACTGTAAGCTCTGAGGAAATAAAGGAAAATCCTACCTTTACATAACTACCACATTCAGGTTCCACCTTGATATCAATTACCATTGTCTTGTGCAAATGATAACCAGCACCTGGATTATGCTGCTCACAAATGACTAACTCTAGCTCCAAGGTCTCCAACACCAATGGTCTCTGTGGACACCAGCACACATGCTCACATACCCACATACCCATACACAGACCCACAAACATATGCATGATTAAAATAATGAAATGTCTTTGAAAAACTATAAGGGACCCCTAAGAACATAGGCAATAGTAGAATAAATAATCAGAAAGTTATATTCTCATTACTTTCAACCTTGTCCTATCATTTATTGTATACTTACATAAGTCAATTTTCAATAGTGGTTGCATTTAATAACTGGCTCACAAACTCCTAAGCATTAACTGTAATCAGCTCATGTGCTCCAGCACACCACTGCTTCTTCTATGAAGCCCTTGACATCCAAGAGTTTCCCATACTGCAGCCAGAAAAATCTTTAAAAGCAGAAATCTGGTAGCTGGCCCCTCTCCCAGTTCTTAGGCTGAAATCTAAGCCCCTGAACATGGCCTTTGAGGAATGGTGACGTCTAGTACCACCTGTGTCTCCATTCTTGCTTTCTAAACCTCTTCAAACCTCTCTAGCCACATTGGCTGTCCCACCCTGCCCTCAGACACATAAAAGCATGCACAAGCTCTCCTCTGCCAGAATTATTTTCCTTTGGCAATTCATATGGCTTGCTCATGGCCTTGAAACAGTCTTTCCCACAGCTACCCTGTTGTACAAGAAAGTCAGCCTTTGTCCTCCCTTGGCACATCTATTCCTTATCATGGTCCCTGAATGTATTATCTGTTCACTTATGTCATCACAGTCACGAGGATGAAGTGTCATGACAGCAATAACATTGTCTGTGGCTCAAGGCTGGGGTTCAAGAACAACACCTGACTCTAAATAGCAGCATACTCCCCTTGCCGTTGCTATTACAAAACACCCAATGAAAGCAATTAAAGGATAGAATGGTTCATTTTGGTTTACAGTTCCAGCAGATACAATCCACCAATGTGGGCAAGGCATCCAGGTAGGATGACACCAACTGAAACAGCTAGACACATTGTAACCATAATTAGGAAGCAGAGATAAGACAGAAAGTAGGGTTCAGTTATAAGTCTTCTAGGCCTGCCCCAGAGACCTACTCCCTCCAGCAAGGATCTGCTAAAGATCCCATACCTTTCCAAGGGTCACCACCAGCTGGAGATCAAGGGTTCAGACACATATGCCTCCTGGGGATAGCTTGTATTCAAGCTCCAACAGTGGCCCTCTGTGGAGTGCTGTCCATCTAGGTAAACTAATACTGAACCCCACATGAATGTGAGCACTAGGCCCCATGAAACATTCTTGACTTTAACTTGTGGTTTGAGCTCTAACATTACAAAAAGTGTGCCAGATATCTGCATGCCTTTCCATGTTGGAAACAAAGAGAGAGAATAGCAGTTGGTTTTCTAAAGCATTTCTTATTTGCAGGTGTGTGCTTAAGATAATTGTTTCATAATGTTTGAGCACTGAGAGAGTTTGCTGCTCTTGAATGAAACTGGACCCTGTACTGTCTGAACTCCTCCTCACACTTTTGGCTTCTCAATTAGTGCTCTTGGCTCATGCACCTTAACTCCCTAACCCCAGCATTTTTCTGTAGTCTATCTGTGCTGACTGCTTTTGTGTCTTCATTTTGATGTTTTTGGATCTCGTTCTACCTGATCACCTGACAGTGTCAGTACTCCTGAGAAAAGATGGGAGATCAGACAAGTCAGAGTTCTCTACTGGGGATGTATGCAGAGCACTGGACTATGTAAGAGGATCTGTAGACACACAGGAAGAATGTTAGGAACTGTAATTTGCTTAAGTCTTTTAATTTTCATATTCACCCACGACTGAAGCATCTTTATGGACAAGGACTTTGATGAAAGTGCTTTGAGATTACTGCTATATAATCATCCTAACTGTCACTCACTCACACACAGTAAATTCCATTCATCCCAAGTATGTCTGATGTAATGCTGCTGGGGCAGTCGTCAGATTCTCTTTTCAACTGCGGAGCTGAACTAGACACAGCTCAATAAAGTATGGCTGGGGCTGAACAATGAGGGGACAGTGTACCTTGACGATTGTGTGATCTTTCTAGAGATACCATTTCTTTGTGAGAAGTTCATCTTATTTTGAAAGTAAACCTCTGCAGATGTTAAATATGTGGAGTTTTCCCAAGTATATAATATGCTGTATCCCTGAATCAGTTAAATACACGTTCTTTGAATCATACCTAAAGCCATGTAGGTATTGTGGGTCTGAAACTTTAGCTCACCCCCAAGGACCCAGCATTCCTAGCCACATCTGTTTCTTTTGCACTGAGTGGCCAACTTGGCACTATTCTTACCTCTGTGTCACATTTGCCAACCAGAGGGATTTGCATGGCATATGGAAAGAGATACAGAAGAAAAAAGTATTCATTTGCTGGTAATGCTGCTGATAGTTGGCAGATGTATGTGGCAGCCACTAGACAAAGTTTGAGTCCTGTAGATGACTGGCAACACCAATAGCGACTTTCTTGATATTCCTGAAAGTTTCATGACTCCCAGAATTCTGTGCTTCTTCTTTGGATTTCTCGAGAGCCAGAAATGATTTTGCTGAATAGTCATATCTCTCTGAAGCGTTGCATAGGTTTCTAATTTACTGGATTAAATTCCTTCATACTTGAAGTATCTCCAACAGTTTCTATCTTGCCTGCCAAACCCTGACTGTTAGACTTCTATGCTGCCCACAATAGAAATGATGCAAGAGAAAATTAATATAATAGGCAAAAGATTGAACTGGAAAAAGACAGAGGCCAAGGAGAAGGGTACACACCACCTTAGGTATTTTATCTGGTTCCTGAAGTGCTCTGGAGCCTGGTAGTTCCCACGGGTCACAAGGACAGCACTCCTTATGAAATCTATTCCTTGCATTTTAGCAGAATTTCTTGCTCCTGGTTGAGAAATGGATCAGTGGCCACTCTGCTTCTTTGGAGACATCCTCTGGCCAGGTGCAGCCCAGTGGCTTTTCATCCTTGTGCACAGAGTTAAAAAGATAAGGGACCTTGCACATTCCCTCATTGTCCATGAGGGAGGTTAAGGACTGTACTACTAGTGGGCAGCAGGCTAAGGAAGGTACCTTTAGTGAATGACAGGTTATGAATTACAGCCCAAGGTTATTTTTTCCATCTTTTATCTCCAGGAGTATTCTGATCCTGCCTCAAAAAATGTCAAAAATTATCAATCAGCCAGGAACGTTCTAAAAAAACCAACAACAACAAAAATAGAAATACATCAGAAAAAATGAGCAAAAATTATAAATATGTATTATATTTTATTCATGAAAGGCTCACCCAAAAGGCTTAGGTGTTGGAGTTTTAATTTCACAACTATGTTCAAAGATAATTGAACCATGAGGGCTCTATCAATGGGTCAATTCAATGATGAACATACAGACTAGTAGGAGACTGTCTCTCATTGGAGAAAGTAGACCACAGAGGACATACCTGGTTCTCTCTCTGTCTCTCCCTCTCACCCTATTTCCTTTCCACTTCCTGGCTGCCATGCAATAAGCAGCATCACTCCACCACATTTCTGCCACAATTCTGCAATACCACAAGGCCTAAAAGCAGCGGGGGCTAATTTTATTTTAGAGTAAGATCCTGTGCTGATATAGACCATTTTGCTCAAGTATTTTGCCACTATGATGAAAAGTAACTAAGGACAGGCCGTTCTGGGATGTGAAGAAACCCAAACACCAGATGAGAAGCAGAGGAGAATGTAGAAGGGAAATTAGAGGGTCACTATTCACAATCACGAGGGTGGTGGTCAGGGGAAGTCTAAAGCCAAGCATTACCAAGTTTGTGCAGAAAGGAGAACCCATAGGTACTAATAGTAACCTATAAAAAGAGTACCCATTTGGGGATACATTCTGGGAAAATATTTCCCAGGTGTACTAGGAGACTTAGTGAAGTTCTCCATTAGCGTGTCTTGAGGTTACAGGGGACTCTCTGAAGCAGTGATTTGAATACATCAGCTATATCCTGTGGGGCATCAAGCACCAGTTAAAAACAAAAGATGCCTGTACAAACAGGATTATAGATTAACTTAGTGACATTCTGGTCAATTAAAAATATAGGATTCTTCATAACATATGCACACAGCCATTGGAAAATTAGGATGATAGAGTCTGTAATATGCCCCCATGTGTACAAATTTGAAATACAGGATTGATTCAAATTTCCAAGTAAATTATATCTGGTTGCTTCTTTTTCTTAAAGAATTAACATAACATAACATAACATAACATAACATAACATAACATAACATAACCACCCCTTGCTGCTATATTTTTACTAACTGTACTTTTAGTTCCTTACATTATGCAGAATGAAGAGGAAATCTTTAATAATAAACACCTACTAGGGTCTGATACAACCTGATATACCTCATAACATTTAGATATGAAAACATGACATCCAATATTCTACACAGATGCAGAACTGTTTGGATGACTGGCCAAGTATATGAATGTTATCAGAAATGATTTATGAGACTTAGGCTACTTGAAGTGAACTTTACATTTCTGTTGAGGAGTTAATCCTCTAGAGTTTAGGAGCTGGCAAATGAAAAGCCAAAGATAGGATCTGGCCTGCTGCCTGTTTTTATATGGCCTTCAAGATAAAAATGTTTTTACATTTTAAAAATAGCTGTTATGTAAGTACCTACAGTGTCCTCTGTTTTGTTTCTTGGCCTGCAAAGTCTAAAACATGAGCCTTTATAAGAAATCTTACCAGACCTTTTCATACTTCATTACTTTGCTGAACATGCAGAGAATAATGTTATCCCAGCTCTGTGCTAGAAGGATAGACGCTAAATTAGTGAGCTTTTTCTTATAGCATTTATGTGCTAGTCGAGGAAGCTAGGTGATAAGAATAAAAACTTATAGCATGTTATCTGGATGCTGTGAAGAAAAATAAAGCATGGAAGGTTTGAAGAAGGCGCTTTTTTGGAAAATGTTATTATCATTTGTAAAACATTATAATACATTAGTCCCTGTTTGTCTGTAGCTTGTCCTAAGGCATCAGTGGATATCTGGACCCTAGATGGTTCTGAAGTATGAATCCACACTCTGTAACACCTAGAGAGATAGCCTGATAACCTAGATGACTACTAAATGTCTAAGCAGAAGGGTTGTTCATGCAGCATGGATACACTGGACAAGGGGATGAGCACAATTCATGGCCACAGCTAGATGGAATGTGAGACAACATCACATGTCTAGGAGCAGGAGTAATTAAAAGCTAGTGAGTTATTTGTTTCTGAGATCTTCTATTTAACATTTCAGACTGTGGTTGAATGAGATAAAGGGTGAGAGAAGACTGTATGTAACTGGGTAAAGGTCCTATTCTGTTTGTTGATTCACCCTAGGTAGTTGTTTTCTGAATCTTCTCTGGATGTTCATGCTATCATTCCAGCAGCCCCAGTACACTAAAGGCATTCACATTCCCCATCTCTGCCTGTGAAGTCTGGCCACACCACTTTCACTGTAAGACACCCCCTACCCCACTGACCACTGCTTCTTTCCTTTCCTCTGCTACCTACTTACAGATAAACAGAGACGGCTGCCAGCTTGTCCACAGACCATGATGGGACTATTTAGGGATATTCTTTTTTTTTTCTTGCTTGCTTAAAAACCATTAAATACATGACTTTATTTTTATTTCTACAAAACCCCAAAATATGCTAGAGAAGCTAAATAATGTCCCCAGAGTAGACATTTCAACATCTGAGGATATCACCTTAGAAATAGTTTTTATGTAAATAAGTCAAGTTCTCATGTGTAGGATCATAGTTCAGATATGTTACAGCATGCCTTTTTGATTTAACATATAACATGAATATTCATAATGATCAATAGGCAATACCACATACTGTCATTGACAGCTGTATTAGATTCCAAATATCTTCAGCTGTACAGTGAAGCAGCAGCAATGGCAGTGAGCACAGAGGGAAGTGGAGGTGTTTGTCTAATGAGAGGATGGATCCAGTGGTAGGCAATTGCCGGCAATTGCTGGCATCTGTTCGGTGACTCAGAGATGTCAAGGCAAGTTCTCTGTGTGTCTCTTGGCCTTTTACCTTCATCTGAAAGTAGCCACTACAGTTCCAAGAGTTTGACCTGTAGCCTGTTTAGGAAGCTGGAAAAAAAGGGGCCCTGAGCAGGAACAGGAAAGAGGCCTAGAAACTGACCAGACTGGAATGGCTGCACGTGGTTTGAATATTGTCTTTGGAATATTCAAAATATTGTCTTTCTTAAAGAATGCCTCTCCCTAATGACTAACCACTCAAATATGTGGGCATATTCCTATTCAAACCACCACACAAGTCATTCAGACTCCTCCTTCAGGAAAAGACCTGGGAGAGGTCACATGGTACAGGCTTGGGAGGAAGTAGATCTTAGTGGCAGTCCTGCACTTGTAAGTAACTGAGAGAGACTAGCCATTCAGTCTCTCTGGTTCCTGCTAATATTGGGAACCCGTTTCTCATATATGTGTTTACTGCCAGTGTTAATGGGTGTCCTCTCCAGAGGCCCAGAATAATGGGCCACTCAAGGTTGAAATGGAAACTGAAGAACCATGAACTCAACAAAGTTCTGCTCTTTTATAAGTTAACTGCCTCTGGGATTTCACAGGAACAATGTAGAGTTGAGTGATACAAAGCTGTGTGAGTTTCCTGTTGCTGTTCTAAGAAATTCCCACAGATTCAGTGGCTCAAAATAATACACAGTTATTATCTTACAGTTGTGGGTGTCAGCCACACAACATCAATTTTATTGTAGCAAAATGAAGGTGTTGCCAAGGCTGTGCCTTCGGGAAGCTCTCTAGAAAGCCATTCCTGTCTAGACAGTGTCTAGGCCTCTTTCCTGTCCCTGCCCCTTCTTCCATATTCAAGCCAGCCTCTCACTCTGAGTAGTCTGCTTCTGTTTGCATTTACTTCCCTGATTCTGACATTTCTCTATCATCCCTCCATCTTCACGATGATGTCAGCCCTCATGGACCACCAAGGATGGTCTTGTCATCTCAAAGTTCTCCACATTATCTTCTCTGCAAGTGGTTTTTGTTGATGTTTGTTTTGTTTTGTTTTGTTTTGTTTTGTTTTGTTTTGTTTTGTTTTGTTTTTGCTGTAGAAAGCAACCCACTCACAAGCGTCAGAGATTGGGATGTGGGTGTCTTTGTTGGGGATGGAGGCAAGACCATTATTTTACCTACAACAAAAAACAACTAAAGCAGGGCAGAAATTATACTTTAAAAAATGGAAAATTCCCAGAAATTGTCTTATCACTTAACACTGTATCATGTAGCCCTTTATCGATGACAACCTCATCTAACTCTACGGAGCTCTAGAGCTAAAATGACCTATCAGAATTGTCCTACATCAGGCCTAAATGACCTAGTCATTCTGACTGGAGCAGGCACTGGTGTGGGACTCCCATAAAGGCATAACTCTGAGTGAAGCCATGGTATGTGACTTCAGCAAACCCTGACATGACCGAGAACTGGAGACTGACCATGGACACCTCTCCCAGGACTTTCCCTGAAAGAGGAGTCTGAGTGGCTTGTGTGGTGGTTTGAATAGGAATAGGCTCATATATTTGAATGCTTTGTCATCAGGGAGAGGCATTATTGGAGAAAGGATTATTATTAAAAGGATTAGGAAGTATGGCCTTTTTGAAATAAGTGTGGCTATGCTGGAGGAAGAGTGTGGCGAGGGGAGGACTTTGAGGTTTCAAAAGTCCACAACAGACCTGCCATGCTTCCCCTTTATCTTTCTGGCATCTGCCTAGAGATCAGGATTTAGCTCCAGCAAAGGCCTGCGTGCCCCACACCCTATGATGATAACTGACTAAACCTCTAAGACTGTAAGCAAGTCCTCAATTAAATGTTTTCATTGATAAGAGTTGTCTTAGTCATGGTATCTTCACTGCAGTAGAGCAGTGACTAAGATAGTGCATCGTAGTGCTCACTATAATCATGGTTTAAAACGCTGAGAATAGAGTCAGAAGCAGCATAGAGTTAATAACAGAAAAGAATGTCAGGGAGGCTCAAACAGCGAATGGGGTGTCTATCATGGGACTCCTGTTTCAGGCTTGCCACCCCGCCTCTCCTGGGCACTTGTGAAGGGGAGACTCTAAAGGGACAAATGCAATCTCACATCACATGTGGCTTTCTTGCCATCTGCCCATGCCTGATCCCCTTGGTAAAGAGCTCCTGGATCAGTGGATACATTATGAAGACTGAATACAAGGTTAGGTGGGCCTCTCCCTCTCTAGATGCATGCATCTTACCACCTGTGACCCAAATAACAAACACAGAACAAACAACAAAGCAAAGAAAGAGAAAGCAAGACCTTTGATGCATGCTGAGCCTAAAGGTTCACCTTACCACAAAGGGAAAAACCACAACACAGATCCAAAAAATTACACTTATGTCTATGATCTTTGGTTTCCACTACATCAATATCACAGACTTTGGCCTAATTATGTTAGTATTTGCTTTTCTTATGAGGCAGAGTTGGGGCTAGAGAGATGATTCAGTGGTTATGAGCACTTGTCCAGGTTCAGTTCCCAGCACTTACATTCAGGATATCGGACACCCTCTTCTGAACTCTGTGAACATCAGGCACACATGTGCCCTGTCCAACAGGGCATTGAACAGGGTCCGGGGAGATCACCTGAAAAGGAGAATGGGGCAAACAGGTGAACGCAAAGAACGAGCTGATTGCCTATAATCTGATCAAACTGTTGATTATAATTTTTTCACACAGGGGTTATAAACACATAAAGGCTGGATGTCTTCCAGAACAGGCTATCGTCTGGGTAAAGGTTCAGGGAACAGGTCACTATGACTCTGCCTATGATTCACTTGTCCTTATCTAAGTTGGTACTGTCCACCAAGGTTACCTATCCACAAGGTCTGTGACTATCCAGGCTGGTAAATTTCCACCAAGGCTACTTGTTTACAAGATCTTATAGCCATCTGTTCAGTGTTTTTCCACAGAGACCAAGACTTTGTGTTAGCAGCTGACTTAGGCCTATGGCTGATTTTAGGCCTTCAGTGTATAAACAAGGCTGCCCCTGACACACATGTGGTACAAATATGTTTTTCTGTGCAAGGAAAAACACACTCATACGTATAAAACAAAATAAATAAATATGTTTTAAATTAGAAATTTAAATTTGGGGGAAAGCCAGAACTGCATGTACAACACTATATTTGTAAGTTTGTTTTACATATTATTTATCTATGTGTAGAACAAAACTCTGAAGCAGTTTTTCAAAATGGAAGTCTTCTGTGGCCTGGGTCCTGGGAAAGGGCTGCAACAGAGACACTAGGAATATCATTCCTATCAGCCAGAAACGTGGTGAGTGTTAACTTCGTCTTCCACAAAGTCAGGAAGCAAGTACACAAAAGTGCTTGTCGTTCTTTCCATATGTCAAGAAGACAATAAACACTTGCCTCCAAGATACCTTGTCACTAACCAGTGTATAAATGTCACAAGAGGGGAACATGTGTGAAACCTGACCATGGCCTATCTATTTTGTTCTGCCCTGGATGGAGCCATGACAGTTTTCCTCTACCATGTTCTCCATTTGTGTACTGCTGAGCATGTTGTAGAAAACAAAAATAACGTTCTGTGGTGGTTTTAATGAGAAATGTCCTCCTCCTTAAGGTGTTGTTTGGAGAGAGGTAGGATTGTACAGCCTTGCTAGGGGAAGCACATCACTGGGGGTGGGCCTTGAGTATACACAGCTTCACCATACTTTTAGCTCATGGTTGTACCTCTAGTCAATCTCTCATCTTCCTGTTCTGGCTGTCTGCTGCCATGCCACCTCTATCATCATGGGACTGCCTCTGGATCAAGTCAAAATAAGCTGTGTCCTATAACTTGCCTTGATCATGTTATTTTATACAGCAACAGAAAAGTAACTAAGACACTAAGGTTCCATATTTTCATACTGGAAGTAAGCCAGAACAAAACAAAACGAAACAAAACAAAACAAAACAAAACAAAACAAAAATCAAAACAATCAGTATGCCCTTAGAGATGTTAGATATTCAGAGAGACAGTAGAGGAATGAATAGGACCATTTGTCCTAGAGGAAGGAAGCCTGGTGGGACAAACGCTTTTCTAAAGGAAAGAGCCACATGGATTTCATGTGCTTGGATACTGGGAAGGCCTCCTGGCTCTCCTTCAGTCCTTGATGGTGTGGCCTTTGGACGCACATGATTTGTACTTCATCCTGCATGAGTCAGCATCATCACAAGGTCACCCTGCTCAGATCATGGGACCCCATGACTGGTTAATCTGTGTGGAATTACCCCGAATGCCTTCATGCCTAGCCTCTGGGTTCTGGGACCGTAGACAGTACACAACCTGAAGACTCTCACATTCTTTTGTTCTTCAAGTCACATCAACTCCCTAAGCAATGCTTTTGAACAAAACAAGCAAATGAAAGCAAAAACACATGATATGGCTGTCCTGAGGGATAGAAAGCCTGCAAGAAGTCAGGTTTCTAATCTGTCACCAAGCCAGCAGTTCCAAGCCCCTCTTTGGTACTTTTTACCATCACTGGGTAGTGACAGGAGGACTGCCATTAATGATTTGATAAATGTTGGCACCAAGCTTGGCAGAAATGGGTATTTCAGTTCAGTACCTTTGACCTGGAGGCTGTCTGTGGGGACTGAGCTACTTGTCTGCCTTTCAAAAAGTACATGGGCTTTTGTTCTTTCATTATTTGACAAGTAGAAGATTTTTGGCTAAGGCACTGATTTCTGTTGCATTCTGGTTGCCATGGAAGCAAGAGAGCAGTAATATGTCTTTCCTCACTTTCCAGCTCATCCGTCCCCTATGTACCCACCTAAAGAACAGCCATGGCTTCTGGGGGCTTCTGTTACATGGAATTATACCCAAAAAGAAAGAGGCTTCTGTGGAATTCTAAGGAGTGTTAGAAGGAGAAAATTAAGGAATCTTGGGAACTCATAAAAAACTAGGGAACTGTAGCCTGTTTTGCAAATGGGCTTGTCCTTAAGAAGAAGCAATATGCCTCTGTGTTCCCCAGGCACTTGCACAAGCATTTAGATCTGTGTAATTTTACTGAACATTGAAAGAGAAGAGTAATCTCTACAATTACTGAACTATTAAGGCCTCGGAACTGATGAAACTGAATGAGGGAACTTTAAGAAATATGGGAGGAAGCCTTAAATGCAGGACAATGTACAAAGCAATTCATCTTTTTACTCTGTTAATGGCTTTAAATGAAGCTCAGCTTCAGCCATGTTTGCTCTTGACCTATCATTGCTATTTCTAGGTCCCACACATTATTAAGATTGAAAATGTTAGCCAGACATGGTAGCTCATACCTTTAATCTTAGCACTTACTGTGTGTTCAAGGCTAGCCTGAGCTATAGAATGAGACCTTGTTTCACAAAAAAAAAAGAAGGATGTTAATTTACTATTTTAATGTTTTAAATTATGAGCTTATGTGTATTCCTGAGTGAGGGTATGTGCACATGCACACAGAGGCCGGAAGAGGGAACCAGATTCCCTGGAGCTTTAACTACAGGTTGTTAGGAGCAGCCTGATGTGTGTGCTAGGAACCAACTCAGGTTCTCTACAAAAGCCGTACATGCTCCTAACAGCTAAGCCCTCTCTGTACCTCATGAGTATCTAGCCAGCTGTATTTCAGGAGTCAACTACGTGCTGCTGCTATTTTTGCCTCTTTTAAAGATCTTTGTTTTTTTGAGAGGGTACATTACATGTGAAGGCATGGGCCAGAGAAGAGCACAGAAGTCTCTCTTATCCATGGTTGTAGTTATCCATGGCCTGAATGTTGAATGGGAAATCCTAAAGGAAACAAACAAAACTCAAGTGTTTTAATTTACATACTCATCTAAGGGTGATGATACTCTAAGCTGTTCTGCCCTACTGGACCAGGGCATTTTGTCCCGCATTTCCATGCTGTGTATGTTACCCATTATTAGATACTTGTAGCTATCTCAGATCAATTTGTCACAATATTGTTGTATTCAAATAGTCCTTATTTCACTTATTTACTTATTTTACTTAATTCCCAAACACTGAGAAGATACGAGAACACAAATAGTCAAAGGACAAATGAGCTGTGGAACCATGTGCTAACATTACAGGGCACATAGACAAAAAATGATGCAGGAGTCAGAATTGTCCAAGTGTTTTGACACTTACTGGGGATTTTTTTCAGTGTATTCATATGCATAAGGGGGGAAAGCTGAAAATTTTTATTAAAGTTGTACCTTTTGCTATGCTATCCATTTGCATTTCCTGAGCCCCATCTTAGGTAGGGCTGAGTGGGCACAGACAAGAGACTCAGGGCAACTCTTTCTAGAAAAATGTGGCTGCCCTTTCTGGGCAGGACTGTACCCAGCACTTCCTCTCTTAAGGGCAATTTGGGGTCCAATATTCCCTGGCAGAAGATAGATAAAGCCAGCCAACTTAAACCAGTATTGGGAACAGATGCAGTGATAGTGAATGTCTTTAAAGCAATGTGTCAAGAGAAAACTCTGTTTACCATCTCATGTGTATGTATGATGGAGTGTAGTACATATGCTTAAGATGACGGAACATGCACATTGTCCAAAGTTTACATAACAACCCATTTGGCAATCCGTGTCAGGATGTATCTCATTCCTGTCCCTGAAGATTCATTTACTCCTCTCATCAACTAAGCTCATAAAAAGGCCCTTCAAAAGGAATTCAGAGCACTGAGTAGCATTCTTCTGTAGAGAATATCCTATGCTTTTACTCTCGCTTTTAATAAATCAGTATTTTCCCATTACTGCTCCATTTCTTGTGCAATTTATTGTTCGAGACATAAAGAACCTGGATGTCATGCTATGAGATACTCCAAAATCCTCTCCTGTGATACTTCCAGAGATGAAGCTGTGACAGGGCACACCAGAAGTCTTGGCAAGAGCATGTCACTTGTGATTAAATGTGCTATTTTGGATGTTTTGCTACAGTTAGTACCCACAACACAAAACTCTTGTTAAAGATAAGATGGGGGCTAGAAAACAAATGACTACAAAGGTTTTTAAGATTAAGCATGGATTTTAGTGTGTAGATTCTAAACTCTGGGGAATGAGATCCCCAAGAAGAGAAATGTCTAAATCTTTCATGATAAGGACTCTTAGTACCAAACCTGACTAATTAGGAAAGTAGAGACCATGAGTTTCAGTGATTGAAGGGTGACCTCTGGGTTTGTCAAATGTGTAGCTTTGAACTGGATGAGGTGTTGGCGTCAGTGGGGATACCCACTGCAGTATAGGGGCCTCTGTTTTCTTTTTCTCCTATGTCAGGCCAGGTAGCAAGGTTGGGGTCTCCTACTGGTCTTCCACTGCAGCACAACTAGTGTGTAATGTTTGCTGAGGCATTTTATTTCATTAGTACAATTCCGTACAAGTTGTTTTGTTTAATTTGAAAGAGGCAACATACTCATATTATCCTTTGTTTATTGAATAGTCAGTGTTGTGCAATTAAAGGGTGTCCTGAAGGCTATGCATGGATGAGGAGCAGGAATGATCAAATGCATGACTGAACCTCGGGGGTTGTCAGAGACCTTAGATACATTGCGTATCTCCACTGAGAACAGAGACAGAACTCACCGAAGAAAGTACATAGGACAGAAGTTTGTATATTGAATTATTTGGTCATCATTATTCACCTCAGGAACAATAGAAATTTAAGCAGTTCATTCTTGGCCTCACTCAGAGGTGTGAAGATTCTTTAGCCCAGCAGAGGGTCCAGGAATCTGCATTCCTGATGAATCCCCAGGGAAAGCATTGAAAACATGTTATGAAAGCAGTTCAGCCCAAGCCAAACCATGCATGCACCAGGTGTTTCAAATGAAAAGTTACTTAAAGGAAGTTTCTGAGTGGAGAGAAAACTATATTTTGAGACAGACTACAGGATGTGTCTAGAATGTTGATGTCCAGAAAAAAAAAAAAGGTAATAAAAGGAAAAACAAAAACCAAAACTGGTAATTAGAGGGGAATAAAAAAAAAACTACTGACTCATTTCCTCTTCCCGCAAGTGTTCTTGGTGCTCCACCATGAGACAGACACTGACCCAGTAGGAGGAAACAATGGTTAGAACCATTCAATGTCATAAGCACAGTCATGTTACATGGATGAAAACAACAGCTGAAGTTCTCTAGAGTAAAAGCATAACATTTTCTGAAAGTGTATGTGGTAAAGGAGACTTGGTAGACTATTGTGGTAAAATATCTTGGGAGGAGAATTTTTGTTGGGGATCTGACATGAGCTACCTGATGATCCACTATTGCTGGATGAGGAGGGGGTGGTCATGCCACAGAAGATGGGGATCACATATGCAAAGATCTCAAGGGGCAGAGGGGCAGCTTTTCTAGCAGAGAACTGGGAGAAAGGCCAGTGTGGCTAGCACAATGAGGTCAAAGAGGCAAGTGACAGAAAGGTCTGAAGAGAAAAATCATCCCATCAATGACAGCAGAAACAGGACATTGACCTGCCTGTTGCCAGCAGCTCTTTGGTCCTTTACATGGACCTCCACTCAGGTAAAGCCAGATCCTTGGCTTTGCTTCAGAAAAGAATTTTAGGATAAGTCAATATGAAACAAAGTTGGAGTTTTTTAGAAGACATTTTAAACATAGATCTTAAGTACAAGGGTTAATAGAGTGGCAGTCAGGCAAAGAATAAGACATGCTCAAGTGTGGGTATGGGCTTCTCAGGAGAGAGTCACACTTCATTGTCTTTATGGTAGTCAAGTGTAGGATTTTTGATGGTTTCTAGTTATTATCTTCAGATGGTTGCTAAGGAATTTAAATGAAATTACAGTGTGGTTCCTGGGGGGCACCTGAGAGGATTACTGTTCATAAGGTAAAGTCTAGGTCACAGGGATGCATGCAGGTAGGCTGCTCTACCTGTTAACAGTGTAGGTCACAGGGATGCAGGCATGTAAGATGCCTTCCCTGTTAACAGTGTAGGTCACAGGGATTCAGGCAGGGAGACTATCTTCACTGTTAACAAAGTTAATCATCTTGTTTTCGAGGTTCTCAGAAAGTATCTGGATGAAGAGTGAAGCCCTATTCAATGTTGTTTGCATTCAGTCCTTGTGCTTGAATTATTGCTATGTTATCATCCTTATTGAAAAGTATTTCTATATAGAAGAAATGTTTCTACATTGGAAATCCTCACAGCAAGGTTAACTGGGCTGGAATCCTTGGTTCTCATCTGGTCAGGCACTTTGAATTGGCAAGGGGAAAATAGATGGGTACTGGAGAATGAGAGATGCTTTCTAGCCTCAAGTGTGCATTATTCCGGAGAGTAGGGAACCAGAACATAAACTGCCACCAAAGCCACCCAGGGACAGTGACTTCCTGGTTCTTTGACTCATCAACTTGAAAAATTAATTTTGTTGGTGACAGTAGAGTGAGCTTGAAAGGGAGTTTTATTATAGTGTTACAGGTGGAAGCTTCAAAGGAAAAAAAAAGAGGCAATGTTCTCAGGGATGGGATATCACAAAACTGTTACCTTAAGTGCTTTCTATAGAACTCATGGCAGACACTGAGGTGAAGCATGGGGAGAGATGATATAGTTCGTCCTGTTAAAGTAACTTTTATTCACCTGCTGTAATTGTCATCTTGGAGGCTTGCTTACTGCCTCTGTCTACTAACCTAGGCCTAGGTCCCAGAAGCTTCTAGCCTCTGTACAATCTAATCTAGGTCTAGAATGTTTTCTAACTCTGAGACTTACTACTGAATAAACTCATCCTTCCTTCTAGTTCTTTCTGAACTCTAGCTGGCTTGTTCAACTCAGCTATTTTGGCTCAAACTCCTCTCCAAGCTGACTGATACGATCTGGCTTCTCTCAGTTTCTCATTTAATTGCTCTGCTTGGCCTACAACTTACTCTGGCAGTCTGTTCTCATCTTCTGGCTCCTTTTCATTCTCTGGCTCCTTCTGTCTGCTTGTGTCTAGCCTGTTCTCTTTGCAACCTGTCTGTCAAACAATCCCTATAATAACTATCTCTGAACTCCACAAACTGAACTGCCGTGAACTCCCTTTTTCTGTCCTGCCTCTCAACTCACTGACTCAACCAAACTGACTACAAACCAGAGATCTGCATGTTTTTGTCTCCTGAGTGCTGAGATTGAAGATGTACCATTATGCTTGAATCTAAGCTTTTCATTACCTGAAACTTACTCTATACCAGGCGAGCCTTGACCTCAGAGATGTGCTTTCCTCTGTTTCCTGGGATTAAAGGCATATCTATATTCTAGCTAGCTAGAGCAGGAAACAGAGTTCCTAGAGTTCTGGAGTTTCTAGCCTTTGGTCAGGGCAGAACCAGAAACATCCTGGTTTCTAGCCAAGGACAACTGAGTTCCTGTCTGTCACTGTACTATCTGACTAACTTGTTGTACCTACTTTTACCAGGTTCAAACAGAGCCCAGAATAGAGGCCTCCTTTCTCTCCCTCACCCCAGTAATTTACCCTGTTTCTCTAACACATCTGAATCTCTTGGGTCATGATAATGGGCTTTAGACTAAAGGCAATAGTGTGTGTGTGGGGGGGTGTGATTTACTCATTCTAGTTACAATATGGACAAGTTTTAGAAAGACATAAATCAGCATTGGAAAATTTTGCAGTGGAGTAAGATCTTATGGTAGCTTGGACAAAGCAAGGGAAATAGATATGTGGGATGATGGAAGATTAGAAAGACTGGAGGTTGCTGGTTGGCTGGATGTGGAGAGCAGGTATCCCATGGGCTTCTCAGGTTTAGATTTGTATAAGTAGATAATTATATCTGTAACAAGGAAATTATAAAAGTCCAGATGCTGGGGGTGGGGGGGGAAGATCCCGAGTTTGTTCTTAGAGATGGTGAGTTTTGGCATCGAAGTAGAATATTAGGTAGTGTGGTGATTTGAATTAGAATCCCTTTCTTAGGCTCAAATATTTGAGTACTTGGTCACTAGGTGATAGTGCTATTGATGGGTTAGGGGGTATGACCTTGGGAAGAAAATACGTCACTGGGGGTAGTCTTTGAGAACTTAAAGGCTTGCCCTGTTTCCAGTTTGTTCTATCTGCTTTATGCTTGCAATTTTGAGTGTGAACTCCCAGCTTCCTGTCCCTGCCACCATGGCTGTTACTTGCTGCTATGCCTCCCACCAGACTCTTATTCCTCTGGAACTATAAGATAAATAAACTCCTCCTTCTAGAAATTGCTTTGGTTATGGTGTTTTATTACAGAATCAGAAAAGGTAAATTACAGCTGGACAGTTGTAGAAATGCATCCAGAACTCATTAGGAGAGCTCAACATGAAGACACAAGCTAGAGGGCTCAATGTCTAAATGATTTTTCAAGCTTCAGTATGAGTTTTAGGAAAGCTTCAAATGAGGAAAGGGGATGAGGGAAGAGAGGAGGTTCTGGGAAAAAAATCCTTAGGAAAAAAAATATAATTGGAAAGAAGATGGTAAGACAGAAATGTCTAAGAAGAGGAAGCCAGAAGAATGAAAAGTCAAAGATGCATAGCTTACACAGGAGGTTGCAATGATGTTTAAACTGTGGGAAGGGGGAAGAGTGTCAAGAAGTTATCATCCTGCTGAGTACCACTGAGGAAGTAAAGCAAGATGATGAGCAGATGTCATCTGATTTGTGAAAGTAGATGCCACTTCTGAGCCTCATGGGAGATTCTGATGGTACTGGTGGGACTGGGTTCCTGACTGGAAGTGAGCAAAGATGAGAAAATGGAATGATTCTATAGATTATTCCTTGGCTTTCTGAAAGTCAAGGGCACTAGTTTTGCTTACTATCTCATTTCTCTGTGTGGTGGTTTGAATGAAAATGGCCCCCAAAAGCCTATTGGGAGTGGCATTATTGGAGACATGGCATTCTTAGAGTAGGTTTGGCTTAGTTGAGAAAGTGTGTCACAGGGGGTGGACTTTGAGGCTTCAGAACCTCAAGCCAGGTCCAATGTCACTCTCCCTGCTGACTTCTGATCCAGATGTTGAACTCTCAGCTACTTCTCCAGTATCACATCTGGCTGCATGCTGCTATAGCAATACCTCTAAACCTGTAAATGTTAGAGGAATTTTAATCCAGCAACATGACTACTCTGGCTAAAATACAGATATACCTTTAATCCCCAACAATGTAAGCAAGGTTAGTTTATAGAAGGAAGCAGCCATGTTTGAAAGTGATGGCTAGTTGTAGGGCAGTTCAGTGAGTGGAATTGTGTCAGTTCTGTTCAGTCAGGTGAGTTGAGTTTAGTCAGTTCAGTTGAGGGGACTTGAGTTAAGTGCAGTCAGTTGGGAGTCAGTACAGTGAGTACACTGCAGTGGAGTTGAATTTGTTCATGAGTTCATGTAGGTCAGTGAAGATCAGAGTTAGTTTGAGGCCAAGCAGAGCAATTCAGTGAGAAGCTGAGAGAAGCTGGTTTGAATTAGTCAGCTTGGAGAGGAGTTTTGGACCAGAACAGTTCAGTTGAACCAGCTGGCCAAAGTTCAGAAAGAACTAGAAGGGTGATCTTATTCAGCAGCAAGCCTCCCAGATGACAACTACATCAGGCAAATAAAATTTACTTATACAGTAAGCCAGTCCCAGATAAATGTTTTCCTGTATAAGAGTTACTGTGGTCATGGTGTCTATTGACAGCAATACAACTCTAACTATAACACTGTAATATTAATTCTTTTTCTTTCTTTTGATACCTCTGTGGCATTCCTTCATTTCTTGCCAGCCACTAATTCCTTTTTTTTTTTTTTACTACTTTACAATGAGTAAAGAATGTTAAAAAACAAACAAACAAACAAACAAATAACCAACAACCAAAACCCCTGAAATATGAAAGCCAGCTTCCCCTAGGGACTATACACAGGAATAATAAGAAAAGACAGAAAGTATGAAAATGACTGTGAGGGGATTAGTAATGATAAGAATAACAGTATGGCAAAATGCAAAAATTTATGAGGACATCCTTACTACCGTGAGGCACCAGATGAGGAATGCTAAATATGATGTGGCTGCTGTTATTCCCATACTTCCAGGGAAGGAAATGGGCCCAAGAGAGAGGAATTGGGTAACTTGATGACATCATCTAGATAAATGGAGATGGTGCTAAAGTACTTATTCAGACAGCTTGAACCGTATGTTGTTGGCATGGCTAAACAAGTGTGTGCTTTGCAAGCACAGCTATGTTCAGGATAGGAGGAAGTCACAAATAATAGGTGACATTACATGTGTCAAGTGTCACTGAGATGACATAAATGGTGGTAGAAAAGGGGAGATGAGCAGATATTCAGCGGGAGGGAGGTCTACCCAGTCCTTCCTGTAGGTACCTCTTGACTCTATTAGTGAGTCTTTTAGAAACCCTCCTGAAGCCCATTAGGAATAAGTGGAAATATTCACCACTTCTCTGAGAAGCCAACATTGTTTGGACTATTCATGGGAAGGAAGGTGGAACTTGACAGGAAGGTGAGGATTGGCATCTGAGTGAAGCCAGTTTGAGCGGTGGCTACTTGTAAATAATTCTTCAAAGTTCTGCTCCTTAATACTGTCACAACACCAAGTTATTTCTGGAACAGGAAAGAGGGAGCAGATCCTCCATAGAGTTTAATTCTATCCTTGATGTGTTAGTTGTAGGATAAAGCTGGGCAGGGAGTCACTTCATACATTGTCACAGAAGTATTTCTTTCTTTTATTGGACAATACCTAACATTCAACAGGTAACTATTCTAATGTGCATTATCTAATTTCCCAGGTGAGAACACAGAGGATTCTGAGGCTGAGTTAACTGATATAGCAGATTGCTTGCTGTGCTGGCGAGTTTTACATCAACTTGATTCAAGCTAGCTTAACAGAGAGGAAGGAACCTCAGTTGAGAAAATGCCTCCCTAAGATCCAGCTATAAGGCATTTTCTTAATTAGTGATTGATGTGGGAGTACCCAGTGCATTGTGGGTGAGGCTGCCTGTAGGTTGGAGATCCTGGGGTCTGTAAGAAAGTAGGCTGAACAAGCAAGTAAACATCACTCCTCTGTAGCCTCTGCTTCAGCTTCTGCCTCCAGATTCCAGGCTGCCCTTACTGCTTTTAATGATGAACTGTTATATGGACCTGTGAATAAAATAAACCCTTTCTTCCCCCCAAGTTACTTTGATCATGGTGTTTCATCCCAGCAACAATAACCTTGCTTTGGATATGGTTTGAGTTCATCCCCAAGGGCTCATGACTTAAAAGTTTGGATCTCACTGTAGCAATGTAGCAAAAGGCCTAGGACCTTTAAGACATTGAATGCTGGCAGATGGAAAAAGACTATCACCATTCTGCTTCCTGTGACCAATGTCACCTCATGATGTCATGCTGCCACCTGTACTCTGGCAGGGACTGTATACAAAAATGTGAGATACGTAAGACTCTTTATAGAAGAACCAGACTCCATTATTTCATCATAGTGATAAGAAAATAGAAGAATGAGGAGAAGTTTCTGTTTCTATTCCATGTGCAATTTGACAGGATCTGAAGAATTGTTCTTGGCTTCTCTGGCACCTCGTCTTAGGGATTAGATTACATTCAGTTACTGTTTCAGCTTAAATTGCCCAGGACTCTTAGGAGCACACACACTATAAGACTATCATTAAAATTCATCTTTATTACAAAATCAAATTATCATTACTAGTTATTTTTTATGAGTGTGAGTATTTTACCTGCGCGTTTGCCTATGTACAATGTGCATGCTTGCTGCCTGTAGAGGCCAGGAGAGGACATTGCATCTCCTGGAACTGGAATTGCAGATGGTTGTAAGCCTCTGTGTGGGTGTTGGGAAACAAACCCAGGTCCTCTAGAAGAGCAGCCAATGCCTTAACTACTGATTAACCTATCCAGCACCAAGAAAAATTATTATTAAAGGAGAGAAGACAGGGACACAAGTAAACAGTAGCTCGGGGACCATTAGAATATCTGTCTGTCTATCTATTATCTATCTATCTATCTATCTATCTATCTATCTATCTATCTATCTATCTATATCCATTTCTATCTGTGTGTGTGTGTATTGTGGATAGCCCTGGTGCTGTTTGTATTTTATGCTAATTCAGGTTAGTAGGTGGGACTTCTGGATCAGAGGGAGGAAGAGAAAAGGCAGGCGAGAGAGAGACAGGCTTTAGGACACAGGAGATGGAGTGTAGAGTGCAGAGGCCCCATTTCAGGTGGCACATCTGTTTGGATCCACTACTGGAGGATTTAACTTAGTATGACTTATAATTTGGATTCTAGTTGTTGCGCCCAGCCATTGAGTTACCATTGATTCCGAACTAAGTTTGTGTGGTGTTTTCCTTCATGAGGTGGCTCAACTGGGTTCCAGAGAGAAAGGTACTGCAGCAAAGCGTGGGTTTACCAGAAGTGCCCCCCAAAAGGCCATGGGAATTTTGAAGCATGAGGCTGGCTGGCGTGGTAGCGACCCTCCAGTGGGAACTTAGTGAGCTGGGTGGAGAGATTTTGGAGCTCTGAGTCAGTCTCCATGAGATGAGAACAGGCTGGCCATGATCACCAGTGCCTGGCCAGCCAGCCTGCCAGTATAACGTGAATTTCATTTTAATATTTCCAAAAATTTATATCCTGCCAAACAAATCATTATTCATGTTAAAGAAGACTAAATGCAATGGCTTTGATGTTGGCTTTGGAGGGAAGTTCCCCTCTACTGTTTTAAATCAAGAAGAAAGGGGTCTAAGGCTGTACCTAATATCAGCTGTGACTTCAGCTAAATGTGTCCCCACCTTTCCCTTCAGCTCCTTCCCCAACTATTCCAGGGCTCCAGAGGAATTCATAAACTGTGATGTTGATTAAAAGTAGTTCTACAAAAGCTTGTTGATAGAAATGTGATGGCTACTGGGTAAATAATTGCTATGAACTGTCAAAATGTGCCAGCCCAGCCACAGTAATAGCATGTTAGGAGCTGCAGTGCTGGTAGGTCAGCTCTCACTATGTCAGATGAGTTCCCTTTTCCCCTGCTGATTCTCATTAACATTACATTGTCATAGTAACAGAATGCCAGCACTGCCAAATGTACTCTCATGGCTGAAAGAAACATAAACCACATGTGATAAAACAAGCCACAGGGCTAGTTTAACTCCACAGCTGACATTCAGATTTAACAAAGCTGTCCGATTACAGCCTATATTTTCAGGAAGCTGGCTACAAAGTATGCACACATACTGGTATTTGGTGCTCTTTTTTTTCTGCAAGATTTTGAGTTAAGGGATAGAGGGTTGAGAGAATACCTTCCTGGATAAAGTGCTTGCTCTGAAAGCTTAAGGATCTGAGTCGGGATCCCCAGCACCTACATAAAAGCTATGTGTGAGCCAGGCAGTGGTGGTGCATGCTTTCAATCCCAGTACATGGGAGGCAGAAGCTGGAAGATCTCTAAGTTCCAAGCACAAATGGTCAACAAAGTGAGTTCCAAGACAGCCAGGGCTACACAGAGAAACTGTCTCAAAAAACAAACAAGCAAACAAACAAACAAACAAGCAGTTAGGTGTGGCAGTGTACCCCTATAGTTCTAACTGTAGACAGAAGAGGCAGAAGGATGACAGAAACTTCCAAGCCAGGATAACTAACCCATCTGTGCTTTCCAGGGTCAGAGAGACCCTATCTCAAAAACAAAAGTAGAGGGTCAGTGAACTTGTTTCCAGTGCAAACTTGAAGTCCATATCTGGAACCCAGGCTGGAAGGAGAGAACTGAAAGTTCCCAAAATTGTCCTTTGATTTTCACATACAATGGTACACACATATCTCTATATGCACACATAGATAACACATTAGAGAACAAATGAAAATTTTAAAGTAAAGCATGGTAGAAGATATTCTATGTCCACCTCTTACACCACAAGTACAAAGTACAACTCTCTCT
>JANHMN010000010.1:33096928-33156020 GCA_030674055.1 Rhabdomys pumilio
TCTCTCTCTCTCTCTCTCTCTCTCTATCTCTCTCTCTCTCTCTCTCTGTAATGAAATATATAATTATAATGAAACTTTATTTAAGGGAAAAGATATTCAACAAAGATAATTTAAAAGTCTTAAATCGTCTTCTCCTTTGCCATTAGTCTGGGCATGATCAAGATGCACAGAACTTCTGTGCTTCCTGAGTTTACCCGTCTATAGCACACCCTTAGCCTTTCCTAGCATTATCAGCAGCTTTCATCGTCCTCTTCATTATTTCAATAAGTATTGTACATTGCATCTTAGCCAAAAAATGTACATTAATTGCATTGAATGATAGTGCTTAGTTATCAAGTTCAATGATTTACAGTTTTCCTAGGGATTCTCTAGGCCATGACTGGGCGTGTGGCTCTGTGGTATAGAGCACGTGTCTGGGGGTAAAGCCTTAGACTCGTTTGTCAGTAGGAAGATGAGAAACGGTTGGGTTGGAAGAGGTAAAAATCATGGAGAATCATGGAATTTAATCTTTCTTCAGGATGGACTAAAATTGTCGGTCATGGGTGAAGTTGTATGATTTTAATTCTTCCAGAGAGAGGATGATTTATCCTACATTCAAATCTCTTACTTTTTCCGATAAGCTAGCATCTTTGTCTGTACTACACTCGTCATGGTAATGTTAAAAAATTGTCTAGATTTAAAAATAATAGCTCAGTTATTGGCTATGGCAAATAACATTTTTGATTCAGCTGGACCCACAAACCTATTTTGCCAATACTTTCCTGCTAGACCAAGATGGATTGTAAAACACAATATTTCTTCCCAGTATCAATGAAAATTGCAGGCCTCTCACTAGTACTACAGATTCTGAATCCCATTAAAGGTGTAGCCATACTTAAAATTATTCTAAAATAGGTTCTATCTTTATTATAGGACTGTCTTGCTAGGGTTAGGGTAGAAGCTGGTATAAGAACTTCAGGTTGCCATGAGTTAGAGGGAGAAGGCTAATGATTATTGAGAAGGTGGCTGGACAATTACTTTGGACACTCAAGTTTTTGTGAGAATAGAGAAGAGTTTATTATATACAATTTAATGGGCTCTAGACTTTCTTACTCTTGTGGCCAAACATCTGAGAGCAACTAGAGAGAAATAATTCCTTTTGCTCTGAATTGAAGAGGTTGCTGTCCATCATGGTAGGGGGTATGGTGGATTAGTTCACCAGGCAGGCAGAAAACATGGGCATGATGGGAAAGAGGGTAAGATGTCACCTTAGGACAGGTGGGCCTTGACTTCCACGGTTTCATTAACTCCCATTACATAGCCTGCTTAGATTTTGACTCCATTAGTGGATTAAACTACTCACTATCTTAGGGCCCTCAAGGTCTAACTGATGTAAAAGTCCTCGTGGGCACACCCTCCGGTGTAAACACCCTCTGGTGTGAACACCCTCCGGTGTGAACACCCTCTGGTGTGCCTCTCTAGTCTCCTAGACATCTCCCAATCCAATCCAGTTGAAATTTAACCATCTTTTACTTGGATTCTCATCTCAACTCTGTTGTATGATGTTGTCCTCTGCTGGCTTTATTATTCTCATACAAAAAAAGTTGGTTAATAAGCACACTGATCTTTATCCCTGATTTAAGTAGAGACTTACAATAGGACCATGTTCTATCATCAAAGTCAGAAAGCTCAGATTCATTCATATTCTCAACAGATACTTGCTGAACACACATTAGCATCTACCAAGAAAGGCAGTAGGGGAAGATTAAATAAGGACATATGACTGGGGAAGGGAGATGGGCTTTTGTGTTGGCTTTGCATAAATGGAAACATCGTAGCCCTGATAACAACCTACCCTCAAAAGAACTGCTCAAAAGAGCTAGGTGGCTGAATATGAATCTGTTCTGTGAGTAGAAGCCGAGAGCAAGGGGACAAGTAGCTGACCGTCAACATCATAGGCTGGGTCATTGTGAGACTGGACTTTGCCAGGGAGAAGAAAATGTCAACCCATGAGTGAAGCACACAAGTCTTGTTGGCATGGGAAAAATAAAAGCAGAAAGCTAAGACGGAGGACTCAAGAGAAAAAGAAAATGAAAATAATATCTGAGATGGAAGAATTCTGAATATATATAATCAGATTAAAGCAATTGCTTTAACATTTGTTTGGGAAAATGTTGCATAATGGTATTTAATGGATGTCTTGTTATCTATCACATGTACAAAATATTAAAAACAAATCTTAAAATAGGATTGTATGTGATTCCAAACAAAAGAAAAATTATTTAGAAATGGATAATTGTTAAAATCCATAGCTTTCAGTGAATGATTGAGATTATGGGTCACATTATTTCTTCTTTATGTGCTTAGGTAATTCTTGTTATACATAGCATATATAATATAGATTATATATACATATATACATCTTATTGGTTTATATTTATTTATTAACAGTTTTTAAATGGGAAAACTTAAAAAAGAAAAAAAGCCTTTTGTCAGTGATTCTAAATTGAATCTATGATACAATTTATAGCCACTCGAAACTGGTCACTCCTGACTTGGGATATTTTGGGTTTAATGATGACAGTTGTTTATAGAACACCGTGTCCCTGATCCTCCTAAGTGAGACCTGCTGACTTGGTGCTCAGGAAACTTCAGTCTGTTTGGATACAACAAAAGCAAAGCTGGAAAGGAATTTCACATCTCCTTTCTACAGACCTAGGGAAAGCAGAATGGGCAAGAGGTAGATATGGTTGTTAGCAGTTCTCTGGGTTGTCTCCAGCTCCTACACTGCCCCAACATAGAATTTCTTGCAAGATATATTATTTATTCTTTGACATTTTATGCATCTGTACAATGCATTTTGATCATATCTACCCCCAGTTCTCTACCTTAACTCCTTCTGACACCCCTGTCACATACATTCATGTTATCTTCTTTGTGTGTGTAACTTTCTTAATGCTGTTAGTGCTACATATGAGCAGGAATCCTTGTTCTGCAGCTAGCCCATGCTTCTCCATCATGCCCCACATAGCAACATTATCAAGGAAAGCCAGAAGAGAAGGCATAACAAGTACCTAAACAAAGGACCAAAGCCCTCTACCAGTACAGCAAGCTGATGCTATTTTAACCTTGTAATCCTTTGATGTGTGTCTACAGTGTACACAGGATCCTTTCCATTTTAACAAAAACATTATTATAGTGTACAAATATTTTTCCTCTATAGCCATAAGTCTGAGTTACTAATAATATTGGCCAGTTTGTTGAAAATATCCCATTTGTCAGAATACTTAATAAGGTTTTCATATTTGCATTTTTCCGAGCTAACATATATACAGTTTCTGTTGAAGACTGCACAGGCATGAAATATATTTCAAAATATTTTCTATTAAAAACATATATTTTTTACTTTGTCATTTAAGAATGAACATCTAAGATGGTTTCACTAGTAATAACCAAGGAGAGCCTGATGTAGTTTTTCTCCTCTCCTTGCTTCATGTTGTAGTGATGGAGAGAGTTTAAGTTGGGACTGGAGATGCAAGATAAAATGAGATGCTTGCTCATGTTTTTGCTAAGTAAAAAGATCCCTTCAGAGACTAGAACATCTGATGGCTAGGATGTTTTTCTTCCTTTCTGTGTTTTCTTTCCTATTCCAGGTTTCCTTGTGGAAGTAGACATGACACTAGAAGCACAAAGCTTTGCAGGGGTGAGGTGAGGTCACAGCTTCTGCCTGTACTTCTCACCAGCTTGGATTTATCCCATTCTCCTGTGAAGTTCTGACTTCATTCTCTTCACTGCGTAATTACCTCCCTCTCCTGGCCTCATTCTCCACTTGCTCTACTGTCTTGTTAGCCCCAAACAAAACATTTTCATGTAATATACACACACAGAGTTTTAGTCTCTCTCTCTCTCTCTCTCTCTCTCACACACACACACACACACACACACACACACACACACACACACCAAACCAAACCCACAAAATTGTTTTCTTGAATGCAACTGATGATTATTCTACTAAATGAACCAAGTCAGCCTTGGAAAGACAACCCCATATTTTACCTCATTCAAGATTGTAAATTTTATAGACATACAACATCATGTATCTCTGTATGATGTTGGGCCATGGAAAGGTATCCTGGTTCTTGGGTTGTGGGTTCGGCCATGTCCCCAGAACCCAGGCTCCTGACATGAGGTCTAATCTCCATTTCACCTTTACCATTCAGTCATGTACACAGGTGGGCTGTGAGAAGCAGCTGGGTGCTTGGTTGAGAATGAGTTTCGAACCCCAGAACCTTTGGACAGCAGGAGAGTTCACTCTGCTCCCAGGCCCTGGTTCCTTTCACTTAGCTTCAGTCCTCCAACAACCCCTCCCACAGAGAGAGGTTTATGACCTATGACCAGCAGTCATGAGGAACAGCCTCCAGGCCCTAGAAAGATTTACATACTAATGAGGTACCTGAAGGCCAGAGGGTGGAGCATTCCTCCCCAGCCCCTCCCCCCTTCTCCCCTCCCCCTTCCCCCCTCCCCCTTCCCCCCTTCCCCTTTCCCCCCTCCCCCCTTTCCCCCTCCCTATTTCACTCAGGCATGGCCTGGGTTTTGTGGGGTATGAATCCAGATCCATTCAACATCCACCATGCCAATAAACTGGTTTTGGAAACCCAAGGACTTCCTCGTGTATTGGGGCTGCAATGTGAGGAACAGTGAGGAACCGTGGAGAGGCTTTTAGTTAATGAGCAGCCGGGCCTAACTTCCAGGTGGAGGAACCCAGAGTGTTCCCAGCCGACTATCCACAGTGTGGCGGGAGGAACCCTGGGTTCCCCAGCCATATTTTCCCCACAGTATGACATGAAAGTAGAGGACAAACTGTAAGACAACAAAGGAGCTAATGAGAATGAGGAAAAGCAGGGGAAAAGGTGTTCAATATATTTATGTACTCGTATAAAGATATCATTACAAAATCCAGCACTTCCAAAAGACATAAAGGAAGGCCATTTTTCTTTTTCTTGCTTGCTTTCACTCTTGCTGGGAGGTTCATCTTCACTGTTATCACACATGGCTTCTTTGGTCTAACAATGTAGATTGAAGACCAGCAATGCCAAGGAATCTTCCAGGCCTTCAGCAACAATACTGGAACTACTGAAACACCCAGCTTTGTGGACTGAACAACTATCCTATTGTTGGCCTCTTAAGTATGAAAGTTTACTGAGAATTACATCACTGGGGCTGAGCTTCAAGAGTTTGTAGCCTCCCCCTATTTACAGTTCACTCTATTTACTTCCTCCATGGGACAGAGATGTGATCCTTCAGCTTTCTTATCCTGTTGCCTCTTGTTGCCATGCCTACATTCCAGGATGGACTCTTATTCTTTAGAAACTGCAAACCAAAGAAATGATTCTGTCTCTAAGTTGCTATTGGTCACGGTATTTTATAACAAGGACAAAATAGTAACTACCCACAAAAAAGAATGAAATAGAGGAGGTATTTCTGTCAAGAATCTGACTTACTGACGTTTGGTTTTGTAAGAATGCACTAGAAGTCTGCAACTCCTACTAGAGTGGATTGTGGAAAATGAAGGCCCAGCTCAACAGGCTTAAGAAGAAAGAATGAACTGTAAAAGTAACTCACAGAGAGGTCATTCTGATATATTTTGACAAAGAATCCAGTGGCCTCCTGCCCATGAGGTTTCCTGAAGCTAACTAAAATGTAATGAACTAATCGCTTCCGCAGAGAAAATCTCAAAAGATCTTAACACTGAGTCTCTGGAATGGTTATTACTAATAACTCTTACGCAAGACAACCAAAGGAAGTCAAAGGGATACAAACAGGAAAGGAAGAAGTCAAAATTTCACTATTTGCAGACGATATGATAGTATGCTTAAGTGACCCTAAAGCGTCCACCAGAGAACTCCTAAACCTGATAAACAACTTGAGCAAAGTGGCTGGATATAAAATCAACTCAAACAAATCAGTAGCCTTCCTCTACTCAAAGGATAAACAGGCTGAGAAAGAAATTAGGGAAATGACACCCTTCACAATAGCCACAAATAATATAAAATATCTTGGAGTGAATCTAACCAAGCAAGTGAAAGATCTGTATGACAAGAACTTCAAGTCTCTGAAGTAAGAAATAGAAGAAGACTTCAGAAGATGGAAAGATTGCCTATGCTCCTGGATTGACAGGATTAACTTAGTAAAAATGGCCATCTTGCCAAAAGCAATCTACAGATTGAATGAAATCCCCATCAAAATTCCAAATCAATTCTTCATAGAGATAGAAAGAGCAATTTGCAAATTCATTTGGAATAACAAAAAACCCAGGATAGCGAGAACAATTCTCAATAATAGAAGAACTTCTGGGGGAATCACCATCCCTGACCTCAAACTACTACAGAGCAATAATGATAAGAACTACATGGTATTGGTACAGAGACAGGTAGGAAGATCAGTGGCATAGAATTGAAGATCCAGAAATGAGCCCACATACCTATGATCACTTGATCTTTGACAAAGGACCTAAAATCATCCAGTGGAAGAAGGATAGCATTTTCAACAAATGGTGCTGGATCAACTGGAGGTCAGCATGTAGAAGAATGCAAATCAATCCATTCTTATCCCCTTGTACAAAGCTCAAGTCCAAGTGAATAAAGGACCTTCACATAAAACCAGATACACTGAAACTAATAGAAGAGAAGGTGAGGAAGACCCTCGAATACCTAGGTACAGGGAAAAATTTCCTGAATAGAACACCAATGGCTTATGCTCTAAGATCAAGAATTGACAAATGGGACCTCATAAAATTGCAAAGCTTCTGTAAGGCAAAGGACACTGTCAATAAGACAAAACAGCAATCAACAGATTGGGAAAAGATCTTTACCAATCCTAGATCCAATAGTGAGCTAATATCCAATATATACAAAGAACTCAAGAAATTAGACTCCAGACAACCAAATAACCCTATTAAAAATGGGGTACAGAGCTAAACAAAGAATTCTCAACTGAGGAAACTCGAATGGCCGAGAAGCACCTTAAGAAATGCTCAACATCCTTAGTCATCAGGGAAATGCAAATCAAAACAACCCTGAGATACCACCTTACACCAGTCAGAATGGCTAAGATCAAAAACTCAAGTGATAGTAGATGCTGGGGAGGATGTGGAGAAAGAGGAACACTCCTCCATTGTTGGTGGGATTGTAAGCTGGTACAACCACTATGGAAATCAGTCTGGCGGTTCCTCAAAAAATTGGACATAGCACTACCTGAGGACCCAGCTATACCATTCCTGAGCATATACCCAGAAGATGCTCCAACATATAACAAGGACATATGCTCCACTATGTTCATAGCAGCTTTATTTATAATAGCCAGAAGGTGGAAAGAACCCAGATATCCTTCAACAGAGGAATGGATACAAAAAATGTGGTACATTTACACAATGGAGTACTATTCAGCTATTAAAAATAATGAATTCGAGAAATTCTTAGGTAAATGGATGGGACTAGAAAATATCATCCTGAGTGAGGTAACCCAATCACAAAAGAACAAACATGGTATCTACTCACTGACAAGCAAATATTAGCCCAAAAGCTTGAAATAGCCAAGATTCAACTCACAGACCACATGAAGTTCATGAAGAAGGAAGACCAAGTGTGGATACTTAGGTCCTACTTAGAAGGAGTAACAAAATACCCAAGGGAGCAAATATGGAGACAAAATGTGGGGCAGAAACTGGAGGAGGGGCCATCTAGAGACCATTCCACCTGGGTATCCATCCCATGTGCAGTCACCAAAGAGAGATGCTGATATGGATGTCAGGAAGTGCATGCTGACAGGAGCATGATATGGCTGTCTCCTTAGACGTCTGCCAGAATCTGACATACCCAGAGGCAGATGCTCACAGCTAACTATTGATCTGATCAAGGGTTCCCAATGGAGAAGTTAGAGAGAAGACTAAAGGAGCTGAAAGGGTTGGTGGTCCCATGAGGAGAGCAACAATACCAATCAACCAGAGCTCCCCAGGGTCTAAACCACCAGCCTGGGAGCACATAGGGAGGGACCCATGACTCCAGCTGTATATGAAGAGTAGGAGGGCCTCGTTGGGCATAGGTGGGAGAGGAGCTCTTTTGTCACATGAAGGGTGAACACTCAGTGAGGGAGGGGAAATTCGAGGGTGGGGAGGTGGGAGTGGGGGGGTAGTTGGGAGCACACCCTCATAGAAGCAGGAGGGGGGATGGGATAAAGGAATAAAGTCTGAAATGTAAATATAATATCCAATTAAAAGAAAAAAACTCTTATGCAAGTTTATAATGAAAAAGATGACAAAAAGTAATAGAAAATGTGCAGTCTGGAGAGAAAATGAGTACCAGGAAGCATACAATTACAGCCAAGGCATGGACTGAAGATGGGCTGCAGTTGTTTAGGATACTAGCATTGGCAAATAGAGGCCTCCTACTTTGTACTGAAACTATGGGAAGGATGCCTACCCTCAGGGTAAGATCCAACCAACCAGCTAAGCTTCCAGCTTGTGAAAGGAAGAGCCTGAAGGATTGCTGTTCCTACTGAGCAATTGCTTCAGTATAGGAAAGCTGCTAAAGCCACCAGAACCAGGCAGTGTGGGGCAGTGCCTGAGTCACTGTGAAGGGATGGCACATGGAAGGGCTTTAGCTATAGCCCAAGAGCTCTAGGATCCTCCAAACTAAGTGTTACAGGAACAAAGGCATTCTTGCTTTTTTCATGAGTAGACTGAATCCCAGATGCTGACGGAACACCTAAATGACATACCACAGAAAAGAAATGCACAGGTGCACAGTTAGAGTTGTTGTTGTTGCTCTCCTCCCCCTCCTCCTCCTCCTCCTCTTCCTTCTCTTCCTCCACTCCTCTGTTTGTTTATTTACTTATTTTTTTAATTCTACTTTGGTAATTACTGTTCTAGAGTATACTGCTCTAGGAATTATTTCACTTTCTCTAAAACCATTACAGAGACGGGTGGGCAATCGTGGGTAAGTGAAGCATGACTTCAGGACCCAGCACCACTATTTACCTATGTGATGCCTCACATGCCTCTTAAGCTTATCTCTTAAATATGAGTAAGAGCAAGCTGTTCTCTTAGGGATTTTTAAAAAAATATTTTGTTTTGTTTACTGTGATAAAAGACCATAGCCAAAAGTGAGTTGGGAAATCATTTTGCTTATCTTCCAAGTTACCTTTCATCACTGAAAGAAGCCAGGCCAGGAACTCAAACAGGTCAGGAACTGCCTCCAGAAGCCATAGGGAGACCATGAAGAAGTGCTTCTTACTGACTGGCTCCTGATGGCTTGCTCAGGCTGCTTTCTTATAGAACCTAGAAAATGCCGTACAGGATTGCCTACAGCCAGATCTCGTAGAGACATTTTCTTAATTGTGGTTCCCTCCTCTCAGATGATTCTAGTGTGAGTCAAGCTGACATTAAAAACTAGCCAGCACAATTGATCCCTTGTCAACTTGACACACAAACCCATCACTGTTCAGACGTAATTTCTCACTTCTTGTTCATCTTCAAGATCAGACATTAATCACAATATAAAACATTCCAAATTTTAGAAGTTCCACAATCTTTAAAAGTTCAAGTCCTTTCAGCCTGAGTCAGGAACCTGAGCAGACCCTGGGCGCTAGCTCTGCACCCAGTCCCACAACACTCAGAAGAAGCTCAACTCTCAGGTACTTTAACATGCCCAGGATCACAAGTGCTCTAACACAACCAGGATTACAGGATTTCAGGAGCTTGGTCACACCAGGATTTCAGGATCCCAGAGGCAGCTTGACTTCCAGGAGCTCTGATGCACTCAAGATCTTAGGATCACAGTATCCCAGAATCACAGGATCACAGAGACAGCTCGACTCTGAGGAGTTCTGGTACAACCAGGATCATAAGAGGGACAGGCTCCAATCAGAGACAGGGAGGGCAGGTAGCACTAGAGATAACCAGATGTCAAGAAGCAAGCATAAGAACATAAGAAACAGAAATAAAGGTTACTTGGCATCATCAGAACCTACTTTTCCAACCATAGCATTTCCTGGATACATCATCACACTGGAAAAGCAAGATTCAGATTTAAAACCACTTCTCATGATGATAATAGAGGACTTTAAGAAGAACATAAATAACTCCCTTAAAAAAAATATATAAGAGAACATAGATAAACAGGTAGAAGCCCTTAAAAATTAAATACAAAAATTCCTTTAAAAATTACAGGAAAACACAACCAAACAGGTCAAGGAATTAAATAAAACCATCTGGGATCTAAAAATGGAAATAGAAACAATAAAGAAATCACAATGGGAGACAACCCTGGAGATAGAAAACCTAGGAAAGAGATAAGGAGTGATAGATGTAAGTATCACCAACAGAATACAAAAGATAGAAGAGAGAATCTTAGGCGCAAAGGATACCATATAAAACATTGACACAACAGTCAAAGAAAATGTAAAATGCAAAAGTTCCTAACCCAAAAATATCCAGGAAATCTAGAACACAATGAGAAGATGAAACCTAAAGATAATAGGTATAGAAAAGAGAGAAGATTCCCAATTTAAAGGGCTAGTAAATATCTTCAACAAAATTATAGAAGAAAACTTCCCTAACTTTAAGAAAGAGATGCCTATGAACATACAAGAAACCAACAGAACTTCAAATAGATTGGCCCAGAAAAGAAATTCCTTCTGTCACATTATAGTCAAAATACCAAATGCACAAAACAAAGAAACAATATTAAAAGCAGTAAGGGGAAAAGGTCAAGTAACATATAAAAGCAGACCTATCAGAATTACACTCAACTTCTCACCAGAGACTATAAAAGCCAGAAGATCTTGGGCAGATGTCATACAGACCCTAAGAGAACATAAATGCCAGCCCAGGATAATATACCCAGCAAAACTCTCAATTACCATAGATGAGGAAACCAAGATATTCCATGACAAAACCAAATTTACACAATATCTTTCTACAAATCCAGCCCTACAAAGGATAAGAGATGGAAAACTGTAATACAAGGAGGGAAATCACATCCTAGAGAAAGCATTAAATTTATCTTCTTTCAACAAACCCAAAAGAAGATAGCCACAAAAATGTAATTCCACCTCTAACAACAAAAATAACAGGAAGCAATAATCACTTTCCCTTAATATCTCTTAACATCAATGGACTCAATTCCCCAATAAAAAGACATAGAGTAACAGACTGGATACATAAACAGGACCCATCATTTTGTTGTATACAGGAAATGCACTTTAGTAACAAAGACAGAGTAAAAGGTTGGAAAATAATTTCCAAGCAAGTGGTCCCAAGAAACAAGCTGGAAAACCCATTCTAATATCAAATAAAATTGACATTCAACCAAAATTTATCAAAAAAGATAAGGAAGGACACTTCATACTCATCAAAGGAAAAATCTACCAAGATAAACTCTCAGTTCTGAACATCTATGCTCCAAATGCAAGGACTCCCATATTCATAAGAGTCTTTACTAAAGCTCAAAGCACACATTGTACCTCACACAATAATAGTGGGAGACTTCAACATACCACTCTCAGCAATGGACAGATTATAAAAACAGAAACTAAACAGAGACACAGTAAAAATAACAGAAGTTATGAACCAAATGGATTTAACAAATATCTATAGAACATTTCATCCTAAAACAAAGAAATATACCTTCTTTTCAGAACCTCATGGTACCCTCTCCAAAATTGACCATATAATTGGTCACAAAACGGGGCACGACAGATACCAAAAGATTGAAATAATCCCATACACACTATAGACAGATCACCACAGACTAAGGCTGGTTTTTAATAACAACAAAAACAACAAAACCCTACATTCACATGGAAGCTGAACAGCACTCTACTCAATGATAACTTGGTCAAGGAAGAAATAAAAAAAGGAATTAAAGACTTTTTAGAATTTAATGAAAATGAAGGCATAACATACCAAAACCTATGGAACACAATGAAAGCAGTGCTAAGAGGAAAACTCATAGCTCTAAGTGCCTACAAAAAGAAGCTGGAGAGGGCATACACTAACAACTTGACAGGATACCTGAAAGCTCTAGAACAAAAAGAAGCAAATACACCCAAGAGGAGTAGACAGCAGGAAATAATCAAACTCAGGGCTGAAATCAACTAAGTAGAAACAAAAAGAACTAAACAAAAAAATCAACAAAACCAGGAGCTGATTCTTTGAGAAAATCAAAAAGATAGATAAACCCTTGCCAAACTAAGCAGAGGGCACAGAGACAGTATCCAAATTAATAAAAATCAGAAACAAATAGGAAGACATACAATGGAAACTGAGGAAATTTAAAAAACCATCAGATCCTACTACAAAAGCCTATACTCAAAAAAACTGGAAAATTTGGATGAAGTAGACAATTTTCTAGACAGATACCAAGTGCCAGAGTTAAATCAGGATCAGATAAACCATCTAAATAGTCCCAAAACTGCTAAAGAAATAGTAGCAGTCATTAAAAGTCTCCCAACTTAAAAAGCCTAGGACCAAATAGTTTTAGTTTAGAACTCATTTTTTTAAAAAAATTTTCCCCTTCCCTTCTTATTCTTGCTCCAGCCCCACTCATTCCAGTCCAAAGGTTTACTTATTTATTATATGTAAGTACATTGTACCTGTCTTCAGACACCCCATAAGAGGGCATCAAATCTCATTACAGATGGTTGTGAGCTATCATATGGTTGCTGGGATTTGAACTCAGAACCTTCAGAAGAGCAGTCAGTGCTCTTAACTGCTGAGCCATCTCACCAGCCCTTAGTGCAGAATTCTATCAGATCTTCAAAGAAGATCTAATACCAATACTCTTCAAACTATTCCACAAAATAGAAACAGAAGGAACACTACTCATTTCCTTCTATGAAGCCACAATTACACTTTACCTAAACCACACAACAACCCAACAAAGAAAGAGAATTTCAGACTAATTTCCCTTACGAATATCGGTGCAAAAATACTCAATAAAATTCTCACAATCAGAATCCAAAAACACATCAAAACAATTATCCATTATGATCAAGTAGGTTTCATCCCAGGAATGCAGGGATGGTTCAATATATAGAAATCCATCAATGTAATCCACTACATAAACAAACTCAAAGAAAAAAAAAACCACATGATCATTTCATTAGATGCTGAGAAAGCAGACAAAATTCAACACCCCTTCATGGTAAAAAAAAAAATCTGTGAAAGATTAGGAATTCAAGGCCCATACCTAAATACAGTAAAAGCAATATACAGCAAACCAGTAGCCAACATCAAACTAAATGGAGAGAAACTTGAAGCAATCCCACTAAAATCAGGGACTAGACAAGGCTGCCCACTCTCTCCCTACCTATTCAATATGGTACTGGAAGTCCTAGCCAGAGCAATTAGACAACAAAAGGAGGTCAAAGGGATACAAATTGGAAAGGGAGAAGCCAAAATATCACTATTTGCAGATTATATAATAGAATACTTAAATGACTCCAAAAATTCCACCAGAGGACTCCTAAATGTTATAAACAACTTCAGCAAAGTGGCTGGATATAAAATTAACTCAAACAAATCAGTAGCCTTCCTTTACTTAAAGGATAAACAGGCTGAGAAACAAATTAGGAAAGCAAGACCTTTCACAATAGTCACAAATAATATAAAATACCTCGGTGTGACTCTAACCAAGCAAATGAAAGATCTGTATGACAAGAACTTCAAGTCTCTGAAGAAAGAAATCGAAGAATATCTCAGAAGATGGAACGATCTCCCATGCTCATGAATTGGCAGGATTAATATAGTAAAAATGACCATCTTGCTGAAAGTAATCTACAGATTCAATGCAATCCCCATCAAAATTCCAACTCAAATCTCCAGACTTAGAAAGAGCAATTTGAAAATTCATTTGGAATAACAAAAAAACCCAGGATAGCAAAAACTATTCTCAATAATAAAAGAACTTCTAATCAAAATGGACATTAATACCATTCCATGGATACTATTTAATGGACCAAGTTAAGTGTTTAGATTATGTTTCCCATTTTTGTTGCCTATCCCAGTGAATCAGAAATATTAATGCTGAGAGCTGCACCAAGAAAATAGATAAGAATAACCTTGGAAGACATTTGAAATGCAGCCACTTCCAGAAGGCTGAAGATCGAATGCTCCAACATTTTGTAGTATAGGGACTGTCCAGGTGGTCTCTACAATTTGGCTAAGTTTTAGAAGCTATGCTTGGTGCTTCCCATAATTTCAGTTAACTCAGTCACTCTGAATTTCTGATGGGTTTGAAGCCTTATAGTCTCATAGCCAATCCAAGCTATTTACTTTGAGAGAAAAGGTTTGAGAGGATGGTTTTCAGCTGACATTCATTCTAAAGCCAAGAAAAAAAGCCAGGTTCAGAATTAAGTCTTCTAGTTAGGAAGGATAGTCTTTTAGTTAGGAGGTTCTGTTTAGTCAACAAAATGATGGACTGGATATTAGGTCTATCTTGTACCTTACTGATACAAGTTGGTATAGTTATGCTCTAATTGTATTCTAAGAAAAAAGTTTTATTTTAACAGGAACGGTGATATGTAGGAGGAGCTAAGGTGGGAGGAGTAAGGAGAGGAAGATAAGGCATAAGGAGAGGAGGAGAAGGAGAGAAGGAGCTAGGTGACAAGAGGGGAGGGGGGGACACTGAGGTGGATGTTTTCGTGTCCCCGCCAGTCAGTTAGTTGATATATCTAGGTTGGGTATTGGGTTACACTTTTGATTGATACTGAGCATTACCAAACTTATAAAGCCTTTGATTAACATTAAAAAATAGTATAAAAGCAAAAAGAAGAAGTCAGAGTGAGATAGGGGTTTTCTAGGGAGGGGAAAGGGGATGGTATCTGAAATGTAAATAAAATATTCAATAAAGATTTTCACATAAAAAAATAAAAAATAAATAAAAGAACTTCTAGGGGAATCACCATCCCTGACCTCAAGCTGTATTACAGAGCAATAGTGATAAAAAAAAAAAAAAACCTGTGTGGTATTGGTACAGAGACAGGCAGGAAGATCAATGGAATAGAATTAAAGATCCAGAAATGAATCCACACACCTATAGTCACTTGGTCTTTGACAAAGGAGCTAAAGCCATCCAGTGGAAAAAAAAGACAGCATTTTCAACAAATAGTGCTTGTTCAGCTGAAGGTCAGCATAGAAGAATGCAAATTGATCCATTTATATCTTCTTGTACAAAGCTCAAGTTCAAATGAATCAAGGAGCTCCACATAAAACCAGATACACTGAAACTAATAGAGGGGAAGGTGAGGAAGAACCTTGAATACTTGGGCACAGGGGAAAATAACACCAATGGCTTATGCTCTAAGATCAAGAGTCAACAAATGGGACCTCATAAAATTGCAAAGCTTCTGTAAGTTAAAGGACACTGTCAATAGAACGAAGTGGCAACCAACAAATTGGGAAAAGATCTTTACCGATCCCACATCCAATAGATGGCTAATATCCAATATATACAAAGAACTAAAGAAATTAGACTCCAGACAATCAAACAACCCTATTAAAAATGGGGTGCATATCCAAACAAAGAATTCTCAACTGAGGATGGCCAAATGGCTGAGAAGCACCTAAAGAAATGTTCAACATCCTTAGTCATAAGGGAAATGCAAATCAAAACAACCCTGAGACCCCACCTCACACCAAGTAGAATGGCTAAGATCAAAAACTCAGGTGGCAGCAGATGCTGGTGAGGATGTGGAGAAAGAGGAACACTCCTCCATTGTTGGTGAGATTGCAAGCTGGTTCAACCACTCTGGAAATCAGTTTGGCATTTCTTCAGAAAATTGGACATAAAATTACCTGAGGACCCAGCTATACCACTCCTAGGCATATACCCAGAAGATGCTCCAACATATATCAAGGACACATGCTGCACTATGCTCATATCTGCCTTAATTATAATAGCCAGAAGCTGGAAAGAACCCAGATATCCTTCAACAGACGAATGGATACAGAAAATGTGGTACATTTACACAATGGAGTACTACTCAGCTGTTTAAAAAAAAAAACAATGGATTCATGAAATTCTTAGACAAACTGGATGGAGCTAGAAAATATCTTCCTGAGTGAGGTAGACCAATCACAAAAGAACAGTCATGGTATGCAGTCACTGATAAGTGGATATTAGCCCCAAAGCTTGGAAAACCCAAGATACAATTCACAGACCACATGAAGCTCAAGAAGAAGGAAGACCAAAGTGTGTGTGCTTCAATCCTTCTTAGAAGGGGGAACAAAATACTCATGGGAGCAAATACAGAGACAAAGTGTGGAGCAGAGACTGAAGGAAAGACTATCCAGAGACTGCCCCACCTGGGAATCCAACCCATATATAGTCACCAAATGCAGACATTATTGTGGATGCCAAGAAGTGCTTGCTGACAGGAGCCTGATATAACTGTCTCCTGAGAGGCTCTGCCAGAGCCTGAAAAATACAGAGGCAGATGCTTGCAGCCACCCACTGAGCACAGTGTCCCCAGTGGAGGAGTTAGAGAAAGGACTTAAAGAGCTGAAGGGGTTTGCAACCCCACAGGAAGAACAACCAACCAGATCCCCCCAGAGCTCCCAGGGTCTAAACCACCAACTGAGGAGTACACATGGAGGGTCCCATGGCTCCAGTCGCATATGTAGCAGAGGATGGCCTTGTTGGGCATCAATGTGAGGAGAGGCCCTTAGTCCTGTGAAGGTTTGATGCCCCAGTTTAGGAGAATTTGAGGGCAGAGAGGCAGGAGTGGGCGTGTTGGTGAGTGGGGGAACACCCTCATAGAAGAGGGAGGTGGGATGAATGATGGGTTTTCTGGGGGGAAAACCAGGAAGGGGGATAACATTTGAAATATTTTTTAAAAATCCAATAAAAAATTCAAATACTTATAAGTTCAAGATCTCTTTAAAATAGTCAAAATCACTGTGGGATCGTATAAGGAAAAAAAAGTTGCTTTCTTCCTTAAGAGAAATGAACCAGAAATAGTCTCAATCTGAGCAAAACAAAACCAAACTCTAACAGTGTAAGTAACTCAGTGTCCAATGTCTGGGATTCAATTACGGTCTTTGGGGGTCCTCCTAAGGGTTTGGGTCTCTGGTTTTCCCTCTGCAACCCACACAGCTTGTCTCCTAGGCTTAGGCTGGCTCCACTCCAGGGTCACTGCTGTTCTTAGCCCTTTTCCATGGTACGGGCATCTCCAAGATGCCCGGATCCTCTATTGGAACTGGACTGCACTTTCACCAGTAGTCTCTCTTGGGCTCTCTTTGTAAACTTGCCACAATAGGCCGAGCCTCAGCTGCTCTCTGTGACCCTTCCTTTAAAATCAGAACCACCTGGGTGACTCTTGCACTACCTAAATTGAGTCATTAGCAAAAGGTGCAAACTTTGCCACTTCTGGAACACAGCTTCTCTGGGTTGACCCTGAGGAAACATTTCCCAGAGGGCTTCACCTCAATGGGGCTGGACTCTTCTTAATCACAACTGTTTCTTCAGCCCAAGCTGAAGTGTCCCAGTTGTTAACAACAGCTGACGCTTCAGCTCCAGTTGACCAAACACCGCACAATCTTCACACAAACTGCCTAGTAGAACCTTTGCTTCCCTCTGAAACTTCACAAGCCAGGCCTCCATCATCTGTACTGTTCTCAACATTTTTATCTTCCAAGTTCCTACAGAACAGAGCACTGAGCCCTGAGCATTCAAGGTCTTTCTAGCCCAAAGTTCAAATGCCACCACAGTCCTTACAAAAAACAGAGTCAGGTCTCTCTATGTCAACAGGAACCCTCAACCCTGCTACAAATTTCTGTCTTAGGATTTTTACTACTGGGATGCAATTCCATGGCCAAAAGGATGAAGGGAAGGGTTTATTTTACTTACATTTCCATGCAACCATCCATCACTGAGGAAAGTTGGGATAGGAACTCAAACAGGGCGGGAACCTGGAAACAGGAGCTGATGCAGAGGCCGTGGAGGAGGGCTGCTTTATCAATTACAACTAGATACAAGCCAGAGTCATTGGAGAGCAGGGAGCCTCAGTTGAGAAAATGCCTCCATAAGATCCAGCTGTAGACAGGACTGTAGAGCATCTTCTTAATTAGCGACTGATGTAGTGCCATCCCTGGGCTGATTGGCCTGGGTTCTGTAAGAAAACAAGCTGAGCAAGTCATGAGGAGTAGTAATCCATTAGGCAGCGCCCCTCCATGGCTTCTGAACCAGCTCCTGCTTTGTTATTGCTCTGTTTGTGTTCCTGTCCTGACTTCCTTCAGGGATGAGCAGCAATGTGAAACAATAAGCCACATGAACACTTTCCTCCCCAAGTTGCTTTGGTCAGGGTTTCAGCACAGCAATAGGAACCCTAATTAGGACACCTCCCATGGCTTGCTCAGTCTCCTTTCTTATAAAATCCAGGACTACCAGGCCAGTGTTTGGCACCACCCACAATGCTCTGGGCCCTTCCCCTATCAATCACAAATGAAGGTAATGCCCTACATAGACCTCTCTACAGCTTGATCTTATAAAGACATTTTCTCAATTGAGGCCCCCTCTGTTGTCTCATGATCAAGTTTCTAGTTTGTATCAAGTTGATATAAAAATTAGACAGCACACTTTCCTCAGTGATGGATGGTGGCATGGAAATGTAAGCACAATAAACCCTTCCCTTCATAGCTTGCTGTTGGCCATGGAACTGCATCCCAGTAGTAAAAAAATCCTAAGACAGAAATTTGTACCAGGGTTATTGCTTAACATGTGGCAGATATTCAAATGGCTTTATCTTGATACACTTTTCACAGGACAGAATGGCAGCCTGTTCAAAGTATATATTTCACATACATATCTGTGTTTCAAAATTTATTTCAGAGAGCTTTACAGTCACCCAGGAACTTTTTGTTATTTTTATCTCCCAGGCCTGACACATGCTCAAGTTTTACTTCAAAGAAAAAAAAGCAACCTGAACATGTTGGTGCCTCAGAAGGTGAAGATCTGGAGCCCAAGTTCATCAAGGCCACAGAGCAAGCCCAGGGCTAGCCTGGGTTACATGAGGCTGTCTTAAAAGGGGAGCTGAGGATAGGCATAGGTAACTACAATAGTGTCTGGTGCATGATTTAAATAAACATTAGCTGGTTTCTCATTCTCTTATGGATTTCTGATCATTTATCACTTTCTGCTCAGCGTTGGCCATTGCTCCACACAAATCTACAACATCCTTCTAGCAATCACAGTGATTTTTGACCCTACTCTCTAATACCAGTGACGTCTCCTTGACATTTTATGAACTTCAGATGTTTTCAACACCTGCCAATATTAAAAAAAATTCAGGTAAGCAAACAGACTGTAGAATTTTTTTTCCACACTTACTACTAATAAAAGCTGATATGTATTGACTGAAGCTATGTATGTCCCAGGCAGTACTCTATTTGACATGTGTCACTTGATTTAACTCTCACAAGGGCTCTGTGACATAGATATTATGATATGCCTGGTTTTATAGCTGAATAAACTGAGGAATGGCAATGGTAAGCCTCTTGTCAGAAGATGAGCCACTAGAGGGAGAGGAAGAAAGGATGTCAAAGGTGGCTTGGCCATATTACTCTGCAGTGCACTGCCTTTTGCTGAGACCAGGGTAAAACAATAAAGAAATTGAATTAGGTTTCAAGTACAGTCAGAAGAGACAACAAAGCCTTCAGATACTCTATTCAGCCACATGGTACTGAGTCCATCAATGGCTTACTTGGTAATACTGATTTAGGGTGTGTGTGTGCATGTTGCATTTCTATATGGCTCCACTGCCATTGCTTTTTACATACAAACTGAAACCACACACAGAAAAAAAAAAAGTTTGGAAGATAATGCTCCAAGTCTCTATGAACTCCATAAACTTGATACATTTGTTCAGTGCCACTCAACACCAAACACAAACCACCAAACAACATTGTGTGATGCAAACATAAAAGAGGCTTCACCTAAGGGTTTCCATAGTTGCAAGAAACACCATGAGCAAAAAGCAAGTTGGAGAGGAAAGGATTTATTTGGCTTATACTTTCAGATCATAGACCATTGTTGGAGGAAGTCAGGACAGGAACTCAACCAGGGCTGGAACCTAGAGTCAAGAATTGATGCAGAGGCCATTGAGGCGTACTGCTTACTAGTTTGCTTCCCGTGGGTTGCTCAGCCTGCATAGTTATAGAACCCGGGACCATCATCCCAGGGACAGCACGACACACAATGGACTGAGCCCTCCCCATTGATCACTGAGAAAATAGCTTATAGCTGATTATTCTAGAGGTATTTCCTTCAATAAGGCTCCTTCTTCTCTGATGACTCTACCTGTGTCAAACTGACACATAAGCCAGCCAGCACACAGGTATATATATATATATTGCATTCATATATATATATGAATGCAATTACAACTTAACAGTCCTTGACATAGAGAAGTCCTGCAGGCAGACAAAGGTGAAGTGAATACCACTCCCCAACCCTACTACTTAGGAAGAGGGATGACTCTACTTTAAAGTTCTTTCCACTCTACACTTGGGGGTTCCTGAGAGCACCTTTCCCATTAACCCCAATCCCATTTGCCAACCCTGTCCAAGACAGAGCTTTCTATTTCTCAGCTGGTTTTGACCAGATGTCTTACTTATTCAAAGTCTCCCTCTCCTGCCATCTTAACCCTCAATGCTCCCTTTCCAGAATCTATATCTGAGGTGAAGCCCTTCAGCTCCTCTAGAGTCAGTCTCCACTCTGTCATAGATGACTACAAATTTCAGAGTGGGACCAAGATAATGACTTGAAGGGACATTTGGAGATACTTTGGGGCACTCATATTTGTCTGCAAATGAGCTTTGCAAGCACACTGAATTTATTGAAATACACTGAAAACTCTATACTTTTAATAATATATTCTTATATACATTTGTTTTTCTTCTACGCTAGTTTGAACCTATGAATAAGATCAAAAACTATCCTCCCTGGTTTTGACTTTTTTTCTAATACTGAAACATTTAAAGCATATATACTTGAACTGTGAATGGTAGCGCATGCCTGTCATCAAGCTGTTCAGAGCCAGAGGAAGGAAAATCTGAAATTCAAAGCTAGTCCTGGCTACAGAGCAAATCTGATGCCAGTCTGGGTTACAGAAACCTTGTTTTAAAATTTATCACATACTTAACTCCACTACTTAGGTCAATGAATTTACCTTCTCTACAAACACTTTCAGAAGGAAACATATTTATCTAGTGATATATTCACTCAACTTTGCTGGGTAAGCATAATTTGAGTCATTATACTCACCAGCCTCAAGTCCCATGGTTGCTATGTTATCGTCATCACAGCTCAGAGCATTTACCAGGACACACAGAAGCTGACTGCTCGTCACCACTGCAGTCACAGAAGCAGTGGTGACGAGCAGTCAGCTTCTGTGACATCTGCTCCCAGGTGTTTTCAGGTCTGGCATGCTTCCATGCACTTTTCTGAGAAATACTTTATGTTGGCTTTAGATACTCCAGTTTTTGTTTTGCCAACTCAGGAATTCTTTGTGTTGAGAGGAATCAGAGTCAATTAATTCATTGTCTCTATACCCAACATCTAAAGCTAAGGGTGCTGATGCTTCAAATATGACCATAGTTTTGCACAGGCTTCACAGAAACTAACTCTATTCTGACTCTGTGGCCATGGGTGAACATGCTCTAGCGCAGCCGTCCTCAATGTGTGGGGCTCAACCAACCTGGAAGTTGAATAACCCTCTCACAGGGGTCGCATATCAGACCCCCTGGATATCAGGTATACAGGGATTCACAACAGTAGCAAAATTAGTTATGACATAGCAACTTAAATGATTTTATGGTTGGGGGTCACCACAACATGAGGAACTGTTAAAGGGGCATGGCATTAGGTACATTGAGAACGCTAAAGTTTGGAGCAATCTGCTGAGATGACTCCCCAGGGAAGATTTAATACAACTTTTACAGGTTTTGGATAACTTTCATTTACCATTTGTAAATTCTCAGATCCTTTAAAATACAAAATGGCACATTTTAAATCTTTCAGAGATATTGTCAGAGACGCAACTTCAAAGCATAGCTTCTAACACTGAAGTCTCTGACAAACCCAAGTTTTGCCCTAATACTTCCAGGAAGTCTAGAAGCATGAGTTTATGTCATTTTTATTTCCCCCATTAATTACTTCCCCTTAAATTGTCTTTTAACTTTCTAGACCATAGTCTGCTTTTGATGGCCATGCCAAACCAAGTGGAGAGATAAATTCTCATGACTCTATACTATACCCAGCCTTCAGACTTCCAATGAATAACATTTATTAAGCACTTCCCATGACTCCAGCATTAACGTCCTTTTCAACCTCTATAGTATTCCACTAGCTTCTGAAGCACATTTGTTATTGGAGGATGCCAAGGCACAAAGCTTATTTACCTGGAGTCCCAGTGCTTAAGTACGTGAAACTGGATATGGTAACTGTCTCCCAGGCCTTTCCCTTTGCTCCCTCCACCTACTGACAGGCAATTGGGTATGAGGTAATGCAGTCCACACACAATGTGAATCTCCCCTTGCTGCAGGTTGCTGATACTCCATCCCAGTCCTATAGACTGCAATGAGAATTCTCCCCTGGCCTTGTTGGCCAAAAGTCTGTATTGCTGCCATTCATGGGGCACTTTCTTTCACAATATGAAGGAAAGAGAACTTAAGACGATTTATCATCACCCCAATGGTATTTAGGGGCCAGGACTCTGAAGACCAAATTTGAATGTACCCTTTAAAGGGTTTGGCAGGCAAACTGGGTTTGATTTGAAGAACCATTCTAGAGACTAAGGAACTGACAGGTCACAAGACAGAACACAACACAAACCTTGAGACTTCCAGCTCAAGTTTGCAAAATGTCAAGGTTTATCAAATTGTAAATTAAGATGGTTTCTGATTCCCATGCATAGTCTCATTTTGAAAACTTTCAGTATCATTAGAAAAGCCAGACACTATATGCTTAAAATTTATTTACAGTTAATAAGTTAAAAAGCAACACACAACCAAAGTGTAAATCTCATTCATATGCACATTAAACTGTCCAGGGAAACACTTCAGTTTCATTACAAACAATTGTGTTCTAATGCACTTAAGACAACAGTTTATCAAAAAATATCTGAACACACCAATAAAGGAAATGTTATGTATGTATGTTCATTAAAAATCACCGATTTAAAGAATACCATAACAACCCTTAAAACAACAAAAACCTTTAAGTTCAAAATTGTGATTTTTTTTTTGTATTCAAATATCTTAAAAGTTTTTTTTATAAAGTTTTTTGAAAAATAGTAGTATTATGTACACATGGCAAATCAATAGGTATGAGCTACCAGCTTAAGTTACACTTGTCCATAGAATACTGGGACAGACAAAATAAATAGGCACCACAACAGCAACACTGCACTATCAAACAAAGGAAGCTTGCCCTCAGCTATCGCCAGGTCATTGGCTTAGCAAAGTAAAAGTAAGTTGCTGGGTGATGGGGAGGAGGATGTCTAACAAGGTTACCTTGAGGTGCCAGTCACCACAAGTAGGAACTCAAAAGTCCAGAACTAAAAAAAAGCTGAGCGAGGTGATGCATCCCCGCCCAGGTGACCTCTCTACTTGTGCCATGAGAGATGAGAGAGGGCAAAATAACAAATGGGACGTCTTGAAGAACTACCCACAAATGAAGCTAGAGTATCTTTCTAGTACAAAATCCAGATGCTTCATCTTAAAGGCCACAATGTCAAGTTTCTTTCCACATCCTGTCCAAAGGTACCCAGGAAAAATTCCACTTCCTTGTAACAGACTCATCAGCTACATCAGATGTGTCTTCATGTGTTCAAAGTTGCAACACAGGTTTTGCTGCAGAAAAACTTGGCAAAATAAAGGTTTTATTTTTGAGCTGTATCAAACTCAGCGTGGGAAACCAAATCCAAACTTTAGTCAGTCAGACCAATAAGCCAAAGAAGCATTTATGCATACCGCCAACTGCACTAAAGTACCAAGGCATGAGAGAAACAAATGTCAAAATATCTCAGTAAAAATAAATGCATGGTGTAACTGGTTACCTGTCCATTGTGAGCTGAGGTAAATTTTTACCCTCAGCCATGTCTAATTTCAGAATCCTCTGGGAAGTATCTAGATAAATCCCATGTTGAAATTACATTCTAATATGGCCATTGGATTTATTTCTTGTTATAAAACTATATACACGTGGAGTGGTACAAATGCATTTTTTCATCAGGTGCTACTTAGCTATAAAAGTTAACAATATATCTTTTGGGAAGAAAAGCCTATGTCTCTGAAATACATTTGGCAATGGAAGCTAATAACCAAGACTGTCTCAGCTTCCCATGACAAAACTCTATCGCTCTCCCTCTCACGGTGACCCACTTTTCATGTACTCAAGTAACAGTATTTGTAACTATGTATTATCATTGAGTGGTGAATAAAAGACTTGAGGCTTGTGGGAAACTGGCATAAAGTCATATATGTGTGTATATATGTATATGTGTGTGTTTACAAAACAAAAACACTAAAATTAAGGTCACAACCCTTTTCGTGAACTATTAAAAACTTAAAAAAACTTAATTCAGAAAGCTATGCCATTGAATTCTAGGAACACAAGAGTCAAAACTGCAACTCTCATTATTCTAAGAAACTGCCAAGAGAGATAAAACCGTAGCGTTGAGGGTTTAATAAGTTCCAGCCCTGTATACATGTCCCATGGCAGAACACTTAAATCTGAAATAACAGTGGTAGAAAAACACTATTTGACCCTTTAGGTATTGCAGAAAAAGCTGGCTGTGGCACCACTGGCTAAAAAACCACCAAGTCTTGCTGCCACCAATGACCAAAGGCACTTGGATAATCAAGAACTCTACGCTGGGCCATATGGTATACATGCTATTATAAAAGTGTACAAGAAGGGTCAGTACTGTGTGGCTCGATGTTTCGATTCCTGTGGCCTTCAGCTATCAAAGATTGCAAACACAATTATGAATGGGAAGAAGAGAAAAAGAAAACTCATAGGACAAAACGTCAACCAATTGTCATGGTTTTCAGAAATACAATGAGTATTAGTTTAGGCATTTCTTGTTATCCAACAACAAAGAATTAAGATCTACTTTTCTGCCAAACAATATGGTACCAAGAAATGCCCCCGCCCCTCCCTATAGGTCATTCACAGTTCTGGGAATTCTAAAGGGTATTCTGTTTATTCACAATGACCACACGTATTGATCTCTCCTAAGCAATTTCCATCTTAATTCTCTTCCCATTAACAATCTTGAATTTTATGTTAGACCAGGACGTGAGGCCAAATCACCTCCAACTGGATTCCAGTCATTCTTGTAGCCAACATATTATTCAAAATTTATTCAATTTTTATCACAAGCCATGTGGTTCAAAACACTTCAATTTTATTCAACTAAAATGAATAGAGTAAGTCAACTTTTCTTAAACAAAACTTTTAAAGAATATTCTACCATTTTACTTAGGAGCTCAGTAAATATAAATATTAAATTTCAATATAAAACTTTATATATAAACACCGTAACCTTTTTTTTTTTTAAGTTGTACTTTGCATCTCTTGGCAATCACTGAGCTCATGAAATTCAAAGCCATACAAATCCTTACATTAACAGTCATAAGCTTGAAACTCTTTAAAACACAACCTTGATCAAAGCTTTGGAATCCATTAAAAATTAGAAAACGAGTGGGCTTCAGAATACCCTGAGCGTACACCAGCACTTCACCAGGAAACATAGTCGATCTTCTGTCCAGAAAGAGGGGCTGACAGTCAAACAGAAACAGAAGGGGGCTAGGGAGCAAGTAAATTTCTGGCTTTATTACACAAGCACAAAAACAAATTCCTTTGGAGAAAAAAATTTGTAAAAGTCTTCGGAGGACTTCCAGACCGGTGAGGTAGAGTCCGAGAGGGAGAAAATGCACGTGTCCCTCCAGGTTCTGGAGACGTCTCCATCCGGGTTGGGAAGCAAAGGGACTTCTGTCGCGGGTCCGGCCGTCCCGTCTGGCCGCAGGAGTGGGGGCCGCACCTGTCCCGATCCCGGACCGCGGCGCCGCACCGCATCCAGGGGCCTTGTTCGCGCATAAAGTGCACCAAAGGGGGCCGGTTCTGTAAACATTCGACTGCCATTAGTCCGTTCCAGCGCGCTGAAGCTTCCTCGGGCGGCGGCCGGCAGGAGGCGCCGCAGCGCGCATCACACCCGGGGCACCGGGAAGCGGCGCAGCCTCACCACCGGGTCCAGGTCCACTCGCAGCACTTGGCGCGCCCTGCGCCGCGCCACCGCCAGGCTGCGCTCGCCCCACACGTCGTCGCCGACGCGGATGGTCGGGAAGCTGGTCAGCGTCGGGGTGGCCGCCCTCCAGATCTCCTCCAGGGTGCGGCCCCCGAAGCAGGACGCGGGAGGCCCCGGCTCCGCAGCGGCGGGGCGCGGCCTGCGGGGGCCCGCGGCAGCCCGAGCTCCACGGCGCCTCCTCCTGGGCGTTGCGCGCGGGCGAGGCCGGCGCGCGGGGCGGCTGTCGGGCGCCGGGGGGTCGGGCACCAGTGCCCGGCACGAGGAGTAGCCGTAGACGTCCTTGCTGCGCAGGATGTGCGGGGAGAACTGGTGCTTGAGGCTGCAGAGGAAGCTCCAGAGCTCCGCTTCCGAGCTCATGAACTCCGTGCTGCTGGGCATGAAGAGCTTGAAGGCGTCGCCCAGCGCCTCCGTGCTGCCGGCCAGCGACAGTTGCGACCGCGAGTACACCACCTTCTCCTCCAGCGCCTCCAGCCCGGCCCCTCCTTCCGCTCCGTAGCCGCCGCCCCAGGCGGCCCGGGGTCGGCGCCGCCGCCTCTTCACGCCGCGTCGCATCGGAGGCTTCTCGGGGCCGCCCGCCGTCCCTGTCCGCGCCGGCTCAGCGGCGCTCGCTTGTGCTGGCGCCTTCCGCCCGGCGCCGCTCGCTACTTTTCTCGCCTTGCCGCCCCTCCCCCTCGGGGCGGAGGACGCTTTGGATGTCCTGTGGCCGGGCTAAAGATGGCGGCGGCAGCGGGCACCCACCCCGGGGCTTTGTCATTGGACGGCGCCCGCCCCCTCCCCTGGCTTCTCTTTCTTCTCTTCTCTTGCCTCCTTTCACCCTCAGCCTTTCTTTAAATGGGCCCGCCTTAGTCCCCGCCTACCGCGGCCTCGGCTCCTCCCATTGGGTGCTCTCCGAATGAGGGGCGGGGACTGCTGAGGGAAAGGCCAGTTCCTGGAACATGGTGCCTGTGGTGGGTGATGGTGATGGCCCTGGAAGGCCAGTCAACCATTGGGTGGGTCCATGAGGGTTGCCCTGTCAAGAGAAGTAGGTGGGTGGGTGTAAGCTCCAGGTTTGGGAGTGTCGTGGGTGATAGTGTGCAGCTGTGGGTTGAGCTGGGGAAGTCTACCAGTCTGAATAATGAGACAGAACCCAAAGACTTGATAGTTTAACAGCTAAGAGAGTTGGGTCTAAAACAGAGGGGATGCGCATTTCACGAATCCCTTCTAAATTCTCAAATCCTGCTTTGGCATTTTCATAGGCTTTGCCTCTCCTGACCCCATCTTTCAAGAAAACTAAACATTCAGGCATTGATGACAGCTTCCTTCTGGGCAATGGAACCATCTTGGCACGTTTAGGAGATACTGGTCATTGGGAAAGAAAAGACTTAATACTGTATGAACTAAAAAGTCTGCTCAAGTTGGACAAACCGCAATGGCAGCAAAGCCGTTCTGCTGAAAGAAAATATTTGTTTTTAAATCGGAGTGCTATTCCACATTTCAGTTGGTATTAAATTGCCCATTTGCAGCGCCATCTCTATCCTTAATGTAGTATTTCACATAATCAATAAGATTCTTTGAGAAGAATACATCCTTAAGAATGAATTACCTTTTGTATTTGCGAAGACAGTAGTAGACATTCATTTTGTCGATTTCTCTATTCACACTCAACTCGCTGCCTATTCACATAATAGGCGCTGAATGCATACCAAATGAATGCATGAAATAGCACTGACTGTTTGAAATGGAGTGCAGCACTGAAATTGCTTAGAACTAGGTAATTATATATTTTGCATTTATATTCCAATTTTCTTTGAAGTCCTTTAAACTTCATTATTCCTCGTGCTGGGGATCAAACCCAGAGCCTCACACATATAAAGACACCACCCTACTACTGAGCAATACCCTCCAGCCCATAAGATTTCTGTAAAATGTTTAAGGTTTTTAAAAAATATATGTCCTGGGGCTAGAATTTTTTTTCGGTAAGCATCTTATTTTACAGCACACGATGAGTGCAGTGCCAAATTTTTGTGATTTACATAGAGTCAAGTATTCCTTTAAATATTTGAGCTGAGAGACACCTGGTTCAGTCTTCTTGTGGCCCAGGTGAAGGAAGTTTCAACCCACAGGAGTTCACTAAGATAGCTTGCTAACAGCAGGGCTAGTGCTGTAGAGCTTTATGTCCCTAATCTAGAGATCTTTGTATTTCACTGCTGGGTTTTCCACACTGTGCTGTGCTAAGTCAGTAGAAATGCTTTATGCATTTTCAATGGAGTGACCAAAGGACATAGCTGTACCCCTGTTCATACTTCCCACCCACCACTGGGGAACTTTAATCTGCCCTGTACTGGACATGGATAATACCTTGTTTGAACCACATACCATTTTGTTTAGTTTCAACAAAAGCTAAAAAAAAGAATCAAAGAGAGAAACTTGATTTCCTAGACTAAAGTGCACACTCCACACAGTAGGCTGATGTCAAAAATAAAAACAGTGACCATGAATCAGTTTTCCATGTACCAAAATGATGGTGGCCTTATAAAGAGAAAATCGTTTTCCTAGAAAAGCATACTTCCTCCCAGAACAAGATTACATAGACAATTACTAGCTTCCTATCTCCTCGTGAAGGAATTATGTTGCAACCACTGTATTCATATCTAGTTCTCTTGGTAATTCTAAGAACACATCATGTGAAATTTGAATAATTTCTGTTGGAGTACAATAGAATATCAATTTCTGTGTGGACACAGAAATGTGTCCTTTCTGTGTGTCTAAGCTTGTGACTGTGGGGGGAGGGCTTTGTCATGAGAGAGAAGAATGAATTAGGATACAGTCCAAGCTTCACATGTTGCCATGCTCACCCTGCTATGTTAACTATAAACTCTTTGGGTCTTGTCACATAAATATGTGCCATGCATCTACATTACAAATTAATCTAAGCCAAAGAAAATCACTAGAGACATTGACAGAAAATACTTTCTAGCTTTATCTTTGGGTTAATATCTCACTTCTTCAAAATTGCTTCTTGAGTGGTGACCAAAATAATAAAAAAAAATACATATGTAAGCTATTATGTGTGTAAATGTATGTATATATACATTATATATATATATAATATATACACATATTTGTATGTATAATACATATTACAAAATATACATGTGTGTACATTATGTGTGTATATATGTATATATGCATATATGTGTATATATATGATGTACATATGTACATTAGCTCTGGAATAAAATATACTTAGTATCAAATATATCTTTACATTAAGAATTCTTAGATGCTGCTATTTACCTTTCTGCATCCATTTTCTCATCTACAAAATGAGATGTAACTTACACTTTAATAGATTGCTTATTAGGTGGTATTTGTATTATATATGCTATAGTATCTGAAACACAGTTAAACATTTAATAAACTATAACTACCTTATTTGTCTTATTTAATTTTGAGGGTTTTATTTGGATTATCCAACTTTTTAAGCACTATATTATAGTAAATCTAGAAATTTTGTGTTGGCAAAAGTGGAGAGGAGTGTTCTATGAGGAAATTTAAGAGATTACCTAACAAATTGAACAATCTACTTCAGCTGGGTATACTGAGATACCAAGAGGTCTGCCCAAGGCCACAGAACAATCCAGAAAGAGACTGGACTGAAGTCTAGGTCTCTAATAAAGTTATTTCTAGCATTCTAAATGTGTATTTAATCCAATGAATTAATATTAATTTTTAATTTAAATGATGCTGAATACAGCATGATACATCAAGAAAAAATTTTCATTTTGTTCATTTCATTATGTTCATTTTAAAGTAATCTAGATTTTTCTAAAAAGTGAACTAAAAGCGCCCATGTGTTCAAAAACTTAATATAAAAATATATTAAGACAATATAATTTAAGATGATAGAACTCCCCCTTCTATGAAGATGGAAATCATGTATTTTCCTGATTGTTCCTGAAAACTCCAAATAAAAACTCTGGACATCATACATTAGATAAACGCAAAAAGACAAAAGTGAAAAGAGCAGGCTGCCCCCCCCAAAGGGTGTGGCTTTCTGGGTTTTTCTTCCACATATATCTGAAACTGAGTGTTTGACACGAACAATTCAGAAATGCCCACATGTCAAACATAAGAACCCTCAACAAAATCTCATTCTGGCCATGGGACCAGAGAGGGGCCAGTTTGAAAAAGTGGGAAATTTTCAGCTAGGGAAAAACAAAAATAACAAAAATTCATAGATTGAAAAATTATGACTTCTACCCTTGCCAGGCTATAAAAAGGTACCCTGCCTATCTGCATCCAGTTTTTTGCATCCTGCTTTAATTCAGCTCAGCTGGGGTAGCATTGCAGAAGTCCAGATTCATCAGCACAGTTTTTCTCATTAGGCCATAGAAAAGTAATCTCCACTCACTGTCAGTGCAGACAAGTGTAGACCAAAACCAAAACCCTTCTTCCTACCTCTCACTACCCTAGTGGGAAGCCAGAATTCCCACCACCATCCACCCTTAATGAAGAGCTAGATCCATCCCTTCAGTGTCACTGGAAGCAGAACGAGAACACTAAACTGGTTTCTGCTAGTACTGAGGCAGCTTTTCCCCCTTGTTGGAACAATGTCAGACAAAGCCAACTGAAAGAGTTTTAAATAAGACTCAGAGTCCATAATGCAATTCCTTAAAATATGTATGTTTCTGTTGAGAACCATTTACTAGACACTCTAGCTGAATGGAAAAGAAATCTGTAGATGTCAACATGATGAGAGGGATGCTAGAATCACGCAACAAAGATGCTAAAGTAGCTGCCATAAAAATAAGTAACAACATCCTAACACAAGCGAAAAAACAAAGCTATAGCAAGGAAATAGAAAATCTCACTACAGAGGAGATACGAAGATATAAATAGGAATTTTAGGGTTGAAAATCCAACAGACATAAAAAAGACATATTCAGCCACTGGCACAATATTAGAATAGGGGTGGGGCTATAGCAAAAATAACTGGTGAGCTTGAGGATAAAGCAGTAGGTGTAATCCACTAACCACAGAGGGAAAGTAGGCAAAGCATAAGATTGAGCAAGGCCTCGGGGTCTAGAGGGCTGAGGTCTGTTATTTGCCTCATTGAAATCTGGAAGGAGACTGGGCAGAAAGAGAGGCTGATGAAACAGTAGCTGAAAATCAAATTGGCAGAGTCGCAGCTAGAGATTTGAGAACAGCCAAGTTAAAAGCAAAGAATTCCACATTGAACCACTTCAGGGTTGACCTGCTGATAATCAAAAACTGAAAAATAAATAAATAAATAAATAAATAAATAAATAAATAAATAAATGAATAAGAAAGAAAGAAAGAAAGAAAGAAAGAAAGAAATCAACTTAATACCTTACCTAATCTCCAGCAGAATACAAGTGTGCATGGGCACACTCAGTTATGATTTACAGTGGAAGACCAAAATAGCAACTTTTTTCCCTAGAAATCATGGGTGGTGGACCAAGAAAAGTAGCTCTATCTTTTCCATTTTCCATCGGTTTCTTCTATCCAGTGAGAACACCCTTTAAAAATGAAAGAGAGACGAGGACATTCTCACACAAAGGAAGAGAGTTTGTTATAGGTAGACAGACTCTAAAGAATAGCAAAAACAAGTTAAAAACTTACCCCTGCCCTCCCCCAAAAAAGAATAGCTAAAGGTCATCTTCTAAATAGAAACAATACGAAGATTCTGAGCATATTGGGATCAAAGAATTCTGCAGGCAAAACTATGTGTAAATTCCTGAGTTCTCTAAATTATGATTGATGGCTATCATCAATGGAATGTTTGGTCTTTCAAAAATTCACAGGACAAAATGAACTATGCACGAAGCAACCACTGATAATTCTGTATACAGAGATAAACCAGAAAACAAGTTAAAAATGGAATTATATAATTCAGGTGCGCAAACAGAAAGGGAGAAAAATAAAATGAAATAATGGAGAAGAGCCAACAAATTGAGCAGAAGATAAAAAAGAGAGCGAATTCCAGCGTTTGTTTTGGTAGAAATTTGCTATGCTGGAGACTCAGGCTGTCCCCAGCTATGGCCATGTTGGCACTGATGACTGCAATCCTCATGGCAGCACTAGGAATTAAGACTACTACATTCCTCTTTGCGCATTAGCACACCGGAGCAATCCTTAGCATCTACAACCCTTCCCTTCCCCGCCACCCCAGGCAGCTGACCAAAGTCCTTCTTGTCTATCCACTCTTTCTGGTCTATGAGAGCTAGAGGGTTTGGCAGCATAGCTTTCTGCCTTCATCCCTGACTCCTTGCCCTCGTCCACCATCACTAAAAGGAAGTCGTTGCATCTCCATTGTGTTGAGGAAAAATGCAAGTTGCAAATTATCTCAGTAGCAAGGGTGTATCACTCACCTTTTTGTGTATTGAATGTAGCAGTACTTCCATATTTTCTGTCTTTCCTATTCTATCTTGTTTTACTTTGCTTGTAGGAAAAGCACTTAACAATCATTTCTAAATCATCTTTTCATGTTAAGTGATGGAATCTTCTTTGGCTACCTTTAAAGTTTACCCTTTCCCTTTTTATCTTTTTTTTTTCTGATTTTTAGCCCTGACATGAACAAATGAGATAGTTTATTAAGATGCCACATTGCTTTTATGTAGAGAAATTTTAATCCAGCAACATGGTTTCTCTGACAAGGGATCACATCCAAAGATAGGATCCTGCTGGAATGTGTACATGCACACCATACACATCTGATCTCTCTGGCTGGAATACAGACATGCCTTTAGTACACACCTTTAACCTCAAGTAATGACATCTAATTGAGCGGCAGACAAAGTGACAAATCAGAGAAAGATTTGAAAGAACGAGTCAGAGATAAGATACACCTAACTTTCAGGAATGCAGGCAGGAAAGAGAGAGTATTTAAGAGTGGTGAGGAGAGGGACAGTTTGGTAAGAGCAGTTGAGTTCATTCCAATTCAGTTGAGTGCACCTGAGCTTAGTTCTGAACAGAGCAGTAGAGTTTGTGGAGTTCAGGAGCAGTTTTTCCAAACAGAGCAATTCAGTCAGAAGCTGAGAAAAGCCAATCTGAATCAGTCAGCTTTGAGAGGAGTGAGCCAGAACAGCCAAGTTGACCCAACCAGTTACAGTTCAGAAAGAGCTGGAAAGGGTGAGTTTATTCAGCAGTAAGTCTTAGAGGCTGAAACATTCTAGACCTAGGTTATCAGATGGAAGCTGGAAGCTGAAGCTTTCAAGGTACTCTTGGCTTGCAGAAGATTAAATTGCACAGAGTCTATAAGATTCCAGGCCTAGGCTTAGGGATAGGTAGAACAGAGAAGGAAATTCTTTGAGCTCAGCCCAAGCCATGTATTCACACAGCCTGAGTTTGGCTCTCATCACTTCATCTGAGGAAATAAAAGTGATATTTATACTTTGAGATTGTGCAAACAAACAATAGAGAAGAAAGGAATTCTTTAAAATGGGGATTCCTGCAGAGAGGAAACTGTTATAAATCATTGCTTCTCAGCAGTTTGGGGAAATGGTGTAAACAGGGTGTGCCTATAGGCCTTTCACAGCTGGATCCATCATAGCACTGTCAACCTGGAGAAATGCTGCACATGCTCACACTGACCCAGGGCTTCCTCAGTACTGCTTCCTTCAGGTAATGACCACTGTCTCCTGGGCTGGGCACACATTTGGAAGAGATTTCTCAGAATAACATCTGATATGGGAAGGAAAGAAGAAGTGGGTTAAAAATCTCAGCTTGTGCTCCTCTGAAATAACCAGCAATCTTAGGAATGAATGTGCACCCAAGTCTATGCTGTCTCAGGCACTGATGCATGGGGAACACCTACTAAAATAGAAAAAGCAAAAGCCATTTGCTTACTCCATTCTTGGTTTTCTTTCTTCAAAGCCACCCCACACAAGAACTTGTTCCTGCTTAGCCAAACACACTTTCTCTTGTGAAAGAGCTTTCTAAAGCTTATATATCTGTAAGTAAGCCTACAGTACACTTAACTAAAGGCCATGGTTGTGAACATTGATTGACAAGTTCAGAACATCAAGAACCACAACTGAGACTAGCCTCTGGCCATAGACCTGAGTGTATATTCCTAAGCCTGCTAGTTCTTCCAGAGGAGCACAAGCTGAGATTTAAACCACTTCTTTCCTTCCCATACCAAATGTTATTCTGAGAATTCTCTTCCAAATGTGTGCCCAGAGAGAGTTTCTAGATGAGGTTATTTGAAAAATACCCACCCTAAATGTGGACAGCACCATTTCATTGGCTAGAGTCCCAGACATCTGAGCATTACTACACACTAGTTGTTTTTACTTTGGACTTGAGAATGAGATGCCATGATGCTAAGTACTATGTGAAATTCTCTTACGTCTATAAAACAAAACCCTGGACTGAATTCCAAGCTGAAGATAATGGGGAAATCTAGAAGGCAGCCAGATCCTCAGAGACATTGTGAAGACTTCAAATCAATCTTAAATTGTCCACCTATCATCATCTAGTTAAAGAGTCATAAAGGTCCTTATGACTTAAATTACTAGTAATTGCAGTCTAACACATCTGATACCACATCCATGTGGTTGCCACATGCACTCCTGTGGTGGTTTGAATAAGAATGGCTCCATAGGCTCATATATTTGAATGCTTAGTCATTAGAGAGTGATACTATTTGAAAGAATTAGAAGGATTAGGAAGTGTGGCCTTATTTGAGTAGGTGTGACTTTGTTGGGGGAAATGTGTCACAAGGAGTGGGCTTTGAGGTTTCAAAAGCCCATTCTAATCCATTGTTTCCCTCTACCTCTCTGCCTAAGGATCAGGGTGTATTTCTCAGCTACTGCTCCAAGGACTGTCTGCATATGGCCATTACCCCTGTCATTATGATAATAGACCAAGCCTCTAAAACTGTAAGCAAACCCCAATTAAATACTTCCTTTTATAAGAGTTGCTGTGGTCATGATGTCTCTTCACAGCAATGGAAGAGTGACTAAGAGAACTCCAATATTCTAAAGATTTCCCTGACCATACCATCAGCCCCCTGACTGATAATGTTACAGATTTTGTTCACATCTTTTTAGATTTTTAAATATGTAGAAATGACTCATTTGAGAAATTTCTAGATAATCAAGCAGACATTATAAGTCATTGCTTCTTCAAACAATAAATACATGATTAATCTAGAGAAAAATTTTGGAGGAGAAAAGACCAAAGAGACCACAGGGTCGTGTCATTTACAAGCAATTTTTTCAATTAAATTATTTAACCCTTTTTTCAGGAGCTTTATAGCTAGATTGCTGTAACTATTTCTCCCCCACATCATGGCCAGGATTGCTTTATCCTTTCATTCACTGTCTCCTTAGTCTTCTCCCACTCTGTATCTGAGGACTAGACTCCTTGATTACCCCTTTAGAGGGGTCACTATATGATCTGGCCTCAAGTCTCGGTGCTTTAGTCTTAAGAAAAAGCAATCAAAGCTGGGTATGGTAACACACACCTTTGGTCTCAGCACTCAGGAGGCAGAATCAGACAGATTACTAGGAGTTCAAGACCAGCCTCTACAGAGCGAGTTCCAGGACAGCCAGGGCTACACAGAGAAACCCTGTCTAGAAAAACCAAAAGAAAGAGAAAGGAAAGAAAGGGTGATTGAGGTCCCTCTCCTTCAGCATTTCTTTTAGATGTTTTTCTTCCTAACAAAGATTTTTCAAAACAATCAGTGCAATATTTTTCTGTTAGGTAGGAACTGTTAACATAAAATACAATTGTTGCATAGACAACATTATAGTAATGGCACTAAAACTTTAAATAAAACATTCACTTAGTAATATCACTAATATACATTTCATATTTTTTTAGTTCCAACAAGTTTTATGTCATAATACAATTGTTTCACTATTACACAAGCATTTATCTGTATTTTTAATTTATTTATTCATTTTTTTCATCACAATATCAGTTCCCCTCCTCCTAGTATCCCCTCATGCAAGTCCTCCCCCATTCCACCTTCCCCTTCTCTTTTGAAAATGGGAAGTCCCCCCCTCTAGTATTACCTGTCTCCACTAACACTCCCCCTCCCATCACCCCCCACATCAAGTCACTGTAGGACTAAGTGCATCTTCTCCCTCTGAGGCCAGACAAGGTGGTACATTTACAGGCATGAGATCCACAGGCAGGCAGACCACAGGCTTAAGGATAGCCCCCATTCCAGTTGTTGGGGGACCAAGCTGTTCATCAACTACATGTGCAGGTGGTCTAGGTTCAGCCCATGCTCCCTCATTGGTTGGTGGTTCAGTCTCTGGGAGCCCCCAAGGGTCCAAGTTCCTTAACTCTGTTGACCTTCCTATGAAGTCCTATGAGGTCCCGCAATCCTTTTCTGAACACTTCTATTAGCCTCCCTGAGCTCCATCTGTTTGGCTGTGGATCTCTGCATCTCTCTCCATTGACTGCTGGGTAGAGCTTCTCAGAGGACAGTTATGCTAGGTTCTTGTCTGCAAGCATAGCAGAGTGTCATTAATATTGTCAGGAATTGATTCTTGCCCATGGGATGGGTCTCAAGTCATTGGTTGGCCATTCTTCTATCTCTGCTCTTTCTTTGTCCCTGTATATCTTGTAAGTAGGACAGATATTGAGTCAAAGGTTTTGTGGGAGGATTGCTGTCTTTATCCTTCTACTAGGAATCCTGCCTGGCTGCAAGAAGTGGCCACTTCAGGATGCATATACTCCACTGCTAGGAGTCTCAGCTAGAGTCACACCCATAGACCCTCTGGGGCCTTTCCCCATCCCAGAGCTCTGGTAGATTTTCATCTATTGAACCACCCCTACATCCCTGGGATGGGTACTTGATTATGGTAGATGATGTCTTTGGTGTGTTCTTGGATTTTATTGAGAAAATTTTATTGACTATTTTTGCATCAGTGTTCATAAGGAAAATTGGCCTGAAATTCTCCTTCTTTGTTGAGTCTTTGTGTTATTTCAGTATCAGGGTGACTGCGGCCTCCTAGAATGAGTTTGGCAACGTTCCCTCTGTTTCTATTTTGTGGACTACTTCATGGAGTGTTGGCATTAGTTCTTCTTTGAAAGTCTGGTAAAATTCCATGCTAAAACCATTTGGGAGGTTTTTAATGACTGCTTTTATTTTCTTAGGGGTTATAGGACTGTTCAGACAGTTCACCTAATCTCGATTTAGCTTTGGTAATTGGTCTAGAAAATCATCCATTTCGTTTAAATGTTGTGCAGTACAGGCTTTTGAAGTAAGAGCTAATGATTCTTTGAATTTCTTGTGTCTGTTATGTCTCTCTTCATTTCTGATTTTGTCAACTTGGGTAATTTTTCTCTGCCTTTTGGTTAGTTTGGCTAAAGGTTTGTCTTTATCTTGTTGACTTTCTCAAGGGGTTCTTGGTTTCAATGATTCTTTGTATTGTTCTCTTTGTTTCTATTTGATTGATTTCAGCACTGAGTTTGATTATTTCCTACTGGGTGTGTTTGCTTCTTTATTTCCCCTAGAGCCTTCAGATGTTCTCTTAATTCATTAGTATGAGAACTCTCCAATTTCTTTATGAGGGTGCTTGGTGCTATGAACTTTCCTCTAAGCATTGTTTTCATGGAGTCCTGTAAGTCTGGGTATGCTGTGCCCTCTTCATTTTATCCTAGAAAGTCTTTAATTTGTTTCTTCCCTGACCCACTGATCATTGAGTAAAGAGTTGTTTAGTATCCATGAATATATAGGCATTCTGTTGTTTCTTTTGTTGTTGTTGAAGTCCAACTAAATTTAATCCATACATGGGGCTATTTCAATCTTCTTGTATCTGTTGTGACTTTCTTTGTGGCTGATTATATGGTCAATTTTGAAAAAGGTTCCATGAGATGCTGAGAAGAAAGTATATTCTTTTGTGTTTGAGTGAAATGTTCTATAGATATTTGTTAGGTCTTTTGAATTATAACCTCTGCTATTTTTGTTATTTCTGTTTAGTTTGTCTTGATGACTTGCCCATTGGTGGGAGTGGTGTTGAAGTCTTCCATTATTAATGTGTGGGGTTTGATATGTGATTTAAGCTTTAGTAAGGTTTCTTTTGTGAATATGGATGCCCTTGCATTTGGGGCATAGACGTTCAGAATTGAGATCTCCTTATGGTGGATTTTTCCTTCGATGAGTATTAAGTGTTCTTCTTCCCTGTCTCTTTTGATTGCTTTCTGTTGAAAGACTATTTTATTAGATATTAGAATGGCTACTCTAGCTTTTTTCTTAGGTCCATTTGCTTGGAAAATCTTCCAGTCTTTCATACTGAGATAATGACTGTCTTTGTTGCTGGGATATGCTTCTTTTGTACAGCACAATGATGGATTTTGCTTATATATCTATTCTGGTAGCCTGTGTCCTTTGTCTTGAGTGTAGTTAGCCTCATTCAGTTAGAGTTTTCCTTCTAGTATCCTCTGGAAGACTGGGTTAGAGGAGAGGTATTGTTTGAATTTGGTTTCATCATGAAATATCTTGGTTTTCCCATCTCTGGTGATTGAAAGTTATTCTGAGTATAGTAGTCTCAGCTGACATCTGTGGTCTCTTAGGGTCTTCAAGACCTCTGCCAAGGCCCTTCTAGCTTTTAGAGTCTCCGATGAGAAATCGGGTATAATTCTGATAGATTTGCCTATATATTTTACTTGGCCTTTTTCCCTTGCAGATTTTAATATTTTTCTTTGTTCTGTACTTTTAGTGTTTTGATTATTATGTGGGAGGAGGATTTTCTTTTCTTGTCCAATCTATTTTGTGTTCTGTAAGCTTCTTGAACACTTATAGGTATCTCTTTCTTTAGGTTAGGAAAACTTTCTTCTATGATTTTGTTAAAGATGTTTTCTGGGCCTTTGAGTTAGGAATCTTTTCCTTCTTCTATTCCTATTATTTTTATGCTTGTTCTTCCGTAGTATCCCAAATTTCCTGGATGTTTTGTGTCGTTGAACTTTTTAGATTTTATGTTTTCTTTGACCAATATATTGATTTCTTTTATCATATCTCCTATGCCTGAGATTCTCTCTTCCATCTCTTGTATTCTGTTGGTGATGCTTGCATCTATAGCTCCTGTTCTCTTTCCTTGACTTTCCATCTCCAGGATTTCCTGAGTTTGTGTTTTCATTATTGCTTCTATTTCTATTCTCAGTTCTTGAACAGATTTAATCATTTCCTTCACCTGTTTTTTATTGTATTTTCCTGTGTCTCTTTATATTTATTTGATTCCTATTTTAATGCCTCTACCTATTTGAATGTATTTTCCTGTATTTCCTTAAGGGATTTATTCATGTCCTCTTTAAAGGCCCCTATCATCTGTATAATATTGGATTTAAGATTTTCTTCTTGTGTTTCATTTCCTTAGGGTATCCTGGGTTTGTTGTAGCAGAATAGCTGGGCTCTAGTGATGCTATATTGCCCTGGGTCTTGTTGATTGTGTTCTTACTCTGTCCTTTAGGCATATGTTTTCCCCTGGTGTTGGCTGGATGATCCTGATGGCAGCAGGACTTTTCAAGAAAGTGGAGGAAGCCATGGGCCTGACAGTGAAGCTCAGCACATGCAGACCCTACTGACAAAAGATTGGTGGAAAAATGTTCCAAACTGGTAATTCTTGGGGTCTCCAGAGGCCTTCACAGGGTGGTAGGAGACTTTTGGAATCCCACAAATCTTCTCAGGACAGAAGAACAAGCCCAAAGATATTCATTGGAGCTCAGGGGATTGTGTGTAACTCACCTCTACAGGCTGTGTCCTGGACAGACTCAACTGGGAAGGGATTGTGGAGCAGGGTTGCAAGCTAGCTATTAGTCTTTGGGCCCCCAAAAATTCCCATGGGGAAGCGAGACACTCTTGGGTCCCACAAGACTCCAGAACTAGACAATGTGTTCATTTCTCTGTATTTTATATCATTTTGATACATTTAATTCTAGTTCTTCACCATAAGATAATTTTTTATCTTAACATTCTAATACAATATCCAGAGACAGTTAGAGCATTGTTTTTTGTTGGTTTGTTTGTTGGCTTTTACAGATTAGGAATTATATTCAAATGCACATTTTTGGCATATTTTTATTACTTTTCTCTTATAAGTTCCCTGGGGTCAAAAAGTCAAGAAATGCATATGTAATTTCTAAATACATATTGCTACATAGATTTCTAAGCATTCAAGTTTCAATACTTTAAGATTTTATATATATATATATATATATATATATATATATATATACACACACACACACACACATATATATATATATACCATACTGAGTGTCACTAATTCTTCTGTTATATTCATTTGATTACTCGTGAGAGTAATCCCTTTTTTCTGTTTCTTGACATTGTTATTGAAGTTATCCCTTCATGGTCTCTATCCTCTGGCTTTTTCCCTTTTCATGCTTTTCACCTATGATTTGCATAAAACAACAGATAACTAAATAAGCTTATAGGCAAGCTTATCAAATTTAGAGTGCCTATGATGCAGGAAGAGAGCTAATATCCTTTCTGAAGTACCATAAGCAATAAACTTTTTCTAAAAATATAATCTCAAAGAAACAAGAATAAAGTCTAAACCTGGGTTCTCCAAGCTCTGCTGTAGAAGAGAATCATAAAAGAGCTCTATCATAATAGCAGTGTCTGCTTATGCTTAAAGCCAAAGAGACTTCATTTAGTAGTAGGCTTTAAATGAGGCACAGTAGGCATTTGCTTTCCCCAAGACACTGTGAGTTACAGTTGTATTAATAATCAGTGTACTCTGCACTCCTTAGACCATTCCTGGAGCATTGTGTATGATTCTGAGACCAGGGCACCCTGGTGTCTTTCTTGGGAGTTGATTAGAAAGATGAGGTGACTCAATAGTACTAGGTCATGGGAAAAATGGAAGGATGATTTAGGATGTTTTACCTAGAAAAGAAGCCTATATAGGATGTTAACAATGACCTGCAACTATTTTCATCCAGAATGTTCTCTGAGGTTCTAAATAGAGCAAGTATTATCCATAGTCATTATATAATTAGAATAATGTATCACCCTGGGCAGCTGAAATAGAGAAATTTCTCCCTTTGCAGATAAAGAGATTGTCACACTTTGGAATACAGCATGTCAAGGCCAGTGACATTTGATTTTGTTCTTCATCTTTTTTGGTTCCCACTTCTGCACAGTTACTTCAACAGCATACATTAGCTCTAGCTGACAAACAGGACCAATAAACTATTGCCACACAGCAAATCCAGTCCCTGTTTTTGAGAGTACATTTTTGTTGCAATAAAGTCACCCTTGTCCATATGTTTAGCCTCCTTCCCTCAACAATGGCAGACCTGAGTAGGGAGACTAAAGGCTGCATGACATGCAAAGCCAAAATGCTCAGTGCCTGGCCCTTCACAGAAGAGGTTTGTCAAACACTGATCTACAATGATGTGAATAACCCATTTCCCAAGACCAAGATATACTATGCTAGCATTAAGGATTTAAAAGGTAAGGACTGTTTATTTGAAAAGCAAACTTAGGGGAAGAGATTTTTACCCCTTAAGGTATTATGCTTGTTGTCTTCAGTCCCATATCTTTGTTACACATGTACATGCTAGAACATGTGTGATGTCAAACAACCTTGTTTTATCTTGGAAGAGTAGCTTGGTGATTCTTACAATCCAATGTAGAATATAGGTCAGTCTCAGAAAACATCCCCTAACCAAGCACCAAACACTGAATACCATCTGAGTACTTTGGTTACCATTTTCTCTCTTGGCCCCCTCTATGTGCATCTGCTATGGCCTCAATGTAGTTTTCCCACATATATAAAGACAGCACCCTACTGCTGAGCTATAACCTCCAGCTCATAAGATTTCTGTAAAATATTTAAGGCTTTTTAAAAAATATATGTCCTGGTGCTAGAATTTTCTTCAGTAAGCATCTTATTTTACAGCACATGATGAATGCAGTGCCAAATTTTTGTGATTTACATAGAGTTAAGAGTTCCTTTAAATATTTGAGCTGAGAGACACCTGGTTCAGTCTTCTTGTGGCCCAGATGAAGGAAGTTTCAACTCACAGGAGTTCACTAAGATAGCTTGCTAACAGCAGGGCTAGTGCTGTAGAGCTTTATGTCCCTAATCTAGAGATCTTTGTATTTCACTGCTGGGTTTTCCACACTGTGCTGTGCTAAGTCAGTAGAAATGCTTTATGCATTTTCAATGGAGTGACTAAAGACAGCTAGCTATAAAGTAAGGCATGTGGAGTGAGCACCCACTACAGCAGTGCAGATCAGGCAATACCAAGCAGGCAGAGAAACAACGGGATTGTGTATGTGAGAACACATGGCAGCTGATACTTCTCAAAAGAATAAAAAAGCATCCAGCAGACACCATGAGTCACAGAGAAAATTTGATTCCATTTCTAGACTCTGTCTTTGGTGATTTAGTATTGCTGTTATATTAGAATATAGATAACACCAAATGGGGCCATTTTGCCCTTTTTCACACTTTTGGCCTCCAAGGACACCTGGAGACCTGAACATAGAGATTTTGCAGCCAAGTTTCTTACATGAGAAAATGGTGGCTCAATCTTTTCCAAGGTGACAAATTTTTATATATGATCTAATTTCTTCCTTTCTTCCTTCTTGATTTATTGTAAATATATTTTTCACACAATATGTTTTGATTATGGTTACCCTCCCCTAGCTCCTACCAATTCCTTCCCTCCTTCCCACCTTCCCACCCACCAAGTCCATGCCCTTTCTTGAGCTTTCTCATTTGAAAACAAACAGACTATAATAACAATGATGGTGATAATAACACAAGCAGGTATATAATAATAACATAAACAACAAAATAAGACAAAATAAAGACAAATAAACTAGAATAGGACAAAACAAACACGAACAGATTTAAAAAGAGCCAAAGAAAAAGCATGAGAAACATATACAGACACAGACACACATTTACACACAGAGAAATCTCCATAAACCACACAGAAATCATAACATATAAACAAGTGACCTGTAAAGTTAAAAATAAAGGGAAAAGTTATAAAACAAAAAATAAACAAAGCAACAAAATTCCTAAAATACCACTGAGTCTGCTTCATGTTGGCCATCTACAGCTGAACATGGAGCCTGCCTTTTGGTGTGGTTTGTATACCCAGTGAGACTGTTTGAGAAAACTAATTTTTCCTTTGTGAGAGAATCATTTGGTGATAGCTTCTGGGTTAGAGATGGGGGAGTGTGTTCATTTCTTCTCTCAGTACCAGGGACCACCTAGTCAGACCTGTGCAGACCCTGCACATACTACCATAGTCCCTGTGAGTTCATATGGGCTTCAATCCTGTTGTGTCTAGAAGGCCTTGATTTCTTGGTGTCCTCCATCCTCCTGGATCTTAAAATCTTTCCACCTCCTCTTCCAAAAAGTTTCATGAGCCCTGAATGGTGGAATTTGATGGAGACATCCTATTAAAGTCTCTCACTCTTTGCACACTGTCTGGTTGTGTGTAGGTCTCAGTATGTGTTGCCATCTACTGTAGAAGGAAGTTTCTCTGATGATAGATCAGGAAGGAACTGATCTTTGAGTACAGCAAAAGGCCATCAGGAGTCATTTATTGCTATATTCCTTTAACAAAACAATGGTATTTGGTTTTTCATGAGGTCCCTGGTCTATCTAGTCTCAGGTTCTGGATCATAAGAGCAGTGTCAGATATACATTCCATCTCATGGAGTGAGCCTTAATTCAATCACATGGTAGGTTGGTTACCCCTACAACTTTTGTGCCACTATTGCACCATCATTGTCTTGCAGGCAGGTCACCATTGTAGTTCTAAGATTTTATGTTTACCTTTTTCTTCTGGAATCACACAGAGTATCTTCCAGTATCATACACACTAGTCATTAGGAATTAAGGCTCCAGGTAGGGACCAATTTGACTTCTCTATGTTCAATGAATTATGGCATTTAAGGCGATAGACCCTTACCATTAGTTTGTGGTGAGCAACCAATAACCTTGGCAATAGCTTGGTTTGGGGAGGTTTACATGTGAACCCTTTGACTAACAACTAATTAGATATAATTCTGTGTAGTAAAGGTTTTATTTGGTGGTGAGATATGTCTAGTTGGGCTTTGTCACCCCATTATTTTGTGATTTCATTTAAGTTTCTAACGTACACATATATGCATTAAGGGACTTCTACTGTATTAGATTTCCATATGATCCATCAAGTAGCTTAATTTTAGCTGCCCTTCCCCTAATTGTTCCCTTACCTGTCTCTTTCCTCCCACTCCCCATTTGTTTCTCCCATTATATTCCCCTGCCCTATCCATTCATAACTATCTATTCTATTTCTCCTTCCTTGGAAGGTTCTTCCTTCCCTGCTAGTTTCTTACTCTATGTCTAAACTCTGTAGTTATACTAATTGTAAACTGCTTATGGAAGACTTAACAGCTAATAACCACATAATAAGCAAATGCAAATCATAGTTTTATTTTGGGGTCTAGGTTACCTTATTCAGGATGAATTTTTTTAGCTCCATCTACATACCTTCAAATTATATGATTTCTGTGTTTGTTGTTGTTATTGTTGTTATTGTTTTTGTTTCTAATAGCTAAGTAATATTTTACTGTGTAAATGCACAACATGTTTTTGTCCATTCATTTGTTGACAGACATCTAGGCTGTTTTCAATTTCTGAGTATTATGAATAGAGTATCAATGAATAAAGTTGAGTGTTGGGAGCCAACTCCTAGCAGAAAGCAGCTATTATCTTTGCAGCCATCTTAGGCCATATATTTGCAGGTTGATACTTTTCCACCCTGACAAAAGACTTGTTTTTCTAGCATCATATTTTTGCAAGCAGCCCACAGCTGAGGACACTCTCATAACATCTTGTTTTTCTCAGACATATCCTGGACTTGCTGTTTAGTGCCCCTAGCTGTAAGGCACTCATGGTTAAGTGTCTCTAGCTGCACTCCCCTGCTTGTGCTTATATACCCATAATTGCCTTTCAATAAGCAAGACTTGATTAGACAACTTTCTTGTCTCCATTCTTCATATCTCTTGCCCCTCCATCCCCACTCTCTCCGTTACAGACCCTGTTGATTGACCAGTGGGCCAGGCCATCTGGTGCCCAACATGGGACAGCAAAAATGAGAGACCCTGTGAGAGATGTTACTGGAAGAAGGGTCTACTGAAAATTCAAAAGTAAAACAAAGGGGATCTCAGCGGGAACCTGCCCTGTCAAGACCTCTAAATCATAGTAACTAAAATGGGACAAGAAATAAGTCAGCGTGAACTATATATGGAACTGATGAGAAAGGCTTTAAAGATGAGAGGAATAAAGGTGAAAATTTAACATTTGTTTAACATTTTTTTTATTTTATTAAAGAGTTATGTCCCTGGTTTCTTAAGAAGAAACCATTGATGAAAAAAAGATGGCATAGAGTTGGAGATGCACTTAAAGATATTTACAGGACATTTGGGTCTGAAAAGGTTCCAGTTACTGCCTTTTCATATTGGAAACTGATAAATGAAATGATCTCAACAAAGTGTCTGTCAATAACAGCAGTCATTGAAGAGGGGGAAAATTTTTTAAGAGACAGTGAAAAGAAAGAAAAATGAAAAGAAAAGGAAAAGAAAAGGTTGATCCTTTTAAGGAAGAAATAGATTTAATTTTCCTAGATAGTGATGATGATAATGGAGCGACCTCTCAAAGGTCATCCAATAGGTCCCAAAATTTGAATCAGACTTTAGAGACAGAGAATCCAAGGATGAAGGAAACAAAACCAAATAGCAGTGCTAGGCCCAGAGAAATGACTCAACTGTTCAAAAGAAAAAGATAAAACACATATACCCAAAATTAAAATCCAAAAGATGATGATTATTTGTGTGAGTGAGACTGGGATGACCTAGTGTAAGAGGCATCCAAATATCATGACCCTGAATGGCCCCTTCCCTATGCACCTCCACCTTCAAATGCTCCCAATATGGGGATGGTGATTATATATGCCAGAAAGGAGTTACAGGACAAAATTTCTCTCCTTAAACAACAAATAGAGTTAGAGGAAGAGCATCAGGACTTAATCAACTACAAAAATTAAAGACAGGGAAAATGTCTCTCAGGGCAAGGCTACCCAAGAAAATCCCCTGGGTCCTCGAGTTCCTTAACTCAGAGTCCAAAGATGACCCCTGCCCTCTGGCTTTAGTTCAGCAACAGATCACCCAGAGGACAGAGAGGCTGAAGCTTTCCCTGTATCCGAGACCATAGACGCTCAAGGGGTTGCTTGGAGACATCACACAGGGTTTAATTTTCAAATCATTAAAGAATTCAAAAATGCAGTATCACAATATGGTACCACTACTGCTTTTACTCTTACAGTCTTAGAATCTGCCACAGACCAGTGGCTGACTCCTGGGGAACGGAATACTCTAGTGAGAGCAGTTCTTAGTGGTGGTGACCATCTTATTTGGAAATCAGAGTATCATGAGAATTGTAAAGAGACAGCTAGGAGAAACATTCAGGCAGGCAATGGTTGGTCCTTTGATGCCTTAGTGGGAGAAGGGCAATTTGCTTCAAGTGATGATCAGATGCAATATGACCCAGGCTTATTTGCTCAAATTCATAACACAGCCACAAAGGCTTGGTTTAAACTCCCAGTAAAGGGAGAACCTGGTGCATCTTTGACAGCAGTCAGACAGGGGCCTGATGAACAATTTTCTGATTTTGTTCATTAATTGATGACAATAGCAGGGAGGATTTTTGGTAATGAAGAGGCAGGTATAAGTTATGTGAAACAGCTTGCATATGAAAATGCCAATCCTGCCTGCCAAGTGGCCATTAGACCCTACAGGAAGCAGACAGACCTTACTGGGTATATCAGACTTTGTTTTGACATAGGGCCCTCCTATCAACAGGGCTTAGCTATGGTGGCTGCCATGCAAGGAGAATCAGTAAGAGATTTCTTGACAAGTAGAGACAAAAAGTGTGGCAAGTCTGGACACTTTGCAAAAGATTGCTAGGCAGGAAACGAGTCAACCCAGAGATAGCTTGGAAAACAGCCTGGGCTATGCCCACATTGCAAATGCTGAAAGCATTGGGCTAATGAGTATAGATTCAAGACAGATACACAAGGGAACACCCTTTCCCATAATCAGGGAAACAGGAACTGGGGCCAGCCCCAGGCCCAGAACCAGCACAAGCCAAAACAGGCTTATGAGGTGGTCAGCTTCATACCAGCAAACAACAACCCTTTTTGGAACTTAGTGGAGCAACCCCAGGAAGCACAGGACTGGACCTCAGTTCGGACACCCACACAGTATTAACCCCAGAAATGGAACATCAGGCCATACCTACCAGAGTGTTCAGACTACTCTATTCAAATGTGTTTGGCCTGATAATGGAAAGAAGCAGTGCTACCATGGAGGAACTTCAAATTTTTCCTGGAGTTATAGACAATGATTATCAAGGTGAGATTAAGACAATACTAAATATAGTCACCATTCCCACAGGAAGGAGAATAGCCCAACTATTGTTACTTCCATTGTTTCATACTAATCACAAATATAAGAGTCCTAAGAGAGGCAATCAAGGCTTTGGTTCCTCTGATGCATACTGGGTACAACCTATAGTTAAACAAAAACCTATGATGACAATATGGCTTGATGGAAAGGCATTCAAAGGTTTGGTTGATACAGAGGCCAATGTGACTATCATAAAACAAAGTGATTGGCCTGCCACCTGGCCTCTGACCCCAACCTTGACCAATCTAAGAGGTACTGGCCAAAGTTAAAAACCACAAGAAAGCTCTAAGGTGCTGGCATGGAAAGATAAAGAAGAAAATACAGGAAATATATAAACCTATGTCATCCCAGGCCTTTCTATTAATCTCTGTGGCCGAGATCTGTTATCCCAGTTGGGACTGATTATGTGAAGCCCCAATGAAATAATCATGGCTCAAATGATAAACTCTGGATTCTCCCCAGGGAAAGGATTAGAAAAAAATGAAGGTGAAATACTCATCTCATTGAGGCTCATGGCAACACTGGAAGAACAAGCTTGGGGTATTTTGATGGGGGCTGTTGATTCAGCTGCACTCCCAGGGCATTGTGCTGATCCCATTACCTGGAAGGGGGACTTGCCCATCTGGGTGGATCAGTGGTCCCTAATCACCAAAAAATTACAAACTGCCCAGTTGCTAATGCAGGAGCAATTACAGGCAGGACATTTAGAGGAGAGTAATTCTCCCTGGAATACCCCAATATTTGTCATCAAGAAAAAAATACAGCAACGTGGAGATTGTTGCAAGACTTGAGGGTTGTTAACACAACAATGATTTTGATGGGAGCCTTGCAACTTGTGCTGCCCACACTGGTGGCCATAACATTAGGCTATTATTAAAATAGTTATAGATTTAAAAGATTTTTTTCTTTACTATCTCCTTGCATCCTGAAGACAGAAAGTGCTTTGTTTTTAGTGTTCCTGCTGTAAACTTTAGAGAACCTTTGAAGAGATATCAATGGAAGGTCTTTCCTCAGAGTATGGTTTACAGTCCTACCTTGTGCCAAAAGTTTGTGGCCTCCACCATAGATGGTGTTAGAACCATATGGAAGCAAATCTACATGATTCGTTACATGGATGATATCTTAATAGCAGGAAAAGATGAAAAACAGGTGCTCCAGTGCTTTGATGATCTTAAAACAGCTTTACAGACTGCAGGGTTACAAATAGCACCAGAAAAGGTACAGTTACAAGATCCCTATACTTATTTAGGATTTCAGATTAATGATCCACATATTATTGATAGTAAGGCCACCTTTAGGACTGATTCCGTTAAGAAACTTAATGATTTTCAAAAATTATTGGGAGACATTAATTGGCTATGCCCATATTTAAAACTTACTACAGATTTGAAGTCTCTATTTGGAATTCTCAAAGGAGATGCTGACCATAAGTCTGACAGGTTCTAACAGAGGAGGGCAGAAAAAACTTACAGAATGTTGTGAGTGCTATTTCATCCCAATTTGTAACTCATATTAATTATTCTAAGCTTTTATATTTTCTTATTTTTAACACCAAATTAACTCCTACTGCAGTTTTTTCGCAAACTGCACCCATATTATGGGTTCATCTTTCCTCATCCCCTAAGAAGGTCCTTTATTTATACTATGTTGCTGTAGTGGATATGATTATGTTAGGCAGAAATAATAGTAAAAAATATTTTGGAAAAGACCCTGATGTCGTAGTACAACCCTATACAAGGCATCAGGTTAATTGGCTTATGCAGAGCTCTGAAGTTTGGCCTATCATATGTGCCTCATTTACTGGCCACCTAGATAATCATTATCCACCAGACAAATTGGTTCAGTTTTGTAATTGCCATGCATTCTTTTTTCCATCTCACAGTGTGTATGTACCTATAGAAGAAGCATTGCTAGTTTTCACTGATGGTTCCTCATCCGGAACAGCCACTTATGCCTTTAAAGATTAAGTAATCTCTTTTGCTACATCATCTGTATCAGCTCAATTGGTTGAATTACATGCTGTTATTGCTGTGGTCCAAGTATTTCCAAATCAAGCCATTAATATTTATAAAGATAGCTCATATTTAGCTCAGTCTATCCCTATGCTAGAAACTGCTGCACAAATAAAGCATTCCTCAGAAGCAGCTAATTTGTTTTTACACTGTCAACAATTAATGTTGAGGAGAAAGTGTAAATTATTTATAGGACACATGAGAACCCACACCAGACGACCAGGTCCCCTCTCTGAGGGAAACATCAAGGCAGATCTAGCCACTCATGTACTTTATCAGATCTGCCATCTAATTTGGATCAGGACATAAAGGCTCATGAATTACATCACCTTAATTCTCAAACTTTAAAAAAGATCACGTTTAAAATTACCAGAGAACATTGTCATACAATGTTGATCATGTGTTACACTTTTACCAGTTCCTCATTTGGGCATAAATCCAAAGGGACTGATACCAAACAGCCTCTGTAAAATTGACATTACTCATTATAATGAATTTAGAAATCAAAAATATGTACATGTATGTGTAGATACAGAGTGGTTTCATTTATTCGACATTACAAACTGGAGAAGCAAGCAAACGTGATTACTCATATGCTCACTAAAATCACTGTATTGGGTGTGCCTAAACAGATAAAGACTGACAATGACCCAGGTTATACAAGCTCCAGTTACAACCAATTTTGTGAAAAATTGGGAATACTACATAAAACAGGTATTCCATATAATCCACAGGGCTAAGATATGGTAGAAAGGGCACATCAAGGCATTAAATATCAATTTGAAAAAAATTAAAAAAGGATTCCCCAGAAATATCCTTCATCACGCACTCTTTATTTGAAATTTTTTAACTTTGGATTCCAAAGGAAAATATGCTGCAGATAAATTTTGGCATCCTGATAACAAAAAGAATCTTGCTACAGTCCTCTAGAAAGACCCATTAACTGGAACCTGGAATGGGACAGACCCAGTGCTTCTCTGGGGGAGAGGTTCTATCTGCATATATTCCCAAACAGCAGATGCTGCACGCTGGCTGCCAGAGAGACTGATTAAACAAATAGACAATAATAACAAACCCAGGGAAAAGAAGCCTCCTGAGAACCCTATGTTTTCTTTGGAGGAAACATGAATATTCTCTGCATCTTGATGCTGCTAATGACTTTCACAATTGCTTTCAAACTGGAACAGATCAACCAGCTTATGCCATATAACTTGGCACGGAAAGTCCTCAGTGCTAAAGGAGACATCATCACCAGCACCTCCAAGGTGGCTCCATTGGATCTTGGTTCCCCAACTTTTGATTTAGTGGGGTACATTGCTTAGACTCAGGAGAGAACCCATTACCACTGTTACTATAGCTTTCCTTTTGGGTTTTGGATCGATTGGGACAGGGATGGGGATTTCCTTGCTTGTTTTGCAAGATCAAAGCTATGATCAGCTCTGTATTTCTATAGACTTAGATCTATAAAGAATGGAATCCACTATATTGCATTTGCAAAATTCATTATCCTCCTTAGTTGAAGTAGAGCCACAGAATAGAAGAGGCTTAGACTTTTTACTCCGCCAACGGGGGGATGGGAGAAATAGGGGTGGGTGGTTGTGTGCAGTCCTTAAAGAAGAGTGCTGCTTTTATACCAACCATTCTGGCATTGTTAAAGATTCTATAAAAAAGGTCAGAAAGGGCCTAGAAAACCCACAAATTCCAGCATGACCAGAAACAGGGTTGGTTCAAGGCTTGGCTTAGTACCTCACCATGGCTCACCACTTTACTCCCATCCATCTTGGGTCCCCTATTAGGGATACTTATTCTCTTGTCTCTTGGACCAATACTGTTCAACAAACTGATGGCTTTTGTACAACAACAGATAGACACTATTCAAATGAAACCCATACAGGTCCATTATCACAGGCTAGAAGTAGGGGACTCTAAAACCTCTGTCATCAAGACCAATAAGGATTGTCCCCTAACTTACGCTAAACTGGATAAGCAATGACAGTAAGAGAATACCTCAAGACCCCTGCCCCTAATTGGGAGGCCTTACCAACCTAAGACAGGATCTCAACCAAACAGCTGTTGAGTATCCAGAGATGGGAAAGGGAGGCTAGGGTCTGTTCCAACCTAAGACAGACACAGTTTCCATAAGTATTCCCATCCTTCCCTTTAGAAAAAAATTAAACAGGGGGACCTGTTAGGAGCCAACTCCTAGAAGAAAGCAGCAGCTATCATCTTTGCAGCCATCTTGGGCCATATATTTGCAGGTTGATACTTTTCCACCCTGACAAAAGACTTGTTTTTCTAACATGATATTTTTGCAAGCAGCCCACAACAGCTGAGAACATTCTGATAACATCTTGTTTTTCTCAGACATATCCTGGACTTGCTATTTAGTGCCCCCAGCTGTAAGGCACTCATGGTTAAGTGTCTCCAGCTGCACTCCTCTGCTTGTGCTTATATACCCATAATTGCCTTTCAATAAATGAGACTTGATCAGACAACTATCTTGTCTCCATTCTTTAAATTTCTTCCCCTTCACCCCCACTCTCTCCCTTGCAGACCCCATTGACTGACGTATGGGCCAGGTCAGTTGAGCAAGTGTCTCTTTAGTAGGATGTAGAGTCCTTTGGGTGTATTCCCAAGAGTAGTGAATCTGGATCTTGAGGTAGATCTATTCCCAGCTTCCTGACAAACCATCACACTGATTTCTACAGTGGCTGTACAAGTTTAAACTCCAACCGGCAATGGGTGATTGTTGTTCTTACATCACATGCTCACCAGCATGAGCTCTTACTTGTTTTATTGATCTTAGCTTTTCTGACAGGTGTAAGATGAAATCTCAAAGTAGTTTTGATTGGCATCTCCCTGATAACTAAAAATATTGAACATTTCTTTAAACATTTCGCGGCCAGTTGAGTTTCATCCTTTAAGAATTCTCTGTTTAGATCTATATCCCATTTTCAGTTGGGCTATTTTTTTTTGATGTCTAGCTTTTGTAGTTCTTTATATGTTGTAGAGATTAGTATTCTATCAGATGTATAGTTAGTAAAAATATTTTTTCTATTCTGTAGTCTGCTGCTTTGTTCAAATGATGGTGGCTTCTGCCTTACAGAGCCTTTTGGATTCACAAGGTCCCATTTATTAATTGATCTTAGTGTCTGTACTATGAGTGTTCTGTTCAGGAACTTGTTTCCTGTCCCCATGAGTTCAAGGCTATTCCTTACTTTCTTTTCTACCCGATTCAGTGTATCTGGCTTTATGTTGAGGTCAGTATAAGGTCTAATGTCAATTCAGGATATTTTTCCTAATTACTGTTGTGAGGCCATATGTGTCCATACAAATGCCTGACCTCTTGTCACAGAAGAGGCTGTTGAATGTTCAGACAAGTCTGCCAATGAAGGAACCATAGAGTTCTTTGTAGAATGTGACACTTTGTATAATTAAGAGGTGTACCAGAGTCAAGGATTTCCTCTGGACTTACAGTACTATCATCTTTAGATACATATCATTGGGGTTTGAGATTCCAAAGTTTACTTCCCTGTTTTCTGTGTGTAATAATGAGACCTTCATTTATTTACAACTGTGATTATTTAGACTATGTGTTTTGTTGTCATATAGAAGGGAGAAGGCTTAAAGATGCTATTTGTTACTCAATGATGCCTATTGATAAACAGGGTGTTTTACCACATATAAATACATATAAATGTACTAGTATCACCACAGAAAGGTTCATCTGTGAGGAGCAGAGGCCAGTGTCTTGTTAGTTCTAATACATGGCTTGTTTTTCAAAGATCTCAAATGTTGTTTCCAGTTCCTGGAGTTACCTAAAGCTGGATTGGTAGTAAAGGGGGAAATATATATATAAAAAAAAAACAGGAGAAAGAAAAGCTTTGATTTTTTAACACTGTCTAAACAACTGGTTTCTTCTTTAGTTGTGTGTGTGTGTGTGTGTGTGTGTGTGTGTGTGTGTGTGTGTTCCCTACTATCTTCAAAGAACTTTCTTTGTAATTAATTAAAGATATTTACTCAGCTGATGCTGTCCCACTGAAGATGACATCTTATACCTGGCAAGGTGCCCATGACCCTTACATAAGTGACTGTTAGTCCAATAAGGATGGAAGGTGGATTGTTAGCCCACAACACCAGGATTTGAGGTTGGTTTCTTCTTACACTGGGAATTCAAAATAGCAAGGACAATCTGCCTGGCCCAGATAAGGCTTGACCAGATGTGGAGAACATTGCAACCTAACCAAGCCTCCTACACCCTAAAAATGTCACTCTTTAACTCAAGTATAGTATCCTAAAAGAGCTTGGAAAAGATAAAAGGCTGCTTATCATAAGCCAAGCCCATCTAAATGCTGACATTGTTTCTTACTAATGTTAACAGGGCTTTTCTGTGTTGCTCATCTGTTGAATAATAAGTGACTAAGCATGACACATGTTAGTGAAGTCATAGTAACTACCATGCAGATGTACAGTTTCCTGAAAACCTAGGAGGTTGCATGTGACTGGGGGATAATGCTATAGAAGATGGGGAATATATTATTCACCAGAATTCCAGAAGTCTGTTGTTTTGGAATGAAAGCAGTTAAGGTGTTGAGGAAATTACACTTCCTGGGCTAGAGAGATGGCTCAGTGGGTAAGAGCACTAACTGTTCTTGCAGAGGACCCAGATTTGGTTACAACACTCAAATAGGGTAGCCCACAATCTCCTGTACTTTTAGTTCCAGGGCATCCTCCTCTGACCCCAAAAGGTATCAGCACAAATGTGCATCAAAAATCACACAAGCACACAAACATACACACAAATTAAAAATAAACAAGTACTATTTAAAAAAAAAAACAAGAATCATATTCCCACGGTATTAATAATGTGTGGAGATTTCTCCATTGTTTTAGTTAACCTATTTCCACTTTATATTAGTAACAGCATTTAAAAATATGTTTAAATTATTTTTTCCAAATTCTTAACATTTGTAGAAAAAAAGGTATACAGAGAGAGAAAAGGAGAAAGGGAGTCAGATACACGAAGAGAAAGCACAATGTGGCAGCTAGGCAAAACCTATGGGTCTCTGATCAGGACAAGTTGAGCTCCCTACTGAGCTATGAGAGAGAATTGCTCTAAAGTATGTGGATGGTTTGGAAAGGATCCAGAGAAGCAGTGGTTAGAGAGACTACTCATTTGATGATGACCTAGAGCTTGCAAAAGGCTCAGGTCCATCTGTTTGTGTGTTTGAAGTTATACTATTCTTCCCATATCCAAAGTTTTAGACATCTGCAGGAAAACTCCCCAAACACCAAGGCTGCACCCTTACTTTGGTGAGCTGCTGTACACAAATTAGAGCACATGACTTCAAGATGAGGCACATATAATAAGACTTCCTGGACTGAGGGAGCAAGCAAATCACCTAGAAATTCTATAAAGTGCACTTAGACTAGAGTTGAGGGTTGGGATTGGGAAAGAGTCTGCATCCGTGATGTTTTCCCATGTGATCTTCCTTCTGTCAGTCTGCACATCACACCTTGGGTCATAAAGAAGAGTGTGTGGAGTAAAGCTTCACTCTGAAGCCTCTATTCTGTTAAGTCTTTAAAATGAGGTGGGCATGTCTGCAAAGCAAATAATTCTGGATAATTTGTAACAACAAAGAAATTTATCTGTTTTCTGATATGTACTCATTGGTCAATGTTATATAATACTGAAGCAGGAGAGAGGTAGACAGTGAGTTCCAGAGGATCTTACACAAAAGTTGCAAAATTAGCACATTAGAAAAATATCTCGCAAGCTTGGAACCTCTGACAGAGGCCAACTGACAATGGCTAGAGTCAGGGGCACAAGCAAAGAGGGTCCAAGGTGACTTGCAGCTTCTTGTAATGCTAAAACACAGATGCCTGGATTGAGATTTAAGGTGCTAACTAGATATGTGCTGTATTAAGCTGTATGTGGGAGAAAGCTTGAGCCATGCAAATGACCCGAAGCCTCTACAGTATGCCACAACAGCCCCTCCTTTTGTGCAGGAGGCATCCTCTAGAGCTGACAAACTTTGTCTCTCCTGTGGCCTGCTTTCCCACTTTGGAAGTATGCAATCCTTAGTAGATTATACCTACTTTTGCAGTTGTTCACATGTCTGTCCACTTCTTTGTTCCAGGACACAAGAACCCAGAAGCCTCCAGAGGCACCCACCGAACCTTGATATCAATGTTGGTTGAGAGCCATCCAGAAGGTAAGATTTGTTTCTAGTCCCTTAAATGTCCTACTAATTCTTGGGGGTGCCTGATAGGAGCCACTCCAAATTGCAGACATGCATTAGTCAATCACATATCAGAGTGGACTCATCTTTGAAAGAACCTTGTCAGGAGCCATTAGCCCTGCCAGATGCAAGAGAACACTCATGCATTATGGTACACTGTAAAACCATGTCCCATGTTCCATCTAAGAATAAATGTCCAGAATGCTTTTGATTTCTTCTTTCACCTTAAGAGCATTTCTTTCTCAGCAGCCATGCCCTTTCTCCTTCCTTCCCTTCCTTCCTCTATTTGTCCTTTCTTCTCCCCATCCTTTCCTTCTTTGTCTCTTTCTGTTCCTCTTTTCCTCTCTAACTCCTTTCCTTCCTCTATTTGTCCTTTCTTCTCTCCATTTCTTCCTCCCTTCTTTCCTTGCCTCCTTCCCTCCCTCCTTTCCTTCTCTCCTATCCCCCTCCTTCCTTCCTCTCCCTTTCCTGAGGCTTCTGAAGATGGTGTACACTGGGCAGCAAAGGCACTATCTGGTACTTATATTAAGGGCCAGGTCATAGCTCCCAAATGGCACAACCAGAGGCAGGTATGAGGACAAATAAAAGGATTGTCTTGTCCTACCCCAGAGACATCTATTTCTTGTCTCTCCTCATGAGAAACTCAGTTCCCTGGGATCACTTACTACACACAGTGCCTCCACACTGACTGGAATAAGTTTGATACTAGTGGTATTTTTTTTTTAAGAAGCTAATAGTTCATGGCAATACCAGCTGAGTAATGGGAGAATAACCAAAGGATAACAAGAAAACAAATACAACCAACTTTGGTCCTGACTACTCATTGTGTTCCTGTGAGGGATGTGGGGGACACAGTATCTGAGAGAAAACTGTGAGACATGACCATGGATTATTTGCTCAAAATAACATTGACTTTATCTAGTGTGCAGATTCTCTATGATCAGGAACCTACTGCTAGAGGTTACACTACCCAACAGGGCCTATTGACATAGCATAAGCATAGGAAGTCCTCTTAAAGAAAGGAATATCTATATAAAGATTTGATCTCTATGGTAAGATCAGCCTGGTTATTCAAGGGAAAATAAATCTTGCCCTATTTCTCAATAGACCAGTCGAGAACTTTAGAAATCCAGGTCCTCACCTAGGCTTCCCTGTTCCTCACCAGTTCCAGTAAAAAGACAGAGTGACAGTAAGGGACAGAGAAGAGTGTTTAAAATTGTTGCCATGCTGCCAGAGCTAGAGAGGTCTGACAGCCCCAGGTCTGTCCTTAGGATAATGACTTACTGCCTGGAGCAATGGGCTGGTTCTCAGGAGCTCACTGCTTACCTTAAGTCTGTTTAATAAGCTTCACATCTTAACTGTTTTTTGATTCTTACAAGACATGCATGTAAGCTTTCTTAAGTGATTAGGATAGGCACTGTGTCTTCAAGATTGAAGGTTTCTAATGTGTTTCTATCAAGAGCTTTGTCTTTGGAAGTAAAGGTTTTGGATTGGGGATAGCTTGCTATTGTGAAGGAAACAATCAGATTAATAATCTGACTTCTAAAACTGACAATAATAGACCTAAATAGAAACTACAAATCTGTGGCTTGCAAATCTATCTTTAGTAAGACTATGCAAATATTTATTGTCTACAAGTACTTGTGTTTTCAGATGGCTGACATGGTACCAAACTGACTTATGAGTGAGTAGTCACACAGATTAAAATAGTTTGGGTTTATAATAGTAACTAGAATTTTAGGGTAAAAGTCCTGGCTGTGACTGCTCCCAAAGGTTAAGTTTAGTCACCAGTTCCAGTAAAAAGGCAGAGTGACAGTAAGGGACAGAGAAGAGTGTTTAAAATTGTTGCCATGCTGCCAGAGCTAGAGAGGTCTGACAGCCCCAGGTTTGTCCTTAGGATAATGACTTACTGCCTGGAGCAATGGGCTGGTTCTCAGGAGCTCACTGCTCCTGTTCCAAAGTACAGTCATATCCTCGTGGATAATTGCCCTCAGCTTGGGAGCAGTCTCACTAATTTCTGCTATTCCTGAAATCCAAGGATTAGGGAAATGACTTATGTCTGTGCTTAACATGCCTTTTTTGGAGAGGTAATCAGAAAACCAAAGAAAGAAAACAGGTACAATGAAGGCAGAGCTGACACACTTCCGGTTAGTAGAATAGCAAATAGGAAATCCCTGGGGCTGTTTACACACCTCATCTGTGTTTCAGACACAGTTGTCTGTGTTTTCATTGGAAAATATTTATCTTATTAGGAAAGAGCCATGCTCCATTCTCTAAAGACAAAATGAACCATCAAGTAAAAAGATATAAAATCTGATTGGTATGGAATATATTTTTGGCTTAAAAGGGGCTAAAGTGGAAGAGTAATGCTTTTAGATGAGCAAGAGCTATATGTGGTAGTTTTGTATAAAAGTAAATCATTACTCCAAAATAAAGACAGAAAGAAGTGAGGACAAAACCAGAAAGCTAAGCATGGTCCAGAATACCAGAGTAACACACCACACACACATACATACACACACACACACAATTATCAAAGATAAAACTTAAGAGGGTATGTATATAATAAAGTTTATGATAATTAAAGGTTAGTAAAACATTCTTATAAGGTAGAATATTTCTAGTTGTTTATTTCATCAGTCAGTCAGTCTGCTCAAGACCCAAGAAGGAAACTATCATAGAAAGTCTGGAGTGGGACTCCAGACACTCCATGTTTAGTTTCAGATTTGTGTTTGGGGTGTTAAACTGTAAAGGACTCGAGCTGTAAACTGTAAAGGACCACTCTTGCCCACGTTTGGGGGCCAAACTATAGCGGCCCACTCTGTTCCGCAGGTCCGGGTTTAGCAAGAGAGAGAGTAGGGGGAAGAAGGGGAAGAGCCGCAAAGAATAGAGACAAGCCAGAGGATCTGTAGTAAAGTCTTCTTTACTGTCTCCACCATACACACACCACTACACCTACTACTACTACATCACACATACACACACACACACACACACACACACACACACACACACACACACACACACAC
>JANHMN010000010.1:33156030-33173211 GCA_030674055.1 Rhabdomys pumilio
CACACACACACACACACACACACACACACACACACACACACACACACTATAACAAGGAAATCCTGGGTATTTATAGGCTTTTTGCCACGTGCCTTGTAGGTGCGTGGATACCACGTGCCTTGCAGGTGTGGATATGACGTAAGCCTTACAGACATATATGGCGAAGATAGCACGTGGATAACACATGCACCGCATGCCTTGTAGGCGTGGATACCGTGTGCTCTTTGCAGCTGGGGGCACTTAACAGCAAAACAAGCTATGTGGGATATCAGAGTGTGCTTCAGCTGTTGTAGGCTGTTGAAAACCAAGTCTCATGTCAGGGTACATAGCTCAAGATGGCTGTAAAGCTGATAGCTGGTTTCTAGCCGCTTTTTGCTTAAAGTCGGCTCCCAGCATTAAACTACAGAGATAAAGTAGAGACAATCCAAAATGTCCATGAAAAGTGATTACACATATAAGAAAAAGTCCAAACAAGACTCTCAAGGGCAATGTCAGTCACAGCTGTGGGATACTCACAAACATGGACCTGGAAGGCCAGGAACTCCCACCCTCCACTGAGTTCTTAAAATAAATAACAACAACAAAAACAGAACTTTGCCCTTTCTATAAAGAGGAAAACATTATAAGGTATGATGTCTCATCCTTTGAAGAAAAATTGGGCCTTCAGCTTTAACAATGCTTGCCCATGAAGACTGGTGATCTCTAAGGATCCCTAGTGAAGCCTCTGTCTACTGAAGCCTCTGTCTAGTGACTACAGACAGTCACTGAGCTGTCTCGGGTAAACTCTTGACATGAAGGGTTAAACAATATTAATTTTCTTTCTAATGTTGAGGCTTGTTCTCTGTCTTTATAGATAGCCCAATACTGCTTACTTAATGAGCTTAAGTAATAACTAGTGTTGATGGGAATAACCCAAAGCTAGAGACTTTATTTTATTGTTGACAGCCTCTGTTTTGAGATCTGCCCCATACATTGCCTCATAACAAGACATAACATGTGGAATCCTCACCTAAAAAACCTCAATCAGATTTTACAACTAAGGCTGGAAAGGGTGTGGCTACAGGCATTGTGGACTCTGGGGACTGAGACTTTCTTAAAACCTAGGAGGAAAGGATCCATAAAACAGTTGGGTCCTCAATGGAAGAGGCTTTATCAGGTAGCTTTGAGCATGCTCATGGCTGTGGCTGTCAAACTACTAGAAATCAACAGGTATGGTCAAGTCACCAGGACAAATAGGTGACCCCCTCAACCAAAGGACCTACCCTTAGCACACAGAGGAGAACTCCTGTATCTGTGGACCAGCCGAAGACCTCAGACTTCTTTTCAAAAGAAATGGCTAAGTGGCACCATATGTTAGCATTGTGCTGGTTCAATAACTTCAGTTCTAGGTGAGTTTTTTTCTTAGTGTTGGAATAATTGTCCCTTGAGAACCCAGTCATCTTATCTGTTCATATCGATCTAAAGAAAATGCCATTCTCAGTTTATTCTCATTCTCTGTATGTTTTAATAAAGACCCAAGGATCTCAATCCTAGACTCCAAAGTTAAAATGGTGAAGACAGCTGTACTACAAGGCCTGATGTCCTATATCCTAACAGTAAGCCAAGAGCAGAATCTGCCAACATTCAAAGTATAATAGGATTTTTCTGTCTTCTAGAACACACCAGTTCCAGGCTACTTACAGTGCAAGGATTCCAGCCAATTCCTAATACACAGGATCCAAATCATCCTTCCCAAGAAATACATAGAATACAGTCCCATGTGTAGAGTTATTGGTCCCCTGTCTGCTCCACCACAGGGCTCCACTGCTGGGGAGGTGGGATATGGGAGTTGACTGCGCTTACCTCACACGGTTGCCTGGTGCGGGTTGGGCTGTAGGGAAGCCCAGGAACACTGCTCCAGGGGTGGGGAAGTGCAGTCTGAGGTATAGGACAGCCGGAGCTGGCTCAGGAGTCCCAGTGCCTTCAAGGATGCTGGGGCCTTCTGGTTCTCAGACTCTTGAACATCTAACCACTGCTGGATGCCATGGAAGAGTCAAGAACAGAGTTGGAGCCCCGGGGACTGGATCTAGCCCAGGGCTGGGGGAAAAAGTGAAGAGTTCCAGCTGGTCCAGTGTGGTTGGGGAGGGGAGTTCTTAGATTGACAGTGAGAGGCTTGAGCTTGGCTTGCTGGTGGCCATGGCTAGGAGCACAGAGAGGCCTTCTAAGGGAGATTAGATGGTGGCTCTATAGGCAAAGGCCTTCTCCATGGCTCCCCACAGCAGATCCTCATGAAAAGAGGCAGTCCAGGGTTTTAAGGCATTACTGTCACGGTGAAAAGTAGATGAATAAAACCATACCCTACTTCTCAGGGTGGGCCTGAGGTTAAATACTTTTTGCAAGGAAAAATGTCTGGAAAGAAAAGCTTATTGGCTAAGCTCTCCAGGCCCTTAGCTACCTCATTAAAATGGAGATCTGTCTTGAGCCTATGTGACCACAGGTACATCCTCTACAAGTGAAGGGGCTTGAGGCATGTCCCTTGATGGCCATAAATCTATTGGGGCAGGAGGCAGGGTGGAGCTGTGGCTAGTGACAAGGGCCTGGTGCCTAGGAACAGGCAAAGTGCCTACCATCCCTTCAGAGTCTCCAGGGCTTCAAGCCTTAGCTCAGAGGGGACCACACTACCTTTCATGGTCCCACACTCACGGTTCCTCTTTGTCAGGGCCTCTGCTCCTTGAAGTAGTTCTAAGAAGAGGTTCGTCATCCTTCAGCTCCCAGACACCCACTACATTGGGACAATTTTGCCAAGGAAAATACAACGCTTTGTCCTTACTGTAGCACTCTGCTTATGGCTTTGCTTTTAACCGGGGAATTTACTTCATTTCCAGAGAAGTACAACAGTGGACCCACAGTCATGGAATCCACTGCTCTTACCCTGTTCCCCACCATCCTGGAGCAGCAGGCCTGACAGAACAATAGAATGTCCTATTGAAGACACAGTTACAGGAATGATTAGGTGACAGTAGCCTAGAGGGCTGAGGCAGAATTCTCCATAAGGCCATATATCCTTTGAATCAGTGTCCAATATATGATAGGGTTTCTCCCATAGCTATGACCAACAGGTCCAGGAATCAAGGGAAAGAAATTGGAATAACTCCACTCACTACTACCCTTAGTAACCCACTAGAATAGTGGTCCTCAATCTGAATCACAGCCTCTTCAGAGACCAAACAGCCCTGTCTCAGGGGTCACATAGCAGATATTTTGCACATCAGATATCTATGCCATGATTCATAACAGTAGCAAAATTAAAGTTATAAAGTAGCATCAAAATAATGTTATGGTTTGAGGTCACCACAATAAGAGGATCTGTATTAAAGGGTCCCAGCATTGGCAAGTTTAAGAACCACTGCTCTAGAAAAACCACTGCTTCCTGTTTCCATGACCCTAAGTTCTACTGGCCTAGAAGTTTGGGTTCCAGACGAGGAAGAATTCCTGCTAGGTGACACAGTGAACGTTTCATTAACGTTCAAGCTGAGAGTGTCCCCTGGCCACATTAAGCTCCCGATTAGCCTGTTGATCCTTAAACCAACAGGCTAAGAAAGGAAATAACAATGTTGGGGGGGATTAATGGATTAATCTTCCACAACAGAGGTATAAAAAACTTTGTCTGGAGTGCATGGAATCCTTTAGGGTGTCTTTTGGTACTACCATGTTCTATGACTAAAGTCAATGGAAAACTACAATAACCTAATCCAGGCTGGATGACAAAGGGCCCAGATCCTTCAGAAATGAAACTATGAGTCACTCTTCCTGGAAAAGAGCCCTGACCTACTGAGGTGGAGGTGGAGGTGGAGGTGGAGGTGGAGGTGGAGGTGGAGGGTGGAGGAAATACAGGATGAATAGTAGAGAAAAGTCATTTTAAATACTGGTTGAGGAATGAGGATTATAACTGACATGGGTGTTTCTGCCTTATTTGGTTAAGAATATATGCATACATATATGCATAAACATATTCATGCATAAATATATATACATATGCATATGTGTTTCCTTTTCTCTGTCAGGTAATGTAACATAAACTGAGATAAGTGTTATTACATTTACATTGTAAGACACTAAAAGACTTAAGAATTCCTCAAGGTTCATCACACCTATTCCAAAGCATATAATGAATTTATGATTGTATGTGGGATAATTATATCATGTTAGGCAGATTTATGAACTGGGTATTGTTTTTATTTGGAAATTAATCATGATATAAGAAGATGTGATTGTCTGCCTAGACAGAGTAATCAGCCCTTAATAATTCTGCAGTACTAAAGTCTGTCAGATGAGTTTGGGCCAGAAGGCTGAAGATTTCATGCTCCAACGTTCAGTAGTATAGGGGCTGTCCAGGTGTTCAGCGGTCTCTAAAAATTGGCTAAGTTTTAGAAGCTATGCTTAGTGCTTCCCATAACTTCAGTTAATTTAGTCATTCTGGATTTCTGACGGGGTTGAAGACATATAGTCTCATAGCCAATCCTGGCTATTCACCTTGAGAGAAAAGATCTGAGTGGAGGGTTTTCAGCTGACATTCATTCTAAAGCCAAGTAAAAGCCAGGTTCGAAACTAAGTGTTTTAGTCAAGAGAGACGACAGAGGTTCTGGTTAGTCAACAAAAGGGTGGACTGGGTATTAAGACTATCTTGTACCTCACTGGTACGAATAGGAATAATTATGCTCTAATTGTATTTTAAGAGAAAAGTTTTATTTTAACAGGAAGGGTAATATGTAGGAGGAGCTAAGGGGGAAGGAGCACCGAGAGGAAAAGATGGAGTAAGGAGAGGAGAAGATGAAGTAGATGAGAAGCTAGGTAAAGAGAGAGAAAAAGAGAGAGAAAGAGAGAGGGGGCATGGATGCAGAAGTTCATGTGTCTCCACCAGTCAAAGATAGTTTACATAGCTAGGTTGGGTATTAGGTTACACTTCTGATTGAGCATTACCATACTTATAAAGCCCTTGACTAACATTTTAAAAAATTGTATAAAAGCAAAATGGAAAAGGGGGCACGGGATAGGGGTTTTCTAGGGAGGGGAAATGGGGAAAGGGGTTGGCATCTAAAATGTAAATAAAATATCCAAGAAAAAAAAAAGAAGATGTGATTGTGTGTTGAGTTAACAAGAGGGTGGGCTTGTGATGGCTAATCTTTGTTGCCAACTTGACTTTATCTGAAATCAACTAAAACTCAAGCAGCTGAGCACATTGGTGAGGTTTTCTTGACTGTATCTTTTGATTGCACGTTGATGGATCTGTAAGTGGGCAGACCTACCTTAAATCTGGGCCATACTTTCTGATGGCAGTCCAGGTGAAAAGGCATGGAAAAAAGGAAGCTTTGACTTTTTGTCTGCCTACTCTCACTCTCTTTGACAGGTTCATGTATTTTGTTTCTGAGGCATTCCTTTTCTGGTGTTAAAACTTACTTCTTCAGAATTCCAATATAGACTAAAGACCTTTCTAAGACTTTCCCTGGGCATGCCAGGACCACATTAGGACTGCTGAGACATCTAGTCTTGTGGATGAACAACTACTGGATTCTTTGTCTTTCTATCAGGAGACAGCCATTGTTGGACTACCCAGACTACAGCCTATAAGCTACTCTAATATATCCCCCTTTACTACCATATATATTATGGTATAATATATATGTATGTATATACATATATATATATGGCATAATATATATATATGTACACACACATATATATATGTATACACACACACATATATATGTTTATATGCATATACATATATGTGTGTGTATACATATATATATAATATATGTAATGAAATATTATGTATATAATATTTCACAGGAGTTGCCTAAGACCATCTGCATATCAGATATTTACATTATGATTTATAACAATAAACTTTCAGTTATAAAGTAACAATGAAAATAATTTTATGGTTTTGGGTCACTACAGTATGAGGAACCATATTAAACATCAGCATAAGGAAAATTGAGAACCACTGGTTTAGAAAACTCTAAGACAACTTCCTTCTCTCTCTCTCTCTGAAATGCCTACCTACCTCCCTGGTGTACACACCCATTACTGAAGCACTGATCTTTTCCAAAGTTCATCAGAAACACTTTGGGGAACATTAAACATACATTTTGTATCATACTTCCTAATATTTTGATTCTACTTGGGTGGAGCAAGTTACATCAGGCATGGACAAAAAAACCTAAAGGGATTCTGATGAACTTGGCCTCCAGACAACACATGGAATAAAGTTTCATCAGGAACTGAATTATGATTCAGAGACTGAATTGTGATTCATCACAATTCAGAGACTGAATTGTGCAGCATTCAATGGTAGCAATCCACTGGGGACTCTGTATTTTCCTGTGGTTGTATCTCAGTTTTTGGTATAAAATAGGCAAAAGATAACAGTCCTTGCCTTTTGGATATAAATGTCTCCGTGATGGCTAATTTTGCTTGCTGACTTGAGACAATGTAAAATCATCTGAAAAGGGAGTCTAGGTGGGGAATTGTCTGGATAGGTTGAAGCCTTTCAGTATGTATGTGGCAAGTTGTTTTATGTTCATTTGTAGCAGGGGTGCAGGTAGTTTTCTAGGCAGTTATCATTCCTTGGCATGGACAAAGTATTGAATCATGGGGAAAGATATAAGATTAAGCATGGAGAAAGGAGTGACTTATCTTTAGGGATGCAAGAGGTTTAAGGCTGAAAGTTCACTAAACAGAAGCTGGCGTGGGTATTTTATGGGGCTACTAGGACCTGTTCCTTACCCTGTCAGTCCTTTTTGGATAAGTACCCTGCCCCAACCTCACCCCATCCCTACTTCATGCCACCACCACCACACATCCCACCCCATGCCCCACTCTCACCCCACCTCCATGCCTTCTTGAAGTTTTCTCCTGTTTCTTCTAGGAACAAGAAGCTGCCATCTCAAGGACCCCATGTTCTGTCCACCTGTCCGTCTGTATCTTTCTAATGCTCCTTCATTAAAAATGAGACTGGGTGCTGCCAAGTTTGCTTCCTGGCACAGACAAAGAATTGAATGACACATTGCTGAGAAGGGAAAAATAACTCTATCCCTTCCAGATGAAATGGGAGAAACCTAAGACTGGATGCCCTCTAAGCAGATCACAGTCTTGGGTATTTTATGGGGGCTCCCCCAGTCCTCCCATTTCCTTTTTTAAGCTTGTTTAGTTATACCCCAATTTCTGTGCCTTCTTGCTGTTTCTCTTTAAATTGTCTTCTGGGAACAAGAAGCTACCATTTCAGTTTCCCTTTGTCCTGTGTCCTTCTAACTCTCCTTTAATGAGAAGACCTGCTCACTGTGAGTGGTGCCATCCCCTGAGCTTGTGTCCTGAACTACCTTAGAGATAGGACAGTGAACAGAGAATTAGTTAGCAAGCATGTGTTCATTCTCTCAACTGTGGTTAGCTTCTTCCTGCTGCTTTGACTTCCCTGAAGCAATACACAGCAAGCTGGGTGAGCTAAATTAAACCCTCCCCTCCCCCCACCCTACCCAAATTGCTCCTGCCAAAGTATTTTGTCACAACAATGGGAAACAAAACTAGGACAGTCTCCTGCACATTTTTTCTCTTAAGCAGCCATTTTTGTGATGTGTACAATAGGGATCTAGAGTTGCATAAGGTTTCTCGTGAGGATTTTAAACTGTTCCTATCATAAGAACACTTCCTTTCTTTTATGCGTGATGTGACGGCACAACTTCTAAAGTTACAAAGAGAAATTTAAAAAGCACAAAGCTACTAAAGTGGGTGACAAATTTAGAACGCATGTCTATAAATATCTTCCCAGTTTAAGGACAACACAAACAAGCAAAGCATTAAGGGTTATGATCAGTTAGATCAGTTCCCTCCTCAAAACAAAACCAAATGAAACCAAAGCCAAAACCAGCTGGAGGAGCAGGACGATGGCTCAATAGATAAAATGTATTTGCCCTGCGAGCCTGAGAACCTGTGTTTGAATCTGCAGAACCTAAGCCAAAGCCAGATGTGGTAGCACATGTCTGTATCCTAGCACTACCACAGCACAGTGGGAGGCAGAAACAGAAGAATCCTTATTCTTGGAAGCTCACTGGCCAGCTAGCCAGGTGTACACTGGGATCAACGACAAAAAAGAACATGATCTCAAACAAGGTGGAAGGCAAGGAGTGGTTCTGAGGTTACCTGACCTTCTATGCATGTCACAGCAAGCACCTGTGAGCATTTACAAGGAAAAAAATCATCAGCTAATATTTTGTCTTAGGTATGGCATGTGTCAGACAAGCCTCTAATGAATCTCCTCTGATTTTACAACTACACCGTCTTCCCATCAGAGATAATGTCTAATATTTGTAGTGTTCGAAGTTTAACCTGTGTTATATCTGCAGTATAGGAATTAAAACGATTAAAGAAAATAAAGTGGCTTCATTAAACCAAACTCTTCTGTTTCCTTGTTTCTAAATGTGTTTCATTCTTTTCTGAAGATCTGGTCCATTAAGATGCCCGAAATGTGTGTCCCCTGGGTGTACTTAGACAAGAAGTTCTGCATGAGTGCTGAGCCAGACACTGCCTCTGTGAATGAAGAAGAATATACTCCAATAAGCAATGTTGTGTGGAGATCCTGAAAAAGAGCAACACTGGTGGCAGAGCCTCAGCCCCACTGTGAATGCTGAACACTTCAGCAAGAGCAATAGAGCAAATTCTGCCTACTCAAATGGAAATGTATATGCAGACCACTCAGCCCTACTTAACAGCCAGAAGGCACATGCCTGGGATGGGCTTATAGTGGGGTCTTAAGAAAAAGAGGAGCCAAGTTATCAAATGTTTATTAAGCATCTTCTGAATGAGAGAGAGGGAGAGAGAGAGAGAGAGAGAGAGAGAGAGAGAGAGAGAGAGAGAGTTGGTGCAAATGTTAATCTCATAGCAGGACCAAAATAGCTATTTAATTCACTGAGATATAATTAGCTTCTAGGGTTGGCCCAAGATATCTTCTTGAAGGAGGTCGCCTGGTCCATCGTGAGATGGGCCCACTTGACTGTATCCCTATTAGCACAGCTATCCCAACATCAGTTCTAAGTGGGAGCCAGGAAGTTTGCTTGATGTCTGTAACATCAACTATTTAAACCACATTAGTATCTTTCACATAGAAGTTCAATTAGTAAGTCACAACCCATATATTTTCTTAAAATGATGAAAGGGAAGAATATTTAGGTTTTTTCAAAAGAGTGTATGAGTAAGTAAGCCTAAGGTTGTCTTATGAAATGTACATTGTGACTGTCAAGGGTGACATGTGGTAAGAGGGTAAGATGAGAGAAGGAGACTATGCATGTTAGCCAATGGTCTTATGAATATTACATTTAAATAGTGTCTACCAGAGAATGAATGATCTCACATTTTTCATAGAGATGCTATAGTTTTCTGATCTTCCAATTTCTGCATGAATATTAGGTTACTTAGTGCTGGTTATGCTCTCATGTTTTTACAGATTACTGCTTGAGCAATCATGGGTTTTAGGTTCACAAGACTGAAGGGCAAGCCCAGAGGTTTTCCTGCGTACTGACTGCATGCACACATGCACAGCCTCCCCGGTTCAACATCTGACCACCTTTGTGACAGTGACATTTCACCACCACCCTAAGTCCATAATGAGCATTAAAGCTCTCTCAGTATTATACACTGTATGTTCTTAGGAAAGGCATGTGACATAGACCCACTATTATAATATCATACAGTGATGTCATTGCCCTAACAACCGTCTGTGTCTGACTATCCACCCACTCCTTTTCATGATCTTTCTCTGGTCTCAATAACTTTGCTTTTTCCATAATGTCGTATACATTGGATCATCACATATGCATTCATTCTGGGTTGGTTTCTTCTATTTTCTACTGTGCATCTGTGATTCTTATTCGTGGCTTAACGGCTATATTATTTGTGATTCTGAATAACAGTACATTGCCAAAATTTACTCCACTTATCCATTTTTTATGTTGATATATGGAAAAAGAAAACACCTGAGACTGGGGAATTGAGTAAGGAAAGTTTGTTTTGCTGTGGTTCTGTTTTGTAGGCTAGGTTGGGCAACCACATCCAAGGAAGTCCTTATGCTGTAGAAGATGTGTTGACTCTTCAGCTGGCCTGTGCAGATCTTGTCTATGGGTCCGGGGATCTGAGGACCTGAGAGACTAGGGCAGACTATATCTAAGGCTGTCAATAACCTTACTTCAGTGCCAGTGTATTTTTATACATGAACGTAACAAAGAAAGCAATGACCCAAGGAAGGTTGTTTGAATTCAAAAAAACATGATCAGAAAAACATGCAGATAAATTTCAGTAAGCACATACTAAATATTAACAGGGCGGCCTTTTCTAGAACCTTCTCGGCACAGAACAATTGAAACAAAATTGCCTGACACATACTATACATTATATCTGGGAAAGCATGAAAGCAAGGCAGAGGCCATATGCAGATTCAGGGCACACTGACCAGATCAGGTTTTATAACTATGATCTGACATTCAACAAGAATAAACATCTTATAAATTGAATGTAAATGTTTGTCATAGGAGACATGATATCACATCCAAGAACAATCCAGCGAACAGAATGCACCTGTAGTAAAAGGACCTCTTCCTGTTCTCCTAGAGCCTCTCTTGCAGTTCCCCAAGGCATTACTCATCATGGGTCATCCTTTAACCGTGTTCCAACAGAGATGGCATCAGGTTCGCCAGCAGCAAATGGTGGATGCAGGAGGTCATGTGGTGAGAGGAAGAGAAAGTGAACCAAGAAAGCCAAATTTGCTGGTTGTTGTAGCACATGCCTTTAATCCTAGCACTCTGGGGAGGTAGAGGCAGGAGGATCTCTGAGTTCAAGGCTACTGTAGTCTACATAGTGAATTCCAGGACAGCCAGGCCTATGGATAAAGACCCTGTCTCAAAAGGACAACAACAGAAAAAGAAAGTCAAATTTAATGTCCCATAAAACATAAGCGGCTTCACTGAGAGAAGCATGAATTCCTTTGAAGAAGAGTACTACCAGTGACCTAATTAGCCCATGAAGTTCTTAAAGTTTCCAGCAGCTTCCAACATCACTGCACTCCTTTGAGTAAGACAGCTGATGGTGCTGACATCAAATATCACCAGTCCTCCAAATGACTCTTGTTCTTTCTTCAAGAAAACCACTCACTCTGTGCCTCTCTTCATAAGCTTTGGAACCAGTTTGTCAATGTCCAGAGAAGAATTTGACTAGATTTTTTGGATCTGAGCCACATTGGAAAGCACTAACATCACTGCAGTGTTTAAGATTTTCCTCTATGTCCATGGGATGTCTCTTGACATAATTAATTCTTTGTTTCTTCATCAGAGTACTGTAATTTTCCCCATACCCACCTGTGCATATTTCATTAGATTTCTAGCAAAATATTTCATTGTGGGTATTTTAATATAAGTGGTAATATATTTTTAATTTTAAATCCCACGTATTTACTCTTACTGCACAATAAAGCGGTTAGGCTTTGGAGATTAACATTACAGTCAACAATCCTACCATAATTTCATATCAACTCAATAAAACATATTTATTTCAGATTTTCTACATGGTTATCGTGTCATTTATGAACAAAACATTTTTCTTTTCCATTTGTACACTTTTTATTTCTTCTTCTTATTGTATCGCCTGGCATTTCTGGTACAATGTTGAAAGGCAATGGTGTAAGAAAATATCTCTTCCATGTTCTTAATCTTAGTAGAAAAACTTTCCTGAGTTTCTCACCATTGATTGTGGCACTAACTACAGGACTGGAGGGCAGTGTTAAACCTAAGTAATTCTATAATTCTGAATGCTGAGATCTTTAAAGACAAAATTCTTAAGATCTAAAATCCTAAAATATCAAAATTTTGAAAATAAAAGTTTGGAACTGTGTGTGTGAGAGACAGACAGACAGACAGACATACACAGACAAAGAGACAGAGAGAGACAGAGAGATCGAGAGACAAAGAGACCTGAGATCAAATTTAGGACCTCATTCGTACTAGAAAACCACTGAGAAATATTTTTGATCAAAAAATTAAAGTTATTTTAAAAGCAATCTATTTACTTTTTAAGGGATAATTTGAAAAGTGTACACAATGTGATAAAAGACCCAATAGACTACTTTACGCCATAGAATAGACATGTTTTTGTAAACACAAGCATACGAGTAATGATAGTCATGTTGGGGTAATGCTTATGAGCAGATCAGCTGTGTTTATAAATACGTCAAATGTAGGCTTGTTTCTTTCTGGTTGGCAATTGCGCACACTTAAATTCATAACTGATGTCATCGGAGATAAAAAAAAAAAGCCAAAGTCTTTGGTAACAACAGTTGGAATGAGTGATCAGTTGACCACTATCTAAGGAGCCAAGATCACACAGCACTTTTTTTCTAAAAGTAGACACTTAAAAATAATAAAAATGTTTATTTGTTTATGAAAGAGACAGCATCACCACACAGTGCTTATGGTCAGTGTTATGGCAATGTATTGTGCAGTTAAACTTTCAAAAACATGTACAACAAATTAGAACCCTCTAAGTCTTCCCAGTTTATGCGCAACCTGCAGTACTGGCAATGATGTGAATGTGACATTCACAGCATAGCAAATTAGTCTTTTCAATAAAATATTAAGGACAAACTTTTAAAATTAAAGAATATTTTAATCTAAAAAGGAAATTTGATATAGAAAAAGGTATAAATAGATATATTAGAGCTAGAGGTAGTAGTTATTCACCAGAGCTGGCTGATTGTCCTGGTCATTATTTTTCAAGTGTTATGCCACAGTGAACAATGGCATTTTTGGTTTGGGCTTCGTTGTTTGTTTCTGGTTTCCTTTTAGGGAAATGATTCTCCTCCAAGAACATATTCACACTGATTTTCTATGTAATGCCCAGTTTTCTAAAATGCCTCTGGAATCCACTAAAGAAATTCCAATGTAGAATTATGATAAATTTACCAAAGATTTTATCACTGCCCTTCCTCAGGATCAAACCTCTCATCCTAATTTTCTGTGAAATCCGCCAACCTGAGTAGGAGTGAGGGGATTGGGAGGAGCTCCTTTTGTTTGGTTCACTTGTAGAAACCATCTGTACCTAATTCCAAATCTCCCATTGTTCTATGGAGATACTGTTGAAATTCCTTCTTTTCTTCAGAGCAAAACCCTTCAAGTCTTCAAATAATCATTTACAAGGTGTAACATTCTCTTCAGTTATCGGAACATAAACATGGATCTATTTTAGAATGCTAAGAACCAACAGAGACATACATGACGTTGTTTGATTGCAGCGGGGACATTTTTGAACCTGCTGTCCCTTAGTCAAAGTGAAATGGGTGCTGGTTCCCACATGTTAGATGGTAGATTCAGGGAACCTCTGGCTGTTAATAGGTCACCATTTAATGTGTTTTGCAATCCTGGAAGAACTTATGCCCCAGCAAGGGGCTTTGGTTTGGAGGTCACTGCATTTGTAGAATTCCTTTTATTATTTACAGAATGGTGCTGTTCTGAATGCAAGCATGGTGCTCTGTGCAAAGGGGCTGAAATAGAGAGACTGTCCTCCAGACTACATAACACCCATGCATCTCTTCCCTTGTGGCTTAGCCTCTATTGCTCTTATGTTGCCCCACCCCCACCCCTTTCAGTTTTCGGAATGTACAACATGTAATTTTTAGGATTTTCTTCTGCTGGGACTTTAGACTTTATAAATGTTGATCTTTGGGGAATTTTCAGCATTTGGTAGCATCATCATCCAGACCAATGCTTGGATCACTGACTAGATACTTGCTACCAAGCTGAGAAAATTCCAGCTCCTCGCTTACTGAGGCTTCCATGTCACATGAGAATGTTGGAACCTGTTGAATGCTTTTTTTAAACATCTACTGATATCATTGTGTGAATTATTTTTCTCTTTAGCTTATTGGTTTGAAAGTTACATTAATTTTCAAATGTTGAAACAACCAAGAATATCTGAAATAAAACTTATTTAGTCATGCTAAATACTTCATTTTATGAATTATTGGATTTGATTTACTGTATTTATGAAATATATTAGTATGGCGTTTCCTTGTCCTGTAATATACTTGCCTTATTTTGGAAATAGGGTAATGTCGGCTTATTAGAATGAGTTAGGAAGAACTCCTGCTTTTATATTCTATATAATTGGTATAATTTCTTCCTTAAAAGTTGTGGTGGTTTGAATAGGATTGACCCCCATAGACTCGTGTTTGAATGTTTGGTATACAGGGAGGGGCACTATTATGAGGTGTGGCCTTGTTGGAGTGGGTGTGGCCTTGTTAGAGGAAGTACATCACTGGAGGGGCATACTTGAGGCCTCCTAGTGCTGAAGCTCTGCCCAGTGTGTAATCAGTCTCCTTCTGGCTGACTTCAGATCAGGATATAGAACTCCTCCAGCGACATGTGTGTCTGCAACCTGCCATGCTTTCTGCCATGAGGATAATGGCCAGAACCTCTGACACTATAAGCCAGCCCCAATTAAATGTTTTCTTTTATAAGAGTTGCCTTGGTCATGGTGTCTCTTCACAACAATAAAACCCCAACTAAGACTAAGTTTAGTAAAATTCACCAGTAAATCTACCTGGGTCAGGTACAGTTTGTCTTACAGAGTTTTTTTCTATTAATTTAATTTCTTTAATAAATATAAGCCTATCCAGATTACATAGTCATTTGGGAGAATTTAGGTATATTATTTCAAGGAATTGGTACATTTCATCTAGATTATCAATATTAAAGGCATAGATTAGTCCCAGTATTTTTACCTTTCATGAGCTTAGTGACCACAGACTCTGTAATAAAGATACTTTTATTTTTTTATATTAATTATTCATATTTTCTTTTTCTTTAGGTTTGTTAAAAGTTAAAAACAAAAAAAAAAGAAAAACACTTTGGGACCTTTTGCTCTCTGTTTTTAATCTCACTGACTGCTGTTCTAATTTTTATTGTCTTTTTCTTTTGCCTGCTTTGGATTTACTTTCCTCTTTTTTCAAGTTTCCTGTGTGGGATGCTTAGATGACTGAGTTCACATCTTATTTTCTAATATATGCACCCAATGCTATAAATTTCTCTCAAAATATCTTTAGGCGTGTGTTGTTTAATTTCCAAATAACAGAGTTTTCAGCTATCTTTCTGCTGTTGATTTCTAAGTCTAATCCATTGTGGTGTGACGTCTTGATTTGTGACTTAGGTAGCATAATGTGCTCTGTCATGAAGTCCCATGTGCGCTTGAGAAGAGTCTGCTACTGGATAATGCAGTCTGTCAATGCCCATTACGGTCAGATAATTGGTGCTGCTGTTGATTTAGTTCAGTCATGTCCCTCCTGGTTTCCTACTTGCTGCAGATGCTCACCTTTGGTGCAGAGGATATTGACATTTGTGCCTCTAACACAGCACAACAGAGAATTGGTCTCTTTCTCTTTGCCACTGTCAGCCTTTATGTCATACATGTCGGTTCTCTGCCACTAGGCAAATGCACATGGAGAGTCCCTATGTCTTCTTGACAACTGACCCCTTGGTCATTACATAATGCCTCTCTGACACCTTTTCTCATGCTTTCTGACTCATGTTGAAATAAGATGCCGTCTTCATCCATTGTTGTGGTCTCTAGAGAATATCCAACACGCATTCGCAACTAATCTCAGCCTACTTTCAAATCACAGTGTAACAAGTACAATTTCAGATGCAGAACCAGAACCTGCAGTGACAAGAGCAGCCCGATTCATCCATCCTTCACATCGTCACTGTCATTCGTGTCACTTGTCCATAAGCAAAGCTATGCACACACGCACACTCACATATTCAATGCCTTGTTGCTAGTGCTTCAAATTATCTGCTCGCTCTTTAAGAGTAAGAAAAGACTGCACTTACTCTCACCCATTCAGTCTCTGTGTTCTTCCTTTCTTTAAAAAAAAACATTGTTCAATATTTCTTGCCAGGCAGGTGTGCTAACAACAGTTCCCCTGGAATTTGTTTGTCTGATAAGCTCTCCATTTCTTAATTTCATAATTTTAATCTCATAATTTAAAAAATACAAACTTTTAGATTGGTAGAGGTTTTTTATGGGGGTGGTGGTCTTCAAAACTCATTATATTACTCTAATATTTTTATTACTATCATGGTTTCTGGGATGTCTGAAGGCAGTTTTATCTGTATTTCTGCATAGGTGGGATGTACACACACACACACACACACACACACACACACACACACACACACACACCTTGAGCTTTTTAAAAGAACACTATCTTGGATTTCCTGTTGCCTAACATGACATGCCTGGGTTCCACATGTCTAGCCTTTGTCCTGCTTGCTGTCCCCTGGGTCTCCTGGAGCTGTGATCTGGTGGCTGACATTAGCTGTCTCACTGGTATTGAATGTGTTCTCCTCTGTTTTCAGCTTTGCAGATTTGAACTGATTCATCACCCAATTGAAGGCTCTCACCTCAGCTGCACCCAATCTAACACTATACCCATCAAGGGCCTCCTTGTCTACCCAAGGCTTCTGATTTCTAGAAACACTTCCTGGATCTTAAAATATCCCTCTCCTTACACTGCCCATGTGATCTTGCATGCTATTAATTCTCTTAAGTAAAATTTCTCAAATGAACTTTTTAGCACTAGGGTGAAGCAGGAGGTATTAGAAAAGGATGACCATGGAGGCTTTCCGGCTCTGCTGCCAGCCAAGTTCCTGCTCTAAGCCCAACGCCGGCTGGCTATCTCAGTCCCAGTGGTCCGGGGCCTCGAGATGCTGCCTCTGCTTGCCAACTCCACAGTCTTCACGGCTCTAGGCCTAGCCCCATGCAATAACCACCAACCTCGAGGTTAGATATCAAAATACCCAGTAACCCAGTAAAACAAAACTCTGATAAGAGCTTATAGTTAACCAGTCAGATTTATGTATCAAGAAAACCTCAGTATACAAGGTGCCCTCGCAATTTAGACAAGTTACCCCAATTATCCAGAACGACCTGAGGCTACTTAAAGCCATGCTGGTTTACAGCCGCCTCCATTTTTGCCTGCCTTTCTCTTTCTCTCTCCCTCTCCCTCCTCTCCCTCTCCCTCTCCTCCCTCTCCCTCTCCCTCTCCCTCTCCCTCTCCCTCTCCCTCTCCCTCTCCCTCTCCCTCTCCCTCTCCCTCTCCCTCTCCCT
>JANHMN010000010.1:33188202-33218578 GCA_030674055.1 Rhabdomys pumilio
ACACACACACACACACACACACACACACACACACACACACACACACAAATATAAAGAAGTCAATGAGAAGGATAGTTTGACTTCCTCTTAAGAATGAAGTAACTTCTGAGGACCTGAGTGTCCCCATATGGCAGGATGGACTCATACATACTTAGCAGGCTTCTTGGAGGAGTAACTGACCTTTCACCACTATAGCAGAAATCAAAAGTGTTGACTCACTTTGCACCTGGAGTCCCTCCACATACAGACGTTGGAGTGTGGGCGGGCTCAGTTATTCACCTCCCTCAGCACTTCCACCATCTTCTCCCAAACTGGAAACAGACTCGTGAGCTGATAGCTTTCAAATGTGAGCTTTCTTAGTGGTGAAACAGGAATGGAGAACTCAGTATGAGCTTTGTACTGGCTAGTTCTTCGTTTGACCCAAGCTAGTGTTACCTGCGAAGAGGAAACCCCCAGTTGAGAAAATGCCTTCCTCGGAGTAGTCTGAAGGCAAGTCTGTGAGGCACTTCCTTAATTAACAATCAATGTGAGAAGGCCAAGCACACCGGAGGTGGTGCCACCCCTGGGCAGATGGTCCTGAGTTGTGTAAGCAGGTTGAGCAAACCATGAATCACCCCTCCATCCTCTACTCCATTGCTGCCTCCAGGTTCCTGCCTTGACTTCCTTTCATGATGGACTGTAAGCTATAAGACGAAATAGACCCTTTCTTCTGCAAGTTGCTTTTGGTCATGGTGTTTACCACAGAAATAGATATGAAACTGGGACAGACTTCTACCCAAAATATCCTTCCCTGAAACTGAACTCGCAAACCCAGTACTGTCCTTGCTACATGAGTGTCTCTGTTTGCTTTCCATTGCTGTGATAAAACACCATGACCATAAGCAAAATGAAAAAAAATCCTTTCCTGACATCCAATCAACAAGCAGATTTCCTCCTTCTCTCACTTTCTACAATTTCCTCTGCCAACTGATTGGGGAGGAAGATTTGAGCTTTCATCTGCTGATCACTTGTTCAGATAACAAGAAAGCTTTTCATTTTGCAAAAATCCAACACCATTGTTTCAGCTTCTGTATGTGTGTCAGGCATGCTTCATGCTCATGCAAACCCCCTATCCCATCTACCCTCCCCCTGCTTCTATGAGGATGTTCCCCCACCCACCCACCCACTCCCCACTCCCCGCCCTCAAATCCCCCTCCATTGGGGCACCAATCCTTCACAGAACCAAGGGCCACTTCTCCCACTGATGCCCAGCAAGGCCATCCTCTGCTACATAGCCAGTAGTAGTGGCGCACACTGTTAGGATCTGCTGAAGGAGGCAGAGGCAGGAGGATCATGAGTTTGAGGCCAGCCTGGACAAGATCATTTTCATGTGGAATGTATGATGTTTGATGAAGTATTCTCATCAAGGTTCAGGACTTTCACCTCAGTCCAACATCAGTTGGTTGAACTTTAAAATGTATTTAAAGTAATTTTTAAGTAGACATTCAAAATTATGAATTAGATGTTTTTAAATCTCTGTACAGTAATTTTGTACTGTAAAAGATGTCTCTCCTATTTCTTTCTGCTGTTCTACTATGCTTATTAAAACATCTGTGTAAACATAAAAGGTCATATTAAGAAGAATTGGTAAGAATGTGACCAAAATGAAAAGCTCATACCTAATGGTAGAAATGTAAAAGGCTATGATTATTTTGGTAAACAGTACGGCAGATCCTCAAATGGTCAACATGGCATTACCATATGACCAGAACTTCTACTCATAGGTATAAATATAACCAAGAAAAGTGAAAACACATGTCCCACACAAACCTAGTATTGAATATTGACAGTAGCATTATTCATAATTGTCAAAGATGGCTGCAACCGCAAACTCCATCCATTGATGAGTGGGTAAAGAAAATGCAGGCTAGTCCTGCATGAGAATATAACCTGCCATAGAAGGAATGAAGAGCTGCCCTGCTCCAGCATGTATGGACTTTAAAAACATTGTGCTGAATAAGAGAAGACAGTCCCAGAAGGCATCCTATTCATTGCATGAAATCAGAAAATCTAGAGAGATAGAGCAGAGTAGTGTTTTCCTCAAGTTAGAAACAGGGGAACCAGAGCAAGAACTAAAGGGTTTCTTTTAATGGTGATGAATTTTCTATAAATCTATTACAGCGATGCTTGGACAACTCTGAATATACTTGAAACCATTGAATTGTGTTCTTTAAATGGGTGAATTGTACAGTATTTAAATTATACCTCTAAAGGATCTTTTGCTTTAAAATGAACTTATTTTTATCACTTATACCAATTGTAAAAGTTGATGGGTTTCCAATAGCACAGGTACTAAGATCAACAATTAATAAATGGGACCACATGAAACTGAAAAGCTTCTGTAAGGCAAAGGACACTATCAATAGGACAAAACGGCAGCCTACAGAATAGGAAAAGATATTACTAGTTCCACATCTGACAGGGAAGTAGCATCCAAAATATATATAAGGAACTCAAGAAACTAGACATCTACAAACCAAATAACCTAATTGAAATATTGGGTAGGGATCTAAACAGAGAACTCTCAACAGAGGAATCTCAAATGACTGAAAACCTAAAGGAATGTTCAACATCCTTAGCTATCAGGGAAATGAAAATCAAAATGACTCTGAGATTCTATCTTACATCTGTCAGAATAGCTAAGATCAAAAACTCAAGTGACAGCACATCCTAGCAAGGACACGGAGCAAGGGGAACACAACTCTATTGCTGATAAGAATGCAAACTAATATAGCCATGTTGGAAATCAATATGACAGTTCCTCAGCAAACTGGGAATTGATCTACCTTAAGACCCAGCTATACCACTCCTCGAAAAATACCCAAAGGAACACCATCTTACCACAAGGACCCTTGCTCAACTATGCTCATAGCAACTTTATTTCTACTAGTCAAAACCTGAAACCAACTTAGATGTCCCTCAACTGAAAAATGGATACAGAAAACATGGTACATTCATACAATGAAGTATTACTCAGCTGTTAAAATAAAATCATGGAATTTTCAGGCAAATGGGTGGAAGTAGGAAAAAAAACCCTGAGTGAGGTAACCCAGACCCAGAAAGACAAACATGCTATGTATTCACTTATAAGTGGTCATTAGCTTTAAAGTGAAGGATTATCATGCTACTGTCCACAGACCCCAAAGAGGCTAAGTATCAAGGAGGGCTCAAGGAAAGATGCATGAATCTCCCAGGGAAGGGGAAATAGAGGTGGACTGGGGGTGAGGTAAGATGGGACCACAGGGATCAGGTTGTGGGGAGGAGAGAATACTGGGAGAGACAACTGCGGGCATTTCAGGGCGATGTAGAAACCTAGTGTAATGGAAACTCCCAGGAATCCACAAGAGTGGCCCTAGTGAATACGCTTAGCAAAGGGGCACATAGAGCCTGAACCCGGCCATTTTCACTAACCAGGCAAGGCTGCCAATGGAGGAATCAGGACTTTAACCCAGCCATAAAACTTTCTCCCTACAGTTTGCCCTGCCTGTAGGATACGGTGGCTCAGAATTCAGGAGTGGCCAACTTGAGACCCATGCCACTAGAGGGAGCCCATGCCTAGCACTGCCTGGAAGGCCAGAAAACAGAATTTGCATAGCCTAGAGACCTAGAATAGAACCAACTCCTCCCTGGGGAGTAAAAAATAAAAGTTAATGAAATAATTCCTAATAATACTTTGCTATGCCAGAGAATAGCATAACCCTCATCAGAGAAGTTTCACCCAGCAACTGATGGAAACAGATGCAGAGACCCACAGCCAAACAGTATGAGGAGCTTTGGATCTTGCAGAATAAGGAGAGGAAGGATTGTAGGAGCCAGAGGGATCAAGGACACCACAAGAAAATCACAGAATCAGTGTTCTTAGGGTTCATGGGACGGACCTAGGTCCTCTGCTTATACTATGTTATGGCTGTGTAGCTTGCTGTTCTTATGGGACTCCTAACCATGGAAGCAGGGGCTGTCTGACTAATTTTGCAGGCTTTGGGGACTCTTTTCCTCCTACTGGGTTGCCTCATGCCTCAGATCTAGGGGATGTGCCTAGTCTTATTGTAACTTGATGTGCCCTTTGACTGATATCCTGGGGAGGCTCGACCTTTCCTGAAGGGAAAAGGGGAGGAGTGGATCCGGGAGAGAAGGGATTTGGGAGAAGAGACTTGGGGGAGAGGAAGGAGAAGAAACTGTGGTCAGGATATATGAGAGGCAAATAAATAAACAATAATACTATTTTTTAAATCGATAATGGCCTTTCCAATCATTTATATATTATGCTTTGATTATATTCATCCCTTTATCCTTTCTTACTGCCACTCCTCTCCTACTTCTCTCCATCACAGTTCTAATAGTCTCATTTTATCTTCACGTCTTTTTAGTTTCCTCTTGAACACCACAAACGAGAGAAAACATTCAACTTAGCTCTTATGAACAATGCCTCGCTCGTGGGCCTGCAGGGCCTACTGTTGTAAGCAGGTCTCAGTGTTGTGATGCTGACTAGGATCCCTTTGGGAATATAGCCAGGAGTGGAATAGATGGACCATAAAGTACTAATAAGAATAAAAAATAATTATTAATAAAACTACTACTGTGTTAATATTCTTATATTGATGAATATATATTATATTATATTAATAATAAAACTTTTCAGTTTCCTTGAAGAATTTCCATAGTTGCCAAACTCTATCTGTATTGGGGTACCTGCCCAGCACCATTTTCCAAAATTGGGGTTTTTTTGTTTCCTTGACCACTGAGGTAAGATGAAATTTCAATGTAATTTTAATTTTTATTTCCCAGATGCCTAAAGGTGTTGAACTTTTTTATGTGTTTATTAGTAATTTATTCTAAATTATCGCTTCCTGGTACTGAGTGACAGACACAGAAGAAGTGGCGACTATAAGTAATTTGAGGGGTTGAAGTAAACACACTGAAGAGATTCCCAAATGTACATATCTGTCTTAGTCAGGGTTTCTGTTGCTGTGATGAAACACCATGACTAAAAAGCAAGTTGGGGAGAAAAAGGTTGATTCAGCTTATCCTTCTAGAGTCATAGGCCATCACTGAAGGAAAACAGGACAGGAACTCAAGCAGGGCTGGAATCTAGAGTCAGGAACTTATGCAGAGGCTGATGTTGGAGTGGGTGTTGCTTACTGGCTTGTTCCTCATGGCTTGCTCAGCCTACTTTCTTATAGAATCCAGGACCCAGGGATGGCACCAGCACAATAGACTGCATTGCCCCCATTGATCACTAACTGAGAAGATGCCTCACTGCTGGATCTCATGGAAGCATTTCCTCAGCTGAGTCTTCTTCCTCTTCAATGACTCTAGTTTGTGTCGAGTTGACACATAAAACCAGCCAGTATAATGTCTAACTTCCCACTGAACTAGAAGGCAAAGCGATCTACTCGGAAAGAGTTTTCGTCATAATGGTGTGAGAAGCAAGGACTGCAGACATGCCTATGTTCCAAGTAATAAGAAATGTCAAGGTGTGTCATGAGAGTGTGTGTCCAAGGTGGAGAAAAGGTGGAGCACAATAATCACAGGACAGCATAAGCTTAGTACCTATCAAATGCATTTGTGGATCTAGAATGAATAACTCCCTTGCAAATGATTTGTCAGATGGCATTGATAGCAACTCTTTTTAAATCTTAGAAATTGCCACTATGCTTGCCCTAAGAAAACTTCCTTTTATCTTCCTAATTTCAGGGGTAGATATGCAAGTATGACTGGGGAACATTGACTAGTCAGCCATTACCTGGGGCAGAGAAAGGGAGGGAAAGAAGAGAAGTATTCCAGATGTGTACAGTTGTGCTGAGTTGTCTATGCTCCTTACGCATATTAGCTTTAAGAAATCTAGAAGCAGATGAATTGTACAAACCAACCCTAAGCACCTTTGTCTACTGATTCAAGAACCCTGCCCACTTGAGATCCTCTCATTTTACAGTATCAAGGTTGGTAGGACCAAAGGACAGATCTATCGAGTCTTTAGTTTGGGCAATTCTGGAAGACATTAAAGAAGGGAGAACTCCATGTAACACAGGTAAACACAGAACCTCAAAAGACTTTCCCCTTCATACCACCCATACAAATTTTCAGATCTTATAACTATCTTTCCAGAGAAATCAACACGTTCTGTCACCTATTGGGTCTCCCATGGTCCCTCACCTCTAAATATAGCTTAGAGTCTAGCATTTCTCCAATATGATTCTGACCTTCTGCCAAGATACACAATAACAGAGTTCAAGGCATAATATAGAAAGCAGTTTAATTATATTAAACACAAGGGAATTTAACAGAAGGAGCAGAGTATTTACAAGTTAACCGCATGGCTGGAAGAGGGGAAATTAAATTGGGGTACCAGGGACATGACCTCAAACAATGCAAAGCTTAAGTGTTCAGAAAAGCTACTGTCTAATATCAGGAAGTCAGGACCCAGAACCTACAGCTGCATCTCAACACTCACAAAGTGTGTGGTTGGATGCCAGAACCCCATTTTAGGAAAAGCTCAAGATCTTGGGCATGATCCACAATCTTGTTCAGCAGGAGAAAAATAATTAACCATGAGAAGAATGGCTTCTGTTTCCCTTCTGTTCCCCAGCCTTTATCCAAAGTGTGCATAACAAATACAGTCTGAAAAGTCAAGGACATAATTGTTTCCAGTTTCCCATCTAGGTACAGTATTATATCAACAAGGGTTAAAAGTAGCCACTGTGTGGCTAGCAAGATAGCCTAGAGGCTAAAAACACTTGCTGTTCTTGCAGAGAACCCCAGTTCTACTCTGGCTCACAAGTCCCTGTAACTCCAGCTCTAATACCCTCTTTTGGCCTCCTATGTTCAAGCTCTGCCCAGGGTGATATTAGAGCCTCATCCTAGCTGCCTGAGGAAGACAGTCCCCTTCTATTGCCTGTGGATCAAAATGTAGAACTCTCATCTCCTCCAGCACCATGTCTGCCTGCATACTGCCTTGCTTCCCATCTTAGTGATAATGGACTAAACCTCTAAAACTGTAAGCCAGTCCCAATTAAATGTTTTCCTGTGTAAGAATTGCCTTGGTCATGGTAGCTCTTCACAGCGCTAAAACTCTAAGACTCATGAGAAGTGAGAAATTCACCAAAATTTCCCAAGACTGGGGAAACCTCACCTCAAAAGTCCCTGGCTGAAGGAAGTAAGCAGTGTGCTCTGTAAGACCTTAGACTCTCAGTTCTCCTGCTAGTCCAGTCCACTGATGTGCTCTAGAACTCCGTGATAAAGACTCTGACTCCATTGTCTAGCTGCTCCTGAATGTTCATACCTCACCACTCCCTCTTCCCCCATGCCTCACATCAGAGTCATGGATAAGAAAGCTTGGACAAGCTCTCCTTTGACTCTCATGAGAGGCTCAACTGATTCAAGCCTTGGTCAACGTGAGGGACCTCTCACCCAAACCTCCTGACTGAATCTTCTCTCCCTAAACACTCAAGGCATTTCTACACCTGAAGGAACCATCCCAGATCTCGCATGAGAGCCTCCTCAAGGATTGACAACTTTTCCATGTAGTCTCACGTGTGTGTAGTTTCATTCATCTCAACATCTGAACTGTGAGAAGCCCGTCTTAGCCTGGGTACATGTGCACTGAACTGCATTCAGTGACTGCCACCACTGTATACATATCATGCTCAGCCGACTCCATGTTCTGTCTCAGGACCCCTGTTCCCACCTATAGGCACCAGGAAGGCAGAGTGATGACTTTTTACCCCTTAGGAAAGTTGGCTTCTCAGCAAAACAAGGCTGGATTCACTTAGCCAGGGCTTTGCTTTGCCCGGGGAAGGTTCCTTTCAGAGCACATGGCCCCAGAGAGCACATTAACCTTATCCAAATGCAGATAGTTACCTTCTGCCCATGAGAACTGTCCTTATCTGACCATCCTGTCTGTGCCTCCCTGCTTCTGTGAGCCACAGCTGTCACTTCCTCATGTCCCTCTTTGGGGATTTGATGCCTGCCTTCAGCACCTTCACCTCATTTAAACAACCCTTTAACTTGAGGCTATGAGTGGCTATAACCTCATTCAAGACATCTATTCCCACTTCTACCTAACATCGTTATTTTATCTCATCCCTGGGATCACTGCCAGCTCAGATTCAGAAGCCTCCGATCACCCATCTTTTCTTACAGTTTATTCTTTTCTTTAAAAAGGTGTTGTTCTCATTTTATATATCTAGGGCTGTGTCTGTGTCTGTGCACGCCCAGGCACATGTGGAAGCCAGAAGAGGGCCCCTTGAGCAACAGTTACAGTCCTGACGAGCCATCGAACCTGGGTGCTGGGAACTGAATGTGGGTTCGCTGCAAGAGCAGCAAGTGCTGTTATAACTGAGTCCATGCCTCAATCCATTATTCTTGATGCTGTTGATTTTGCCTGGAGTAAGGTACCCGTAGATCATCTGCATTGTTCCCTCATCTTGTCAGACTGGTTTGGAGCTCTCTCTTTCTTGTCATTCCTACCATGGCCTTCCTATTATCTTCTGCCCTATAATGTGTGTGGCAAATTGACAGCTAATGACCTTTGGCTAAAGTCTATTTGGATTGCAGATGATTTGCTTTTAAAATCATTGTTTTTCTTCGTAAACTGTTGAAAACAAGATCTCAAAGGATATCTAGATATACCATGCCCATAGCAACATCATTCACAATAGCCAGAGGTGAAAGCAGCCAGTTTAGACATCTATCAATAGATGGATAAGCAAAGTATGTAACATATATTTAAGAGATTATACAACCTTTACAAAGAAAGAAATCCTTAAAATAGGACAAAAATGAACAAGCCTGAAGACTCTGCGATAGTGATTTTAACCAGTCAAGATACAATAAACACTGTCTGATTCTACTCACAGGAAGTCTTTAAAGTAGTCAGGCACTAGGGAATTAGAATAATGTTTGTCAGGGCCACATGGAGGGAAGAAATGGAGAAAATGGTTTTGGTTTTTTTTTTTTTATCAAGTATAAAGGTTCAGTGTTCTAAAGCAAAAGATACTTGAAATCTGTCATACAAGAATATGAAAATATTGAATACCAATAAACCATGCCAAAGTTGTTAAGATGGTAATCGTTGCATACTGTGGCTTTTAAAAAATATATAACCAAAAATATAAAAATCAAAAAACCCTAAAGCTTCGAATGCCCTTAAAGGAATACTCCAAATTACCAAAGGATCAACTCTAAATGGGTTGAGAGATTTAAATGAGCTACCGGGCCCCCTAGACATTAGTTCTGAGTTTGGGATAATGGTAGAATTTTTAAAATGAATGAACTGAACTGAGAGGTCTTACACAGGATGGTGGGATTTAACAATTAGAATGATTGCTTTGTTCCCCTGATACTTACTGAATCCCACCAGCTGCTGCTTGTGAGACACAGAGAATACAAAATTTACTTCAGATCCTGTCTTCAAATGTCTTACATCCTAAGTAAGTTGATTTATAGTGCTTAATGAGTATTAAGATTAAGGGTCATGCAGGGAGGAAGACAGATAACCCTTGCAGTGTCTCCTAAATGCATTCGTATGTGAGAATTTTGTAGTGTTGCTTCTATTAATGGGTTTTTGTTTGTCGTCTGTGGTCCAGAAAGATTCCTGGTGTAATTTCAGTCTTCCTACATGTTTGAGACTTATTCAGAAATCTGATCTGTGATCTGTCCTGGAAAATGGTCTGTTTACTTGGAGAACATGGGCACTCTATTCTCTTTTGGTATAATGTCTGCTATGTGGTTATCATATCCATTTGTCTACATTTATGCTCAAGTTCACCATTTACTTACTGATTTTCTGTAGGAGGTTGTGGGGAAGGGACCCTCCAGAATGCACCACAGACCTGGGAGGAAAAGACTCTCAGGACTAAAAGGGAGGGACCTTAAATGAAATACCCTACAGTAGGGAGAGGGAACTTACAGAGCCCACCTCCAGCAGGAAGACAGGGCATCAAGTGAGGGAGGGGGTTACCACCCCACAGTCAAACCTCTGACTCGTAATTGTTCCTGTCTGAAAGAACTGCAGGGATGGAAATGGAGAGAAGCCTGAGGAATAGAAGGTCCAGCCACAGGCCCAAAGTGGGATCCAGGGGCAGGGGAAGTCCCCAGGCCTGACGCTATTACTGAGGCTATGGAGCGCAAAAGGGACCTATCATGACTGCCCTCCAAAAGACCTAACAAGCAGCTGAAAGAGTCAGATGCAGATATTTGCACCCAATCAATGGACAGAAACTGCTGTTCCCTGTTTAATTAGGTAAAAGTTGAGGAGGAGGGTGACCCTGTAGGAGGACCAGCAGTCTCAACTAACCCGGACTCCTGAGATCTCTCAGACACTGGACCACTAACCAGGCAGCATACACCAGCTGGTATAAGGCCCCCAACACATAAACAGCAGAGAACTGCCAGGTCTGGGTTCAGTGAGAGAAGATGTACCTAACCCTCAAGTGACTGGAGGCCCCAGGGAGTTTAGAGGTCTGGTTGGGTGGGGGTGAGGGTAGGGACATCCTTGGGGAGACATGGGAGTAGGGAGGAGGTATGGAATGCAGAACAGTCAGAGGGTGGACCAGGGTGGAGGGAATAAAATCTGGAGTGTAAATAAATAAATAAATTAATTAATTTTAAAAAAAAGAGAGAAAAGGAAAATGAGATATTGAAATTGAAAGTTAGAGGCCATCTTGGCCTCTACAGCAAGTCCCAGAACAACCTACACTATATCGTGAAACTCTCAATAAATCACTCAAAAAATTTCCACCGAAATTCTCAATTAATCTTAGAAATATCTTTACCATCTACACAGTGCATATTTTATGCTTGAGCAGTTCACATTTACAGTATTAATCTATGCAGAATTCACCTGGTATGTTCTCCAAACATTTCCTGAATGATAAGCCAGTTCTCAAGCTGCTAGTTACTGAGAGGACCTTCCTATCCTGTTGTATTAACGTGCTCTTCTGAGCATACTGAATTCTCATAAATAGTTGTCTTAGTTAGGGTTTCTATTGCTGTGAAGAGACACCATGACCACAGCAGCTCTTATAAAGGACAGCATTTAATTGACTTATATTTAACTGACTTATATTCAGAGGTTTAGTCCAATTATCATCATGGCAGGAAGCTTGGCAGCATTCAGACAGACATGGTGCTGGAGAGGTAGCCAAGATCTGAATCAGCAGGCAGCAGGAACAGAGAGAGCCACTGGGCCTGGCTTGAGTATTTGAACTGCCAGCCACCCACTACCCACCTACCTCCACCCCCAAACCTCCCCAACCCCACCCCGCCCCCATAACACACTTCCACCAACAAGGCCACACCTCCTAATACCATTCCCTAAGCATTCAAATATGAGTCCATGGGCTCTTCTTATTCAAATCCCCACAATAGTTGAATCTCTTACTTCATTAACTGATCTATAACACCCATTTATTTATTCTTTTATCCATCCAGCACTGTTTTCATTTTTGCTCTTCTCCATTTTTTCCTGGATTCTGGTGAACTATAAAGGTTGAGGGCAGAGTGGTCCAGACTTCCTTTGGTTTCATACAGTAGTTTCTTCAGCCTCAGAGTCCAGAAAACTGAAAACTACCCTTCCCATATTCTGCAGTAGATATGTTATTTAGATGTTTTTGGTTTCGTTTTTCACATAGGATCTCTGGTAGCCCAGGTTGATCTCAAACTTCCCACATAGCCAAGTATGACCTTGGATTGTCATCCCCCTGCCTCCATCTCCCAGGTGCTGAGCCTAGATTTGGTTTTAAGTTAGACTTAGATGCAGCCAATTGGATGCATCAGTACAAATCATAGCTGGCAGGCACCTCTGGAACTGGTGCTCTCTGCCACTGGATAGGCAGAGGTCTTAGTGCCAATCACTGCATTTTGGCTGTTATGAGACCATAGGGCCTGGTTTTCCTGGTATACATTGCAGCAGGGGCTGAGGTATGGAGCACCCAGCAGTCCTGACAACTTCCTGCTCAGAGTGACATCCTCCTCAGGACTCTTCTAATGTGGCCAACACAGCAACTTCCTGGTGACACCATTTTGCAGTGTGGTTTCCAGAGTCATTTCTGAAAGCTCCACCTAGTGTCTGGTCCTCAGCACACTGTCAACATTTCTACAAGCCACTCAGCTTCCAGTAACCATCATCCTAAGTCAAGTGAATTCTGTCCCTGTAACTGGGCTTAATAAATTATCAGTGAAGACTCCCAAATGAGGGAGACCCTTACTCAAGTCTCGGGAAGTCACGAACACCCACAAACTCCAAGACACCGTACCTGGATGCAATCAGCAGAGGTTTATTAGGGAAGAGAGCTGACAGCCAGCATTCAAACTGCACACTCTCACAGGAGTACAGTTTGACCCCAAGTGGTGGGCTAAGGAGCTTTTTATAGTAAGGGGTAGGGAAAGGAAGGAATTTTTGCGCGGTTACACACGATTGGTTCTATTTTCACACGGTTATACATGATTGGTTGTTTTATAAATTTTGAACTCAGCAAGCTGTAACACTGGAAAAGACCTCAAGGGGGAGTGAAGGGGTAAATTAGTTAGTTCTTGGAACCACCCAGATGTCTTGCATCTTTCTTTGTGGCCAGGAATGTGTCTTCCTGCTTTGGGCCTACCCCACCCACAGGTGGATTTTCTTCCCTGAGGCTTGAGGAATGTATCCCGGGGCAGTGAAAGGCCTGGAATCTTATATTCAGTTCTGCCTTCTTGGAACTAGTGAGCCTGTATATATTTTATAAAATGGTCTTTACAATTTTTCACTCTACATCAGCACAGTTTTGGTGGAAGAGAACTGCTTACATTTCCTGGGCCCTGAATATCAGGAGTTTTGCTTTTTAAGTTGCAGCTTTAGGTTTCTCTATAAACAAACAAACCACTTAGGAGGGTGAGGCAGGAGGATCATGGTTTTGAAGTCAGCCTAGTGAGAATCTGTTAAGGAAGGAAGAGAGGAACAGAGAGAGTGAGGAGGAAAGGAGGGAAGTGGGAAGGGAGAGAGGGAAGGAGGGGAAGTTGTTTGTTTTGTTCAAAGCTTAGCCTCTCTATGTGGTTTTGCTTAATCATTCCAAGGTTAATTTCCTCTTTTCTGTGACCCAAGAGAACTAATCCCTGTGTCGATATTCTATCCAGAAATATGTAGAGGATACTCATGTATTTTGAAGTCATGACACAAAAGTTATATCTCAGTGATGGCTTCATCGCATCGGCCAGAACAGAAACTGTCGGCCTGTTGGTTGCTATGAATAGTAAAATCCTCCTGTCCCTGACTCTTGATATCCTGAAGTATCTTTTTATGAAAGTCAGAGAGTGTCCTACACTAGAAAGGGGAAAGGCCTAACTGTAATTTTCTTACCTTTAATTTTCTAAAAATTTTCTTCCTTTCTCCAGCTGCTTAAGCCTTTGCTACTCACGTGGGGCCTGTAGGGGTCAGCAGCACCAACTCATACTGCCCCACCAAGAGCTGTCTTTAATGGATCTCTCACGGGAAGTAATATTAGGCTTGGAAGTCAAAGAGCTACCCCAGGCCTTGAAGAAGACACAGCAGCCTTGCCTGGCTCATCTCCTTCAGCCCACCCTTCTACAAAGCAGGACTTCAGAGAAGGATTGTCTAGAGCATTAATTTCTCGAGAGCGCCCCCTGGTGGTAATTGTGGGGTATTTAAAAACGAGGTGCCTTAGCTGACAAGTTTATTAGCTTGAGTGGCTCCAGTTTTCTTGTGGCCGCTTTCCCTCACCCTTTTTTCTCGCTCTCTTTTCTCTTTTCTTTATTACAGAGACTTAGAAATCATCGTCGCACAGGGCTAGGTTTAAATGTCAGCGCATTTTCCTTGGTCGTCATTTGTGTTTTTACGAAGTCTGGATTTGAATGGCAGAGACTGGGAGACTACCACATTGCCACTATTCTTTGAAGTAGGACATGCAGAGAGGCCTGATCTATTCATTCATTCATTCTTTGGCTCCTGTGGACACAATTTGGTGGCTCAACCTATTTTCTTCTTTCTTCCCTTCTTTCCTTCTTTCTTTCTTTCTTTTCTTCTTTCTTTCTCTCTTTGTTTTTGTTTGTTTCTTCTAGCTATATAGACGTTTTTGAGTCAGTAAAGAACTTCACTGTAATGGGCATCAAACTACTACCACTGAACAACTGCTTCTTACTTCCTTCATTTTGCTTTCCATTTGTCTGTTATTTATTGGGTGTTGTGCTCTCATTGTGATCAAAGGACAACTGCAGGAACTGACTGGCTCCCTCTTCCCTGTGGGTGGGTACTGGGAATCGAACTCAGGTCATCAGGCCTGGAAACAACTGCTTCACCAAGGGAGTCGCCTCGTTTTCGTGTGGGGAATTTCCATCAGTTTTTTTTTTCCTTTCTTGCTGAAATTCAAACATTACCTCACCTCTAGCCCGCTCTACATTACACCACACCCTAGCAATGTGACCCTGATAAACTAGTATTGCTGTGGGAATATTTTACCAGTCTGTGGATTAATCACTCCTGATTCCTTACTCAGAGGCATACACTGTGGAAATCAGGAGACCCGAAGTTACAGCATTTTGTCCACTGTGTTTTGTCATCCTGTTCATTATTCTCCAGCCAACCATTTTCCCTCTCTTATTCAAAATCCATGTAAGATGCACAAGACCATCCTGTGACCCAGCAATTTCAGTCCTGGGTATATGCTTCAAGAATAGTAAGGATGTCTATTCACACAGAATCTTGTAGACGAATAGTCATAGCAAACATAATTCTCTTGTCTTATTCCTCTGGCTAAAGCTTTGTGTACTCTATGGAATAAATATGGAAGAAGTGTGTATCCTTCACTCCATCAGATTTTAAGACAAGTGCTCTGAGTTTTTCCTCATTTAGTATAAGACTGACTCCGGTTGGTCATATATAACCTCTGTTGTGTTTAAAAATGTTCTTTCTATTCCTACTTTGTTCCAGAATTTTCTCATGAAGAGATGTTGAACTTTGCCAAAGGTCTTACTAACATTGATAGAGATGAACATGTGATTTTATTTTTACCTCAAGTCTATTTGTTTTCTGTATTATAAGTTTTGGGTTATATATGTTGAACCACTCTGCATCTCAGGATAAAATCAACTAGGTCACAGTGTATGATCTCGTTGATGTGTTCTTGAATTTAGTTTATAATAACTGTGCTCGTGTGTGTGTGTGTGTGTGTGTGTGTGTGTGTGTGTGTGTGTACAAGGTCTCTCTGTGTAGCCCTGTCTGTCCTAGAACTCACTCTGTAGAGTAGGCTGGACTCAAACTCAGAGATCTACCTGTCTCTCTCTCCAAGCTCCTAGGATTAAAGGTGTGTGCCACCATGCCAGGCTAAGTTTGCAATAATTTAATTGAGAACTTTTGCATCAGTATTCATCAGGGAAGTTGGTCTATAGTTCTTTAAAAAAAAAAAGAAAGTCATACCCCTCCTACCTGGGGCTGATGTGTAGGCAGAAGAGCCAGCAGTCAGATAAGCTAGCCATGCCTGCAATCACCCATGCCAGGTCCTTGCTGCCATTGAGGGCCACAGCTGGGCAACCCATGGTAGGTCCTTGCTGCTGTTGAGGGTCACATCTGGGTCCAAGGTTCTACTTCCACCAAAGTATGTGTTGATGTTCATGGTCTAATTTACTATCAAAGGCCAGGCAGTGGTCTGTGATCTGTGGTCTTTGCTACCACTTGAAGCTACGTTGATATCCTTGGGCCATGCTGTCCCCAGAGGCCATACTGGTCTGAGTAGCTTGCCCTACCACCTAAGGTGATGTGTCCACAGTCCAGACAGCCTATGAGGGCCTTATCTGGATCTAAGGTCCTACTCCAACAGGGGCCTTGTTTGTGGTCTTTGCTGTCACTAAAACTGTGTGGGAGCCCAAGATCTGTGTTCCCGTTGACTGTGAAGAACAAGGAGGCTACTTTTGCTGTTGTATGGATGGCTGCAGACACACAGTGGAGAGGGAGGACATGGAAGCTTCTGTGACAATCTCTAACCCAACCTCCACCGCCCCCCAAACAGTAACAGTCTAGACAGGAAGGCACTGAAGAGAACTCTTAAAAAGTGTGATGGGATGCTGAAATGTAGCTCTCCACAACTGATGGCTTCTGGCCAGGGTGCAGGTGGGGAAAGATTCAGATCTATTTAAGGTACAGACCACTAAGAATTTGACCATGTTCCAGTGAGTCTATAGACAACACAAAATGAACTTTGTTTTTGGTTTGTTTGTTTGTTTGTTTGGGGTTTTTTGGTTGGTGGTGGTGGTGGTGGTGGTTTTGTTTTGTTTTGTTTTCTTCTTATTTTTATTTTTTACTTCTTTGGTGGGGAAGGTAATAGAGAGGCAGACATGGAAGAACTGGAAAGGGATTGTGATAAAATTGTATGATATGAAACTCCCAGAAAATCAATAACAATGTTATGTGGGTGTGATGATTTGTACATTCTTGGCTCTCAGAGTGGCACTATTTGGAGTTGTGGCCTTGTTGGAGCAGGTGTGTTACTGTGGCTTAGGATTTAATACCCTAGTCCTAGCTACCTGGAAGTCAGTCTTCTCCTAACAGCCTTCAAGTGAAGATGTAGAACTCCTAGCTCCTCCAGCCCCACCATCTGTCTGGACACTGCCATACTCCCACCTTGGTGATAATGTACTGAACCTTTCTGAATCTGTAAGCTAGCCCTAATTAAATGTTGTCTTTATAAGAGATGCCTTGGTCATGGTATCTGTTCACAGCAGTAAAACCCTAAGACATGGGGGAAAAAATTTAAAAATTTTCTCAGTTCAGAGAGCATTTGTGTTAACCCTTTCAAGCTTTGATAGGAGCTGGCATTGGGTTCCTCCAGTCCTGACTTTCCTTTGCGTGGTGACACTTCATTTCTTCTCTAATTTTTGTCTACATGCTCTAGATTTAAATTTTGTAGGTTCCATTCATCTAGGACTTATCAATTTCTTTCCTATTTTTCAGTCTCTTGGAGCCATGAGATCTCAGTTGTATTCATTTCTACCCTGGTATTATTTTTCTCTTGCTATTAAGGGGACCCTAAGTCTAATTAGGTAGCCATTGGTTGTTCCGAATGTGAGAGTGCCACGACTGCACCCTTAGGGATAACTTGCTGTGCTGAGCATACCTTGCTATTTTGGACCACAGGCTTTACAGCTGTCTAGGACTGTTCATTGCTTTTCTCCCTTGGCAGCTTGCATAGCACCTTTAGATTCTATGAGAGCTAGTCCTCAGGAAGACTTCCAGGACAATTCCAGCTTAATTCCTTCAAGTCCTGTGTCTGGGGAGGATGGTGTCTTAGTGATAGGGTCTTACCTTACCTCTGGCAGGCAATCAAAGTTGGCGGCAATAGCCTATTGTGAGAATCTTGGATTCCCCTGACCAACAACCTGGAAGGAGACTTCCCACACTTGACACTGGAGGATTTTATTAGATCATCTTGAAGGAAGCATTATTAACCCCAATTGACGTTCATCATTATGTATTGAGATATATATATATATAAAAATATAATAAACATTGCATAAGTAATATAATTCAATGTATTCATAACATAAAAATATAAAAATATATTTGATTTAAATAATCATAAAGTAATGTTTCTCTATGGCTTTTTAAAACATCCTTAGTGTCGTCTATTCCTCTTCTCCTCCTTAAGCTCTTCCTCCCCTTTCCCAGTTAAGGAGTCCCTTGTTTTCCCCAGTTCTCCTATTAAAGTCCTTGTACCACAGGATCACCCTCTCCAGAACGCTTTCTCCCCAGTGCATGGTCTCTTTTTACTTACCAGGTTTCTGTGTGACTTCACGTTGTACACTCACATCTGAATATTTGGAGCTAAAATCTACAAATAAAAAAGAAGATGTGATGTTTGTCTTTTGGGGTCTGAGTTAGTGAACAGGATGAAATTCCATCCTAAAATGTGTCCTTCTCACTCCTCTCCATCACTGTATCCTTTAGTTATAAACAGGGCCTCTGCACCCAGCCTGAGCACCAGCTCCTAAGGACCCCTTGTTGTGAGCCCTGTTCTTGAGAATCGTCCTAACCCTAACAAGCTTTCTGTCTCAGCAGGAGAAGTGCATGCTTTACTGATTCAGAACGTGGTTGTTTTTGCCATCCCAGCCCACAAATGCTCTACTGTTCCTATCAAGGAAACACAGCTGTTCTATAGAATTCTATTTCTAAACTGCAAAAACATCTTGGTTTCTCCCATCATTCAGTGATAATGAATTTACTAAAACCCAAAATAGTAATTAGGGGAGAATTCACATTTATATGTAAAAATATTCATACTTGACATAAAATGTATCTAAACAAGAAATGTTTCTGATATCCTGGCAGATAGATAGATAGATAGATAGATAGATAGATAGATAGATAGATAGATGCATATGTTTTTTCAATCCATCTATGCTTCCCCTTTAAAACAATAACAAAGCTATTCATGGTGCTTAGAAGGTGTTATACATTCTACTGAAGAAGGAAATCAGTAATCAATCCTATCCAGCTGTAATGTTCAGAGTATTTACATAAGGGCCTGGAAAGACATACCCACAGTGCAACAGTGTCACAAATGTCACAGAGTAACCTGTCACCTTTTTATTGAATTTAAAGCCAGCTCCAGCATATGAAACCCATACCTGACCTTTTTAAATGAAGCCATGAACCTGTAGCTTGAGAGAGGGAAACCTATTGCTCTTTTTCTTGCAATTAATGGAGACCCACCACTGGTCAATGTTCATAGAATAGAGACTTAAGAGTGCTCAGCCCACTCAAGGCTTAGGGGTGGAAGTGGAAGAGGTGAGAAGAGATGGTAAGAGCTAAAAGATGGTAGGTAGCTTCAAAAACGCCAGTGTTCTCAAGACACAATAGGGCAGATGCCCATATGAACTCAGCAATGTGCAAATTCAAGTCAGAGAAAATCTCAGCACAGAGAAGAGGAGGTAGGCATGAAGTTTCAACACTAGTCCGGAGCTGTTAGCATTTAATTGCTACTGGGGGAGGGGAAATAGGTTTTCTTTAATGGTGTAACACCTGGTATGTTGACCACACTTCATGGCAGACACAAACTAGACTCAATGTTGAGGGCAAGGAGGACATGAAGTTTGGTGGGTTAAAATATGGCAGAGGATCTTACAAGAGTTGGGAGAGGGGTATGAGTATGATTAAAATACATTGTATAAACTTCTCCAAGAATTAACGAAAATATTATTTTAAAGAATAACAGAACTAAAGAGTTAAACCTAGCAGTTATTGACCCAATGAAACTTTGAGTGTTATCTATGTATTGAAGGTGCAAAGCTTTCTTTTTAAAGATTTGTTTATTTTAAGTACATGAGTGTTCGCCCATATCTAAGTGCATCACCTGCATCCCTTGTGCCCAGGAGACCAGAAGAGGATGCCAGATCCGCTGGTACAGAAGTTGTAGAGCATTACAGGTGGTCATGTGGATGCAGTGACCTGAAGCTGGATTTGGAAGAGCAAGCCAATGACATCTCCCCAGCCCTGCAAGGCTTTTATTTTAAGAAGCAAAGTTATTCTAGACTTGAGTTACAAAATTGCAGAAGTCAACCACATACTTCCTCCTGTGGTCCCTTCTCTGTAGATGGTTATAGCCTCACAGGCTTCTCTCACGGCTGCTTTGCAACCACAGTTGTGGTCTCTCATCCTTTAGCTACACGGAAGGAAACACGGAAGAGCCGGGAGGATGCTGACTTACCCCCTGTCGTAAGAGATGCTCTACCCCAGAGGATGTAATGCAGAGAGAACTGTGACTAACTCTTCTTTCTTGACTTTTAAAGTTTTGAAGGGCACGGTCGGCCTGAGTCCATTTAAACAAAAGGCAACTGCAAAGATAAACATGACAAGAATGTGGCCAGGAACTGGACACAATCAAAATAAAAGTAGGAAAGGGAGAAGCGCGTTCGGAGCAGACTGCCTTTGCTGAGATGGAAAGGTGGACCTTATGTTATCTTCCAGTTTTCATCTGTCTGCTCCTAACATTCTCACCTCAGCTTTCATGGTAGTTAATGTTATCAACTTGACAAGATATAAAGTCAAGCCTCAGGTACACCTGTGAGGAATTATCTAGATTTAGGTTGACTGAAGTGGGAAGAGCTGCCTTAACTGTGGGCAGTACCAGTCTATGGGCTAGAGTCCTAGATCTACTCAAACCCCTCTCTCCCTTCCTCTTTACTTCCCTGACTGCTTCTCTCCTCCCTTTCTTCTTCCTCTCTTTTCTGTTAATGAGATGTAGCCAGATGACTCCCTTGTCATGAAGGACAAAACCTGGAAACTATGAAACAAAGTAAACCCTTCCCCTTACGCCCTTTTAGTCACATGACAAAAACAAGTGCCCAGTTCAACTTCCTAACCACTTTCAGACAACTTTGTCTGCAGCAGAGCCTCAAGGTGCTAAAATCTAGAAGCAGAACTGTGAGAAGAAAGGCCAATCACTAATTGCTTCAGAAAAAAAAAAAGAAATAATAACGTGGGGGCTGAAGAGATGGCTCACTGATTAAGAGCACTGGCTGCTCTTCTAGTGGACCTGGGTTCAATTCCCAGCTCACCCATAGCAGCTCATTGTCTGGAAATCCAAACCTAAGGATTCTGACACCTTCTGGCCTCTGAAGGAGCTTCATGCACATGGTGCACAGATGCTTTCTGACAAATACCCACAGACAAAATAAAAAAATAAAATGGACCATCCCACCCTCAAGGCAATCCGGAGCAGCCATTCTGTCCATGTGATGAGACCAGAGGGTGCAGCTGCCTCCTACATCTTGCACACTCATCTCCCACCTCTGCTTCTTCTTCAGAGCTGTGCTCTACATAACCAAGGGGCTGGTTTAAAGGCTGAAATCAAGTCTTTCATGCTGCAGAGAGAAATCCAAGCTTCCCAGAACTTTTCCGCAAGTGGTGTCATCAGATGAGTGTGGGAGGGGCTGTTCACAGCCAGGCTGTTCAACTTCACCATCACTAGTATGGGGCCCATAAGTAAGGATAGTTATACTGAAATTAGTGCCATTACCAATCAGACTGATGAGGCTAGAGGTATTGCTCTTGCTGGGTTCATCCCCTGCGTTCTCAGGATTCTGGTTCTGGATCCTCCCATCTCCAAGCACCAGGACTTCACTAATTTTATCCTGGTTTTGACGGTTTTGAATGACAACAGCCCCAATGGCTATTTCTAAAAACAGAGTTCCCAAAATCTCACAATACAGAAAAGCATAGCGAGTATAAATTGTTACTTAACACACTGATTTAGAGATAAATCCTGCTGGTGTTTTTTTTTTATCATTCCAGGTGTGTGTGTGTGTGTGTGTGTGTGTGTGTGTGTGTGTTTGTGTGTGTTGAGATATATATATATACATACATACACACACACACACACACACACACACACATATATATATTCTAGTGCAATTTTTATTTCAATTTTTTTTTTTACAATAGCAGCATTTACTAATGAAAATACTTCAAACAATACCTGTGTCTAGGCAGAAAATTGAATTCACCTTCCCCCTTTCTACCCTGTCCCCAAACTCCAGGGTAGAAAGTAGTGTCCAGGGTATGTGGCATGTTCTTTCTGCACTTTCCAGATAGGTTTCTTTTATTCTTAAAAATAAAAGCAGTGTCAGGCCAGGGAGGATGCTCAGGCAGTAAAAGCACTTGTTGCACAAGTCTGACATCACTTTAATCTCAGGAACCTCACATAAAAAGCCAGATGCAGTTGTGCACATCTGTAATCTCATCACTTCTACAAGATGGTAGCCGGAGGCAGGAGGTGGATCAGCCAGAAGCTCCCATAAGCAGCACAGCCACAGAAACAAATAAGACCCTGCCACAAACCAACTGCTAAAAAATTGTCCCATGACTTCCACCCTGTACTATGATACTTGCACTGTCTCTCTCTTTTTTCCTCTCTCTCTCTCTCTCTCTCTCTCTCTCTCTCTCTCTCTCCCTCTTTCTCTCTCTCTCTCTCTCTGAACAATTTTTAAAGTATCACAAAACATACATACTATCTCAAAAGCTGCTTTTCATTTCCTACTAAAACAGTACAGATGTTTTTCCACAGGACTGTTTGAGTCTTTAAGTCTGGGAGTTTCCTAATAGGAGCTCACTGTACCCAAGAACTCCTGCATCGCTGCAGATTTGGCTGCACCTTTACTTGTTCATCTTCTTAGATATTACACAGTAGCTGTCATGACCAGTCCAGTTCCCATACTCCAAATATCTGCTGGGGAGCTCACATTTGTCTGTGGCTATGGGCACGGAAAGCCAGATAGACTGGCAGGGGTTGGTCATCTGGATTTCCTCAGAGCGGGCGGTCTTATGTCTCCCTGCATGGTTAAGTTCAGGCTCCCTGTCTCTGGATTCCATTAGGTTGACTCCCCTCCAAGGTCATAGTGAAGAAGCAAAGCAAGAGAATCTTGAGCAAAACACTTTTAGGTGAGTTTTCTTTTCCTTTGCTGCTGTCATGGGCACCTGGTGTTGATTAACTGAAGCTCAGCTCTGCATATTCATCAAACCCTAGCTTCCATTCAGTACTTTCCCTTTCCTCCTCAGCCTGACCCCCTTCATTGTTCAGAGAGGAACCTCAGAGGGTTAGGCACAGGGAAATATTCCATGGGTCTATGGGAGAGGCAGTCTGGAATGGGGCTGAACCTCTGTGTTCTGTGAGTGCCCCATGACAACTTTATAAACCATTCCTCTAGTCGTATTCATAAATTCTGACTTTAAACCCGTCCTGGTGTCTTTGGGAAGGCGCTCCATTATCTCTGAATGTCACTTGATTTTTCTTATTCTGCTCTCTCTTTCAATTTCTATGTTGACCCTGTCTGATGTCTAAGTTCTAGGACTTTATCAAATTGTCTATCTGGTCTACCTCAGTTCCGTCTCTTCCTCTGCTGTGCTATTATGATTTCATCTTTTTTGTTTGTTTGTTTGTTTGTTTGTTTTCCACACATGGAAGTTTAACAGATCTCACAGGAGTAAGAGGGAACTAGTGGTCACTAGAGCCTAGAGACACTAGGAGGAGGGAATACAGATTAGAAAGGGAGAAACATTCTCACATCCCACAGAGCAGTGAGAAGAATGTAGTTTATTTAATATATTTCAAAATAGTTGCAGGAGAGGATTTTAAATGCTCCCCAAACACATGACAAATGTCTGGGGGACAGATTTGATTGTCTCATCATTACAGACTGCATACCAGTCACATGCTTCATACTACATTTCACAGATATGTATAATCAGTATGTTCTACTTGAGTTTGTTTATTTAAAGTTATTTTTTCCATAAATTTCAATAGGGATTAGAGAGAAAATGTTAGCTGCCGAAAATTCCATCTTGAAACCTGTGAATTACTAACTTCTGATTTAAGAAAATACAGATTCAAGCCGGGCAGTGGTGGCGCACGCCTTTAATCCCAGCACTTGGGAGACAGAGGCAGGTGGATTTCTGAGTTTGAGGCCAGCCTGGTCTACAGAGTGAGTTCCAGGACAGCCAGGGCTACACAGAGAAACCCTGTCTCAAAAAACCAAAAAAAAAAGAAAAAAAAAAAAGAAAAGAAAATACAGATTCAAATTTATATGCAATATATGCATCTTCTTGTTGCAGATAAACTACTCACATGCCTCCTTGCCTACCCATTCTGTCTTCTAAACACTTAACAGACATCACTACTTTTTGTAGTGAGAATCTTGGTTTCTTTAAAAACCTAGTTATATTATGTGAATATATTTTTGTTTTAATCCCAGGTATGGGATATAAGGCTGCTTCAGATTGTCCAGGGCTGCTAACTATGATTGTCTCGGGTAATGAGAGGGTCATGATATTTACCAGCTGTAGATAGTTTAATTCTGTAGACTCTGGAGAGGGTGTAAATGGGAGAGCCCTGAATTAAACAATCTACATTGGCTGCTCTTGTAACAGACCCAGATTTGATTCCCAGCACCCTCATGACAGCTCACAACAGCCTGTAACTCAGTCCTAGGGAATCTGATGTCATCTTCTGGGCTCCATTAACACTGCAGTCATATTGTGCACAGACACACATGCAGGCATCCTGCGTAACATAACAGCAAATTAAATACGTAAGATTCCATGAACAGTACTCCAGATCCTTATTGCCTATGCATACACATGACCAGTTGACTTGAGGTAAGTGGAATCCACTGTAAGTGCTGTTTTGACCTAGCTTTTCACATATAATATTTGCTAAAGCTATTTCCATTTCCTGAATTTATGCACTCCATAGCACTAATTTCTTGCCTTTTCTAGCTACAATAACCTGCTACTTCTTTACTTCTCCTTTTTTAAAAATGCTATTAGCATGTATTAATTACATGTGGGATGGGTTTCAATGATATTTTCACACACTTATATGATATATTTTGGTCATATTCAGTCCCATTACCTTCTTGTGACCCCCCTTCCACTCCTTCCAGTCTCTTCCCTCTTTCCAACTAGTTTCTCTCCTGCCTTCATGATGTGTGTTTGTGATCCAATGAGTTAAACTGGGCTGCTTAGTACAAGAGCTGGAGGGAGAGAGGGAAGGAGGGAGGGAGGGAGGGAAAAAGCCAGAAAGCATGAAAAACTTATCAACTTACTAAAAAAAAATGCCTCTTCCATAAGTAACTATAGACCTTCTGGGAAAAACAGGGAATCATAAGCCCCTCTCCAGTCCATGGTTAGCCTTCTTTCCCACCCCCCTCCCAAAGCCCCTCTCCATTCTGGCTACCCTATGAATGCTTGCCAGGGGCCATGGCATTCTTCAGGCCCTTCTCCTCCCTTTGAGATTTCCCAGACCCCAAATCTCTCTCCACAAGATGCTCTCTAACCTGTCCCTGTAATGAAGACACAGGTAAGCTACCTGAATTCCCCTTCAGTCTCTCTTCATTCTGATTATTCCCAAGGCTATTGCAAAGAATTACAACCTCCTCTTCTTCCTCCTCTTCCTCTTCCTCCCGGCCCTTTCCTCTCCTCTTGGTACTCAACAGTTCTCAACCTTCTCCCCAACAGAGGTCTCTCTGGACATCACTCTTGTGTCTGGGAGACCCAGATCACTGTCTCCCTTCAAGACTCACCAAAGCCCTGCCAGTTTCCTGGCTGGACTTTTCTGTTGCTCTTTCTGGCTCTGAGAGCTGAGACTAGTCACATTGCCAGATGACCAAGCTGTTAAAGACACCAGACTATAGCCAATAAACACTTGGGAATGAAATAGTAGACCCAAATACTAGACAAACCGAGTGTGCCAACTAGTTTTAGGTCAACTTGACAAAAGCAAAAATCATTGAGAGGAGGAAACCTCAACTGAGAAAATGCCTCCAGAATGCTGGACTGCAGGTTAGCTGGTAGGGATTTTCTTAATTAGTGATTCAAGGTGTGTCAGGGCCCAGACCGTTGTGAGTGGTGGTCCTGCATCTTGTAAGAAAAAGTAATGAGCAAGGCATGAGGAGTAAGCCAGTAAGTAATCCTTCTCTATGGCCTCTGCATCAACTCCAGCCTCCAGGTTCCTGCCCTACTTGAGTTCCTGCCCTGACTTGCTTCCGTGAACAGTGTTATCGAAGCATACATCCAATAAACCCTTTTCTCCCCAAGTTCCTTCTGGTCATGGTGCTTCATTACAGTAATATTAACCTGAATAAGAGACAGAGGAAATTGACATCCCAGCCCTGCTCTGAATTAGTCCCACTCCCGAACACTGTAAACAACCCCTGCAGAAAAAAAGAAAAGTGCCTCAAACAAACAAAGAAAAATATTCTCCAGAGGCATAAATCCAGATGCAGAACTAAAAACAACATAAAAGGCCAAAACAGTGTGTGTCCTCCAAAAACTACAAATGTTAAAGAAATGGCTCCCATGGAAAATGCCTGGAAGAACTTTCAGACAGAAAATTCAAAAACACGATTGTAATTGTGGTCAAACAACTCAAAGAAGACCAACACAAAGAGATTGATAAAATAAAGAAGTCCAAGGCATGAAAACAGAATTTGAATTTTTAAAGAGAACCCAAACTGGAACAATGTAAGAAATGAAGAAAAAAAAAAACTGAACAAGTCAATTAAAACTACTTTTGATGGGCTGAAGCCCATCAAAGAGAGAGTGAGGGCCAGAAGAAACATGAAGGAATCAGATCATAAGGATCAATGAGAAGTTCAAAAGAATACAAACAGAACACAAGAGATGGGACACTATGAGAAGGCCTAACCTCTTGTCCATGATGGAATGTTGATGGCTAATCTTGTGTGGGTGAGTTTAGGAGTGCAACAGCCATGTCATATCCAGATGACAGCATCCTACAACACACTATTTCTCATGAGTCATGAGTTGAGTAGGAGGTGTCTTAGTCACTGTTCTGTTGCTGTGAAGTGACACTATGACTAAGACAACTCTTCTAAGAGGAAGCATTTAACTGGGGCTTGCTTACAGCTTTAGAAGGTTAGTCCATGATCCTCATGGCAGGAAGCAAACAGGCATGTCACTGGAGCAATAACTGAAAGCTTTACATCCTGATCTACAAGCAGCAGGCAGAGAAGGGGAGACGGCCTGGCTTGAGCCTTGAAAACCTCAAAGCCCATCCCCAGTGACACACCTCCTCCAAGAAGACCACACCTCCTAATTCTTCCCAGTAGTCCACCAACTCAGAACCAAGCATTCAAATATGTGAGCTTATGAGGCAATTCTCATTTAAACTACTACATGGAATGATACAGATGGCCCATTTAGGGCTGAGCAAGCAAAAGTCACTTATTCCCAGCACATAGACCCAGTATGAGTCTCAACATAATTAGCTTTAATTAATTTATTATTGAAGTAAATTACAGTGAGGGTCTAGAGACTCAGCAGCTAAGAGTGCATGCTACTGTTGCAGAGAATCTGAGTTCCATTTGCAGGACCTAGGTTGGGGGCTCACAATTGCCAATAACTCCAGTTCTAAGGGGATACCATGTCTCTGGTCTATGCAGACATCTGCACTCATCTACCCCATAGCCCACCAATACATACATATACTATATGTACATGCACATACATACATATACAAATTTATGTATGTATTATGTATATGCACATGTACACATATAATTTAAAATAATAAAAATAAATCTTTATATGTCTGTCAGTGAATACTTTTGTACATATATTTGTATATGTTTCCATGGGATAGACTTTTAACTTTATGAAGCTACCTCAACTGCTCACACTTAAAATATGGATAGATCCCACCAAATTGCCTCCCTAAACCAAGTGTTCCAACAACATAAATGGACTCATTCTCTTGCACCCTGCCAGCTCATGATCATAGCCACGATTTTAACATTTTGATATTTGCCATAATAATCAAAAAAACTCACTCAAGATTTTGTTGTGGTACTCATGAAATTTATGTCTTATGTTCATTTGTTATTTTCTTGTCTTTGTCTATTTTTCTTTATGTATGTGTGTATGTAAATGTGGTATATGTGTGTAGTTTAAGTGTGTATGTGTGTAGCTTAAGTGTGTGTGTATAAATGTGGTATATGTGTGTAATTTAAGTGTGTGCATGTGTGTGCATATACATGTGTGTGTGTGTGTGTGTGTGTGTGTGTGTGTGTACAATTGACCATGCCTGCCTGCCTGGACAACAACAGGGGTTACAGGCACATGCACAACTTTAACTGTTTACACAAGATCCAAACACAGCTCCTCACGAATGTTCAACAAGTGTTTTTCCCCTAAGTCATCTTTCCAGCACTTTATTTCTTTTTCTTTTTTTTAATTAATTAATTACTTGAGACAGGATCTCATTTTGTAGCTCTCTTTGTAGACCAAGTTTGCCTTGAACTTGCAGCATATCCCTGCCTCTGCCTCCCAAGTGCTGGGATTTGGGGCATGTGCCACAGTCCAGATTACATTTCATCCACATACTAGACCGTTTTCCTCCACTTACTCTGAATTTCCTTGTTATCTTCATAAAGTATGGCATGGTACTTACTATATCTATTCTCAGTCTGAGGGACTTTGATCATAATTTTGTAATTATTATTGTTAATTTGTGTTTTGTCTCTTGATTTCTTTCATATATTTTGGACTTTTATATTAATTTAAATAGCTTTGCTATTAAGCCTCATGAATTTTCTGGGTTTGGAAATATCACATGCAAATGATGACTCTTTGACTCTTTCTTTCCAACATTATGCCTTTTCTATTTGTTTTTCATGAAGCCCAACAAAATGTTAATGGAAGGGAAAGACACTAAGCTTGTTGTATCTGTGGAGAAGCTGATCCTGGACTTCAGTACTCATGTCTAGTCCACAATGTTTACTGCATGGGTGGAGTCCCTGCATTTCTGGTTTAGACATGGTTATTTTGTTGTTCTTATAAATATTATTATAAACGAATGTTGAGGTTTTTCAATTGTTCTTTTTCAGGTGTTTCTTTCTTAACCTGTTGTAATAACAGATAAGTTGGCATATCTGTAGATCCATCTACATATATGTTACACTGTCCATACCTGTAGTCACCCTGATGTTAGGCAGAACTCTAGAACGCCTTTCTCATCTACTACAGAGCCCCTCAGTGCCCTTAATCAGCCTTTTCTCCTTCATCCCTCCCCTTTACTCTTCTCAGTCTCTGGTATCCACCATTTTCTCTGAAGGACTCTGAAATCAATGTTTTTAGACTCTACAGACAATGTGAAGTGGCATCTGTCCACTTGTCCCTGTCTCACTTTACTTAACTTCAGCTTCATTCACACTGCTGAAAATGACAGAATCCCATCCTTTTGTGGCCAGATAGTATTATTCCACTGTGTGTATGAGCTACATCATCTTTGTCTGTGTCTGAGTCCAGTAAACATGGGAGTGCAGAGGTTCTAAAAGCCTAACAATGCACCGCCAGGTTCATAGCAGCAACAGCTACAGTTCTCAGTTTCTATTTGGTTTTCTTTTTAAATTAATATTAAGTAAAATAAGCCAGAATCAGAAAGTGAAGTATAGTATTTCTCATAAACATACAATCTGAATGGAGGAGAAACGAGGGGTCCCGCAGGACGGAAATTATATGTGAGAAATGAAGAAGGTAAATCTCATCAAACCACTTTAAATATGTACATGGCATTAATCCCATGGCTCTCATGGAAATAATTAGCATTTGCATACTGTAGTGTTTCCTTTATTCTTGAATGCTGTAACACCCTAGGAAAGGATTGTCTTTGTTTGTAAACAGTTAAAGATGAAAGTACCAGGCTTGTTTTATATCTTTCCTGGAGAATAATGGAAAGGAAATTTGTTGAAACATATAGAAAACTGGGAAGGAATTGATTATAAACAGGAGAGAGACAGAGATCGTGCTATAATGCAGTAAGCAGAATGTAAAAAATGGCACTAGGGACCCTCTTATCAGAGTCATCTACTGTCCAGACACCACTGTCATCAGCTAATTGTACCTTTAGCTGAGTACATATGCTCTGAACCAAGCACCTGTAATTATTCACAATTCGAATTATTTGCTTTTGTGATTCAATGGAAATAATTAATGTGGGAGCCCAGGGACTTTACTGCCTGACTTAGCATGACTTGGCATCTTTAGTTTTCTCCCAGGACAGGAGAGGTCAGCCACCTACAACAAGTCTTCTGCTTCTCAAATGCCAGCCTACCTTCGGAGGAGAAGAGCCATCTTCTAATTATCTCCACTATCAGCTCATAGATGGAGATGAATGTGTGCCTGTAATATTACCATGAAGAACAGCATAATGTCACTGAGTTCTTATGAATTCCTAGACTTTCCCTAGTTCATATTCCCATCGGTGCCTTCCACACTTAAGAATAAAGGTTATCTTCTTAGACTCTCGTGATGAAGAGAACGTAGCATAAACCAACCAGTATAAATGTCATATTACATTTAAAGAGGAAAATCTGTGTTGTATATGTATGGTAAAACAGAAAATATGGGTAAAACAGTAAACAATTTACTTATTACGTATGAATACAACATCTGGGTGGTTTGTGCTCTCATAGATCCATGAAGAAGCAATAGCCATGGCCCCTCAGCAGCCACATCAATGTGTCTTCATCTTACACAATGTAGTGGTTTGGATAGGTTTGGCCCTATTCATGTGTTTGAATGCTTGGGTACAGAGAGTGGCTCTATTAGGAGGTGTGGCCTTGTTGAAGGAAGTATGTCACTGTGGAGGGTGGGATTAGAGGTCTCTTATGCCTAAACTCTGCCCGGTGCAAAATCAGTGTGGAGCTTAATAGCTGAATCCATGAGAAACTCTGCCTTAAAAAGTAAGGTAGGAGGTGATATAAGAAGACACCTGATGTTGACTTTTGGCCTCTACACATGTGTGTGTGTGTGTGTGTGTGTGTGTGTGTGTGTGTGTGT
>JANHMN010000010.1:33219260-33339111 GCA_030674055.1 Rhabdomys pumilio
GCCTCTCTGCCTCTCTGCCTCTCTGCCTCTCTGCCTCTCTGCCTCTCTGCCTCTGCCTCCTAGGATTAAAAGCACCTCTGCCTCCTAGGATTAAAAGCAAGTGCCACACAGCTGACTGAGACAGACACAGATACTTAGATCCAACCATTGGACTGAAGCCAGGGACCCCTATGGCTAAATTGGGGGAAGGATTGAAAAAGATAAAAGGGAGGGTGACCCCATAGGAAGACCAGCAGTCTCAACTAACCCAGACCCCAAGGAGCTCCCAGAGACTGAGCCACCAACCAGGCAGCATACACAGGCTGGTCCAAGATCCCCAGCACATACATAGCAGAGGGCTGCCTAGTCTGGCTTCAGTGGGAGAAGATGTACCTAATCCTCAAAGACTTGAGGACCCAGGGAAGAGGGAGGTCTGGTGTGGGGGGGTGGGGGTGGGGGGGAGGGTAACATCCTTTCGGAGGCAAGGTAGAAGAGGAATGGGATGAGAAACTATGGAAGTGGAGATGGAAGGGGGCAATGGCTGGAATATGAATAAATAAAATAATGAAAAGGGGGAAAAAAAGAAAAGAAAAAGCAAGTGCAACTAAACAAATCTTTAAATTTTAAATATTTTAAAGATTAAACAATGTTAAGTTTCCCTAACAAAACTATACATCATCCTTTATCTAAAAGGTCTTAGATAACATCCAGAGAAAATTCCGAGATGGCTCTCCTGTTTCTTGGTGGTCTTTTTTTGACATCAACACTCAAACCCAATATTTGATAATAAATTAATAACTCTCTTCTCCCCCAGCTCATGATCTAAGGTACTAGTCACAGTTTACCCAGTGGTTCTGAACCTTCCTAACCCTGTGATCCTTTAATATAGTTCCTCATGTTGTGGTGATCCCCAACCATAAGATTATTTCATTGCTAATTCCTAACTGTAATTTGCTGAGAATCAAAATGTAAACATGATGTGCAATCCCCAGAGTTCTTGTGACCCACCACTTAAGAACGGCTGTTCTACATATTCCTTGAGTTCTCACATTCCTCAGACACAGGGTATGACATAGCCAGAAGAGGCCCAGAGCAGAATCCTGAGACAAGGCAAGAACACTCTGACCTGGATCTAATGGTGGAAGTGCCCCTGATGGCTAAATTTTTTTCTTCTAGCCTCCCTAAGTAGGAGACTAATCTTTGAAAAACATGGTCCAGAAACAGCCCCCAGGAAACACCCATTAATATGACTATCTGGGCAGTTTCCCGGAAACTACATTATTAAATAATCATTTTAAATGATTTGCATTAAATTTTGAGATCTTTTAGCAAACAACTAGAAGTGAATATTAAGGGTTTCCTTCTCACATGAAATCTACCAACCCTATAGCCCACAGGACTAAACCCCTGGATGAGTTACTTCCCATTTTAAAGCCATGATCATCCAGGCAGCCCATTGATCCTCTGGGCCTGGACTCTTCACAATAAACACTGATCACTCCTGTTTTGCAGTTCCAGGAGACCTAGCACCAAATTCCTGGCAAGCTGTCAGACAACTCAACATACTATTTCCCTAGCCAGTCCCCACATTCAGTTTCCTGGAAATTCTGCAGCCTCCTGATGGGAGAGCTCTTCCAGGAACCCGCAGCCTCTCAACTGAACTGGGACAGCTTTATAAATTGTTAGACCAAGGAGCTAAGAACTAGAGGCACCAACGGAGCAGGAAAAAGTAAGTGTCCCAACTCTGAAAGATTAAACTCATCTTTCCTCCACTACTTTTATCTATGTAGTCCCTCTATAGAGTGGGTGAGAGTATGTCTTATTTTGAGTTTTATTACTGTGAAGAGACATGACCAAGGCAACTCTTATAAAGGCAAATATTAAGTTGGGGCTGGCTTACATTATCATCATGGTGGAAAGAATGGCATCATGAAGGCAGACTTGGTGCTGAAGAAGCCAGAAGTTCTACAGCTTGATATGAGACAGCCAGGAAGAGGCTTTCTTCCCTAGTGGGTGAAACTTAAGCATAGGAGGAGACCTCAAAACCCATCTCCACAGTGGCACACTTCCTCTAACAAGGCCACACCCTTTCCAGTAAGGCCACACCTCCTAATAGTCCCACTTCCCATGGGCCAAACATATTCAAACAGGGTGGTTTTCTTTATTGTTTCAAACTCCTTATAACACAACAGTGGAGAAGAAATGAAAAAGTTCCTTCATTCAAAACTCCTTGTTAGGACTGAAGAGAGTTTCAGTTAGTAAAGTATTCATCACACAAGCATAAGGATATTAGCTCTATACCTGGAACCCACGTAAAAAAACTAGGTGTGGCAGAAAGAGCATGCCTGTTATCTCAGCTCTGTGGAGGAAGGGGCAAGAGGGTCCCTGGAGAAATCTCTAGGTTCCATGAGGTAAATTAGCTCAAAAAGCAAGAGAATGACACTTGGCATAGACTTCTGGCTTCTGCATACATTCACCTTACCATTTCATTCCCATTTACATTAACCTCTACTTTCTTCTGACCCTTTGATTTTTAAGAGTTTCTTCTTTTCTCAATCATTCCCATATTTCTAGTACTGAGCACAAAGCCAGCACATACAGTAGTAATCATAACTTTAATAATAGACTTTTAGTTTCCAACATAATTGAACTCATCGGAAAAGAAAAGTGACTTCTCAAATATGTTTGGCAAAGTTCATAGGTGATAGACTGTCTCCAGCTGCTAGCCAAAACTAAAACCTGGAAATTATGTGCTATTTTGTAATTTTAAATAATTTCAGGTCCACTTTTCTTCCATAAGAATTATTATCAATGTTATATTTATATCTGTCCTTTTATGCACCAGTTTTTCATTGTGTATCTTCCTTTCCAGGAAGTCTGTCGCCATCAAACTCTGAAAATTGCAAAATTTGATGAACTAAGTCTGTGGTCTTCAAACTTTTTTTTAATCATATTTTTCTAAAGGAACTTTGAAAATATGTGCATGCTTTCCTTGCATACTTTCCTTTTCACAAAGGGATAGTTGCTTTGCTTCACTTACTCATTTGTGTGTGCATGAAAGGAGGGCACACAAATGCCTCAATGCAAGTGTGGAGGTCAGAAGACAAGTTGTGGAAGTTGGTTCTCTCCTTCCACCCTGTGGATCCCAGAAACCTAATTCAGGTCACAAGGCTTGGCAGCAATCACTTTTATCCACAGGACCTCTAACCACCATTTGCACATTTTCAGTAGATACTTAAAATTTTCTTTTTTTTTTTTCTTCTTTTTTTTTTGTTTTTTCGAGACAGGGTTTTTCTGTGTAGCCCTGGCTGTCCTGGAACTCACTCTGTAGACCAGGCTGGCCTCAAACTAAGAAATCCGCCTGCCTCTGCCTCCCAAGTGCTGGGATTAAAGGCATGCGCCACCACCGCCTGGCTACTTAAAATTTTCAATCCAAGTTTAAACCACTGCAAAAAGCAAAACAAACAAACGAACAAAACAACTTCCCAGCATATTATAAACATTAGTTTTTAAGAACATATTTTAAAAAGTTGTTTCCTGTAAACTTTACATACTATCCTTTGCTTACTTAAAAATTCACTTCAAGCCTTTAGGGTTTGCCCCTCCATTGGGGCAAATCAGCAGTTTGCCCCACTCACCATCCCAAAGTCTGCAGGTCTCCCAGGAGATCTCCTACAGCCAGGGACACAGGTCTCCCAAAAGATCTTCTACAACCAGGGTCACAGGAGGCAGGCTCCGAACAGAGAAATTCAGGCCAGATAACACCAGTGATAACCAGATGGCAAGAGGCAAGTGCAAGACCATTAAGCAACAGAAGCCAATATACTTTGGCACCATGAAAACCCAGTTCTCCCACCACAGCAAGCCCTGGATACCACACACACACCTGAAAAAGAAGGATACTAACCTAAAATCCCATCAGATGAAGATAATAGAGACCTTTAAGGAGTATATAAATAATTCACTTTAAAGAGATACATGAAAACACAGCCAAACAGGTAAAAGCCCTTAAAGAGGAAAAAAATAAATCCCTTAAAGAAATACAGGAAAACATAATCAAACAGGGGAAGGAAGCAGTTCAGGGCCTAAAAATGGAAATAGAATCTATAAAGAAAACACAAATAGAAGCAACCCTGGAAATGGAAAACCTACGAAAGAGATCAGGAGATCAGATGTAAGTATCACCAACAGAATACAAGAGGTGGAAGAGAGAATCGCAGGTGTAGAAGATATGATAGAAGATGTTGACACAACAGTAAGAGAAAATCGAAGTATAAAAAAGCTCCTAGCCCAAAACACCCAGGAAATCAAGGACACAATGAAAAGACCAAACCTAAGAATAATAGGAATAAAAGAGAAGGTTTCCAGCTCAAAGGACCAGAAAACATCTTTAACAAAATCATAGAAGAAAACTTTCCCAACCTAAAGAAACAGATTGCCAAAAATGTACAAAAAAACCCCGACAGAACACCAAAAAGATTAGACCAGAAAAGAAAATCCTCCTGTCACAAAATAATCAAAATATTAAATGCACTGTCTTAGTCAGGGTCTCTATTCCTGCACAAACATCATGACCAAGAAGCAAGTTTGGGAAGGAACAGGTTTACTTAGCTTGATCACTAATTGAGAAAATACCTTACAGTTGGATCTCATGGAGGCATTTCCTCAAGGGAGGCTTCTTTCTCTGAGATAATTCCAGCTCTGGTCAAAATGATGTACAAAAACAGCCAGTACACAAATAGAACAAAGAAAGAACATTAAAAACAGTAAGGTAAAAAGACCAAGTAACATATAAAACCAGGCCTATCAGAATTACACCAGACTTCTCAACAGAGACTGTAAAAGTCAGAAGATCCTGGACAGATGTCATGCAGATGTAAGAGAATACAAATGCCAACCCAGGCTACTATACCCTGCAAAACTCTCAATCTTCATAGATGGAGAAATGAAAATATTCCATGACAAAACCAAATTTAAACAATATCTATTTACCTATCCAGCCCTACAAAGGATCCTAGAAGGACAACTCCAACATAAGATTATCTATGCCAAAGGAAAAAACAAGAAATTAAACATCTCACAACAACCCCAAAGAAGTGACTCACACACACATAATGTCACCTCCAACAAACAAACATAATAGGAACTAACAATCACCTGTTTTTAATATCTCTCAACATCAAGGGACTCAATTCCCCAATAAAAAGACATAAGCTAACAGGCTGGATACACAAGTCGGATCAAGCATTTTGCTGTATACAAGAAACATGTCTCAGTGACAAAGACAGACACTACCTCAAACTAAAAAGCTGGAAAAAAGTTTTCCAAGCAAATGGCCCCCAAGAAACAAGCTGGATTCTAATACAACTAACATAGACTTTCAACCAAAAGTTATCAAAAGAGATGAGGAAGGACACTTCATACTCATCAAAAGAAAAATCCACCAGGATGAAGTGTCAATTCTGAACATCTATGCCCCAAATGCAAGGGTAACCACATTCATAAAAGAAACTTTACTAAAGCTCAAAACATACATTGAACCTCACACAATACTAGTGGAAGACTTCAACACCCCACTCTCAGCAATGGACAGGCCATTGAAACAAAAACTAAACAGAGACACAGTGAAACTAATAGAAGTTATGAACCAAATGGATTTAACATACATATACACAACATTTCACACTAAAACAAAAGAATATACCTTCTTCTCAGCACCTCATCTAATCTTCTCTCAAAACTGACCATATAATTGGTCACAAAACAAGCCTCAACAGATACAAAAAAATTGAAATAATCCCATCCATCGTATCAGATCACTACACACAAAGTTAGACTTCAATAACAACAAAAACAACAGAAAGCCCACATACCCATGGAAATTGAAACTATCTACTCAATGATAACTTGGAGCAAGAAATAAAGAAAGAAACTAAGGACATTCTACAATTCAATGAGAATGAGGACACATTATACCCAAATTTATGGGACACAATGAAATCAGTGCTAAGATGAAAATGCATACCACTAAAGTGCCTTCCTAAAGAAATTGGAGAGATCCTACACTAGCTACTTAACAGCACACCTGAAAACTCTAGAACAGAAAGAAGCAAACAGACCCAATAAAAGTAGACAGCAAGAAATAATCAAACTCAGGGTGGAAATCAACCATTTAAAAAACAAAGAGAAAGATACAAAGAATCAACAAATCCAAAATCTAACTAAAGAACAGAGACAGTATCAAAATCAACAAAATCAGAAATGACAAGGAAGACATAACAGAAACTGAGGAAATTAAAAAAAAATCATCAGATCCTACTACAAAGGGCTATACTCAACAAAATTGGAAAATCTGGATGAAATGAACAGTTTTCTAGACAGATACCAGTTACCAAAGTTAAATCAGAGTCAGATGAACCATCTAAACAGTTCCATAACCCCTAAGGAAATAGAAGTAGTCATTAAAAGTCTCACAACCAAAAGGAGCCCAGGGCCAGATGGTTTTAGTGCAAAATTCTACCTGATCTTCAAAGAAGAACTAATACCAACACTCCTCAAACTATTCCATAAAATAGGAACAGAAGGAACACTACCCAGTTCATTCTATGAAGGCACAGTAACCCTGATACCTAAACTACACAAAGAATCCAACAAAGAACTTCAGACCAATTTGCTTATAAATATCAATGCAAAAATACTTAATAAAATTCTCACAAACTGATTCAAAGAACACATCAAAACCATCCTTCACCACGATTGAGTAGGCTTCATCCCAGGGGTGCAGGAATAGTTCAATATATGAAAACCCATTAATGTAATCCACTATATAAGCTAACTAAAAGGAAAAAAAAATCACATGATCATCTTATTAGATGATGAAAAAGCATTGACAAAACATAACACCCCTTCATGTTAAAAGTCTTCGAAAGATCAGAAATTCAAGGCCCATACCTAAACATAATAAAAGCAATATACAGCAAACCAACAGCCAATTTTAAATTAAATGAAGAGATACTTGAAGCAATCCCACTAAAATCAGAGACAAGGATCCCTGCTCTCCCTGTATCTATTCAATATATTACTTTAAGTTTTAGCTAGAGCAATAATTCAACAAAATGATATCAAGGAGATTCAAATTGGAAAAGAAGTCAAGGTATCACCATTTGCAGATGATATGACAGTATACATAAGCAACCCCAAAAATTCTACCAGAGAACTTTTATAGCTGATAAACAACTTCACCAAAGTGACTGGATATAAATTTAACTCAAACAAATCAGTAGCCTTCCTTTATACAAATGATGGAACAGGCTGAGAAAGAAAATAAGGAAACACCCCTCACAATAATCACAAATAATATAAAATATCTTGGTGAAACTCTAATAAAACAAGTGAAAGATCTGTATGACGAGAATGTCAAGTCTCTAAAGAAAAAAAAAAAATCAAAGAAGTCCTCTGGAGATGGAAAGATCTCCCATGCTCATGGATTGGTAGGATTAACATAGCAAAAATGGCCCACCTACCAAAAGCAATCTACAAATTCAACACAATCTCCATCAAAATTCCTACACAATTCTCCACAGACATGGAAAGAGTACTTCTCAATTTCATATGGAAAAACAAAAAACCCAGGATAGCAAAATTCAGCAATGGAAGATGGATCCCAAGTTGGGCCTGTCATTGGACTGCCTTTCCTTTAGTCTCTTCTCCATTTTTATTCCTGCAGCTCTTTTAGACAGGGATAATTCTGGGTCAACTTTTTGGCTAGTGGTTATCAACCCTGTCCCTCCATCTGAGGCCCTATCATCTACTGGAGCTGGATTCTTCAAGTCCCCTCTCTCATCGGTTGGGCATTTCAGCCAAGTTCAGACACGATGACTGATGCTATGATGTGCTTACCGACAGGATCCTAGCATGGCTGTCTTGTGCTTACTGAGACTGACATGGCTGTCTTCTGATGACTGCGACAGGGTAGATACACCCAACCATTGGACTGAAGTTGTAGGACCCCTAAGGTTGAATTAGAGAAAGGATTGAAGAAGCTGAAGGGGATGGTGAATGAAGAGGCTGGGCAGCCTCCACACTCTTCACTGGTTACAAAGCTTCCCCTCGCCTCTTGCAAAGTTTCCCCTCATTCCCCTTGCTCTGTCACATCACCTGACCTTTCAAAGGAGGCACAGCCTGGCACCGAAATACAGCTATCGCCATTCCATAACCCCGTTCCATAACGGTACTCCCTAGTGTAAACCCCTTCCCAGGAACAGTAAATGCCAGCTTGAGAACAAATAAACAGCAACAACACCCAGCCCCCATGTTGCTGAGGCTGGCACCTTCTCTGATGAATGGCTAAGCACTTCCCAGTGCAGGTGGTCACTGTCCTTGGGAAAAGCACAAGACCAAACATCCTTGGGGAGATAAGCGCCATACTTTGGGGCATTCAAGCATTCCTAGACAGCTGTGGTCGGTTTGTGAAAACACTAGTCCCTGATAGCACCATAAAGGCCAAAAGAGCTTCCCCTCCCAGTTGTGCGATCCCGCCTGCTGACTAAACAAATGGTATTGTGTTTGAAAGATGACTTCCCTTCTCACTTTCCTAGTCATGAAACCCCAAAATTCCAGAATCTGCCTGTTCACGTTATTAAAAGACTTTTTCTCACTACATCAGGTTGGCAATTCTTTGAGCTCTTCTGGGAATCCCGAGATCTGGGCATAACATGACCCCATAGGAAGACCAGCAGTCCCAACTAACCCAGACCCCAGGGAGTTCGTAGAGACTGAACTACCAACTAGGCAGCATACACAGGCTGATCCAATGCCCCCAGCACATATAAAGCAGAGGACTCCCTGGTCTGGCCTCAGTCGGAGAAGAACCAAATCCTCCAGAGACTTGAGGCCCCAGGGAGTGGGGTGGCCTGGTTGGGGGGGAGCACCCTCTTGAGGCAAGGGGAAAGAGGAATGGGTTGAGGAACTGTAGGAGGGGGGACATGGGGCAATAGCTGGATTGTAAATAAATAAAATAATAATAAAAATTTATGATCAGATACTTTCTTGAAAACTGGAAAATGTATGCCTTGTTTGTTTAGAATTTTAAAGTTTTATAAAGTATCTTACAATAAATTTTAGTACCCAACTGACAAAAATCAACACAAATATATGAGGAATTTTGATAAATAAATTTTTAAAGCCTAGTACATTTATTAGAAAATTAAGCTAAATGAATAGATGTTCCTTTTTTATTAATTTGTGTATTTATGTCTATTACTGGAAAAAGTTAAGCAGAAGTCAGCCCTGTTTCTGTTTTCCCCTTTATACACAGAAGTGTTGAAAAACCCTGTTGAATTAAACAAGTAACCGTGATGTCAGGCATTTCCTTAAGGGAGTGTTAGACTTTTGTTTACTCTTTTATGTCTTCTTTGTAATAAATCAAAAGGTGCATAGCTACTTAAATATTTTAACTTACATATTTATTGACAAGTTGGTCAGGTTTTCTTTGAATTTGGTTGAAAATAAAAAAGTTGAAAAGCATCTAATTTCCAAGATAAGTAGATGACTGAGAGATAGATAGATAGATAGATAGATGATAGATGGATGATAGATTAGATAGATGATAGATAGATAGATAGATAGATGATAGATATGTAATATAAATAGATACTTTCTAGCCATTAAAGTGCTGTTACTTTCTGTTTCTATAAAGTATACCCCCCTCCTTAAAAAATGGTTAATCAGTCTGAATGTGTTTCTATGGTAAAGCACTTGCCTATCATGCCCAAGGCCCTAGATTCTATCCCCAAAACAACAAAAGGAAGAAGAAATCCTTGCATCCTAGTGTGTGAGTGCTGACTGTGCTGGTCCTCTTACTTGCAAGCATCTTGCTTACAGGCCTAAACTAGATGAAGCCGGGATAAAACAAACCCTGGACTTCTAAGTTGGGCACAATGCCAAAGTTCATTCTTAGAGAACATTTCGAAATGCATCATCTTTATGTGACAAGCAGGACAAATAATGACAACTGAGGACATGGCTACATATGTCAGTAATTTCTCCTGAAAGATAATTGAAGACAACTAGATTTATATAATTATGCGCTTGAAAGAATTGGAATTAGTATATTAACGTCTGAAATGGAAAGATGAAGCCTGATTAAATCATGCCAGTTATCTAATACAGTCACAGAATACGAGATTTCATTTGGGAAATATTTTATCTGTTTTTAAAAATATATATTCTCTCATATATTACATCCTGACCACAGTTTTTCCTCCCTCCTCTCCACCCAGTCCCTCCCCCAGACTCCCCTCTCCCTCTCCGTCTCCCTCTCCCTTCACTCCTCCACTCAGCAGCTACTACCCTTGCCTCCAACTACTCTGTTGCCTCTGTTTCTCTTCAGAAAAGAGCAGGCCTCCCATGGATAACAACCAAATCTGGCTATCAAGTTGTAGTAGGACTAAGACCTTCCTTCATATGAAGACTGTATGAGGCAACCCAGGATAACCAAAAGGGTCTCAAAAGCAAGCAAAAGAGTCAGAGATAGCCCCTGTTCCCACTGTAAGGAGTCTTGTAAGAAGGCCAAGCCACACAACTGCAATGTGTATGCCAAGGGCCTAAGTCAAAAACCCATGCAGGCTCCCTGGTTGTTGGTTCAGTCTGTGAGCCCCTATGAGCTCAAGTTATTTGATTCTTGGGTTTACTGGGGTATCCTTGACCCCTCTCAACCCTACAATCCTTCTTCTCCCTCTTCCTCAGGATCCTCCCAAGCTCCTCCTAGTATTTGGCTGTGACTCTCTGCATCTGTTTGCACCAGTTGCTGGATAAAGCCTCTCTGATGACAATTAGGTGAAGCACCAATCTATGAGTATAGCAGAGTATCACTATGAATCATTTCATCAGCTTTTTATTCCAGCTGTGTTTGGCTCTATCCTAAGTCAATGGGCTATTTGGCCTCTGAGTACTGACCCTCCAGGCAGTGTCATGCATGGGCTCCCTGTTGTGGTATGGGTCTCAAGATGGACCAGTCATTGGTTGATCACTTCCACAATTTCTGCCCCACCTTTCCCTCAGCCCATCTTGTAGGCAGGAAAAATTATAGGTCAAAGGTTTTGTAGCTCTTCCCCAGATGACCCAACTCCTGTTGTCTCTCCCAGTACTCTCTCCCCCCACCCAACCATGACCTTATCCCTCCTGTTCCCATCCCCACCCCATCCTGTGTCCATCTCCATGTCTATTGTGTTTCCCCTTTCCAGGGAGATTTACATGTCTGTACTTGAGTTCTCTTCATTACTTAGCTTCTTTGAAACTATGTGTAGCACAGCTATCCTCTATGGCTAATATCTACTCAAAAATAAATACATATCTTGTTTGTCTTTCTTGGTTTGGGTTACTTAACTCAGGATTATCTTTTTTAGTTCCATTCATTTGTGAGCAAACTTAATGACATCAATTTTATTAACAGCTTAGTAATACTCCATTGTATAAATGTACCACTTTTTAAAATCCATTCTTTGGTTGAGGGACATCTAGGTTTTGTCCAATTTTTGGCTATTACAAATAAAGTTGCTATAAGCATAGTTAAGAAAGTGTCCTAGTGATAAGATGGTGTTTGCCCAAAAGTGTATAACTGGGTCTTAAGGTAGATCAATTCTCAGTTGTTTTGAGAAACCACCATATGATTTCCAACGTGACTATATTACTTTACATCCGCACCACCAATGAATGAGTGTCCCCTTGTTCCACATCCTCCCCAGCATGAGCTGCCACTTGTGGTTTTGATCTTAGCCATTCTGACAGGTGTAAGATGGACCTTTTGATTTGTATTTCCCTGATGGCTTCTTGCCATTAGAAATTCCTCTATAGAGAATTCTGTTTAGAAATGTATTCAATTTTTTAATTGGGTTGTTTGGTTTGTTGGTGTCTAGTTTCTTGAGTTCTGTGGTGGTTTGAATATAGATTTGGCCTCCTAGATTCATATGCTTTAATGCTTGGCCATAGGGAACATATTAGGAGGTGTGGCCTTACTGGAGTAGGTGTACCCTTGTTGGAGGACGTATCATTGTGGGGGTGGGGTTTGAGGTCTGCTAGTGCTTAAGCTCTGCCCAGTGTAGAACAGTATCCTCCTAGATGCCTTCAGATTAAGATTTAGAACTCTCAGCACCTCCAGCACCATGTCTGCCTGCATGAGGCCATGCTTCCTACCATGATGATAATGGACTAAACCTCTGAACTCTATGCCAGTCCCAATTAAACATTTGCATTTATAAGAGTCACCTTGGTCATGGTGTCTCTTCACATTACTAAAGCCCTAACTAAGACAAGTTCTTTATGTATTTTGAATATCAACCTTCTGTCAGATACCAGGTTGGTAAAGATATTTTCCCACTCTGTAAGCTGCCATTTTGTTTGATTGAAGGTGTCCTTTGCCTTACAAAGGCTTTTCAGTTTTATGAGGTCCCATTTACTAATTGTTGATCTTAGTGCCTATACTATTGGTGTTCTGTTAAGGAAGTTGTTTCCTGTGCCACTGCATTCAAGACTATTCCCCACGTTTTCTTCTATCAAGTTAAGCATATCTGATTTTATGTTGGGATCTTTGATTCTCTTGGACTTGAGTTTTGTCCAGCCTGATGGATACAGATGTATTTGCATTCTTCTACATGCAGACATCCAGTTAGACCAGCACCATTTGTTGAAGATCCTTTCTTTTTTCTATTGTATTATATTGGCTTATTTATCAGAGATCAGGTGTCCATAGGCGTATGGATTTACTTCTGTGTCTTCAATTTCATTGACCAACCTGTCTATTTTTATGACAATACCACATATATTTTATTACTATAGCTCTGCATTAGATCTTGAAATCAGGGATAGTGATTTCTGGAAATTATTTTTTTTTTTACAAGATTGTTTTAGCTATTTTGGATTTTTGTTTTTCCATATGAAGTTGAGTATTATTCTTCAAAGATCTGTAAAGAATTGTATTTTGAATTGGATTTTTAATGGTCATTATGTTGCATCTCTAAATTAGTTTTAGTAAGATGGCCCTTTTTACAATGGATATTCTGTTGATTTATGAACATGAGAGACCTTTCCATCTTCTGATGTCTTCTCTATTTTTTTTGCTCCAAGACTTGAAGTTCTTCTCATACAGGTCTTTAATTTGCTTGGTTAGACTGATACTGAGATATTTTATATTTGTGACTATTGTGAAGGGTGTTGTTTCCCTAATTTCTTTCTTGGCCCATTTATTGTTTGTATTTAGGAGGGCTACTGATATTTTTTTTTTCTTAAGTTAATCTTGTATCCAGCCCATCACTAAAGGTGATTATCAAGTGAAGGTGAATTTTTGGGATTAGTTATGTACCTGCAAATAGCAATACTTTGACTTCTCCCTTTTCAATTTGTATCCCCTTGATTTCTAGTTGTCTTATTACTCTAGGTAGAACTTCAAGAATAATGTTGAATAGATATGGAGTGAGTGGACAGCCTTGGGTTTTTTTTTTTTTTTAGTAAAATTTGTTTGAGTTTCGTTCCATTTAATTTGATGTTGGCTATTGGTTTGCTGAATATTGCCTTTGTTATGATTATGTCTGTGCCTTATATCCCCCATCTCTATAAAATTCTTATCATAAAGAGATGTTAGATTTTGTCAAAGGCTTTTCAGCATCTAATGAGATGATCATGTGTTTTTTTCTTTTAATGGTTGTTTTTAATGGTGGTTTTATTTTTTATTTCAGTCCATATGATGAATTGCATTGATGGGTTTTTGTATGTTGAAACATTCCTGCATCTCTCAGATGAAGCCTACTTGACCATAATGGATGATCTTTTTTGATGTGTTCTTGGATTCAGTTTGCGAGTATTTTATTGAGTATTTTTACATCAAATGTTCATGAGGGAAGTTAGTCTGTGATTCTCTTTTTTGCTGAATCTTTGTGTGATTTGGGTATTAGGATGACTGTGGCCTCACAAGAAACATAATGTTCCTTTTGTTTCTAGTTTGTGGAAGAGTTTGAAGAGTATTGGTATTAGCTCTTCTTTGGAAATCTGGTAGAATTCTCCATTAAAACTGTCTGGCCCTGGGCTTTTTTTGGTTGTGAGACTTTTTATGATTGTTTCTGTTTCCAGGGGTTATAGAGCTATTCAGATTGTTGAACTGATCTTGATTTAACTTTGGTAAGTGGAATCTTTTGAGAAAATTGACCATTTCTTTTAGATTTTCCAATTTTGTGAAGTACAAGCTTTTGAAATAAGACTTAATGATTCTTTGGATTTCCTCAGTGTCTGTTGTTATGTCCCCTTTTCATTTATGATATTGTTAATTTGGATGCTGTCTCTCTGACTTTTAGTTGATGTGGTTAAGTGTTTGTCTATCTTGTTGATTTTCTCAAAGAATCAACTCTTTGATTCACTGATTCTTTGTGTTCTCTTTGTTTCTATTTTATTGATTTCAGCCCTGGGTTTGATTATTTCCTGCTATCTACTCCTTTTGTGTGTGTTTGCTTTTTTGTTCTAGAGATTTCAGGTGTTCTGTTATATTGATAGTATGAGATGTCTGTTTTTTTATTAAGGCACTTAGTGCTATGAATGTTCTTTGTATCACTGCTTACTATGTCCCATAAGTTTGAGTATGTTGTGCCTTCATTTTCATTGAATTCTAGAAAGTCTTCAGTTTCTTTATTTCTGATTTGACCCAGTGGTCAGTCAGTAGAGAGTTGTTCAATTTCCATGAGTTTGTAGGCTTTCTGTTTTATCCATTGTTATTGAATTCCAGCTTTAATCTGTAAATAATATCTGTGGTCTGATAAGATACAGGAGGTAATTTCAATTTTCTTGTATCTGTTGAGACTTGGTTTGTGACTGACTATATTGTCAATGTTGGAAAAAGTTCCATGAGGCACTGAGAAGAAGAAATATTCTTTCATGTTTGAATAAAATGTTCTTCAAATATCTATTAAATTCATTTAAATCATAACTTCTGTAAGTGCCATGATTTCTTTGTTTAATTTTTGTCTGAATGACCTGTCCATTGGTAAGACTGTGTTGCATGTTATTTTATAAATCCATGCTTGGTCTCGATAAACTCTGGGACCAGAAGCCATCCACCTGCTAGCCAACTCCTCTCTCACAAATGTTTGCTTTGCCTCTCCAGAGCGCCAAGATGGCTCTTCTGCCAGCCTGTGCTCCACTTTGATTACTTCTCCCCTGGAGCTCAGTCCTTTGCCCAATCCTCTCATTCCAAAGCCAGGCCAAATTTGGTTCCAGCTGTGTTCTTTCTCTCCTGCCTACCTGAGTCGCTGGGGAAAACACCAGACAGCCTAAATATTTAATACTAGCCAGATTTGTATAGATAAATCTCCAACACCAATATGCCCATGCAAAGGACAACCAACTCAGTTATAATATTTATAAGCTGCACACCTAGATTGGGCAGATATACCACTACATTACTCTATTCCCCAGCTATGAGATTCCTTGCTGTTTTCGGCTACTCCATGCCACGTGGTTCTGCTCCATCTTCTACTTCCTCTTCCTCCATCTTCTTCTCTCTCCATCCTCCAGTCTCATCTTCCTCTTTCTCCTTCTTCTCTCCCTTCTTTAAATCTTCCAGCCTTACCTTTCCTTCCCACTGCCTAATCACAGGCTCTAGCCTTTATTTGACAAGTTAAGATGGGGAGCAAGTTCACATGGAATCACCTAAGTACTTGATCTGATGTGATCCACTCCTTGTTAGGGGCAGGATTAGCATAAAAATACAAACAGCACCAAGGCAATCTACAACAAGAGTGAGGTATTGAAGTCTTTCACTATTAATGTGTAGTGTTCAATGTATGATTTAAGATTTAGTAATGTTTCTTTTACAAATGTGGGTGCCCTTGCATTTGAGGCATAGATGTTTAGAATTGAAGCATTAACTTGGTGGATTTTTTTTCTTTAATGAATATGAAGTGTCCTTCCTCACCTCTTTTGATTAATTTTGGTTGAAAATCTATTTTGCTAGATAAATGTCTGCTTTTGATGTTGAGGTGTGTTTCTTGTTTGCAATAGTATGATGGATCCTGTTTTTGCATCCATTCTGTTAGCCTGTGTGTTTTTACTGAGAAATTGAGTCCATTGATATTGAGACATGTTAATGACAAATGATTGTTAATTCCTGATATTTTGGTTGTGGTGCTGGTGCCAGTGGTGGTAGTGTGTGCTAGTGTGTGTGTGTGTGTGTGTGTGTGTGTGTGTGTGTGTGTTGCCCTTTTTTTCGGTTATGCTCATGTGGAGTATTAATTCCCTGTGTTTTCATGGATGTAGTTAACCTCTTTGTGTTTGAGTTTTTCTTCTAGTATCTTCTGTAGAGATGGATTTGTGTATAGATATTGAAATTTGACTTTGTCATGAAATATCTTGTTTTCCCCATCTATGCTGATTGAAAGTTTTGCTGGGTATAGTAGTCAGGGCTGGCATCTGTGATCTCTTAGAGTTTGCAAAACATCTGTCTAGGCCTTATGACTTTGAGACCTTTCATTAAGAAGTCAAGTATAATTCTGATATGTCTGCCTTTATACGTTACTTGGCCTTTTCCACTTGCAGCTTTTAATAATTTTCTTTTATTCTGTAGGTTTGTTCTTTTGATTATTATGTGGCAGGAAAGGGACTTTCTTTTCTGGTCCAATCTATCTGATGTTCTATAAGTTTCTTGTACCTTCTTCTATTCCTATTATTCTGAGGTTTTGTCTTAGTGTTCACAATTTCCTGGATGTTTTGTGGCAGTAACTTTTTATATTTAACATTTTCTTAGACTGATGTGTTGATTTCTTCAATCATATCTTCTATGTCTGAGATTCTCTCTTCTGTCTCTTATATTCTGTTGGTCAGGCTTGTGTCTGTTGTTTCGGTTCTCTTACCTAGGTTTTCCATCTCCAGGATTGTCTTTATCACTTCTATTTCCATTTCAAGTCTTAAACATTTTATTCATTTCCTTCACCTGTTTGTTTGTCTTTTCTTGGATTTCTTTAAGGGATTCATTCATTTCCTCTTTAAGGGCCTCTATCATATTCATAAGATTGACTTTAAGGTCATTTTCTTCTGCCTCAGCTATTTTGGAATATCCAGAGCTTGGGATAACTGGGCTCTGTTGATGCCATAGGCTGCTGGTGCCCTGGTTGTTGTTGTTTTTCTTACACTGTCCTTCAGTTGTCTAGGTTTGGGGTTACTACAGGTTTAGGTTTAGGTGCTGATTTCTAAGTTTATCTTTGTTGAATGGATTATTTTTTTGATTTTTTTCCATTAATTCTGTTTCCTCTCTGGTCTTCTGGCCTGAGTGGCCTCTGGTTTTAGAGATCAGTAAGTCTTCAAGTCCAGTAGGATATCTCCATTGATGTTTTGTCAGCCTGTGTGCCCTCTGTGGTTTTAAGTGCTCATGTTTCCTCTGGAATTCTGCATTTCTTAGGATTGGCTTGGCCTCTGGAGTTCTGAATATTGGTGTGGTCTCTGTGGTTCCAGGTACCTATGTGGCCTCTTGGGTTCTGGATACCAGCTTGAGCTCTGGGGTTTCTAGTGTTGGTGTGGCCTCTAGTAACTAGAGCAGGAGTCTTCTGGAAGAGACATGATCCAGGCTCTTTTATTTGTTTTTTAACTTGAATAAATGTTCTTCTGTTAACCTTGCAATTTAAATAGCCTGTGTAAATTGTCAACAAGAGAAAGAACTTGGCCTCTACTGACTACAGGCTTATAAGAAAAGTACATTAAGGTGACGAATGAAGAATGAACTCTTAGATCATCTGGGTCATTTGGAAATTTCAAACAAAAGAGAAAACATTACATGTCAGAAGCTTTGGGATACAGCAAAGGCAGTTCTAAGAAGTAAGAGTGTAGTTGTGAATACCCAAGTAAAAGAGCGGAGACAACACAAATAACCAATCAACCCAAGGGCTTGCAAAACAAGAACCAACCAACTCAAACCAAAAGATGAAAACAGATAATAAACATCAGGGTAAAAAATAATGAAACAGAGGCCAAAATAACAATACAAATAATCAACAAAGCAAAGAGCCAGTTCTTTGACAACATAAATAAGATTGATAACAAAATAACCATAAAAAAAGATCTAAGCTAATAAAATTAGAAGTGGAAAGGGGAACATTAAACAGACATTCAGAAGACAATGAAAAAATAATTTAAAAACTTATATTTCAATAAATTGAAAAGACATGGATAAATTTGTAGACACATGGGCCTTTTGAAAATTAAGCCAAGGGATGTAAACAAGCTCAGTAGATCTATAATGAGCAGGAATGTAGAGCAGAAGTACAGTCTGACAGCTAAGAAAAGCCAGAACAGCATGGCAGAGATTTGCTGCTGGATCTTCCTGACAATTAAAAATGAGATAACAGCCCAGCATGGTAGCACATGCCTTCAATCCCAGCACTGGGGAGGCAGAGGCAAGCATGAGTTTGAGGCTACCCTGATCTATAGAGTGAGGTCCAAGATAGCCACAGTGAAATTCAGTCTCAAAAAAGCAACCAAACAAAAACCCTAAGACCAATGTTCCTCAAAATTAATCCACAAATATAAAGGGAAAGAGTGTGAAAACTCATTGCTCAGAGCCAATATCAAGCAAATACCAAAACTAACTAAAAATACAATAGAAAAGCTAAACAAATATTCCTGATGAATAGATGCATAATTTCTCAATAAAATAATTACAAATCAAATTCAATAGTACATTAAAAAATATAATATACCAGGATCATGTTACTTTTACTCTAGAGTTCCAAGGATATTTCAACATATATTATTCAATAAATATCATATAGGACCAAAATAGAATCACAGTCAGAATCTCATACTCTCTTCAATATATTCAGAAAAGTTTCTGGACAAAACTTAACACACCTTCAGGTAAAAGTCCTAAAGACACTAGAAATAGAAGGAACATAATAAAGGAAAGGTTATATGTGACAAAACTAATGCGAATAGTAATCCAAATATGGAAAACCCAAAAGCATTTTCTCTAAAAGAAGGAAATAGACAGTCATGCTGTGATGGCTTGAATAAGAATATCTCCCACAGGCTCTTATATTTGAATGCTTAGAGAGTGACACTATTTGAAAGAATTAGCCTGGTTGGATGAAGGATGTCACTACATCACATGGTTATTAGTGGCCCATTTATGCAGATCTATAACGAAAGTGAGCAAGCTGAACAAGGACAAATACAGAATGTACAATCTGAAGAGAAAAGAAACACCAGGAAGTTTAATGGAACTAAGTTCATTTCTCATGGAGATGAAAAGATGAAAAAAAAAAAGGCTGATGCTAAGTGGAATAAAGGAAGTGGTAACCTCAGGGTGAGACCCCACCAGCTAAGCTTCCTACCTGTGGAAAGGAATTAAAGAGAAACTTAAGCTGTGAAGGAGGCAATTGAACATAGTAAGGTGGTAAAAGTGTATTGAATGGGGGCCCAAGTTCCACCCCCAGCAAGCAGCAGAACCTGGCAGCTTTGGTTACAGGGTTCTGGTTTTAGAGTCAAGGATACAAAAAAGGGGCAGTGGAATCTTCCTCTATGGCTAAGGAAAGCCCCTGAGGCCAGGTGTGTAGCCCAGAAAAGCCATTGCATGAAGCTGTAAAAGTGAAGCCTGGATTTCACTGGAGACCCCAAGATGTGATAGAATCCAGAGTCATGGGATATCTGCCAAGAAGGCAGTGAACCAGGTATGGAACCAACCCAAAATAAAAAGGGAAATAAATTAAATATTTTTTAAAAAGTTCCAAGAATGGATATGTGTCTTGGTCTGTCCTGGCCAGCAGGGCATTAAACAGGGGTCCAGGGAGGTCACCTGAAAGAGAAGATGGGGGACAGGTGAACACAAAGAATCACAACTTGTCTATAGGCTGATCACACAATAATTTTTACTTTTTCACACAGGGTTTATATACACAAAAAGGCAGGATGTGGGGGAAGGGGATGATGCAGGAACATAAGTGTTCAGGGGGAGTACAGATATCTTTCAGAACAGAGTATCAGCTGGGTGAAGCGGTGACAGGTCACTATGACTCTGCCTAAAGTTGGTACTATCCATCAAGGCTACCTACCTATCTACCAGGTCTATGACAACTTAGGCTTGGCAAATTTCCACCAAAGCTGCTTGTTTACAATATCTTATAGCTATCTGTTTCAATGTCTTTCCACAGAGACCCGAGACTTTGTGTTAGCAGGCTGACTTAGGCCTATGGCTGATTTTAGGCCTTCAGTGTATAAGCAAAGCTGCCCCTGACATTGGTCAGTGTTCTATTGCTATGAAGAGACCATAACCACAGCAGTTCTTCTAAAGGAAACATTTAATGGAGGCTGGCTTACTGATTCCGAAGCTTAGTCCATTATGAACACTGCAACTGATTGAGTTCTGTTGCAGTCAACAAAGCTGAAAACAGTTGGAGATGAAAAGTACTTTGGCATCGTACATGGAGATGTAGAGTTTGGCGTTTGTCGATCTGGGTTTTGGAATGGTAATGTACATCCTGTACATCCTGTGCTCTTGTATGTTGGAAGTATATGTTATGCTTTTTACTTTTGATCTTATAGGGTTAATAAATCACCTTGAATCTCAAAGGAGATGTTGAACTTTGGACTTTTAAACATGGTTGAGACTGTTATAGACCACGGGGACTTTTGAAGTTAGACTTGATATATTCTTCCATTATTATCTTGTTACAAGACTATGAGTGGGGTCAGAGAGTAGAATGTAGTGGTTTAATAAAAATTACTCCCATAAGCTTATATATTTGGATGCCTAGGGAGTGGCAGGATTTGAAAAGATTTATAGGTATGGCCTTATTAAGGGAAGTATGTCACTGGGAGAGAGCTCTGAGATTTCAGAAGCCAAAATCAGCCCCAGACTCTATTCCTGCCGCCTGTAGAGCCAGATTTAGAACTCTCAACTGTTACTGCAGTTGATTAATCCATTCTACCTCCCCAGAAGTTGCTGTGTGGGTTCCTTGCTAGCCGCCTCAATGTTCTAGATTCTTGAATGAAAGTCACACATGGACTTTCTTGAATGAAAGTCACACACACACACACACACACACACACACACACACACACACACTCAAACTTCCATGTTGCTAATGCCTCCCCTCTGATACTCCTGAATTATTACTTACTAAATCTATATTCTCTCTTGGCTACCCTAGACTCAATAGGGGGGGTCCCCTGGGGCCATTCCCCACTCCACCACACCCCACTCCTGCTCTTCCATGATCATATGCTTTCTGTCCTGAAGCTCTCAAGCCTCGTCTTTCTGCTTGCCCCTGCATGGCAGTTCTACCTCTTCCTCGGTCCCCTTGCCTGTAAATCCTAAAGCCCTGCTTCTGTCTCTCTGCCCAGCCATTGACCACTGGCGTCTTTATTTGATAATCAGAACCACTTGGGGCAGGGACTCTCAGCATCTCACATGAAGAATTCTGCAATTTTGGGAACTCATAAGGCAGGCATTACACTAAACCCATAACACTCAACTCCTTCTCCAGCATCATGTCTGCCTGTGTGCCCCCATGTTTCCTATCATGATGACAATGAACTAAGCCTCTGAATTTGTAAGCCACCCTCAGTTTAATGCTTCCTTTAGAAGAACTGCTGTGATCATGGTGTCTCTTTTCCTCAATAGAACACTGACAAAGACACAAATCCGTTCTCAGCACTTCTGTTTTTATTTTAATTTAATTTGTTTCTTTTTATACTTACTTGTGACACACACACAAGTGATCACACTCGGGTTTTCATGCTTGGCAGTAAGGCTTTTGTCCGATAAATAACCTCAGAGGCCCTACCTCACAACTCTTTAAATATAGTTCTTGAAATACTAGCCAAAGCAATAATGAAAGAGAAAGTAATACTGTCTATATAAATAAGAAAGGAAGAAGTCAATCTATCTATATTTCCAAGTAATGTGCCCCTATACTTAAAAATATGCAAAAAGTATACATCAATAATGAACATACTAAGAACAAAGTCAGGAAAACAACCCCATTCATAGTACCCTGTGGGGGGGTGGGGAGTGGGAAATCTAGGAATAAACCTAACCAAGGAGGTAAAAGACCTCTACAGTGAAGAAATTGAAAAGGACACTAGAGGATGGAAAGACTTCCCTCATCCATGCACCATCAAAATTAGCAATGCACAGATTCAATGTAATCTCCTGTAAGAGTTCAATGACATTCTTCATAGAAATAGAAAAAAAATATGTATATAACTCGTGAGAAATCACAAACATCCTGATTAGCTTAAGAAATGTATAACAGTACCTGATGCAAAATTACACTACACAAAATTACAGTGCCACGGACACAAAATCAGCATGGACCAGCTTGGAAACAGAAGTGAAGAGCAATGTAGGATAGAGGACTCAGAGATAAGCACACGAGCGGAAGCTTTCTGGTTTTCTAATAAAGGTAAGAAAGAAAATGTCTTCGACAAATGGTGCTAGAAAATGGAATACCTATCTGGAAAAAAATGCCTCTTGCTCCTCCAGAAGTCAAGTTAAAATAGACCAAAGATGAAGTCATGAAAGTTCGAAGCTGCAGGAAATACTTCAAGATGCAAGCCCGCTAACTTAGGCAAGGACCCCTGTGGCCTAGAAAAAAAAAAAAAACAAATGTGATTATATGGAATTGAATAGCTCTACACAGCAAACAATGGCATGAAAAGATGTAATGAAAGAAAACTGTCTTCATCTGATGGGATTAATACCCAGAATTTATAAGAGACAAATCTAATTAATAAATAAACAAAGTAATCAGTCAAAAGTCCTAAAAAAAAATTTAAAAAATTAAATGGTCAGTAAGTATTTGAAAATGTGTTCAACATCCTTAGTCATCTGGGAAAAGCAATTTGAAGCTAAATTGGAATTTCATCTCACTCCAGTTAGAATGGCTATCTCTAGAAGATCAAACAATAGTAGGTGCTGGTGAGGATGCAGAAGGAAAAGGAACCCTTCTACTGCTAGTGGGAATATAAATGGGAAAGATCACTATGGAAATCAGTGCAGAGGGTCCTCAAAAAAACTACAAATAGAACTAGCCCAGAATACATCCATACCACTCTTCAGTATGTACCCATGAGAATCTAAGGCAGCACAACACAGAGGTAGCCACACACCCATGTTTATTGTGTCACTATTTAGTCAAGTTATAAAATCAGTTTAAGTGTTCATCAACAGATGAGTGGATATTACTCAGACACAAATAAAAAGTAAGCATGTCATTTTCAGAGAAATAGATGGATCTGAAGACCACACCGTGTTAAGCAAAACAAGCCAAACTCAAATAGACAGATATGGCATGTGCTTTTTTTCATATGCAGAATCTAGAATTAAAAATAATAAAACCCGAAAGTAAAGAGTATTTTGGAAGAGTAAGGGGATCATTGGCAAGAGGAGTTTGGACAGGAGAAGGTAATGAGGAGGGATGAATAAAATCAATATATATATAATATGTATTAGGGAGATATCATAATGGCACCCATTATTTTATAAAAAGAATATACACTAATAAAAAAAGAGAAGAACTCATCCAGGTCTGTCAAATGAGTCATTTGGAAAACAGCCTGCAACATATCCAATAAGTTACTGAAACCTAATGCTGTATACTAACTAGACTGTGTGTACCCAACTCACGTTGCAGCCCTAAGTGTCAGTGTTGCTATATTTGGGAATAGGGCCTGTGGTTTACAAGAATTAAATGGGATCATAAGAGGAGGGCCCTCATCTAACAGGGCTGTGCCTTTTAACACACGAGGATCAAAATGGCAGCATCCCTAACCCATTTTGAGAGCAGGGTCTGTTTGCATGGGAGAGGCAATGAACTCCAGCTCTCGCCAGGACACAGACTGCCAACTGCCTTAGGGGTTTGTGTTTGGTTGCTTCCTTTTTCTTTTTCTTCTTCTTTTTCCTTTATTTTAAGACAGAGGAGTTTGCCAGGAAGTATACAGCAGAATGGATCCCAGCAGAGGCCTGGAAGAGTACACAGAAGAACAAGAGACAGAGGCATGGTGGTCACGGCCTCCTGGCCTGTGATTTCATCTCCCTCAAAAGCAATTCCAATGCAAAAAAAAAAAAAAAAAAAAAAAACCAAAACATTAAAGCTGTTTCAGGCTTTCCAAATATTCTCTGGGAGCCAACTCCCCCAGGGCCAGATTCCCTACATGACCAGGTCCCTAAGTCCTCTGACATCAGCCTTCTTTAGGCTGTGTTTTCTTTCTTTCTTAAACCCTGGGCTCTGTCCAAAACTGAAAGGTCAGCAGAAGGAAAAACAGACATGGGAACAAGACCCTTAAGACAGTACAGGCCTTTATTGGGGGTTGAGGATCCTCAGTTGGGTGGGTATTGATGGCTTACACAGCAGGGTAGCCATAGGGCAGAAGGAGGAGCTGGGGAAGAAGGTCAGAAGTTTCCTTTTCTAGCTGGCTGTTGTCCATTCCTAATGGTAATGGTGAGACATCAGTTAAAGAGTGTTGGTGATTGGACAGCATCTTTCCTGGTAGCCATTACTAAGATCCATGGGGCAGGACAGTCAAGAGTCTAGAGCAGGGGTTCTCAATCTTCCTAATGCCGCAATCCTCATCTTGTGGTGACCCCCAACCATAACATTATTTTTGTTGCTACTTTATAACTGTAATTTTGCTGTTATGGATCATAATGTAAGTACCTGATAAGCAAGATGTCTGACATGCAATGCCTGTGGAAGGATCATTTGAACCAAAAAGGGGGTCATGACTCACAGGTTGAGAAACACTGGCCTAGAGAAACAGGTTATTTTACTTCTAGGAATCAAATGACTGTAGTTACTGAGTTGTCACAGTTCAACCAAAATGGAGGGGTTTATAAAATGGCATGGCCCTGGCTCACAAAAAGCAGTCTCAAAGGGCCCTTGAGCCTCTTTGCCTGTTTTTTTTTTGTTAGCCAAGCCTGTGTCTTACTTACGCTCTCCACTCACTGTTCTATCATAAGAAATAAAGAAGGGAAGGAGGCGGAAAGCCAGCAGGTTCTTTATGACTCTGTAATATCAGTAGCTCCTTTCCCAGATGCTCTTCCAAGTTACCTTTGACAGGAATGAAGAATGGAGTGTGTGTTTCTGGCTAGGATACAGTGTACGAGCTCCCTGGCCTCATACCCCATAGCACTCTGCTCCTTGATGCCAGCAGGGTGGAACTCAATGGACTTCTTAACCTCTGTACCTCACCACAAGAAATGCGGGACTCTCGGGTGAGCCTATAGCTCTCTGTGATCCACCTTCCAAAACACACATTTCTCTCTCTCTCTCTCTCTCTCTCTCTCTCTCTCTCTCTCTCTCTCTCTCTCTTTTCTTCCCTCTCCCTCCCTCCCCCACCCCTCCTTCCCCATCCCCCTTTCTACCTTATTTTTCACTTAACATTTAGTGAGCATTTGACAAACCATACATTTTATTTTCCTGTATTTCTGTACTCCCGGTCTACAGTAGTAGGAATTTAGATTTGTTGTGTCCACTGCTCTGTTTGTGGTGCTAGTGCTGTGTAAGAGTTTCATAAATACTCGCTCAATCCACAAATCCCCAGGATCAGTTTTTAAAGTCTGAAAACAGACATTAGAACGTTCAACTCAAGTCTGGGAAGACAAGAGCAAAGAAATATTTGTAGCAAAAAGTTGTAGCGAGCAAAAGCCTAGAAGAGAGGGGAGCTTGGACCTTTCGAAAACGGCATCTAGCATTTTAAGCAGGAGACAGAACACCCAGGCACAGACAAAAGCAAAAAACCAAAACATTGTATTTCAAAGCAGGAATGGGAAAAACTTTGTACTGGTTGATGCACCAGAAGGATACCACTAAATTACCAAAACCACTATACGACGGGGTGCTGTTCTCCCTCACACAGGTGAAGAAACAGAAGCAATGAACTTAGGTAACTTTAAGGACCCATAATTAGTAAGCAGTCAGCTTTCATACCTGCATCTGATTGGGTCCAAACCCCATGTCCTTTCCTCCCCTGAGCTGACCTGCCCCAACTCAGACTGTACCCTTGGTTTTCAGCTAGAGCCTATCTCTCCAAGCCCCAGATAACAACAGGGACAATTCATTCCCAGCTAACGCATTAAATAGTTTCACAGTTTCACACCACTGACTCACAGGATGGCTACTGTCTTCTCCTCCAAATCAACCTTTCTTATCCCCAGAAACTTCTAGAAATTACACTTCATTATTAAAGTTACTAAATAAGCAAAAAGTGCCATACAATAAAGTTCATCAAAATATAGCCAATCGGCACACAGCATCCCATTGCTGGGAATATTGAATGAATAGGGTATTGACTTTAGGAAGAAAATGAAAGATGATATGTTTAAATAGAAGCAGTCAGATGGTTTGTAACAAACCAGGTAAAACACCTGAAGCAGTCTGTGGGTCTGTGGCTCCCTGGAAGAACCTGAAGAAAGTAGCTTCTAACCCTGGCTGCTTCTTCTGCCCTTGGGAGGCTTGGCCCAGATCTGGTAACTTCACAGTGCCCACCAGCAAGGTGATCTAATCTGAAGAGTGGTTCCAGAATTTTCCCTGGGCCCTCTTGACTGGAGCAGTAGTTCTGAGGGGCACGCATAAAAAACTACCGCCATGTGTAATAATCATGTCAATGGAATTGCCACACTCTAGAAACCTAAACTCTAATGTAGAGCCCCGGGTTTATGAGGAGAAGGAGCTAAAGGCAAGCCTGACGCTATGGTGAAGGCAATGGGAGAGATGCCTTTCCTGCCTCTTGGAAGTTACAGGTATGTGTTATTCTCCACCTGTCCAGCAGGTGTCAGCCTAAGACAATCTTCCTAGAACTCTAATGGACTAATATACTACCACATTAGAGAATTTCCAGCTTTAAAATAGATGAATAATGAAGGTGGGGTGACACATGAGCCTATAAAGGAGCTAACTTTTAAAGGGATCTGGGCTCAATTCCAAGTAAGGTTATAAGAGTTACAACTAGGGTGCTGGAAATAAAAAGCTGGCTTTTGTGTATACTCCTTGTCTTTTCAGGAGTTCCCAGAGTTTGTTGGTGACCCAACAGGACTCAGCATAGACACAATCAAATGTGTCAGCAAACACACTGGGCACTGTTCCCTCAGACTCCAGGGACATGGATCAGAGGTGTTGGGAGAAAGTTATACCTGCACTAAACACGCACGCACGTATGCACTTTTCATTCTCTAAACATTTCTGGAGATGTTAGAGTCAAAGCCTGGGACTCTGGCAGCCCAAACAAGCTAGGTTTCAATCACCTGTCTTCAATAGGCCAATTACACTAACAAATTCTACTGGAAAACAGAAGGGAAGAGCAGATGGACAAGTCCAGTGACAATGCTCACACATTCATCTGAAGAGTCTTGACATCAGGTTTGGGCTTAGAGGGCGAAGGTATGCCTGACTGAGCAGTTTTACTCAAGGTTGACTTTATTGGCCCATTAGTGTCTAAGCTCCATCTGCCCTGCAAGGTGGTCTGACAAGTTGTCAGAATCGTGGGAAATCTCTTCCTCTGGAAAGCACCAGCTTTCAGTGTTTCCCTTTCCCCAGCATGAGATTTCTGGGGAAATTGAAATTTCTTGAGATCCATTATCTGAAAGTTGACAGGAGAGGCACAGGTATTACCTTAGAGTATCGTCTTTCCTGCCAGGATGGTTGCACAGATGATGATGCATATAGAGTTATTTACATAGCATTCCCTAGTGTGAGGAGTTGTAAATAAGCCAGAGATGTTTTAAAGTATACAATAGAATGTATGCAGGTCATAAGCAAATTCTGTTCTATTTAATATAAAGAATTTGAATATCTACAGATGGTTAGATGGTTGTTGTCTCTTATAAAGAGAGAGAGAGAGAGAGAGAGAGAGAGAGAGAGAGAGAGAGAGAACCAGTATATGTTTTGGTAGAGGCACAGTATGGTGAGGTGCGAGGGGGTGCCCATGCTGAGACATCCCTCCCTCTCCTCTCCAGAGGTACCAGCCATACTACAGATATAGTATGGAATAGTTTATTTAGGGCATGGGGAGGGAGTTGAGGAGGGAGTGGAGACAGAGAGAAGAGAGGAGAGGACAGGAGAGGAGAGACAGCCCAGGAACACGTGGAGAGAGATGGGGAGAGAGGGAGAAGGGGCGGGGAGAGAAGGGACGAAGGGGCAGAGAGTAAGAGAATAAGAGAGTAAAGAAGTGAGGAAGGCAAGCATCTCCTTTTATAGTGAGCCAGTCATATCTGGCTGTTGCCAGGTAACTGAGGAGCGGAGCCTAGAAGGAATGCTAACTTTTGTATCCTGGGGGTTAGAGTGTCCCAGGGCCAGTGCCCCAAGAGCACCATGGAATGACAAAACAGCATCCAGTGAACATCCCCTGGGAGTGAATATAACAAGTGTTATATCTGTCTTCTCTGCACCAAGCAACCACCATCTTAGGGAGATCAGCTGGGCGCTCTTGCAAATGAGTTATTCTAGCTTGAGGGTATCCAGCAACTCTCTACCTCTCTACCACCTTTTCTTTGCCATTCTGCTTTAATTGCACATGACCTTGAAAGGGACTGTAGTATATGGGCCAGGGTAGTCTAAGAGAGAGAGCGACTCTGTCCCTGCTTCCGGGGAAACCCTTATTTCTGAAATGCTGGGTAAAAGCTTTCCGGGTGTGGCCTGTTGAAGGGAGCCACACCCACACCCTTGAAGGTAACCCCTGTAAGGAAACTCAATAAAGTTCTTGGGACCTCAGAGTGAATTTCGGAGTGATGGTGTCTCAATTTGTCAGTAGGATCTTAGGAAGACGGGTAGATGCTTCTGTTTTCTCCTGGGAAGAAATTTCAGCAATACATGCTGTTGCACGATATTTTTTTTTTTTTTAAGAAGAAACGACAACGTCTCTGCTTCTCGGAAATTTGCAGTATGAAAACAGAGACCTCTGACACAGTCAGTTTACCACCCTAGGGATTACAAAAACAAATTAAGGAAAACGAGGAGCCAATCAATGATTGTAAGAGCAGTTTGTGGAGGAAGCTGAGACAGCTTGGGAGAACTTCATGGAGGAACTGGACACAGAATTGACAAAGAAAGTGAACTCATCTTTCTTCTCTGTATTCGGAACTCCTTCAGATACTAGGGCTTGTGACCTAATGGAAAGTGAGCAATAAAGAAAAAGAAGTGAAAAAATTTCAAAATTCTCTCTTCATAGCTACTGCTGGTGTTTGCTTAGGGCTGGGGTGTTCAGTATGTCACATATGTAAGGGTGTGGGTGTGTCTGCTCAGTGTGTGAGATATGTAAGGGTGTGGGCATGTCTTTTCAGTGAGTCACATATGTAAATGTATGGGCATATCTTTTCAGGGTGTCTCATATGCAACAGTGTTGGGCATGTCTGTTCACTGTGTGACATATGCAAGGTGTGCGTGTATCTGTTCAGGGTATGACATATGCAAGGGTGTGAGCCTGTCTGTTCACTGTGTGACATATGTAAGAGTATGGGTGTGTCTGTTCAGAGTATGACATATGCAAGGGTGTGGGTGTGTCTGCTCAGTGTGTCACATATGCAAGGGTGTGGACATGTCTGTTTAGTGTGACACATAGGTAAGAGTGTGGGCATGTCTGTTCAGTGTGTGACATGTAAGGGTGTGGGTGTGTCTGTTCAGCATGTCACATATGTAAGGACGGGGGTCATGTTTGTTCATTGTGTGAAATGTGTAAGGATGGAGTGCATGTCTGTTCAGTTTGTGACATGTGTAAGTGTGTGGGCATGTCTGTTCAATGTGTCACACATTCAAGGTTGAGGGGTGTGTTTGTTCTATGTGTGACATATGTAAGAGTGGGAGGCATGTCTGTTCACTGTGTGACATATGTAAGATTGAGGGTGTCTGTTCAGTGCGTGACATATGCATGCTTTATGACCTGTAATCCTTACAAAAACCCTCAGATATAAGTGGCACTGTTTGCAGCTTTGAGTTTTATTTATAATGCAGGAATTGACTCATGTATACTGGGCAAGTATTCTACCACTGACCTACCAGCATATTTGAAAGTTTGGGTTGATAAAGACACTCAAAAAAGTTAGATAACTTGATCAAGAATTATGGTATCTAATACTCATGAAAGACCATTCTGCACCATATATCAAGCCATGCATGTTCGTGACAAGCCAATCAAGAAATTAGTATTCCCACTTTAAAAATGAAGGAATTAAGGAACTGCTTCCTGGGTCACAGGGCTTTTGAGCCATCCAGCCTCAGTATAAACCACTGTGTGTTAGGAGTTGGGCCCTCTGCAAGCCAAGGCTAGTGAAGACAATTAGTGAATGCTCTTGGATTAGCACCAGGGAAACAAGGGTGGGAAGCAGGGCCAGCGGCTCAACAGCATTGGCCCAAAAGCCAGGATTTGCTCCCCCTGCCTCAGTCCATTACTGGTCATGGACCACAAAGCATGCGCAGGGCTGGAGCTACAGCAGTCCTTGCTGGCAGCTGATAACTGGCTGCACTCTTGGAATCTGGTTAAATTCTTCCTGGGAGAGCACACAACAGCACACCATAATGCCCATCACACTGGAGGCTGCATCTTGGTCTATCCAAGCTCACCATGGTCTTTCTGCTGCAGCCTACTGTCAGGGAAACAGCAGTGGTTGGCGGAGTTCTAGAGCAGAGTAGGGTTTGGTGTTTGCTGAATGGTGAGTGTGATGGCTTGTATATGCTCGGCCCAGGGAGTGGCACTATTAGAAGGTGTGGCTCTGTTGGTGTAGGTGTGGCCTTGTTGGAGTAGGCATGGCACTATGGGTGTGGGCTTTAAGACCCTCATCCTAGCTGCCTGGAAGTCAGTATTCTACTAGCAGCCTTCAGATGAACATGTAGAACTCTCAACTCCTCCTGCACCATGCCTACCTGGATGCTGCCATGTTCCTGCCTTGATGATAATGGACTGAACCTCTGAACCTGCAAGCCAGCCCCAATTAAATGTTGTCATTTATAAGACTTGCCTTGGTCATGGTGTCTGTTCACAACAGTAAAACCCTAACTAAGACAGTGAGGCTAGTTCGTAGACTTCAGAGGGACATGAGTGCCTCTGCCTCCTTCAGTGTCTGACATAACTTTAGCTAAAAATAGTGAAAAGCTGCCAAGCCAACCATTAAACACTTGTGTTTAATTTAATGGCAGTTTCCATGTGGCCTAGAAAGGGTAATATGAACCCACTCCCAGGCGCAACTATTGGTTCAGGCATTTGAGTTCTTTGTGACAACATGCTCACCCCAAAGGCTGCAGAGCTACAAAAGGTGCTATTTAGTCCATATGCTGGCCTCCTGGATACACTGCAGGAGTACTGTGGAGAGTGCTGCTTTTCATTTGGAAATTGAGTCTGCTAGCTTGTGGGTTTCTCAAAGTAGTGAGAACAGCAGAATTCCAGCCAGAGTGGCAAAAAAAAATTTTTTTTCTCATACTTCTGCTTGGATTCAGAGAACAGCCGATTTGACAGAAGGCAGAAAGCCAGCGAGTTTAGCTCACTCCGTGACAAGAGAGCAGAAAGAAAAAGCAGCTTTGCATACTTCAGTCCCTCTCCAGCATCACATGAGAAGGTGGGCTGGAGGACTGCAGAACAGACCGTGGGGAAGGAGTACTGGGCCCTGGCAGACCTTAAGTAGGTGACTGGCTGATTGAAACCTGCAACAGAGTTTCCTCTATGGGACAACTGGCTCTCTATGCTTCTTCACCTGGCCAGCCACTCCTCCAACCTGGAACACTTCCTGGTTGATGTCCTAGTTAAGACAACCCAGCTGCAGCCACAGTTTAAATTCTTCCCCCCACTTCCTCCCCATGAAACTATCTGTCCCCATTACCACTTGGACCAAAAGTAATTCCAGTCTTAATTCATATTGCACTCACATAGCAGGGATTCTAGTGGTGTGAAACTGTGCATAAGAATTACTCGATGTGCTTGGTTAAAAGATGAATGAATGCCTTGGCTTCAGACTGTAGCCATTCTGGACAGTAGACCGAGACTAGCCTGCAGTCTGCATTTTCTTGTTTCTGTTGGCTAATCATAGTTGGCAACTTGACATGCCTGGGAAAAGGTGAGTAACTGTCTCCATCTGATTAGCCTATGGCCGCCGTGCTCTTGAAGCAGTTTCTTAATTGCTGACTGCTGTAGGAGGGCACAGCCCACTGTGGATGCTGCCTCCCTGAGGCAGATGGGCCTGGGTGGTATTAAAAAGATAGCTGAGCAAGCCAGGAGAAGCAGGGCAGTAATTTCTTCTACAGTGGTCTCCCCTTCAGTTCTCTCCCCATCCCTGTTTTGTCTTCCTTGATGATTGCCTGTAACCTATAAGATAAATAAGCCCTTTCTTCCCGAGGTTGCTTTTGGACAGAGTTTTAGCACAGCAACAGAAAGCAAACTAGAACAATACTCAACATAACATCCCCAAGGTTCTTGGCCCATAAAAGGAATCCTTGAGAAGAGCCGACACCTTTCTGCGTAGGGTAAGGTGAAACCTCAACATTGTCTTGATTCACATTTTTCTAATTTCTAGTGATGAGGAGCACTTACTGAGATCCTTCTTAGATTTGGGGCAGCAGGACTGGCCCTTTCACACATCCTAGCTGTTCACAGATGATATAGATTTTGGGGTAGGCCAATTCAGAGTCCTGGGTGTTATCTCTGCTGGTCAGCATGCCTGCTCTTCCTTATCCCTCCAGGGCAAGCTCTCCAGCACCGCTCTGGCTAGGTAACCCAATGGCTCAATCAGGTAGGAGGCAGGGTCAGCTCTCCCAATTGTTTCAAATGGCAAAGGGTGAGGGAGCAGAGGGCATACCTCTCCCCCCACACCCCTACCAACCTTAGAGCAGAGGAGTGTCAGAGTCAGCTCTCCCTCTCTCACTACTCAGGTCCAGTTTACACACACACACACACACACACACACACACACTCATGTTCGTGCACTATCAGGGCCAGCTCTACTGTGCTGCTCAGGTGAGGTGCAGAGCCCACTCTCCCAAGTGTTATAGTGGGGGTGGGGCAGGGATGAAGAAAATAGTGTAATTATGTTATAATCTTAACATGTACAAACCTATCTTAATAAATAATGCACTGCCAGGTGTTGGTGACACATGCCTTTAATCCCAGCACTTGGGAGGCATAAGCAGACAAATCACTGTGAGTTCAAGGCCAGTCTGGTTTACAGAGCCAGGTCCAGGACAACCAAGGCTAAAAAGAGAAACCCCATATCAAAAAAAAAAAGGGGGGGGGAATGGGAAAAAAGAAAGGATAGAGGAGAAAGAAAGAAAGAAAGAAAGAAAGAAAGAAAGAAAGAAAGAAAGGAAGGAAGGAAGAAAGAAAGAAAGAAAGGAAGAAAGAGGGAAAAAAGCCACTTACTGTAAGGAGTAGTTTCCCTGTACCTTGCATGTGAGAGAACACAGACATCATCTGAGTCAGAGCTAAACTTCCAGTATGCACACTATTTATGCATAACATGATTTACATAACACAGGTGCTCAGATATTTGCTGGTCAACCGAGACTCTTGTTGGTATCCTGATTATATTTTTACACTTTCAGATGACCAAAGGTTCTCAGAACATTCTGCCTCTCCCTCCTCTTTCTTTCTTTTCTTTTTTCTTTCTTTCTTTCTTTCTTTTTTTTTCTTTCTTTTTTTTTTTTTTTTTTGAGACAGGTTTCTCTGTGTAGCCCTGGCTGTCCTGGAACTCACTCTGTAGACCAGCCTGGCCTCAAACTCAGAAATCCGCCTGCCTCTGCCTCCCAAGTGCTAGGATTAAAGGCGTGCGCCACCACCGCCAGGCTCTCCCTCCTCTTTCTTAATCATCCTCCTATACCACATGTGTAGAGAAGCTATTAACCCCTCCTCATCCCAGTCTGGCTATTTTTGGGGACCCTTGCTGGACTGTTGTTTAACTAGAAAGTTTAGCATGATATTTTATAATTATTTTTTTAAAGTTGTATATCCATTGAGCATTTATAGAAAGTTAATGTAACAAAGAGACATATATTTAAGGATCTGAGTCTGAGCAATCTCACAAGAGATATAATTTACAGTGGATGACCAGGAGTTTGTCCTAGACATATTCTGACTAAGCAGTTTATAACTATTCAATTAAGATGTCTTATGGGAGCCGGGCGGTGGTGGCGCACACCTTTAATCCCAGCACTTGGGAGGCAGAGGCAGGTGGATTTCTGAGTTCGAGGCCAGCCTGGTCTACAGAGTGAGTTCCAGGACAGCCAGGGCTACACAGAGAAACCCTGTCTCGAAAAACAACAACAACAAAAAAATGTCTTATGGGAAGGAGTTGAATTGTACCTTGTGGATTTGGTATCATATAGAGACAGGCTCCTGTACTTTCTATTACTCAGATGAAACAACGTCATATTCTACTGAAGACCGATGATTTTGCCATTGATTTAACAACCTGGAGGTCACTGGGTGGCCTTGAGAAGAGCAGTCTGTACGGAGTAGTGAGAAAGCCTGCGTTGGACTGGACGGACTTAAGAGCAAGTAGGTAAGAGGAAAGCCTGAGGGTACAAACACTTCGAGTTTGCCAAAAAGAAGGAACAGAGACATGACACTAGTAGGAAGAGTGGAGCTAAGGGAAGTTGATTTATTTTTACTTTAAGATGGGATACAGGTAGAGGATGCTGGAAGGCAGAGACAGGTGGGTCTGTGAGCTCAAGGCTAGCCTGGTTTACAGAGTGAGTTCCAGAACAGCCAGGGCCACACAGAGAAACCCTGTCTCAAAGAAAAATGGCTGAAGGGAGTGGATCTAACCATCTGTAAAAACTGTGTAAAAGAGAGGAAAATGTCGCTAGTGTATAACTCTTGACTACACAGAGATGGATGGAAGGTCCCTGCTTAAACAAGACATAGACAGAAGTCTACATGCAGGCAGAAAGCATACATATGCAAGCAAATGCTGGTACATGAAGCCAAACAGTTGTGGCACACAACTTTGGTCCCAGCACTCAGGAGGCAAAGGCAAGGGGACTTCTGTGAGTTTGAAGCCAGTGTGCTCTGTAGAGCTATAGTCCAGGATAACCAGGGCTATACAGAGAAACCCTCTCTTACAAAGCTACTTACACAGCAAAGCTGGTACATGGATAGAAGTGGGCAGGAGATAGTGTATGCACTGCTGAAATGAAATTGTCATCAGAGAATGAGGCTTGGCAGGACTGTGTGTCTGCAATGAAGCAAGACTGACTGGAAAGGCAGTTCAGAACTTTCCGGTGTAATGATGGCATTCTCTATTTTGATTCAGGATACAAGCTCCATGTCTTTCAAAATTATCAAACTACATACTTCATCCTCTGTGCAAGTCAGTGAATGTCAGTCACATCTCAGTTCCAAAGAAGTGAGATGCACCATGAGATGAGGACAAAATCTCACCCAGGAAAACAATGGAGAAGTGTGCGCTGAAGGACCGCCTTCAGTTATGGCATCCATCCCACCAGCATTGCTGTGGGGTATGCCATTCACCTGCCACAGTCAGCTGAGCAGGCATGGGTCACAGTTGCAGCCATCCAGGGCTGTGGCTTTGCTGGGCAGGGAGTGAGTCAAGGGAGATGGGAGGGGGTGCAATGGCTGATCATAGAAATTGCAGCATTCAAAACAGGGTTTCATGTGGGTTTTATATCAAGTCACTGAACAGAAAATGGGCCGTAGCTATAAAAGTAAACACGTGCTCCTGGCTCTGTCTTGTAATCAGCATCCCCTAAGCTAGAAATCGTCTCTGATTGCCTCTCACTCTGTTAAATGATTTCATTGCTCCTTGGAGTTAGCTTGTGCCAAGGACAAGGCTTTCTTGGGAGGACAGTAAAAACTCAGGCATGTTTTCTGGCTGTCCGCCAAGGAAGCCAATAACCCACTCTGCCTTCTTGGCTTTATGTAGCAAGTTATCCTGTGTCATTTGCCAGGGATGGCCTCACTGTAGATGAAATCAGAGCCTGAGAATCCAATTCCAGCAATGTATCCTTGAGTATGTACACTCATGCCTAATGTCTTCACTAATGTCCAGATGTCACTAGCATGACAATCTTCTAACATAAAGCTTGAATCATAAATTGAAATTTAAGTAGCCTTATCAATCAAGTGAACTTTACATTTAAATTTAATCATATGCTAACATGCTCCCCTTTAAGTGTGCAGGATGGTGATTTTAAAATCTGTATGCATTTCCACTTCAGGAGTCAGATAGTTTCAACATTCAGGTAAAGTCTGAGGGATGGTGTGTGTGTGTGTGTGTGTGTGTGTGTGTGTGTGTGTACCCATGTATGCTTATATATGTGTGTTCATATGTATTCAGGAACTAGAGCCCGTATGTTCATAAGCTTGCAAAGGCCAGAGGTCAACCTCAAATGTTAGGTGCTAATCCACTTTACTTCCTGAGACATGATCTTTCACTGACCTGGAACTTGCTGGCCTTGTTAGGCTGGTTGGCTGGAAAGGCCTGGGGATACGTCTATTTTTTCATCTCCTGGGCTAGGATTACCAACATGCACTACCACATCTTGTTTGTTTTTAATTTTGGAGCTCAAAGACAGGTCCTGACGCTTATACTTACAGGATGGTCCCTTAACCTCAGGCTAAGTTTGTATATATAATAAGATATAATAGTAATAAAGGTATTATTGGAACGTAGCCGTGAGCATTCACTCATGCATTGTTCATTGTGAGGTTTTTGCCTCAGTTGCTGAGTAGCTGAAACAAGAGTATAGGACCAGAAGCCCTGATGCTCACTACCTGGTCCTTAATAGAAACATTTGCCAAGCCTTACCCCAATGCTCCACTTGTTTTCATGACACTTGCCAAAATCTTCACGAGTGTCTGTATCCTAGCTCTGCAGTGTGAGCTCTGTGAGGGCAGAGTTTTGACAATTCAAAGAAAGAACTGAGAGAGAACATGCAAAGAATAATGGCACCCGAGAACAGCGGCACAAGGGGACCAGAAGGCATTGCAATGAGAAGACATGTCTTGGAAACTGGGTATATCCAAGAGGTTGAGGCAAAGGAACTTTACAGAGACAGGAGGGAGCCTGCATCAGATGATTTGAGACAAGAATGCTTGGGCACAGTCACTAGTAACAACAGCAGTGTCAGCCCAAGATTAAACAAACAGTTCTTGACCAGATAAGGATGCATGAGATTGTGGCGGCCTCTGTGCAGGCGGTAGCTATAGCAGTCGCCTATGAGTATTATGTTGGGTCATTTCTTTTATAGATGCTGTGGTTGGAGTTGACACAGAGGCTTCCTTTGAATTCTGACATTCACATTTATGCTGAAGTTTTGCCAGCTGCCGTACAAATAGCACCTCCATCAGTAGGTCATTGATAAACATTTGTTGAGGGATAACTGATTCAATCTAGTCTGGCTTCACACACTTCCAGCAATTTTCTGTTTTCAAAACGTTAGATAGATCAAAGGAGGCAGATATCTGACCCTTTTGCAGTTAGGATATGCATGTGGGCAGTCCATAATCCAGAAGTTACTAATTTACAAAAAGCTGAGGCCTTTCAGCAGTGGTTAGATCATGAGGTTTCTCTCAAGAAGGCAGTTCAGGCCCCCTATTGGGAGATTCACTCTGTATTTGGCTAGCACACCCTCTGCTTTCCATGAAAGCAGGAAGCACACCAGACAACCAAACCTGTCAGTGCCTTATTCCTGGCTGCTCGGGCTCCTAAACTGTAAGAAAGTAAGTTTTAGTTTTGGCTTTTCACTAACAATTCGGTTTCAAGTATTCTGTCACAGCGGCGCTAAGAGGAGCTGGGTACTACTGTGCATGTTAACCTCCTTCTAGCACGTATGCATTGCCTGACAGTTCCTTTCACTCCAAGGCTTGATTATTTAGGCTGATTGGATGCTATTTAATCTTAGAATTATGAATTATTAAAATGTTGATAGCAGTGGTGAATTTCCATTGATGAGTTTTAAAAATCACTTAACCCATTACACTCTCTTCCCAGGCTAAGATTTTATTTTTGTTTTTTATTATAAATAAAGTATTATTGGAACACAGCCATGAGCATTCATCCACATATTGTCCATGGCTATTTTCCTGCCTCAATTGCAGAGTAGTTGAAACAGTAGTATTCTATAACATAAAATGTATGTTTAAAAAAAACAAAGCTGGAACAAGTTACCTATGAAAGCTTACACCACCAGACAATTTTTGCCTGTGTTGCATCTTCTCCCTTTTCTACTAGAAGGGTTCTGAAATGTTTACTATGAAGCAGAAGGACAAGGGGAGCCAGCATCTGTCCCTGCTAGCAAACTGCTTGGTTGTATCAGCTGCTGCCCCTTGCTCATCTCCCTGACCCAAAGCCAGAGAGAAATTAGGGAGTGATAAGGGATTCAGTGCCTGAAGTTACCAGATGTGACTGCTGGCAAAATAATTTGGAGGGGAAAAATATCTAAAATGTCAATTTTCAGTAAAATGTCTCACAAATATAAGTCCAGAAGCCAACAGACTGGTCATCATTTATAAGTCTTAAGGAATCCAGTCACCTCTGAAATAAGATCCCAGATTGGACTTGGCTGTCACTTCTGCAACAACATACTTTTCTTAAGGTTTGGTTGGTCAATTAGACTCTTGAACTTTCGATTAAAATACATCAAAGATGGGGCTGAGGATATAGTTCAGTGCATACTGCTCTGGGTTCAATCCCCATCATGGCTATCCTCCCCCCACCCAAAAGATAATCCAAAAATATTTTTATGTCCCAAGACAGGTAAATACATTACCTCCCTCTTTGCTGTCCATTCCTATTCCCCTCCGTACAACAGACTCTGTGTGTTTTTAAACATGGCTGAGGTGCTACTCGTATAGATTTTCAGAATGTTTAACATATGCACCCTGTGTCCTTTTCCATTACTTCCCCAAATATCTAAACATTTAGAATCAAACATGTGTGGAGGTGGGTGTTATGCATTTCATGTTTGTTGTTCTATGTGGAGAATACCTATTGTGAAGGCTTCATTCCGTGGAAGGTTCACTTCCCTTCCACCGGCTCAAGTGAGAGAAGTTCCCAGGGCTCAGAAGGAACAATACACAATGCCCATACTTCCCCATGGAATAGTCCCATGAAAGCCTGAGGCACTTTTTATAGAATGTGTTTGTTTGACCTCCCCTAATTACTCTGTGACATACAATGTCTAATCACTCTTTCTTCCCTCCTCTGATTGCTAGTCAGTCGCCATGGCACAGATCACAGCACAGAAGGTGCTCAACACAATCATGCCTTAGTTCTCTTGGTGGATTAGTTCCGTGACCTGAGACAGATCTCAAAATTCCAGGACCCTCAGGTGCCTATATAACATGATATGGCATTTACATATAACCTACATACATTCTCCTGTATGCACACTTTATCTCTACTTTATTTGTTGTATTTACTACAAAATAAATAGCTTTATTGCTTCAGATATAATGACAAGAAAGGAGTCTGCCCGTGTCCAGTACTGATGACACTTTGCACGGGTATTTTTCGCATAGGCTCGTTAAATACGAGAGTGAGGAGCACATAGATTCTGAGAACCATGTGGCTATTGAGTCCAGCAGATGCCCTCAGTCCTCCTTCCTGATGGTACCATGTCTTGTTCTCCTTGCAATGTTTTTCTGTCCCTTTCTTCACTGTTTGGTTGCAAAGCCTCCATCCATGCCATCTGTCTTAGGAACCGAGGCCTGGGCCTGCTGGAACTGCTTACCACCTCTCTCAGAGTGTCAGGATGCTTACAACTCCCCTGGACCGCCTGCTGCCAGTATCTGACTTAGGAATTTAAGAATTCTTCACCCTTACCCACGGGTTCGCTCTGTTTCTGAGACACTGAGTGACCAGTTGCGTGCACTGTGAGATTTCACCCAAACCCAAATTATCCCTTGAAACTGTCTCAGTGATAACAAATACTTCTAGCCCCTTTCTCTCCATTCTATTCAAAGTGGTAATGGATTAAGACTTAGCACCTAGAACTGCGCTACAATTAAATACCAAGAGAACGTTTTTTGGAAGGGCTCGGCTTCATAAGTAATTTCAAAAACTGATTATAAACCAGTGGGGTGAGGGAGTAAGGCTTCTTTGGATTAAGTTTATGATTTGAAAAGCATTGCTCGTTTATCAATAGAACTATAACACGAGACTTTCCAATGCATTTGCTTTGACTCGTCTGCTCCTCACAGCTTCCTGCTGATACCTTCATTTCTTAGTCAAAATGTAGGTAAAATAAGTTTACTTTGCGGTCGGTCTTCAGAGCCTCGCTAGCAAAGCCACACACATATTTGCATGGCTAATTTTGATTAATTTGCACTATCTCTGAATACCACATTTGCTTTGGAAATGTCATCTCTAGGTTTGGTTGTCTCCAGCAGTTGACAATGCTTTGCTTTTTATTCAAGATGTTTCCAGATGCTTACTATAGCTCCAAGCTTCTCCAAATTGTTTCAAATATCTTTCCTTGGCTTTTATTTAATTTTTAAGTTAAATTGCATTTCTTATGAAAGGAATTATCCCTATCTATTGGTCCATGAAGACAATGACATGATTCAATCAGTCAGGCTCAAGGACTTCCCTGTCACCAGGTGGGACAGCCTGCAGCTCCCTTGAGATTCAGAGCTAGGAGCTCACTAAAACTGAGAACTGATATGAGCTAGCTTAGTAATTTCATAGTGTTTGGGATCCACGACTAAAGGAAGTGGTTTGGAAGGAAATGTTTACAATAGTATTCCCTATTTTATTTCCTTTTTTCCTACATAATTTTTCCCACTAATGCAAAAGTTATAAGCAGGTCAGTCAGATAGCTCAGTGAGTAAAGGCACTTCCTGCTTAAGCCTAACCACTTGAATTTGATGTTTTGATCCCTGAAACACATGAAAAGTAAAGGAGAGAACCAACCACACAAAGTTCTCCTTTAATATCCACATACATTCCATGGCAGGAACATATACATGTGTACACACACACACACCCCACCACCACCACATACCATACACTACATACATATATACACACACCATACAATATACATATGCACACACCACACAATATATATATACACACACACACTCACACATGCACATATACATACACACACACATATACTCACACACATACTTACACATACACACTCAAACACATACACACATTCAAACATACTCTTTTACACACACATATACATATACACACTCACACACTGTCTCTTACATGCACATATTCACAAATAATAAACTAAGAGTAAAAACTATAGGTATATCCAGAAATGATTGCTATATGTCACATATATTTGCCTACCTTTACACAAATGCATAGTGTATATAAACAGCCATTAGTAAGGCAAGTTGTGGGTAGTAACTGTTTCACACAAGAGATCTTACGATTCTCATAATTTAGTGAGCCTATAAAGCAAGATATATAAATTTAAGACTTATTGGAGGCATTTTCAGGAAACTAGGTCACAAGATACAGAATTACATCAAGATTTATTTTCATTTACTCTTCTTGTAATTTGACAAACACAGGCTAAAAATATCCAGGCCTGTCACAACCAAGTATACCATAGCTCTTAAAGTTTGACAAAAACACATTGACTCGGAAAGGACAGTAAAATACGCCAGTGCCATATAAATGTTTTTAATTGGATTAGTCTTTTTTTTTTTTAACTAATATAACTTACTTCTTTAATTTTCTGGCACACATCTTGTCATCAGCCACAGTGACTCATGTCTACAGTGATTTGTTCACGGAGAATCCCCATCTCCCTGGGAGCTACACATCAGAGAAGAAAGTGTTAGAGTGGCTGAGGCTGGAGGAAAAAGGAACCTTACTTGGCTTTTCACAATATAAGCTGATCTCAGCAAAGATTCGGGGCCTCTGGAGAGCCAGGAAAGTCATTCTTCCTCTCCCCTCCTATCCAAGTCCAAGGCTGTAAATGGAAGAGGAAAATCCATGGTGTTGGGCCCTGTCATGTTATCATTTAGCCATGACCTAATGATCATAAGCTGCGGGTCTTGAGCAAGTCTTCCCAAACTAAGGTAGGTTGTTCATAGTAGCTTCCTGGGGTGATGGGTAGAGAAAACCATAAAAGGAAGAGCAAACTGATTGGTGGGGTATGTCACACTTAAAGCAGAGGACAGAGTGGAGCACGATAGATTTCTTCCAACATACCTGGAAAATTCCATAGTCACTACCTTTGGTTTGCTTTGATTTTGAGACAGAATCAGACCTCAGATACACCAGGTTGACTTTGAACTTCTGATTCTCCTGTCTCCACTTCCCATGTGGGATTCAAAGGCATAAACTACCAAGTCCACTTTCATGTGGCACTGGAAATTGAACCCAGGACTTTCTGCATGACAAGTGAGTGCTCTACCAACCATGCTGTATCACCAGATCCCAGATGCACTATTGTAGACTTGAACGTTTCTGTCAGGTACAGGACACAAATGGTCCCACTGTATTGCATTGTAATAAACCACTGCCACCAGGCCCATCAGTTAGAACCAGGGGATCGCTAACCACTTCTATTAAGATACCATCTTAATGCCAAAAGAGGGTGAAAAAGCAAGGTGGCCTGGAGAGTAAGAGGGTGCCCTGACTCTCATGATCTTCTGTTCAGAGAATAAATGGTGTCTATCACCAGCCGTATCTAGCTTTTGATCCTACTGACAGGGAAGCATCACATTCACTAAAGAATCTCAGCCTCAGGAACTTTGAAAGAGTCTCTTTTGGAAAAATATTTCACTACCTCAACGTTCAAATGTCCACCCAAACTGTTTCTTTCCTCCCTCTAGGTCCCCAAGTAGCTTTGGATGGAGGTAAATGTGTAAATTCGCAGGGATAAATTGCTGGAAGGTATGTGTTCTGACTCCTGCAGGGTCTTCCACAGCTGATGTGGTTCTGAGAGGTTCTATAGCTTCAGAGCTCATGTGGAAGGAGCCTCAGTGGAAGGAGCTAGTTGAGGTCCTTGGGTCACTGAGGACACTGACTGCCTCAGAATCAGTTGTAGTCCTCATAGCACCTGGACTTTACTTTCATGAAAGCAGTGGTTCTAAAGCCTCAAGTGCCCATTCTGGATCATTCTCTGGCTTCCTGCCAGGTCTTACTCTCACACGTATCATCCATGTTTCTGGTCCAACTGAAGACAGCAACAACACCCCCAGACCTTCTGAAACTTTAGATAAATGAACCTCTTTGTGAAGTGATACAGCCTCAAATATTTCATCCTAGCAATGAAAAAACAGACACAGTGGCCTTAGCTGAGAAAGACCTAGTGTCCAGCAGAGCTGTCGAGACAAATGAGAGTCCTCTGTACTTCTTGAGGTATTTTGATTCAGGGAGATTGGGAAGAAACCTGAGACCCAGAGAATTTTTGTCGTAACCTGAACAAAGATAGACACTTGGAAGCCCCTAGCAGATCCCATTCTGTCTCCTACCAAGCCCAGAACTTCCTGCTCTTTGATTGACACAGGAGAACTTCCTAACCTCAGGATTGTTGTCCGTTATATTGACTAAGGCCTCCTGGAGTCCAAGATGTAAGGCATCCACCCATGACGAAACTTTGCACCACTAGTAAATACAGTAATACTGCAACTGATTTTTTTCCCCTTGATTTTTTGACTTAGCACATAAAAGTGCATATTCTAATGGAACAGCATATATTATCACTACACGTACATATGTTAAATCAGGTTGCACATATTCAACTCCTCAAATATTTATCATCTTTTTATGCTGAAAACATTCAAAATGCTTCCTCTATCTTTTTGAAATGCACAATCATTTTCCGTAATCTATAGGCAACTGCCTGTGCCATGCTCCCTGCTCTTTCTGACTGTGGTGTAGTAACCGTTGGCAGAGCTACTGCTTGCCCCTGCAGTCCTCCCAGCCTCTGGCATATCACCATCCTCGTCTACACTCCTATGAGATCAATGTGTTGAGAGCCCGTGTGTAAGTAAGATGATAGAGTGTGTGTCTTTTGTGTCTGGCTTATTTCACTCAACATAATGGCTTCTACTTCTATCCATGTTGTTGCAAAACATATGGCTTTATCCTTGTTTTCATTTTAGGGTGTGTGTGTGTGTGTGTGTGTGTGCTCACATGTACATGTATGTGTGTGCACGTGTTTGTAAACCAGAGGTCAACCTCAGGTGCCAGTCCTTAGGAGCCATCCACCTTTTTATGGAGACAGAATCTGTCAGTAGGACTAACCAATTAGGCTAGACAGGCTGGCCAGTGAACTCCAGCCTTTTATATCAGCTCTGGGGATCAAACTCATGACCTAATGTTTAGGTGGCAAGCACTTTACCAACAAAGCTATCTCCCCAGTGTGGGATCTCATCCTTCTTATGGATGAGTAGTATTTCATTATAAACATATACCACATTGTCTTTGTCTGTTACATATTGATAAACAGCTAGGTTGATGCTGTAAATTGGCTGTTATGAATGGTGCTGCATTGAACATGTGCGTGCAGATTTCTCTTTGATGTACAGTTTCATTTCCTCTAGATATATATAGCAGCATTTCTCCATCATGAGACAGTTATATTTTCAATCTTTGTGGTGCTTCCATACTGTTTTCCATAGCAACTGTACTAATTTCTATTCCCACCAATGGGATGCTAGGGCTCCCTTTGCTCTGTGCCCGTGCTCGTTGCCTTTCATCCTTTACTGGGGTGAGATGATGTTTCCACCGTGACAGTTATTGGCCTTGTTTTCATATATCTATTGGCTACTTGTACATCTGCTTAGACCTATGCCCCTTTAAAATCAGTTTGTACTAGCTTTCTGTTGAAGCTTTTAAAATTCTTTATACAGTCTAGATAAAGAACTCTTTTCAAAACTTTACAATATTTTTTATCCTTTTTACAGGTCATTTATACACCCTTTGTGATTTCCATTGCTAGGAGGAAGCATCTTGATTTGATATGTTAGTCTTCTCATCATTTTGACCAGATACCTAACATGAACAAATTGAAAGAGAATTCACCGGTGCACCATTTCAAATATGTCAGACTTGGTGTCTCTACCACAGAAGCAGAAACGTGTAGATGTGAAAGGCTACATTTCATGCTTCACAGTGGAAAGGGAGCAGAGAAGCACAAAGAGGGGACTGCTCTATTACTTACATCCTGAGGTATGGCCCACATCTTAAAGCTCCCAGGACTTTCTAAGACGGCACCCCATCTACAGACCAAGGACTCAGTGCATCAGCCTACAAGGATAATTATGCTAAAATAGTAGCCCTTGTAAGAGGCTGTCCCAACTGTGGGAGCTGCTATGTATTTTTGAGCATCAGGATCTGATCAAAATTCTAGGTAGCAACTTTTAATACTTTTCTGCATAAGAAACAAATCAGAGGAGGGGCTGCACAATCTAAATACAGCACACTCTGAAGCTGCTGGAAGAGGTCAGGTTGACGCTTGGCCCCACATCTGACCACATGCCTAAGGTCGATCGCAGCGTGGGTGCTAGAGCCATGCTCTGGGGCCACACATCCATGTAAACCATGTGGACATCGAGCAGAACCTGGTGACATGCCTATGGCAACTGTATAAATACACTTCTTACCCAGCCAAGTCTCATGGGCACAGAATAACCTGGGTGCCTTATGGTTCTTAAGGAGAAGAAATTGAAACTGGACAGGTTTTCTAGCACCATCAGAAGCACTGCATAGTCAGCAAATGAAGAAAACTGGGAGTTCTCCTCTTTCCCCTGTTGAGCATTTTCTTCTTGAAGAATAAAAACTTACGAAGGAAGAAAAGGGGAAAGGATTTAGGAAGACTTACTCTCATAACCTGTGTTACCTGGACCAGGTCTCTCAGACATGGCAGTGTTTGAGAAGGCTGCTCGTTACTGCCATGTACGCTAAAATATCAGTCTGAACACAGTGCCTACAATCCTGTGAAATAGGCTGTTCATGCTACTGCATTTTTACAATCCGACACCAATTCGCTATGCTTTATGAAAGCCAGCCACTTCTTTTTTGGTCATGTTATTTTTGGTCAAACTAGAAAAATCTCAGCCACAGATGATACCCCTGAAGCTGGAAGACACATGCCAGAGCCTTATCATCAGGGGACATGGACTAAGATCTTCATCCCCAGTTCTCCAATAACGGGAGAGGAATGTTAGGGCTATCCGCTATGGATGGCCTGCAAGCTTGGCCAGGGTTTCATCTGATCTCCATAGGATCTGGAGCTTGGATCAGGAGAACTCAGTTTTGCAGGGTCATCTCTGGGTAAAAAGAGAAAGTCACATAAGATAAGAAGTCAACAGTCCTCAAGTCCTCTGGTCTAAGAAAGACGTGAAACACAATGTTAGGTGGTGGTGAAGTCCAGACTGGGGCTATAGGTGATGGTAAAAAAGGAAAGCAGAGGAACAGGAGTACTTGTGCCAGAGGACAGGAAAACAGGCATTCTGCAGTAGAGGACAGAGTGGAAGACAAAAAGTATACATACGACATGTATAGCTAGGGAGGAGATATAAGAGGCAAGCATAGTCTTTGCCAAAGACCAAAGAGCACAAAGGCACACGGTCTCAACCATAGATGGGGGTCCATTAACCTATCTCTGAAGTCACAGACAGCACCAGATGTTATGGAAGGTGAGAGATGCCCCACCCCAAGTGCCACAAAACATCAACAACAGTAACCATTCTTATGCTCCTGAAGGAATATTCACACCAAGACACAAGTAAACCGAGCTGGCAGCGAAGATGGTTTTCAGTGAGGGACTGATAAGCCTCGAAGACCAGCTAAACACTGACAGTAAGGAGAGCTCATGATGGTGTGGGATGAACAAAACTCCTGAACCAGGACCTTTAATGTCTGCCACTGGTGATGCCTTCTGGAATGGAAGCCTGATATACTACAGTTGTGTGTCTTCTCCTGGCCCTGGATATACTCTAGAAGTTTCTTATCCAAGCATTCCTAAGAACATAGGCCTTAAGGATCTGCCAAGTGTTCGGCTTCATCAGCCTAGCGCTCATGCCAGAGTAAAGCCTGGTGCTGACTGCCCTGCCCACAGTGCATCATGACGACATTTCTGCGGTTTGGGCAGTATTCGTGAGGCAGTCAGCCCCTCTCCATGCTAGTCTGACCCCTGACTGGGTTCTCCTAATAGTCATAGCTTCAGTGACTTGTCCAGTCACTGGGGCACACAGAGTCCCCCTATGGCAGCTGAATGTGAAACAGACTGAAACCAGAGTCAATTGCACTGGGCACAGGCCTCTGACTGGTACTGTTCTAGAGAAGCACCTGGGGACCACTAACTTGGCAATAGCTGTGCTGCTTGAGGTTGAAGGACAGGTGCAGACAAGTCCTTAGTCATGAAGGCTGACACTGAATTGAGTCATTTTCACTGTCACAGAGGTCTATACTATCTCATAAATAGAATAGGTATGCCCCAGACTTACTCTAAAGCCAGAAATTATGAGAACAGTATCCGAGGACTGCCACACATGTCTCTGCAGGATGCCAGGGGAGCTGAGAGACTCCATCTATGAAATCCATACCTGCACATAGGTCTTTAGCTTCTACTAGCACCGAGTCTCAGCATGATGGCCCTCACTGGGCTCCAAAACAAAGCATAGGCTAGTTTTAATGCCCCATTCCCTAGCTCTTCTACCAAGGAGAGGAAGCCTAATGCCATTTCAATGAATCAGTCTACAGGTATCAGTCTGATGGTGGTAAGGTTCCAGGCATCTTCCCAGTACTGGGTTAAGCCATGATGAACAGCCTGGAACTGAGTTTCAAGTCTAAAACCTGAGCTCCATCCTCTCTCCCTCTTTCTAAATGACGTACTGGACTGCACATGGTTGTAGGAGAGATGTTGCAGGCAATCCTTTCTGCCTTCTTCCAGATGTCCCTTCATCTTATATGTCCCTGACTTCCCCAGCAGTTTTGGAGGCCATTTGATGCATAAGCAGATGTTGAACTTGTTGAACTTGATGCTTCCGTGGAGAGGATCCTCTTTGGTTGCCAACCTTCCTGACTGATACAACCTGTAGACAGTAGTAGGGTTTTCAAAGCAGAACTGAGGAGACAATAGGAGAAAGGACAGGAGGAGGAGTTTCTGAGAAAAGCCACACGTGAAATCCTTATAAGGAGGGGGAACAAATATCACGGATGAAAGAAAGAATTTGGTATGACTCAATGTTGCTAAAAGCTATCAAAAGCTGAAAAATGTTTAATTCGTTTTAAAAAGCTACTGGCGAAAGGCATTTGCTAATTATTTTTATAAAAACATGTGCCTTAAATGTCACATAAAATGTTTGTTTCTATGCTGTAAATATCAAATAATAAAGTTATTTATAGCACGTTCTGATGTATTTGAAACGAGGTGTTGTATGTGATGAATAAACATTTTTATATCCCTTCATACCAATTTTAACAAACCTCCGCCCCAAATGTTTAAATCTCACTAGAAGAAAAATAACCTTATAAGAGTTGATCCCAACCTTGCCAGCCTAGTTCTTCAAGAAGAAACAACCTATCATGTCGTGTTAAGTTAGACCACAGTTTCAAGACAACCCAAGATTTTAGTAGCTCTACACACTCGAATACATTTTTTTTCACTTATAGATGTGTTAAATATGATTCAGCCTGGGAGTCCTGTGGACCCCTGTATCCTAAAATGTGAAGGCCACAGGTCTTACCAGGCTTTGTCAAGAACTGGCAACCTGGGCTGGAATGGTGGTTCAGTGGCCAAGAGTATATAGTGTTCTAAAGAACCTAAGTGGCGGCCTGTAACTCCAGCTCAAGATGAATGTTTAACACACGCATCTGACACCCTTCTGGCCTTCACGGGCAGCTTCACCCACGTGCACATAGACACACATAGGCACATAATTAAATATACAATAATTTTAAAAACCGGTGGCTTGTCTATAGTCCACCCTCTTATATCTTCTCTTAGATTATGGATTACTTACATGAATTTTGTTCTTTCAGGAACTGGCTGTCTTTCCTAACTCACTCTGCCAGAATGTTCTTTCCCACCACCTCCACCTACTCACATTCTACCTGCTTCCTTTTCTGCCCTAGAGGATTTCCTTCAGGATGGGTTGACTGAAAATGACAGCACCATGCTCCACATCCCCAGCCCTTTTCCCTGGGTGACTCCAAGGACACATCGCATGTCCTATTCTGGGTGGTGATGATACCAGAGCATCTCTGCCCAGCTGACTCACAACGTCTTTGCAAAAACTTGACAACATATTGGAGGTATTCAATAACCAATACTAGAAGAATTCATGAGCAAACGGAAGTGAGTGCACATGTCAGTGGATAAGTGGGTGGAGCTCTCTAACACCCACTTAAACGGAAGACCCCCTTTCCCTCCTGATAAGCCCCCAAGGTAATCTTGTTTTTTTTTATGATACCTTTCATGGCCCCATGGGTCTACAGCTAATACAAAAATGGAGCAACTGTGTAGAGGTCAGAGTTGGTAAGAATTGCCCCCAATTAAAAGAGGATTCGCACAGGAATCTGCAAGAAACAGGAGTACCCAGATGCTTAAGAACGTTTGGGAGTGGCTTACTGATTTGGCCACTGCTGGTAAAAAGACTTGTTAAAACAACTTTGTATCTAATACTCATAGAAAAACGTGACCATTGCAAGTATGATCAGATGAATCTCACTCGTCACTAGTGATGGCAGCATCCCATCAAGAAATCATAGGACCAGTGACCCAAAGGTCTCTTCCCCTTCAAGTCAAAACATACCACTTTAAAGGAAAGGAAGAGAAGCAAGAAGAGAGGAGAAAGGAGAATGGACACTTCAAAGAGAGAAGAGGGATTGTATTTGCAGGAGGCTAGCTCTGGGGAACTGAAGAACACAAATACACACGTGCGCGCGCGCGCGCACACACACACACACACACACACACACACACACACACTCATGGTGTTTCCTGATCTTCACAACTTTCTCATGTGATCAGATAGACAAAGAGTATTTGTCTATCTCTTCTTGAACATGAAGAGGACTCCCCCTAGGTACAGCACAAAGCAAGCAGGTGCAGAGAGGGCCTTTGACCTTAGTTATTCAATGAATAGCTCTTTTCAGGTTGGATCTCACAGCCAACTGTGTTGCAGAAGGCCAAGCTGACTATGGAATAATAGAGGAGAAGAGCTGTCACCTTCTCAAGGCCAGGAAAGTGCAGCTCTGGCTAGCACCATCCCTCACACCTCAGACTGAGCCTCAGCCACTCTCCAGAGCCCCGTATTAAACCTGGAGAGTATCTGGCTGGCTTCCTTCCAGAGGGATGTGACTCCTGCTATGATCAAAGCTGAGAATCCAGGAGTTTGGAAAGAACAGCATCTGCTTTAGCATGCTACCATGGCTGTGAGAGAAGGCTCCATTCTGTCATCCTGTTGACAATGACAATGAATATGGAAAAAATCCACTCATGAAGAACCCATAGTGGATTTGGAAACTATAGACCATTCCTGAAGTTTTGTCTGGTAGGGAATGTGTGAGAGGGAGTGACAGTTAGAAAGTAGGTTAGAGAAGTATGTACGCAGACAGTAAAACTCTTAGCGTGCTGTAGACAATCGTGAAGACAAGGTCCCAGGGGAGTCTTTGGGGAAGCTTTTACAAGGAGAAGTAGCTCTTGCCCACAGGATATGAGAGCTGTCTTTTGGGGTCTTTAAACTCAGTAACAATAACAAGAAAATGGCATTAAACATTATCAGACAGGATCAACAGAAAGGCTCTGAAGGGCTTGTGGCTCCTCATAGTTTTAATCCAACTAAGTTCCCTCCTAATTCCACACTCTCTTCCTGAGTTCCATCTTCTGACCCTGGAAAGCGGGTATGTACTGGTGCTTAGGTCAAAGGAAGGAAAGGTCAAGTGTGGAAAGAAGAAACTATCTGGATTTTGATTGGTCTGAAAGATATGGAACTATCCTTTACTATCCCTCAACATTCTTGTAAGTACAGAGAAATCTGGTGACCTTCCAGAAATACAAACTATTCATTCTGCAAATATTTATCTATGTCCTTGCTTGATTTGTGTCAAGCCCTGGGAAACAGTGATAAGCACAGCAGTCATTCATCTTAAAGTGCTCAAGTGTCTGGTGAGGATGGGAGGATGTTAGCAGCGGAGTAAGGAGATGGCTTCTCATGGGAAAGCAGTAGGGTGAGTGCCATTGACCAACTGCAGAGCCTGGAGTGGCCACTTGACCTCTCTGTGCCTGGTTTTCATCATAAATGAAATCACAGTAGCACTTCTGCCCTCGGGATGATACAAGGCATGAATGAACGTGTGCTCAGAACTGTGCAGGACATGTGCAGTCAGAAGACTTTGCTCTTGCAGTATTGGCATTACTATGTCTGTGTTGACCACTAGTGAGGAAGATATTCTTTTTTTTCCCCCTCTTTGCCTTTTATGGCAATTTTTTTTATTTCTTTATTGGATATTTTATTTACATTTCAGATGCCACCCCCTTTTCCCATTTCCCCTCCCTAGAAAACCCCTATCCCGTGCCCCCTTTTCCATTTTGCTTTTATACAATTTTCTTTAATGTTAATCAAAGGCTTTATAAGTATGGTAATGCTCAATCAGAAGTGTAACCCAATACCCAACCTAGATATGTAAACTATCTTTGACTGGTGGAGACACATGAACTTCTGCCTCCATGCCCCCTCTCTCTTTCTCTTTCTTTCTCTCTCTCATTACCTAGCTTCTCCTCTCCTTCTCCTCCTCTCCTTACTCCATCTTTTCCTCTCATTGCTCCTTCCCCCTTAGCTCCTCCTACATCTTACCCGAGGAAGATATTCTTTAACAGTGTGCTTTGCCAAACCAGAAAGCCCTCCCAGAGGAGGTCACCCAACCTGAGCAGTGGCAAATGGCTTGGGGTATTAGAAAACCTGGGGTGAGGAGAAAGAAAAAGAAAAGGGGGACAGAGGTTGCACACACAGGCGGCATGTGACAGAGCCCAGCAAGTAGAAAGCAGAGACCTGTTTCCTTTAGTTGCAGAGGTAATTTTGAAGATGAGGCCAAGGGCTAAAGATAAATTATAGAGTCTAATGGTTCATGTCAAGGAATTTGGATTTTTTAAAAATCTGCTCACAAAACAATGATTTCTGAGCTGCTCTTTAAGCTGTGGTGGGAAAGGGGGGCTGAACAAGGAGACAAAGTCAGTCTGCTTCATGGTCAGTTTCTGCTAATAAGAATGGAAAGTTAAGTGTGGCTGATGTTCTGAAGACACATGGCCTTTGCTACTGCAGATCTCTGGGGTTTGGTTGATAATAACTGCTCCCCTCTGAGATTTCTGTGGCTGCTGTTGTTGTGATTTGAAGTGACTCCCCTCAACCCACATGCCAGGATTATAGTCTGCTCCTCCAGAAGTTATTGTCATATATACTAATGATCTGGACAGCTGGTCACTCAGGAGACAGCTCCTGATTAACGCAAACCATTTTAATAATTCTCCACACTTCCCATTGATTGGCTGCAGTAAGGATGTGCACTTGCCAAAACTCTCACCAGAGACATGAGGAAACAATGAGGCTTCTGGAAAAAGCACTCCTCACTAAAAACAAAACACAAGATAGCATGATGTTTTCTTTCTCTCTACACAATGACTCCAAGAATCACGTGTCCGTTAGCACACTCAAAACATGTAAGATATTACATATGTATGTAATATAGTTAATAGTTTTGTTCAGTTGGAAATAAAAAGATTTCTAGCAACTTTCTAAAATGTGGACGGGGGCTGTTGTGGCATTTTGAGCAGATTAGAAAGCTAAGGCAGATGAATTGGCGTATGTTAGGCCCCCCAAGTGAGCAAGAATGACCATATATACCACAAAGGTCAGTGCCTCTGTGGAACCATGATGACTGGACTACTGTACTAGTGACATTGCACACATCCTTTCCTTCAGAAAGAAAAAGAAAATGCCTATGTCGGATGTTCTGCATCTCCGACAGTACTATGGATAATCTCAGAGGACCAAATGCAGAGGACCTCCCTCAGATGGAACAACGAATTCTTAATCTGTTTCTCGATGAGTATTGCCCACTGTGTCTTCTGCTTTGAATCAATTCCACCTTGTCATCCCTATGGTAACTGTATTCTAGATGCGGTAATCAAACCACATCTAGTAATATAAATGTAGTTTGAGGACTACATATATAATAGAGTGCTCATGAGACTCACAGAATGGACAAAGCAGCAGCATGCCACCACTAGCATAAGTAAGGTAGCCTGGAGATCTGCTGACCCCAAAATTCTGGGGATAAAATTTCCTTATTAGGAAAATGAGGCTCGGTGTGGAGAGGTGCCTGCACAGAGGAAAGCGGCATGAGGCATGTCTCATTACTTCTGCCTAAGAACGTTCACTACAGAGTACATTTTAGTGGCTATATCGGGAATTAAAGGAGATCAGGGTACGTTTAATCTCAAACCACCAGTAAGTCTGAAGTATTTGAAAGTTTAGTCAGAGAATTGACATTTTTCTTGCATGAGTGAACTTAGCTGAGTAGTCCTTTCAGAAGAAAAAGGACCCAAGAGGCTGAGTCTAGCATTTCTGAAAGTTCATGTGCATGTGTGTGTAAAGCCCAGAAAGCCAAGGATTAGTCAGCTCACGGTCCCCTCAGGTCAGCTCCCCCTCTGAAGAACCCTACTCACTTCATCTGCTGACATGGCCCCCACACACACTCTGGGTGAAGCATAACTTGGCAAGTTTTTCCCCTTAAACAACTCAGGCCACCTTGAGATTTGTAAAGACACCAACCTTCCAAGGAAGTGTGCTTTCATAGAAATATGCTTTGAGAAGCTGAGATACCCCTTCTACATATCTGGAAGGTGGCAGCCTTTGAATTAAGACTTGCCTGCTGCTATTGACTCTTAGACTGCTATTTTAAAAGCTAAGACCCAAAGGATGTTTACTGTTTTTTCTTGTCACTGTGACCAAACACCCAACAGAAGCAATTTAAGACAGAACGGGGGTTATTTTGGCTCCCAGTTGGAGAGTACAGTGCATCATGGCAGGAAAGACATGGCAGCAGGATCACGTAGCAGCTGCTAACATTGCATCTGCCACCAGGAAGCAGACGAACAGTGCCTGGTGCCGATCCGGAACTGCAGCTCACTGATGGTTCCACCCATGTTTCGAATGGATCTTTCCATATTTCTCCAAACCCAGTCTAGAGACAGTCTCATAGGAATGCACAGAAGTTTGTCTCTTAGAGTGTAGATCCTCTCAACTTTATAATCTGTATGAGCCATCACAGGGACTGTGTGAGAGGAAGAACAAATCAGAGACTCTATCTTGATATCTGAGCAGCTCAAAGAAACTCATAAGGCTGTGCATATGAGGGGTGTGTGAGGCCCCTCTATCCTTCTTGCTGTTCCTGGGGCCCAGCTGGAGTCCTTGACAGCCTAGTGGGGAAGAATAAGCCCTGGTATAGAGACCCCTGAGAAAGGGGAGAGTTGGCTATGCTTAGAAGGGATTGAGGTTACTTGGAAAATATAGGGCTGCTTTAAGAAGAATCTATGACTCCACCATGTTCTCCAAGCCTGTTGCAACTGGAAGTCATCTCTCAATGATTACCTGCCTGATGCTGACCATTTTTAGCTCCCTAATGTGCCCTTCTTCTGTTTTGTCTGACTGATTAGTATTCACAGTAAGCCCACCCTCGACATACACCAGCACACACACACACTCAGCATAACAGCAACAGGCACACACATGCTGCAGGACTTTCAGTTTGTGACATTTTGAGATCTAAATGGTCTGGGGGGCGGGGAGGGGGTCTCACCAATCTAAGGAAGTGAGTTCACAGGCTTTGCTCTTGCAAACATCCAGATTGAGCCCAACAGTCCACAGTTATAGCACACACCAGGGCTTATTCGAATTCTCAGAGGGTAATAGGTTTCACTTAGCTCTTAACAAGTTATCCAACACTGTGGCTGTGCAGCCCTTTCTTCTACTTATAGCTGGCTGCACACACGTTTCGTTTGTTTATGCCTTGAGTGTATTTTTGGTGTGTCTGAGTCTCTCACAATCTTTGAAAAATTAATTCAAAGAGTGAAAAAAAATAGTAAGGTAAACAGTGCTCTCTCTGTCCGGCTCTGCTCTCCGTGAGCTTCAGCAGGAAATGCGTTTCTGACACTTTTAAAAAGAGCAATCACATGTATAATCAACTTGGTTAAAACTTCCTTCCTGGTAACTGCAGCACTTCCTCTGCATCTGGGTATGAAGGGAGCCCCAGAAAAGCGGAAGAGTCGAGAGGTGCCCCGGGTAGGTTTGAATTCGTTTTTTTGTTTTCATAAAGTAAACAAATGACCCTTCCTCAGCATCACCTCCAGGGCTGTACCAGGTACTACTGCTTTCTGTTGTTTGCTCTTTGCTTCGTATGACTTGGAACGGTAACACTTCCTTCTCAGCTAGAATATTTTTGTCTGAAACCATTGCCGGTTCAAGATGAGCCAACCCCCGAGCGTCTGAGTTTCCTTGTCTCGCCGAACTTAGGCTGTGTAGATCCACAAAGTTCCGTCCTGCAAGGACTCGCAGGTGCATCAGTTCTTTCTGTTTTTGTTTGTGAGGAAGGGGGCGGCCACAGAGCCTGCGGCAGACAGGCTCCAGTCTTACAAGTACATGCTTGGGAATTCTGTCCAGACAGGTTTTTTGTTTGTTTGTTTGCTTGGGTTTTTTGTTTTGTTTTATTTTTTTTGTTTTTTTGTTTGTTTGTTTGTTTTGTTTTTTTGTTTTTTTGTAAGAGGACAAAGCTGCTTAGTCCCAGCCATGAGGAAACCCAGTGAGTATTGGTCAGCCTTTTCTCTTCTGTGCCTTGTATCATGCTATAGTGTGAGTTCCTGCTGTCACTGAGACAGATACTGAGTTATATTTGTATGCTTAAATTTGGACATGTTTTATTTTAAGTTCATGTCAGTATCAATATAGCTTATGGTTTTTCTTTTCTCTGTTGGTTATTCTACAATGTACCAAAAGACCAAAGTGGATGCTTTATGCTACCAGGCAACAGTTGTTTGGGACAGTTGGTTTCATTTATTTACTAAGTATAGCTTCGTTATATTTTAAGAGGAGGGAGAATTGACTTTTAAAATAGCTTAACCCAAGAAGTGTACATAAGTTGAGATCTAGTGAAACTTGTCTTTTATGGCTTTTAATCAAACTCTCCTTTTGGGTATATAATTTACACTCCACTGTTCTTCGGGAAATAACTAATTATGGTTCTCATTAACATCAGTTAGAGAGTAGATGATATTTTCTGAAATATTTTGTTTCAATATTTGAATGTGGTTTAGAATATAATGTAGTACCAATGTAGCAATGCTAAATATTAAAATCAGATTTTTTATGAATCATTTTTTATGGATTATTTTTTAGTTTTGGTACTCTGAGCACTTCAGAGTATTTATTATTTGATGGGCTCGTAGTTACACTTAAATGCTTTGTAGAAGGCAAATACTTATATATGGGTAATATGATGGGAATAAATTTGTAAGTTCCTGCTATACAGATGAAAATATTAGGACAAAAAGAAACTGAATTATTGTTTAGGGCCATGGGAGGGCAGGAATCATGTCTTCTACTGTGTGTCCTCTAAAGCAGAGGCAGGCCAAACCAACTGGTTCAGTTAAAATTACCTAAAAGTTCATATTGGGAAAGTCCAAGTATGGTGACACCTCCCCCCTGCCCTAATATAGCAATGATAGCTGGAATGTTCCACATTCCATGATCAAAATGGCATGTGTCTCCAAACGGCTTTGATTACAATCTTTACCAATTTTGCTACTTTTGAATTTTATGAATGAAACCACTAGCTTTCTTATATAGAAAGAAAAAAAATGAAAAAAAAAAGACAGGAAGTTGACTAGGGAGACTGGGTTCAGACAGTTTGAAAATAGAGAAGATGAAGCAAGATTGGGTGTCTGGGTTAGAGAAGTGTGAGACTGAACAAAGGAAACACATTGGCTGTTCTAAAGTGATGTTCAGGGTCTCACACGGCACCTTAGGGACTGGGCCTTTGTCCTCCACTGCATCTGTGTGTTTCAGGATACTTACAAACAGTTGTCGTTTTGAGCCAGTAAATGTCAGACACTGTGCTAGATGAGTGTTTTACATATGTTTTTGTGCACATGTGTGTGAGGGTGGTGGTGTATGTGTGTGGTGTGAGCATGCATGTGTGCATGTGCATAAGTACACCTGCAGAGGACGGAGGAGACTCTCTCCACAGTATTCCTTTCAGACCTGGTCTCTCACTGAACGTGGAGCTAGGCTGGTGGCCAGCAAGCCTCAGTGAGTTCTCCTATCTCTGCTCATCTCCCTTCCAACACACACACACACACACACACACACACACACACACACACACACGGGAGGTAGGATATGAACTCTGACCCAATGTTTGTACAGCAAGCACTTTTATTCACTGAACTATTTCTCCAGCCCCGTAGCGCTTTACAAATTTTTAATTAAAACACGCGCGCGAGCGCAAAGTGCACTGCCTTATTTAACTTTTGCCACTATCCTCTAGGTATAAGTAATCAAATTGACATACAAGAATCAGCTCACAGATTAAGTAGGCCACATCACTTAGACAATAAGGGACTAGCAGAGATTCATGTCCAGACCCACACTGTTAAAGACAGCGCACCTCTATCTTTCTTGGAACCTCTAGGCCTTGTGCTCACATCAACCCACCACACCTTCCCTCTGCCATCCTACAGGTATGTACAGAAAACAGCGTCTCTTGACAAAGCTCTGTTTCTCCACTCCCAGGTCACATAGGGCATGGAGCTGGAGAGCTATGAACAACCGGTGGTTCTAAGAGAGGACAACCTGCGCCGGCGCCGGAGGATGAAGCCACGCAGCGCAGCAGGCAGCCTGTCGTCCATGGAGCTCATCCCCATTGAGTTCATACTGCCCACCAGCCAGCGCATCAGCAAGACTCCAGAAACAGCGCTGCTGCATGTGGCTGGCCACGGCAATGTGGAGCAGATGAAAGCTCAGGTGTGGCTACGCGCCCTGGAGACCAGTGTGGCTGCGGAATTCTACCATCGATTGGGCCCGGACCAATTCCTCCTGCTCTACCAGAAGAAGGGACAGTGGTTTGAGATCTACGACAGGTACCAGGTAGTGCAGACCCTAGACTGCCTGCATTACTGGAAAATGATGCACAAAAGCCCTGGCCAGATCCACGTGGTACAGCGACATGTACCTTCTGAGGAGACCCTGGCTTTCCAGAAGCAGCTCACCTCCCTGATTGGCTATGACGTCACCGACATCAGCAATGTGCACGATGATGAGCTAGAGTTCACGCGCCGCCGTCTGGTTACACCCCGTATGGCCGAGGTGGCTGGCCGGGATGCCAAACTCTATGCTATGCACCCTTGGGTGACGTCTAAACCTCTCCCAGACTACCTGTCAAAAAAGATTGCTAACAACTGCATTTTCATCGTCATCCACCGTGGTACCACCAGTCAAACCATCAAGGTCTCCGCGGATGATACTCCTGGCACCATCCTCCAGAGCTTCTTCACCAAGATGGCCAAGAAGAAGTCCCTAATGAATATCCCGGAAAATCAAAGTGAGCAGGATTTTGTGTTGCGGGTCTGTGGCCGCGATGAGTACCTGGTGGGTGAAACGCCCCTCAAAAATTTCCAGTGGGTGAGGCAGTGCCTCAAGAACGGAGATGAAATACACCTGGTGCTCGACACGCCTCCAGACCCAGCTCTAGATGAGGTGAGGAACGAAGAATGGCCGCTGGTAGATGACTGCACTGGGGTCACTGGCTACCACGAGCAGCTGACCATCCACGGCAAGGACCACGAGAGTGTGTTCACGGTGTCTTTGTGGGACTGTGACCGAAAGTTCAGAGTCAAGATCAGAGGCATTGACATCCCTGTCCTGCCTCGGAACACCGACCTCACTGTTTTCGTGGAAGCAAACATCCAGCATGGGCAACAAGTCCTTTGCCAAAGGAGAACCAGCCCTAAGCCCTTCACAGAAGAGGTGCTCTGGAATGTGTGGCTGGAGTTTGGCATCAAAATCAAAGACTTGCCCAAAGGCGCCCTATTGAACCTACAGATCTACTGCTGCAAAACCCCATCACTGTCCAGCAAGGCTTCTGCAGAGACGCCAGGCTCTGAGTCCAAGGGCAAAGCCCAGCTTCTCTATTATGTGAACTTGCTGTTAATAGACCACCGTTTCCTCCTCCGCCACGGGGACTATGTGCTCCACATGTGGCAGATATCTGGCAAGGCAGAGGAGCAGGGCAGCTTTAATGCTGACAAGCTCACATCCGCAACCAATCCAGACAAGGAGAACTCAATGTCCATTTCCATCCTGCTGGACAACTACTGTCACCCCATAGCCTTGCCTAAGCACCGGCCCACCCCTGACCCAGAAGGAGACAGGGTTCGAGCTGAAATGCCCAATCAGCTTCGAAAGCAATTGGAGGCAATCATAGCCACAGATCCACTTAACCCTCTCACAGCAGAGGACAAAGAACTGCTCTGGCATTTTCGATATGAAAGCCTGAAGCATCCAAAGGCATACCCTAAGCTGTTCAGCTCAGTGAAATGGGGACAACAAGAAATTGTTGCCAAAACATACCAGCTGTTAGCCAGAAGGGAGATCTGGGATCAAAGTGCTTTGGACGTTGGCTTAACCATGCAGCTCCTGGACTGTAATTTTTCAGACGAAAACGTAAGAGCCATTGCAGTTCAGAAACTGGAGAGTTTGGAGGACGATGACGTTTTACATTACCTTCTCCAGCTGGTGCAGGTAGGGGCTGGTGGTGAGCAGGAACTACTCGCAGAGAGCTTATTTGCATGTTCAGTAGTCATCCTATACCCTTTGTTCAGTTTCATAATCAGTCAGCCTAGTGCCGATGAAGCCACGTCAAAAAGTAGTAAATGCTTCCATTGACATTTTTTTGTTTTGTTTTTACTGTCTTTGAGGGTTTGCCAGCAAGCATTTGAAAGACACCAGTGCCGCCCTTCACATTTTAGGAGAATTGTCCCAGTGGAAATTACACAGTCCTCATTAATTATTTTAATGATAGATTGAACTAGTTGCAAACTTCCTTGAGCCAAGGCTCATGATTTACATGGTGTGTGTGTGTGTGTGTGTGTGTGTGTGTGTGTGTGTGTGTGTGTGTGTGTGCGCGTGTGTGTGCGCGTGTGTGTGCGCGTGTGTGTGCGCGTGTACTGTGTCATTTGATTCCACTATTAACTATGAGGATGGTCGAATTACAATTTGGATTTGCATTTAATACATATGGAAATTGTTACAAGGACACTAAGTTGTATGTCCAGGGCCACATATTTTAAAAAGCAATGGACTAAAATTAAAGGGCTGACTGACCCCAGGCTTTATCCCTTTTTTTCAGCCTCAACTATCTTGCATAAATCTATCATCAGTATAATGCAGGCTAGAGGTATTTTTAATCTCTGCCTGTGTTTATTACGATTTGTAGAACAACATGTTGTATCTGGGTAGAATCTTTTAAACACTTTTTTTTTTTATTCTTGAGTGTTGTGTATAGGTATACATTGAAACATGATCATATATACCTCTAATTTCTACTTCAGGTTCTCTTCCTGTCCTTATTAATATATCTTCTTGTCAAGTTAATGTCATTTCCCCCTAATAACTGCTAAGTCCAATTAGCGTTGTCCACATGTTCATGGGTGTAGCACCTTCCATGAGAGCAGAGCCACAGTGACCACACCTTCCAAAAAGAATGATTCTTTTTTTCTCTCCTAGCAACTTTCCACTGCCACTAGCTCCTTAATAAGAGGTAGGGCCAAGAGATCACCTACCTACCCCATCTATGGCAGAACTTTGACTGGTTTGACCCTGTGCCGGTGATCACAGTTACTCTGAGTTCACGTTGACTTTCAGGCCTACTGCACAGGGAGAAATATCATTCTTAAGACCATAATCCTGGTCAAAAGCCCATGGCTGGGGAGGTCATAGGCCTATGGTAGGTAGAACGAGCTATTGTTATTTTGCTACATAGTGGGCTGAGTAGAATCTTGGTAGCTGCCCCCTTTAAGTAGGCAGGAAACTAGTTTGACTCAGTTCCCATGATGCTCTGTGAGGTTCTGTGGGGTCATCAAATGATATGCCTGAGATTGAGCTGGGTTATTAAAGAGCGACAGTTCGGCTTAAATCTTAAATTGCGTTGCTTGACAGGAGAAAGGAAAGTAAGAGGTTGGGGCAGGGCGAATGGTATCATACAGCACAGATTGTTCAGTCCTTAGTTCAACAGCTTCTTCAGTAAGAAGTCAAACATTCAGACTTGCTGCAGCACACACAAATACACACCATGTGTTTAATAACAGATTATGAAATTACGCCAAGGGCTTCTGGGAATACCATAGAGTACTAATAGCAAGTGGGGGCCCAAGTGACACTTAATTGTGATTAATGCATCTAGGGAAACTTCAGAGCAGGCAGTGCTTGCTCTGACAATCTTTTCATTGTCGTTTTCCGAAGTAAACTTTGCAGAATTCAAAAATAGGTAACACTTTTCTTGAAAAAATATTTTAGGTGAAAGAGGTCAATCAGCCTTATTGATTCTGGATGTGTTGGCTTATATTTGAAGAGTAATATTCATTTGTGCAGCGATTTGAAACATTTTTTTTTAGCTCCAACTAAATGACTCACTGCTGGTTAAAATGGTCTCTCGGTTGCGATCTGCATCATTGATGTAGAAGTGAAACGTGAAGAAAGACCAACTCCCAGGTTAGAAACTTAAAATACATTTACAGTGAGTTCTGTTGACTGAGTAACCACATTCTCAGAACTCCACTGAGACGTAGCCCTCTGGCACCTACCTAACCACACCCTAAAGAAGCACTTTTGAAAGGAGGGCTAACATTGAAACATTAAGGTCAGTATTGATCGGGTCAAACTGGAAACCCAGAGTGAGAAGAAGTAGGAACACAGCAAGAAGACTTCAGGCTCCATAATACAGGCTACGGTGGAAATGTCTTCTGTTCCTTGGAGGAAAAGAAGACCATTTCTATTTATAAGGAACACTTCTATTAGACTTATATGTGATATCTACCTTCCAGCTTAACATTAGACCCACATATACTACCCACCTTCTAGCTTAATATATGCATTGATAATTAAACAATGTTTGTCGCTTTCAAAACGATTAGCTATTTCAAGCTGATTGAAAGAATAAAATATAAAAAAACATATACAGGGGTTCACTGAGATTTAGTTTATTTTCCCCATTTTATTGGTTATCTTTCTTCAATGATAGAGCTGTCATATCACGTCAACCTCCAACCCAGAACGAACACTGTGAACATGACCAAACACTAACAATGAAGATTAATCTCTGCCCGGAGAAGCATAGAAAATCAGGGATATTCTGACACCATGCTCCATACCTCAGTGTGACAGGGTGGGGGCTGCTGTTTACCTGCAGTAAGAATGTGGGAACTGCTCAAAAGGGAGGCTACGGGGGTCTTACGATCTTCACACTTGGTCTGTCTTTGCATATACTGTTCTTTTGATGAGTACTGTATTTCGCAGTCCATTTGTTTTGTAACTACCACCCTTACCTTTCACTTTAAAGAATTATTATAGCCATGTCCATCTCTCCTCTCTCCCCTTCTGATAACCCAAGTCATTCTAACTCAGAGCAAAAGCCTTCCCAACTTCAGTTCTGCTATGACCCAGATCACAGCACTGTGCGTCACGAGTTCTGGCTTCCAGCCCCAGCTTGGTCTTCACTTACTATAGAATGCTAAGCAAGTGCCTCCTTCTCCTGTCCTCAGTGTCTGCTAAACAGGGAACTGGATTTGAGCGGCTAGGGAGATTCTCAGCACCTTAGCTGGAAAGACCCACTGACGTGGAACCATGGGTTTCCCCATTTCCTTTCTCCTGATTGACCACCACAGTCCTCCAAACACCAATGTGCTCTTCCTCTAGGCTGTGAAATTTGAACCATACCATGACAGTGCACTGGCCAGATTCCTGCTGAAGCGTGGCTTGAGAGTAAGTACTTCCACTTTGATAACAGTATAACAGTTTAGGCCACCAGGAATTGCCCGGTAAACCTACGTCATTAGTCACCACAATCTCAACCATCTTGTACCCATCTCAGAACAAAAGAATCGGTCACTTCTTGTTCTGGTTCCTGCGAAGTGAGATAGCCCAGTCCAGACACTATCAGCAGAGGTTTGCTGTAATCCTGGAGGCGTACCTGCGGGGCTGTGGCACAGCCATGCTGCAGGACTTCACACAGCAGGTCCACGTGATCGAGATGTTACAGAAAGTCACCATTGATATTAAATCGCTCTCAGCTGAGAAGTATGATGTCAGTTCCCAAGGTACAGTGGCTGCATTTTCTCGGTTCTCCTTCCAAATGTCATAATTGTTTTGATTCTTCTTTCTGGGATTCAAGTAGTATTTTGCAAAAGGCAGTCAAGCAAATATTTTGGTCCTTTGTCTTTAATGAAGTAAACGAGATTTAAAGCTTTCTTTCTATAAGACATGATGCTTTATGACTATAAATGTATATATTCTTACAAATGAAGTTGTGCATATGGAACCTGGAGAAATAGAAGAACTATGTGTGGATGGAAGACATAATTTTCAATAACAGTTCCGCACACAAGAAGTTACTTCCAAATCTCCTTTTCCTGTCTTTGAATACTTTCATGCTGATTTCAAATAGTCAGAATTTGAAGGTAATATTGAGAGGTTAGGTTGATTTTAAAATTTTGTCATATACATACATTTGCATCTCAGAATAATACACATAAGTCAATGTATGTCACCTTGACATGCGTGTACACACACACACACACACACACACACACACACACACACACACACACTGTAGCCATTCCCAATTTCTTGTCTCTGCTCTAAGAAAATTAACCACTCCTATAAGGTTTGGGTTGATACCACTTTAAGTTGTCATCATTGACACATCTTTCTGACATGATAAAGAGTTTGACGCTTGAACCTAGAGAGTATCTTTTACTCACTTTATAAACCCAGACCTAGCATGACATCTTAAAACAGACACTAACATCCCTGCCCAGTGGTTTAAGCTTTTGAATATTTTACATTTCTATCCTTCCCTTTTGATTGTTTTCTAGTTCATTGATCATGCTAACTGTCCCCCCAACCCCCGACCCCCCACCCACCCCAAAGCTACTAATGGTAGCAGTAACAATCTTACTTTTGGGCTAGCCCCTGCCTGTTGTTCAACCAGTGGTCTGTACTCGGAGTTTTGCCTTGAGAATTTTGAGGTTGCCACATCTTTTGTACACACCCTAACTTCCTCTTTTTGAGAATTTGCAGAACTCTAACCCAGCTCTAGTTAAGAGTGTGTTCAAATGTCTGCTTCACAAACCAGATGGCCATTGAAAGTCTTGAAGGCTGGAAAGACAGTGGCAGCGACAATCCTTTAAGGTTCACTCTCAGCTCACTCTCTTGACTGGAGGGTTTTACACATGTGTTCACATGTGTCCTCTGCCTGTGAAGGGACATTTACAGTTAAGTTGTTCACAGTGGTCTTACTTTGCCTACTTGGAATGGTTGGATCCCCAAAGGCAGAGATCTATATCTCTTTTCTTAGTACTAATTTTCCAAATCATATACATGGACTTCTAAGGGAATGTGACGCCAGGAAGTTCCGAGATCGTTGACAGTACTGATGATATCTTGTGCTCACTTAACTCCCGTATGCTTTTGATAATTGCAGTTATTTCACAGCTTAAGCAAAAGCTTGAAAGCCTGCAGAATTCCAGTCTCCCTGAGAGCTTTAGAGTTCCCTACGATCCTGGACTGAAAGCAGGTACCCTGGTGGTAGGTATCCGTGAGATTTCTCTGTATGTTCCTTCTGCCCTTCAAATGTCTAGCATGCATTGCAGAACCAGGCCTTCACAATGGATCTTTGGTAGGCATAAGAATCTAGAGCATCCCCAGATGGGCTTCGGTCAATTCCCTCTCTTATCACTAGCACCCAACATCCCAACACCCAATACAACACACCAATGGAAGAGTAATTGCCCTTCCATTGTGTTTTAAATCAATTTATTGGTGTATTCTTTACACAAATAGTTGTCCACACTGTGAAGTTCAGCGAGTTTTCACAAATAAATATCTCCATACAACCATCAGCAAAAATCAAAACACTGAACATTCTTCTAGAAATATAACAGAAATTCAATATCACTGTCCATATTGTAGGTGCATCTATGCCTCATCTCTCTGACCCCTTCTGTTGATTTAAGTGTCTGTGTGCATGTCAGTACCACGCAGTGTAACAGACCACTTTGTATGCATGTAAGAATCTTACAGAGGTATTACTTCCACTAATGAACCTCTTCTGCACATATTATAAACCCACCATATATTATATTTGCTTTAAATAAAAAAAATGTATATATACTAGATAGATTAAGCCATTTTAAACACTCACCCACATATTACTGTGTTGGGTACGGGTATTCTCCAAATATCACTTTTCTTGGATCTTTAACACGTTATCCTGCAAGCTGGTGGCAATATATTCTTTCATAATTTACTTAGCTGAAATGTTTTTCTATGCATTTATTTTTTTAGCAATATTTTCACTAGATGGAGAATCCTAGCTCACTATTTTTTCTCTTGCAGTACCATTTCTTCTGCCTTGCCTATGTCCTGATGATAACACTCTGGCTTTGTCTTTGATGTTCTATTTATAATACAGCATTTTCCCCCTACTTCTTTTCAGATGTTTTCCCTCCCTGGCTTTCAGTGGTTTGATTATAGTGTGTGTTGGCACAGGTTTCTTGTATAAGGTGCCAGGTTACATTGCTCTTTGGGCTTGTGGGCATCTGTTCTACCACATTTGGAAATGGTCTGACTATTATTATTTTCTGTCATTTTCTTCTGTCCTTTTTTATTCAGACACTTCAGTTCCTATACTCTAGATTGCTAGACCATAGGCTCAGCATGGGTGACTTTTCTCTATGCTTTAAGCAAGAAACATCCCTTAACAGTAACCCTGCGACAACTACAGACAGAGTTGCCTTCATTGTCTTCTTCGCTCAGGAGCTACAGATTTCCATTGTCTGTCATCTATCGTCTCACAAGAGTTGCCCATGTATTTTTCTAGTCTGGTTACATACAGAACAGAAACCTCATGAAAATAAGTAGAAAACACCTCCTCCTCGTGTCTAATTTTATAAACAATTGCTAAACCAGGTGTGGCGGTGATGCCTTTAATCCCAGTCCTCGGGAGGCAGAGGCAGGCAGACCAATGTGAGTTTCAGACTAGCCTGATCTACAGAGTGAGTTTCAGGACAGCCAGGGCACAAAGAAACAAAGAAAGGCTGTTTCAAAGAAACCACACACACACACACACACACACACACACACACACACACACACTTGCTAGAAAAGGCGTGTACAATCCATTGTCATCATTTAGAAATCAGTAGAAATTGTATTAATATGGCTTTCAAACTGTTGGCTTTTCTTTAAAAATTGCATCATAATTTTATTTATTTATTTTTATTTTTATGGGTATGAGTGTTTCACCTGCCTACTATGTACATTCAATGCCTGAGGAACCCTGGAAAAGATGGTGGATCCCTTGGTATTGGAATTACAGGCTGTTGTGAGCTGCCCTATGTGGGTGCTGGGAACTGATCCCAGATCCTCGGCAAGAATAGTGCTCTTAACTTCTGAGCCTTCTCTCCATCTCTACATTATATTTGTGATTCCTACTGCATTCATTTTTGTCTAAAACCCAGGAAAGGTTAGGTTTATTCTTATGTCTCCTTTTCCAGTGCTCTGCTTGGATATGAGGGGCGGAGGCTGAAAGTCCTGTGCTCAGGTGCCAGATTGTTCCTATTAAAATTCCGTGACTTAGATTTGGCCTACATCAGATTCTGGAGTTACAGCTTTTCAGACACTGTGGTAGAGCTGGAACTACTTTTTCAAATGAAGTCTGAGGAACGGAATGCACAAACAGATAATAGAAAGTGCTCTAAGCACTGCACTTTTAGTGAGTTTACCAAGGTCCCATGGGAGGAGAGCGAATAAAGTGGTGCCTGCTGTACCCCATGGGCTCTGAGTTCCTTGGAGTACAGCCTGAGAGTCATTGTTTCATTGGTTATGGATTTTCTCACACATGGATAGCATTTCCAGTTTGGGTGAGAACGTCTTCTATATTTTTATCCAAATATCAAAAATCATTTTCCAGCCAGTTCATGGCCCCTGTGTTTAGCAATGCTCTACGAGAGAATCTGTACCTCCTCTACGTGTGTTCATTGCATGTGATGTTGTGCCCACTTCCTTACAGATTGAGAAATGTAAAGTGATGGCCTCCAAGAAGAAGCCCCTGTGGCTCGAGTTTAAGTGTGCTGATCCTACAGTCCTATCCAATGAAACCATTGGAATCATCTTTAAACACGGCGACGATCTGCGCCAAGACATGTTGATCTTACAGGTAGGCTGATGTGAAGGGAGTGGGCTTATGCAATTATCTGAAGAAAGAATGCTGTGCAGGTCTAAAACATGCCCACCTTTCTGGGTTTTGTTTTGTTTTCCATATGATAAACAGCAATCAAAAGGTACCTAATAGATAAGTTTTACTAGCACCATAGTTCTCTCTGTCCTTTCAAAGATGGGTATTCCCTAGTAGCTAGATACACTTGCCTCTTCTAGCCTCTTTTTAAGAACGCCATTCTATGTATGGTGCCATAGGCTGTGGAATTGTTTGTCTACAGTACCCAGTTTACTCCTGGTCACAGACATATCAACACACTGGCAGGCAAACTCCCTAAATACATATCCTTTTATATTCATACACAAACTTAAGAAATGATTTGATGCAAAAAAAGATGAGCAGTTGGGTGATCACTCAGGTGAACAGCGAGGAGGTGAACGGTGTGGTACCAACACTGTCAGGCTAACACTTCTGTGCAGACAGTATTACAAGTCTGTAAGTCTTTGCTGTCCAGCTTTTAGTGCCTCATTGAGGAAAGAAGTGAAGGTTTCTAGAACCTAATACAGTTTGTTTACATAGCAAAGTATACTAAGTTAAAGTAGTCTATTTAAAAATACAATCTTTTCTATTCATCTTAAGATTCTGTTTTGACTTATTTCTAATACAGTACTCAGGTTCTCTTCCAGAATGGATTGTCTTCTTGTTGTTATTTTGCTTTTTTTTTGTTCAAGAAAGATTTTTTTTTAAAGAAGGAAAGAAATCCCTTAATATTTTTAAAGATCAATTTAGTTTTAAATAATCTGTAGAGTCTTTTGAGTTGTTTGAAGATGCGCGTTTCGAGGCCACAGCACCGCGTTCTGCTCTTCCTGCAAACCTGAAGTTTCTGCTTAGCCTTTGTTTCATTGTTGGAGCTCCTGGTTCCTGAAACTCTCTAAGATTTTGTTCCTGTACCACTGAATGGAAATAGCAGTTGCATTCCTGATACAAGGTTACTATCAGAATCACACATAAAAGAGCAGCCAGTTAATGTTTGGGGTTCATATCACCGTCATTGATTTCATTGCCTTGGTTGTAGCGTGGATCTTGTGATATCAGAGTAGGAAACATGTATAAGGGCATTACAGTTATTATATGAAGACATACATAGAAAGTGGAACTTTTGATAACATAAATAATAAAACATGGCAAAAAGCCCCACAAGTGAAAACTCTTTATACTTTTCTTCAGCATATACCCCAGGGGCTGAAACGAACAGATTTGCAAGAAATTTTTTGAGTATCAGTCTGACCAATGAAAGTGATTACTTATATATTTTGCATCAACTCATATATTGTATGCAACCAGATAAGATTACTAGCTTTTTAAGAGAGAAAAAAATGCATTGGCCAACATCTGTGTGTAATAGAAATGCTTGTGCCTTGGTTCGCAGATTCTACGCATCATGGAGTCCATTTGGGAGACTGAATCTCTGGACCTGTGCCTTCTGCCTTACGGTTGCATCTCAACTGGTGACAAAATAGGTTTGTGGACTTGGCTAGTTTTAAAAGGACATCACTCCTCAGTGAAAGCAGTCCATAACTGGAAGGTTATAGTCATTGTCAAGAGGAGGACATGTTCCCAGGCGGGAAAATGACTCTCAGTTCAATAAGGACATGTTGGCGATGCAGGGATACCTGGGCCCATACATGGGAATAGTCTTCCCAAGAACTTGCTCCCTCCCCTGCTCGTCTCCACCTCTAAACCACGACTCATTTCTTTGCACATTAAGCCTTTCTCTCGCAAATAACATTTAAAATTAGACAGAAGGAACTGTCACTTCTCTTTGAATCCCAGAATTCACATTACTGGAGCTATTACACACTCCACTCAGGTACTTTTATAGACATTTAACATTTTAGTTTTAATCGCACTTATTTTTATTCAAGGTTCTGATATGAGAAAATGTACAAAACATTTGGCCTTGTTACCTATAAAAGAAAAGTTCCAATCTCCAAGCAAGGAAAGCTAAGGCTGGCGCATACATGACTTTATTTGTCATTCCCCCAAAGCAGCCCTTTCCTCTCCTTAGTCAGCGATATTGAGAGAGTATTCTTTACAACTTCTGGAGCTTTGCTGTTATTATTTTCCCTAAAAGCAAGCAAGCGAACAACAAGAAGACCTGGAAAACAGATCTTTGGCCTAAAAAAAAAAAAACCTATTCTTTGCTCCACCGAAACTTAGCAGCATCAGCCTCTGCTGAATTCTGTCTCTTCACATAGGAATGATCGAGATTGTGAAGGATGCCACAACGATTGCTCAGATTCAGCAAAGCACAGTGGGTAACACAGGGGCATTCAAAGACGAAGTCCTGAATCACTGGCTCAAGGAAAAATGCCCTATTGAGGAAAAGGTGAGGTCTCGCTCTCCCCTCCTCAGCCCAGACCCATTCCTCCAGACAGCTTGTCTTCTCTCGGACAGTAGTGGTTTCTGGCCTAACAGGCTCTTTTAATGAATGTCTCTGTTCCCCCTATATACTTGTTAAGTCTTTTGCTCCTAAGGCCGTCGGGGTTTGTGAGGGTTTTCCCCTGATGACACAGCTTATCTGTGAGACAGAGCGGCTACTTCTAGACCCGGAAAACATTTGAATACCAGTCAAGCTTTGCATAGAATTTGGTTCTGTGAAATAATCTGTCAGCACCCCTTATGGATGCTTTTGTTGTTTAACCCACAAATTTAGTTCCCATATATACATTCTTTCATACCAAACCAAAAAAATGTACAATTTTTACTGCGGCTCTGAATGGTAAGTTATGAATGTTGAAAATGTCCATCTTGCTGAAGGGCATATGCTGAATCCTTCATAAACTGTTTGCTAGACCGTCTGGGTGCTGTTTAAAGTTCTGCTGCACAGAAATAGCATTTCACACTTGCATGGCCAGCAGCCTTTGGTGAAGGGAATATAATTCACAGTCTTTATTAATCTGTTATACACGAAGGCTTGTGAAAGCATCCATACACTTAAATTGGTTCTAAGCAAAGCATAATTGCAGAAATTGCTGTGAGTTCTGTTCAGTTGAGAGCAAATGGCTAAAAGAAAGGATGGGAAATTTAAATAAATCACTGTGGCCCTTTCCTTCTTGGGTCTTCCTTACATCATGGTGTCTGGATGACTCTTCACTGAAAATACAAGCAGAATCATTTGACAGTTGGTACTTCCTTGATATATAACCAATGAGGCTGGACCCAAACTTCTTGCTGTCTGAAATGGTTCCTAGAACATTGTCCCTCTATGTCATCATCCATGTGAGCAATATCATTGTCTTGAGCTGCTCCCTGTCGCTGGAAAGCACTCAACATTCATATCCATTCAGTTTCAGGCCGCAGTGGAAAGGTTCGTTTACTCCTGTGCCGGCTACTGTGTGGCCACGTTTGTTCTTGGGATAGGTGACAGGCACAACGACAACATTATGATCTCAGAAGCTGGTGAGTTTGCCCACTATAAAATAAAAAATGTATTGTAGTGAAATACACATAACACAAGGGGTTCTGTTTTAATCATTCCTAGATATTCAGCTAAGAGACACTAAATGCATTCCTGTTACTTTGCAGTCCTCACAGCTGTCTATCTAAAGCTCTTGTCTTCTTTAAACATTGCCTCCCCACTACCCCATTCTCCTGGCACAGAGTAAGAGTCTAAGCTGGAGCCCAGATATACAAGTCATTGTGTATAGTGACACTGGTTACTTTAGACAGACCACCCTTCTTCAGGGTTGATGGATGAGAGAAGAAAAGGCAAGAAATGAGACTAAAAGAGAGAAAAAAATTACAGGGAGAAGTAAAAAGAGAAAGTGAAGAGCATAGCCTAGAAGGAGGGATCAGCGATGTCAAATGTTGAAAAAAAAAAAACTAGAACAGTAACAAAAGCACACGAGCTGTTTCTCGTCTGAAACACCTGAGTCCTTAACTCTGCAGCCATGTTGGCTTACACTACTCTGACAGCGTCCTGTATTGGCCACCATACCATGAGACGCTCATATATAAAATGCTAATCCATGTTTATAGTCTTCCAGGTATGGTAGCCAAATGCCTGTAAGTCTAACACTCGGGAAGCCTAAGGAAAGGATCACAAGTTCAAAGCTAACCTGGACTACACAGAAAGACTTTAAAACAAAAATTATTTTTAAAGAGAACAGTTTAGGAAAAAGCACCAGAGCTTGGAGTGAATTAGTTTTTTCTTTGCAAGAACAGGGTCAACACAAGAGAATAGTACATTTATAGAAATGCTAAAAGACCAAACAAATAAAAAACAATATGGTCATGCTGGTGGTAATAGTGTTAGAAACTGACCCCAAAGAGATTCAAAATGGTATTTCTATAGCACTAATTAAAGGTAAAATGTTAACACCACTCTTGCTAGAAAAAATACAACCTCAATCTGTCAGCTACATGAAGGGCATTGAGACTCTTAAGAATGATGGTCACGAATTAGTGACAGTTTTTATTTACCTGTCTAAGAATTTGGAGACAAGTTCGTTTGCTTGCTTGCTGATTTTTAATGATACCTTGATATCTAAAGAACAGCCCTATCAAAAATCACACTCCAAAAGCTTTGTGGCTACTACTTTCAAGGACCTATTAAGACTGAAAATATCAAATATAAAAGAGGATAAAATGCTCTCACTCAAAATAGTTCATTTTCAGGCAACTGAACTTTTTTCTAAAAATTCAAAGTGTTTATAAACATTTATACCATGTAATGATGCCAGGCATTTTCCTCTCTTAAGGAAACCTATTTCATATAGACTTTGGACACATTCTTGGGAATTACAAGAGTTTCCTGGGTATTAATAAAGAGAGAGTGCCATTTGTCCTAACCCCAGACTTCTTGTTTGTGATGGGAACTTCTGGCAAGAAGACAAGCCCACACTTCCAGAAATTCCAGGTATGTTACCCCCATCCTGCTCATCTTCTGCTAATATGAACCAATCACACTCTAAAAGTCACCTCTCCCTCCCCTCATGATATGGCCGCCCTCCTTCCTCCTCCTCATTCATTCCCCAAGTACATGCAGAGTGATGCTTTCAGGGACCTGCTCACTATAACCAAACAGCAAGTAAAAAAATGCTTCATAAGGGGTGACCCCAGAGACCACAGACCCCTGAGGGGATGCTGGGTGCTCAGGACAGCTTCAAGGAAGGACAGCCATGGAGTCTGATCTACTTTGACTAGAGGACTCAAACTTCAAGTGTGTTTCAGGGCTTGCAAATAATTCTGAGCTTCACTTGGTTCTTGTTACTGTCTGTGCACTTATCACAGTACCAACAGGGGAACCTTGTTGCACATACTGATTTTGTTGGTATGAAGAGTGGTCCTTTTCTTGTTGACGGTCTTATCAGCTTGACCACAGGCTCTGCAGTGAGCCCTGGCTCCACTCACCTGCAAACAAGCCCTTACAGGAGTGTTTAGATCAAACGCACAATGAGAGCATCTTAAATTTGCAAATGTAATAGCTGTGAATGAATACAATTCAGAAAATCTATAAGCAGATCTATTTCATAACAATAGAGACACAAAACAGAAACCAAGAGTGACCTTTGCCTTGGCTTGTCTGCACATAGCTACGTTCCTTAGTGTGCCTTCAGCGTGGTGTGGTTTGCACTCCGCATCTTAGGAAGAAGGCTCTTCCTTTGAATCCAGCATGACATTTGGGAAAGAACATGAACCTTGAACTACAGGGAAACAGATACTCCCGTGTGTTGTTTTGTAACTTGTGGTTTTTATCTACTGTCTGGCTGTCTAGTTGGTAATGACGTGACTCACACTCTCTGGTCAGATGGTTTTAGGAGTTTGGGTATGTGCTCTTCTGCATACACTCAGTTGGGTTTCAGACAATTTTCAAGAACTGGACACATTTCGGGGTTGGGGGGGAGCAGAAGGATCTCACTACTTAAAGAAGAGAAGGCACTCAGTTTTACTCTCTTGAAAGTGAGGTTGATCTGACTAGCTTCAGACAGGTCACGACAACAGCAAATAGTGGCTCAGAGTGTTAGACAAATGCATGGAATTCAGCTTTAGACATGGGTCTCTTCTTTCCTATAGATACATGGTCTCTTCCTTCTGCCAATGAGTGAAATTTCCCTGGAGTCCATCCCTTTGTCCAGTTACTGTGACTCACACAGAGTTCATGTCACTCCACCAAATCCCAGCAGCTTTCCCCATTAGCTTTCTTTGTTGTTTCTGCAATGGTTTTTTCAGTTTAAAAACATTTATGACGAAAAGATCTTCATAATGAGGAAGCCAGGAGAGGATATCTGCCCCACCCAGCAGCATCAACTCAGAGCAATACTTGTGGGGAGTTTCTCACACAGTCTGTAACATCTCTCCATCCTTTGTGATGACGCTGGTTTCTTAAGCAATTAAGCCTCCTTCAGTCACGTGATATCTCTAGAGCATCCACCCACCCAAAGCACATGTCCGTGAATTGTGTTGTACTTTACACACCTGTGTTCTGAAAGACTGGCCAGCATTTTACACACCTGTGAGTATTACCTACATACTCACCATAGCACGGGGATCAAAGGGGTGGCCTTTGTAGCAGACAGACCTAAGTATGCTTAACAGCTGTGTCCACAATGGCAGTCACTTAGCCTTTCAGAACCTTACTTTTTTCATCTGTAAAGAAGGAACATGGCCTACTTATAGTTTTTCCAGGTACTACTGATCTAGTTAGTACTATAAAGAGAAAGGTTTTATATAGCTCACAGTTCTGAAGGTTCCAAACCACAACCATTAGGCCCATGACTCTAGACCAGTGGCTCTCAACCCATGGGTTGTGACCCCTTTCACAGGAGTTGCATATCAGATATCCTGCATATCAGATATTTACATTATAATCCATAACAGTAGCAAAATTACAGTCATGAAATAGCAATAAAAATAATTTTATTGCTGGGCGTCACCAGGAAGGTCGAGAACCACTGCTCTAGACCTAGAGAAAAGACTGTGGTTGTAGCAATGGTAAGAGCTCATGTCAGAGCCAGCTGCTCGGCATTATTGTGAGGAAGTCTGCAGAATGATTAGCTCATCTTAGACAACAACAGAGACTCTGTTACCATTGGTTTAGACATCAGGCAAGTCTTCCAACTTTGGAAGTGTTTAAGAATCCACTTTTTGAAATGAGTCTCAGACAATATACAAACCATGACAAAGAAGCCTGTTGCAGTTAAAGAGAGAGCTGAATCCCACCTCTACCTATCCCCACACCATGCCATCCCCCAACCCCACACCCATTCATCCTCTGCACACAAGAGAAAGCTAACCACTGAAGCAGGGAATTATCCACATGCAGAGTTTTCAAACTGACAAAGGTGGGCAACTGGGCTTCATCATTTAACTCCGGACTTGGGCAAATTTTCCTTTGCTTTTTCTTTCATTTCTTTTCTTTCTTCTCTCTCTCTCTTTCGCTCTTTCTTTCTTCATATTGCTAATTAAGAATTTTATTCTTGTTATTGGAAAGGTTCTTCTATTTTAGGGACTGTGTGCATAAATTCTCTCACCAATGTCTTGGAGTCTGGTGTAATAAAGTCATCATGTTTAGGTAAACTAGGAAATGTACATATTTGCATTTTGAACTAAAAGTCCCCTTTGCTACTTTTGACCTCATGGTGTTAATTAATATGTGTCACATGAATAACCTATTGGGCAGGGTAGAGAAAGGCTGACCCGCTTTTTGTTAAGAGTGAGGTGAACCTTCTCCATATACAACTTGTGTTTGTACATGGGAGGCCATGGGACTGGGGATAGCAATGGGGAACCAACAGAGGAAGGCTGTGCTTTGTCTCCTAGCCTGGGGTTATATCCATCTAAAGTAGGGGGAAACATTAGGAATGAGCTGTCACTATGCAGAGGCAGAGACATGAAACTGAAGCTCACCAATTGAATCTATGAACATCTGTAGCCTTCAGGGCTGCCTCCCACAAGCAGGGGTTACACGAATTTAATGATGTCAATTTCCATATCTCTTTGACTGAGAATATTTTTTTAAACAAGGTAAACGGTTTTTAACACAGTAGAGACGTGTTACATATTAACAGCAGTCACAGGGATGAAAGCACAGGGCGGTCCTGTGGAGCAGCAGCTGGAGTTCCCTTAGTCCTGAAATGTTACATTGTTACAGTTACAGTTCCTGACTAGTGACCCAGAGGCTATTACTTAGGAATAAATGCCTAGGCCATAAACTAGGCTTGTTCCCCAACTAACTCGCAGCTCAATTATCCCATTATACTCCTTTATGTCTGCCATGTGGCTGTTACCTTCCTCAGTTTCATACCTTCAGAGTTTCCTGTGCCTGACTCTTTCCCAGCATTCCTCTCTCTCTCTCTCTCTCTCTCTCTCTCTCTCTGCTGGATATCCCGCCTTCTAATCTTGCCTCAGCGTATTGGCCATCAGATTTTTATTGACAGGTGATGCTTCTACACGGTACACAAGAGATTATCCTTCCATGTGGCAGTCAGTTCTCTCCTTCCACCTTCATGTAGGTTTTGAGATCAGACTCAGGTTGCCACACTTGCAGGGCCAGCACCTTCGTACACTCGGCCATCTCTCCAGAACCCCCCTTTCATCATTTAGAGGCTGCAACTAAGACAAAAACAGATCAGTGGCTTCACCGCAGAACGTAGTTTGAGGACAAGCAAATGTGAAACAGAGCTGAAGATTATTAATGATATTTTAGCATAGATTTTAAGCATAGATTTTAAGAAAAAGAAAAGTGCTATAGAGAAAATAAGACACGCCCATTACACAGGAATGGGCCTCTGTAAGAGCTCACCTTCACTGTCTTCGTGTGTGTGTGTGTGTGTGTGTGTGTGTGTGTGTGTGTGTGTGTGTTCTGTGATTCTTGAAGCTGCTGTGTTCTAAGTTTGCTAAGGGATAACAGGGTGGTCCCTGGTGGTCTGTGACAATAGATAACGTCTAGATCATGGGATACTGTAAGGTAGGGCATCTTCACTGGAAACATGGTCAACAGAGTTGTTTAAGATTCCCAGAAAATGTTGAGACAGCAATAAGGCTAACTCCAACATTATACACTGGGTCTCCAACCGGGTTCTTTGCTTTTTATCTTTTAACATAAAATGTCTACATATGAAAGGAATACTGCCTGGAAGCCAGCAACCTTCACAGCAAATGTTAATTATGCTGTAGTTCTTGCTTGTCATCTCTGAAGAGGCTTCAATCAGACACTCTAATGAGAAGTCCCATTTTGTCCCCACTTCTCTAATTTACTCCCTTTCTATCCTGTCACAATAGCGCTATGTTTTAAATTTCAGTGAATAGCTATAAACATATATAACACACAAATTTATTTAAATCAAGGCCAAATGAAATTTGGATTCCTATTTATTTAATAAGTATTGTATTTGCTTTTTTTCTAAGCAGTTATTTTTTTATTAAAACAAAAAAAATCCCTTTTGTTTTATTTGTTTTGCTGTTTGAAACAAAGTCTCACTATATAGACCAGGCTGTCCTCATATTGTAGAGATAAGCCAGCCTCTGCCTCCCAAGTGCTGGAGTAAAGCCATGCTCCACCGTGCCTACCCAAAAGCAATTTTCTTTTAAATGTCAGATATGTAAGTCTTGTTATCCCACCTTCCAGAGACAATTCTGCCAGTATTTCAAGGTTTCTTCATGATTCACATTTATCTTTTCAAAAGTTGTAGTAAGTCAGAATTTGCTCTAGGACTTAAAGTAAAAATAGACATGGATGGTTGGGGCCAAAGACGAATGCCTTTGAAGTCAGCCTGGACTATCTGGTCTATATACTAAGACCCTAAGATACTGGGCATATGTGTGCATTTGTGTAGGGGAAGGAGGTAGGATCCTCCTTACTGCAAATGCAAACGATGAACTGAGGGTGGCTTCCTACCTCCTATGTGCTGCACGCTCATCCCTTTGGTTGGTCTGCAAGTGGTCTGCAAGGCCCATGCTGTGCACTTCAGCCCCTGCAGCCTCACCCCCACCAGTCCCATTATTTTGTAATGGTCTTCCATGTCTTCCACCTCCCAATGCTACCCCATTGCCTGGATCTACCACTAAAAAGACCTGCCCTGCCTTCTAGGTCTCAACATAGATGTCACACAGAAAGGACAACTTCAGGGACAGGTCGTCCTGCCCACCTGGTCTCCCGCATTGCATTTATCATGTTTATAGCTATTTGTCCTGTGTGCCTCTCCCTTTACAAATGTCACCGGGGCTTCATTGGTCCTGTCTCTGTCACATGGGCCTAGGATGCAGGAAGTACTCAGATGTTTGTTGAGTGAAAGGGCAAGAGATGAAAGGTCAAATCCTTCAAAGGGAAGAGCTGATCAGACTGATTCCCTGCCATCCGCTGTACTTTCTGTGGGTGCAAAAGCTATTGACTCAGGCACACATTGACAAGTACCACCAAACCAAACCCCCTAGAAAGCTTTACTACACAAATAGCTTACCCGTGCAAGGAATGACAAGCAAATCTTATGAGGAAATCTAATGTTTTATTAGCCACAGCATAAAGGAGACCTTACCATCTGACAGTCTCCTGGGCAGACATCTTACTGTTGTTATTTCCTCTTGAGTTTTCTTTCCTGTCTATGGAGGAGGGTCGTACCTGTGTATGTCTGTTACCTATTGGCTCACTTCTCAGCCTCCTGCTCCATCCTGTTGTTATCATCAAGCTGTGTTTAGCATGTGAGAGACAGGACACTGGCACTGGGCCAGGACAAAGACTCCAGTGTTGTTCTTGAAGAGGCTAACAGGTCTGCCCAATTCAATCTCCTTCAAATGTAACTATTCTCCTATTCCTTGTCATTTTGAAGCAATGAGTCTTGTCCAAGATCTAACTTGTGTTCTGTACAGAAAACTTTCAGCCATCTCACATGGTCAGGTTGTCTGCAGGGTGTTGAACACCATGCTGGGCCCAGATGACCCAAAGCAAAGGTACAGCAGCCTCGGAAGTCAGACTGGCACCACGCTATGCCAAGGAACACTTTGTGTGAAGAGTATACAGAAAGTGGTTTGCAGAGAGAATAATTAATCCTGCCTGGAAGATAGGAAAGGACTATTCCTAGAAGGAAGCCTTTGGGGATGAATTCAACTTCATCTTACTGATAGATGCAGTGAGAGGAAGGAACATCCAAGCAGGAAAAAAAAAAAAAAGCCATGAGCAAGTACATTAAGTTGGCAAAGTACACACAGTATTTAGGAACAGAAAGTACAACTGCTCGGTCTGGGTGTAACACAGGTCTCTGTGGAGTGTTCTCTGAGAGTCTGGGTTGAGAAGGAAAATGGGCATCAGTCGAAACAGAGCCCCAGGCTGGATAGGAAGTCAGGGAGCAGAGGAAAAGAGAAGTCATTTGGAACACAATTGGTTAAGCACGAATTACCCTAGTTAGTGACTAATTAGGTCACTTAGGAGATGACAAGTGTACCTATCTTAGGATTTTTCACTCTGGCCAATTAACAAGGTCAGGCTCAGCCTCTTCCATCCCAGCATGAAGATTGAGTATTCCCCATCTCTCCATGTGTTACTCATAAGAAGATACATACAAAAGAGTAAGAGAATATGTTGATAAGGTGTTTCCCTCAGGTGAAGACTCTCCTGTGATTTTCAGACTTCATTTATCAGTTAAATTTAATCTAGAATACATACAAGTCTAGGACTGGAGGCATGGCATTGGGACACCAGTAAAGTCATTTATGAGCTAGTCCACCAGCATGAAATGTCATTCGACACCCAAGATATTAAAGCCCTGGTCATTTTAAACACTACTTAGCATGTCAACAAAGGCATCCTTCTAATGTTTGGTTTCGTTTAAAGGATTGCTGTGTCTACTTTACAATACTATGAGGCATGTGTTTCGTTATCTTCCAAGTGTGTTCTCCGCAACAATCTTCTTGGGAAATCTCCATTGTTCTCAGTTTCTATAAAAGCACTGCTTCTCATAAGTGAGGTTTGGTTGTGTTTTTAACTTCTCAAAGTTGGATGGCGATATGGATGAGACAGTTCCTTTGACTAGGAATGTAGTTGAAGATTGCACTTTTTAAATATGAAAAATCTGTGGGTTAATTTTTATGTCTGTGACCTATTGTCAATATTTTCTTTCCTTTTTTTCATTTACCTCTAGGTTACATTAGTTTTACTTTCATATATCCAAATAGATCACTTCAAATTTTTTTGTTACAAAGTTGGAAGATACACACACACACACACACACACACACACACACACACACAGAGAGAGAGAGAGAGAGAGAGAGAGAGAGGAGAGCAAAAGGTGGCTAGGGAGACACACAGAGAGAGACACACACAAAGAGAGACCATTCTTAATGCAAACTCAAAGAAAACAATTTAATTATAGTCGTTGTGTTCCTACTGAATTTTTATCTAAATACTTGTGATACAATGGTCTATCCCTTTCCACGGCAAACAGCTAGTTCGCAACTCATGTTCAAGTCCATAAACATGAAACTACTCAATTCCACCTCAGTAAATGAATAGCCGAGCGTCAGACACTCTCTGTGTTCAACACAGTGTTTCTTCCTGTGTTGTTAAGTCTATGAGTCAACCTTTTCTGGTTTGTTAAGATAAATACTAAGAATATTGGCTGGGCCAATACATTGGCTTTTATTTTAAAATACACTGAATGCATGCTTTAGACTAGACTATTGTTTTCTAGTCTACTATGTCTCTTAGGCAGACAGAGGCTTTTTTTTTTTTTTTTTTTTTTTTTTTTTTGTTCAGTGATGAATATTTGACAGTTTTTCTCTCCTAACCCTCAGTCTCAGAATCTCTCCCTGGAGTTTCTCTTTCATGGTCCTGGTGTCATTTCTTTACTTAACTGAATATGCACAGCTCATCTCTAGGGAGAATGGAGGGTTTCAGTTGTTAGAAAAAGAATCCATATGACCTTGAACACTCTAGACCTCCTCTTCAGTGGTTAAGAATTAGTTGATGGCACCGATGAAATTGGTTGGTTTAGTGACTGGGATGGTAAAGTTCCTACTAAAATCATCAGCTGGGATTGTTAATAAATCAAGGCAAGGTTTGGGCCCTGATATGGTAATGAATTCCTTTGTTTCCAAGATGTGTGGAGGTGGTAGCCTATAGAAACATTTCTTCCTTTCAGGGCATAGATGCTACAATTAAGGCATTTGGACAACAGTGGAATTAGGAGCAGATGTCCTATGCAGGCTCAACCTATTTATTAGCTACTAATGGAGAGTGTGCCAACTAATGCCCTCATTGTTAATGGAATGTCCTCCACATTAAGTAGTACACAAAACCAAGTCCCCCAAAGCAGACTTCCTTCTTCACTCAGTAGCACACAGCCTCTCGCAGGCAGTTGAGAAGAGTGGTGTTTGAACCCTGGAAGAAGAAAAAAAAAACATTCACTTTCAACAGGCAGTGACTTCTGTGTTCTGGGTTTTCCCCTGGGCTCCCCAGCCACATCCTTATAGTCACTCAAACCACAGTCCTCCGGGCTGAAGCAGTGTGACCAGAACATGCTCACAAGCCTTGTCACTGAGTGTAAAGGACAGAAATGAAACTTCTGGGGCTTGAGTTGGGGGAGCAGTACCCAACCATGATCCCTAAAAGAAAAGAAGCACCTGTAGATACCCAGTGTGCAACATGCTATGTGCCCTTCCTCGTGAGCCAGTGTGAAGACAGACTTTTCCATACATGTTGCAAAACAGGTAGTCACCCACTCCCACTCCCTTCACCGGCTAAATGAACTGTCTGAGGAATCATTTTGGTGGACAGTCTGCATAAGAAACTGACGCACTGAGCATTGGGAAGTGTGTTCAATGATGCAACTCTTTGTAGTACTTAGTAATGAAAGTCAAATAGTTACAGAGTACTTAAATCTCCCCACAGCCATAGGAAATGGGTGTTACCACTGTATTCATTCTACAGATGAAAACACCGAGGTCCATAGGAGTTCATTGACCTCTCGGATTGTCAATAAGAAAGCCAAAATTTGAATTCACTCAACCAGGTGTGAGGCCGCTGTTAGACACCGTTCCATTCTACCTTCAACAGAGGCAGTAATGTCTGCACTCAAGTTTTAAGTTTATGCAGTCAGTTGGAACCTGGACCTTTTGTTTCCCAAGCCTGGAACATGCAGTTAAGTTCAGGGAAGACATTTCTTTCTCACAGAAGAGCCTGCATGTGAAAGACATCAATCATCAAATGAGCTAAAACCAATGAAACCCCAGTCATGCAGCCAGGGATGCAGCTCACTAATACAATCCTCACCGGGTACGCATAAGGTTCTGAGTTCCCTCCTCAGCATCCTCCAGAAGATGATAGTGCATCAGGGTGGGATGGCCTTCAAGAGACTCAGGACATCTGCCCCTTTCCCTTTGGGTATTTCTTTGGTCACAGGGATAGTTGAATCTACTTACCATCACCCGAAACTATTTACTGAGCACCTATGCATTGGGGTGGAAGTAACTTTTTCTGAGCTTAATTTACCTCCTTGAAATTTTTCCATTAAAAAGAGATTGACCCCACAATGGACTCACACAGCAGGAGATTTGCCTGGAGCCTCTAGTGTATAGAAGAATAGAAAATAATTAAAAATCAAAACGTACTTCTGGCTCCATATCAAAAGTCTGTGTGAAAAGCGCAAGAGTTGGCAAATTAATGAGTCTGTGGCCTGAGGTGAAGTCTGCACTTAGCTTCTGTAATTACCAAGAAACTCGAGATGCTTTAGTGGGTTGGATAAGCAAAGAAAATGATTTCCGGGCACCAGAGGCATCAGGAATGCAAGAGCACTAATGTACTGGGGCTGCCGCCAGGTGACAGTTAAAGTCTGGGCTGCAGCTGAAACAGCCCAGAGTTGCTTTGGGAACTGCTTTAGCCCTTCTGCCATGGTGAGCAAAGAGAGATTCTGAGTCCTGGTAGGGGAGGAAGGGACTGACGTGTCGGGCACACTCAGTATTCTATATAAATTGCCTTACTTAGATGAGAATGGTCTGGGTCATTTGACTAAGCTAGGGTAAATATGTCCACCCTCCACTGTCCAGTGTGATGCAGACCTGACCTCTATTGTCACTGTGGTCACTGTGCCACATGCAAATGTTACAGTGTTACGGTTCGAAACCATACCTGCATGCATCTCGACACTCAGTCCTGGGCTGACAGCACTGTTTGGGTAGGTTGTAAAACCTTAGGACACACAGTACAGCTGGAGGACACATGTCCCAGGCTCTTTGAAGGTTATATCTGTTTCTGATTCCAACCCAAGTTCTCAGATTCCTGTCTGCTGCAGCGTGACAAAGAAGCCACCTCAATGATAGACTATCACCCGGAAGCCATTAACTGAAGTAAATCCTTTCTCCTGTAGGATGTGGGCATTTTGTCATAGTAATGAGTGACTAGTAGATACAGACAAAGTCATCTTGTGTTAACTGACAAAGATGAAAGGCTCCTCCACATGTCCTCTCATTCCTGCTTCACAACACACTTTCGTGTTTATTATTCTCCTATAGCACCATTCTCAGAGTCTCAGGACGCGTGACTGAGGTAGTTGTCTTCAGCCTCTTTATCCATCTCCTATAATAGGGCATTGAGGTTGCTGCCTTCTTGTATGATGTTCTCAAGAACTTTCTCTTGTAGACAAATTCATCCAACTTGTTAAAGTTCAGTTCTTAGCATAGAAGTATCTGGGGGAAAGCATATAGATTCTTTTAAACATCGAGCTTTGAAGCACATTTCAGCCAGAACTTTTCACCTGGTTTGGGCGTACAGTTCTGAGTTTTGACCAGTGTGATATCTGACCACCCGTCACAACAGTAGCTGTGTTATCTAGTGGTGTGCAGGTAAAGTCACACTGTGTCCTCCTATCACCTCTGATTGGTGAACTAATCTATCTGTAAGAAACAGAGAGGATAAAAACCTTTCCATTGCATGAGCAATGTTTCTGCCTTACTTCATGTTTTGCTGGTTAGCTTGCTAATTCATCTTCTTCGAGGTTTTTCATCGGCTCTGGTGTCTGATAGTGTGAGTTTTCCCCCCACCCTTGCCTGTACTTTAGGATAGGACAGTCATGTGTCACATCGCATAAATGCTTTCTTTGGGATTCCCTGTTATTAATTGCTTGTATGTGTTTACATCTCTAAATTTCTCCATTTTTTTCCTCTACCTTGGTAAAGCACCTTCCTAATCCTGAGCAGCTCAATTTTGGCCTTTTTATGTATAATCCTTTGGTTTATACATCTGAAATTTCTTTTGGCATGTCTCAGGGAGTGAAATTTTAACTTTATTTTCCCTGAATAATGAATCCATTATCCAGACCCTGCTTATCAAAGCATAGACTTTTTCCTCACTAATCTTCGAGTTTGCCTTAGTTACATCTCATAATTGTTAGGCACTCAGTTGTGTCTTCACACTTTTTATGCTGTTCCACAAAATTTCTAGTTTTTGTTTGTAAACAATAAACACTGTTTCACCCTCTTTCACCCTTCTGTTATAGCTTCAAAAAATTTGGGGTGCTTTTTGTTTGTTTTGCTGTTGGGTTTTGTTCTCAATTAGAATTGGAACCAGAGATGGCTGTGAACCATCGTGTGGGTGCTGGGGACAGAAACCAGGTCCTCTGCAAGAGCAGCCAGTGCCCCAGCCGCAGTCCCATGAAATGCTCTACTATCTGTTGTAGCAAGCACAGCTTCTCATTACTGTAATCTCGAAAAACATCTTCTCAGACCCTGACTATGCTGAATGAACTAAAAACCAATACCTGAATTTAATTAGTGAGAAATTTTACTGAAATATCACTGCTTGTAGATTAACCCAAGTGTAATAAAGCTCCCGAAAGGAGCTTTCTTTCGGAAAAGCATGCTATGTTATCTTGTGTGTTCACATTTTCCTTTATGTAACACAGTAGAGTCCTACAGTTTCCACAAGCGGGTTCTATACGAGTTTGTGATGTGTTAATTCTAGGTACAGCATTATTCTTGTTATCACTATTCACAGCAGCTGTTGCTTTTAACTTTTCATGGTCCTTGCCAACTGGTGGTGACTATTTACATATTTTTTAAATTTCTTATTATCTGTTTTCATAAAACGTTGGCATGGGTGGATAGACGGTTCAGTTGGAAAGTACTTGATACACAGGAGTGAGGACCCGAGTTCACCCTCCCTAGCACCCACACAAAAGACAATCGTGGTGGTACAAGCCTATGACTTCCCAATGATGAAAAGTCAGAGATGGGTGGATTCTAGAGGTTGCTGAGCCCCAGGACCCAAGAGAGACTGTCTCAAACAGTACAGCTGAGAGTGACTGAGGAAGTGACCCAAGGTCTCGGCATTGATGTCTGCCCTCCACATGCATACACACAAATACACACAACACAGTTTACCAAAAGCTGGTTATAATAATATGTGAATTTTCTTTCCCTCAGATGTCCAGGAAAATGAACGTATCATTTATACATATTAATCATTTTATCGCCACTTTCCTGACTTTATACTTCATCTCTTTCTCGATTCTTTTTATTTTCTGGCATCTTAAAAATTTTTAATTTTTTTTTTTTTATAAAATCCAGTACTTCACACTGTTACATTTTAATGTCATATTAATTTTCATATTCTATAATAGTTACGGTCAGAAAATCTTATAGTTTGATCATAAATCCTATTTACTGTGGTGTTGGTTTTATTTGTTCATTTCATTGTTTTATTTTTTTTCAGTATCTTAATATGAAATATTCACACTTATAACCATTAGTTTAACCACTATACTATAGTATAATATAACCATTAGTATAGTTTAACCACTATACTGTAGTATAGCATAACCATTAGTATAGTATAGAGTTTTCTGTACATGTTCTCTTCCAGGTCATGCTGTTTAGGCTGAGTTCTGATTTTATGAGACTTAGTACCCTCTACCTTTCCCTATGCTTTAAAATAATGTAATGGCACAGGTGGGCCTGTTGCTTAACAGGAAGGTGTAACTCGTGGCCAAAGGTGTTTACGGAGACAACAGCCTTTGAGTCTTTCTGCCTTTCTCTTTTTGTTTTGTTTAGTTTTGTTTTTCTTTCTTTTGGTTTCTTGAGGCAGGATCTCACTGTAGGCAGGGATTCTCTGGAACTTACTCTGTAGCTTAAGCTTGCCTCAAACTCAGTGATCCTCCCGCCTCAATGTCCAGAGTGCTGGGATGACAGGCTTAAGTCACCAATGCTTGGCTAGCTAGCATCACAGTTTTTAAGGCACTCTGTTTTGCCCAGTGTTGGGATTTTAATTAAAATTTTTAAGCTCATTCGATATTTTTGAAAATCAGATGGTGAAAAGCAAATTCATCTGTTTCTTAAAATACAGCAAATTGTAAAATAAATAAATAAAAGGGCTAAATTCCCTGCATTTCTTTGAATTTCATTAGCTCTTAGCAAACATTACTTTTACTCACATAAAGCTTATTGATTCCAATATGGTGTTCAAAAATGAATGTCTCAGCCCTCTTCAGATAGGACAGATGTCTCTACCTTCGATTTCCTAGGGAGGAACTTGACTCTGAAAGGTACAGTAACAAATAGCATGAGACTTGTGAGTCAGCCAGTTTTCCTTGCACTCACTGGCTGGAGCACACTGATGGGTGGACAAGATTATAAAAGTAGTTCATGTTCTTGTCACCTGCAGCAGAGACCTGCTTTGTTCACAGAGATTTCTTTGCATGAACAGCACAGCCTAAAGTTTTCAGAAACCCCTGCTTGATCACAGCCAAAGGCACCATCAACCCAGAGCATTTAAGGTCCAGCTGGAACACGCTGATAACAGCATGTCCTTCTCTTTGTCCAGGACGTCTGCGTTAGGGCTTATCTAGCTCTTCGCCATCACACAAACCTGCTGATCATCTTGTTCTCCATGATGCTGATGACAGGGATGCCCCAGCTGACGAGCAAAGAGGACATTGAATATATCCGGGATGCCCTCATGGTGGGGAGAAGCGAAGAGGACGCCAAGAAGTATTTCCTCGATCAGATTGAAGTTTGCAGAGACAAAGGATGGACTGTGCAGTTTAACTGGTTCCTACATCTTGTTCTTGGCATCAAACAAGGAGAGAAACACTCCGCTTGATATTTGGTGCTAGGGCCCAAAGCAATTTAGTGTTCTAAAGCTTTCAAACCAGCGTGTCAATCATCAGAGTTAGATTTAAAATGCAATAGGACTCTCTGAACACTGCACTTCAGAAATACAGCTCTTTCCCCAGCTGAACTCTTCACCGAAGGAAAAAAAATGTTGGCATTACTGCTGGTTTGGTTAATATTCAGTGTGAGGCTTCTCTGCTGCTTTTTTTTCCCTCTCAGTCTCCATGATGTTGAAGAATATTCTAAGTTTAAATAGCTTAGAACATTCTTGCTTAGTATGCCTGATGATCTTTTATTAAGCGTCTCTGAAAGTCCTTTAGTTAGGATAGTTGGCAATATCTGTTATCAAGTGTGTTCACCATGTATTTTGGCTCTCCTTGCATTCTTTAAGCTCTTGGCAGAAAAGGGTGCAAGCATTGCTAAGCGAGCTGCATTCTTTAAAGGATGTTTCCAAGCATCCCCTCTGTGCCCACAGATGTAGGTGATGTGCCAGAAGCAAGGAGTGCAAGTTAGCTTTTAGAGTCCCAGAGGACCGTCAGCAGTTGGTCTCCCACAGCGTGCCACTGAGATGTCCGGACGCTGAACACAAACTCTGAGCCTGAGCCTTGATCGTCCCCAGCTGCTGTGGCTCAAGGGTTATAGATATGAAAAATGGAGGTAAGACCTTTTACCAAGAGTGAATAACCTAGTACAACCAGTGTCACCTTCTCCAGAACAGAAACAGGAAGTCACTAACTGGACCCTTGGATGCCTACAAATGTCATCTTCCCCTCTTGCTCTGCCTCCCTTTCCCTACCTCGCCACCTCTTGTACTTCTTCCTGAACTTGTGGAATCTTCAAAGACAGCTCAAAATGACTTGAAAAAGAAAGTCTACTCATATAGGCTCCTGAGAACAGCAGGTACTTATTTGTGGAGCTGCTCCGTGGATTTTTAAAAAGTATATTATTAAAAGAGGAGTTCCAGAAAATATTAGGCTCTAAATGCTTTAATCTTACATTTCAAATCTGAAAATGTTTCCTTTATTTTTTAATAGAAGACACCTGCTATCAAATGTATTCTTAGCTTATAACAATACTTATTTACATATTCATTTTTCAACTTAAAGGACTTTTAAATTTTGAGACATCCCAGAGTTCATAAAGACAATCAAACCAATTTCCTTTGAAGTACTTTTTCATTTCTTAAATATTATGCTGTTTCTCATCAATATTGATCCACCTTCAAGAGAGATCATTAGATTATTTAATCAAATATCTTTAGCTATCATTAATTCCATAGAAAGCTATGTCAAAGATGTCCATATTTAGATAAAATTAGATATATCTCTTTTAATTTTTAAATTGTCAAAATAGATACTTTAATTAGCTGGAGTCCAACCTTCCCTTTGTGTCTACAGAAGCCAAGTAGCACCTAATTCTGCTGTAAATAAGAACCATCAGGGACACTTTTAACATACCCCTGTGTTTTAAAATTGTCACACTTTCAGATTATAATTTCATTAGTGTGAGATGAGCCTGGGCATAGTTTTCTAAGTACTCTGGCTGAATCTAATATATATGCAGGGGAAGGAGCTTTATTTGGTCCATGATGGTATAAGTAACCCTGCCACCTTGCTCACTGGGCCTTCCCTGGCTCATAGCTATTAAAAAAAAAAAAAATGCATCCCTGGCAAGTAACTGTTCTAAAACCATGCTTTCTTTTGTACAGGCCATGCCCTGTGCTGAAATTGTGTTTCTCTCTATGAATGTGAGTTAGATATTTTATAGCACTTCTGGAGTGTCATTCCTGCTAATGTAAGAACAGAAAGGGTAATGCCGTCTAACTCCAAACGGGAAGCATGCTTAAGCTTCTGAAGAGCCACACACAGACTTTTCCTTTCATTTGAATTGCTGAAATGATGATCTTGATGATAAAACAATTACAGAATACATCTATATTTAGCTTCCGACATCACATGCATACATATTAGTTCTTTAAATGAGACAGCCTTTTCATAAAGCTGAACTACATGGCGCCATATACTGGGTTTCATTCTTCCATTTTCCAAAGAATGCAATTTCAACTCCATAGAATTGCACATAAGCAAAAATCACCTTCATATGCTTGCTACCTCGCCATTCCTGTGAGTGGTAGATTCCAGTGCTTTCTACACCTTTGAAAATATTCTAGACCTAGGGTTCTCCTGGGTAAATACCAATATCATAGATCACAGAAAACATAGATTACAGGTCAGATGGATCAGGTCAAAACAACTTATGTGTGTATCTAAGACTGACAAAAAAAAAAAAAAAGACATAAAGCATCCACTGTAGACTTGGTCCAACATGACTCTACTGGTTTGGTTGGTGCTCTGAAAAATGCAGAAAGACATAATGAATAAAATATATCAACCAGAAAAAAGCTCTTGACTTGCAGATAAATTAAGTATAGTAAGTACATCTTTTTCAGGAGATAAGTCAGTTTGTTTTTATTAGTTCTTTGAGAATTGTGTACAAAGAGTTTTGACCATATACACCCACTCCCCCAACTTCTCCCAGATTCACATCCCTTTCCGACCCGCCTAATTGTGTCCTCTCTTTTTTCTTTTTGTCCATCAATGGCAACACTCTTAAAGAAAACTTCCTCTCCCAGCAACTATCAGTTGCCAATACTTTTTGGCTAGGAATGGGATTACGTATCTACCTCCCGTCTCCATGCTGGGATTTGGTGGAGCTTGAGCTTTCATGGAGCTTTTCCTAACTGCTGAGAGTTCATGTGTGCAGCTGTCCTGTTGTGTCCAAAAGATTCTGCTTCCTTGTATTTGTTCAACACCTCTGTCTCTCACAGTCTCTGCAGTCCCTCTTCCAATGATCACTGAGCCTTGGGAGGAAAGGGGGACGTCTAGATGCCCCATTTAGGGCTGAGTATTCTGCAGGCTCTTATTCTCTGCACCATGGCAGTTACGAGTCTCAATGGTGACCATCATACTGCAAACAGACACTGCTCTAATGTGGGCTGAGAGATAATACTAACTTATAGATAAAACAGTAAGTCATTGAGAGTCAGTGTGAGAATTCTATAGCGTGATTTGGAAGCTGTTAGTCCTATATTAATGATAATTGGTTATAATCTTAAATAAAAAATTAGAAAATACACTTCTGAAATTATTAGCAATTATGTTTAACGATATGACAAAAATAAAGTGAGCTGGGATTCCTTAAAGATTCTGTTGACTTATTTCCAATTTTATCCAACCTAATACTTCTTATGAACACATTCGATTCTAGTCCTAGTGCTTGTTCACGTGTTCTCAAAGGCTCATTTCGGGACAGACGCCAGGGAATTCTAAAGCACATACATGGCTAGCCCTATCTGAAAGCTAAGACAGTCTCCTGTATTTTAATTACAAATGTTAATTTAAATGAAAAAAGAAAGAATTTGACATCTTGTGTATCTTTTAATGTTTAAACTTCCAAATGTTTCTGAAACTCATTTTAAAACTGAAACTTATTTTAAGAAATCGTTATTGAATGCTCAAATGCTCATTGCTGAGGAACTGAGTACGCAGCAACAAGATGGACTGAGTCCCAGTTCCTGCAGTGTTCATCAGATGCTGGTGATGCAGCGCATGTGCGTGTGCGTGTGCGTGTGCGTGTGCGTGTGCGTGTGTGTGTGTGTGTGTGTGTGTGATATTTGTGCATGTGTATGGGTTCCTGTGTATACATGCACATGTATGGGTTCCTGTGTATACATGCACATGTATGTTCTGGTGCATACACATATGTGTACCTGCATGTGCAGCCCAGTGGTAAACACTGGGTGCCTTCCTCTATTACACTCTGTCTTAATTTCTTAAGACAGGCTCTCACTGAAATGGTAGGTCACCAACTGGCTTGAATAGCTGGCCAGCCAGCAAGCCCCAGAGGACCTCTGGTAACTGTGATCCATTCTGCCCTCCCCAACCCTCTTATCCCATGCTGGGGTTATTCACGCACACTGCTGCAATCTGCGGTTTTTGATGGAATACAAACTCAAGTCTTCATGCTTGTGTGGCAAGCACATTACTAACTGAACCATCTCCTTAACCCCAATGTAGCATTGTCAATGAGTTCCAGGTCAATGGTTTTCTTTGGGGAGGGGCAGCACCCGAGTTCACACACACCAGGCAAGTTTTCTATGGCCGAGCAACAGTCCCCGCGAGCAATATATTTCTTAATAGGTTTGCTGTGAGTTGAATTTTATCCCACCCCCAAGACAGAGAAAATTAGAATATTAAAATAGAAATTCTAGCTCCAGTGTCTGTGTATGTAATTTTACTTAAAAACAGATTATATATGTATATTCAAGTTAAGATGCAGTTGAATGACTGATATCCTTAAATACAGAGAAGTACCACGTGGGGAAAACACAATATTGGAGTAAACCTTCTGCAGCCCAGGGAACGTGGGTAAAGACACAGAAGGAGCCTCCTTAAGACCCGTCCTCGGATCCACGGCCCTGCCAACATTTTGATTTTGGTGTTCTAGCCTCTAGAACAGTGGCAAGATCTATTTCTATTATTTTTTTTATTGGATGTTATATTTACATTTCATATTTTATCCCCTTACCCCACACTTCCCCCCGCCCCCTGCCACCCAGAAACCTCTAGGCACAAGGGGAAAGTTCCTGAACAGAACACCAATGGTTTATGCTCTAAGATCAAGAATTGACAAATGGAACCTCATAAAATTGCAAAGGTTCTGTAAGGCAAAGGACACTGTCAATAAGACAAAACGGCAACCAACAGATTGGGAAAAGATCTTTACCAATCCCACATCCGATAGAGGGCTAATTTTCAAGATATACAAAGAACTCAAGAAATTATACTCCAGACAACCAAATAACCCTATTTAAAAATGTGGTACAGAGCTAAATAAAGAATTCTCGACAGAGGAAACTCGAATGGCTGAGAAGCACCTTAAGAAATGCTCAACATCCTTAGTCATCAGGGAAATGTAAATCAAAACAACCCTGAGATACCACCTCACACCAGTCAGAATGGCTAAGATCAAAAACACAGGTGATAGTAGATGCTGGCGAGGATGCAGAGAAAGAGGAACACTCCTCCACTGTTGATGGGATTGCAAGCTGGTACAACCACTCTGGAAATCAGTCTGGCGGTTCCTCAGAAAATTGGACATAGCATTACCCGAGGATCCAGCTATACCACTCCTGGGCATATTTCTATTATTTTAATCCACCCAGTTTGGGATGCTTGGTTCTGGTATCCTTATGGTACTGATTCTAAGTAAATAACAACATTCCATGGAATTATATTGGGGGGTGTCTCAGAAGTTACATACCAATTTCACTGATGTTTTCTGCTACTATCAGAAAAACTTAAACATATATAAACTGTGACAGCTGTAATAATGATGAGAAATTCTAATTCAGTGGGTAAAAAAGTAAATACTTCTTGAAAATATTGAATTTCCAGAAGAATAAAATGTAAGTATCCATGACAGCAAACCCAACACATTGTTTAATAAACATGTACAATCAAAATAACTTCTATTCACCTTCCATCAGAAACGACTGATTACTGGCCATGGCTGGTGCTGACTTGAGGGAAAGGGTCCTCTGTCACTCACCAAAAGCTGTGTGAGTCCATAAATTGAGATAGGACAGTTATCAACATTTATCAAACTTACTGTATCTATTTTCTGCCTCAGCCAGTCCACATCCAAGAATTCGTCCATCAGAAAGGATAAAGTGCATGAAGACTAATCCTCAGAAATAGTTGTCAGGAGCTGGGGAGATGGCTCGGTGGATAAAGTATACGCTGTGCATACATAAGGACCTGCGTTCAGGCCCCCAGCACCCAAATAAAAGTTGGGCGTCAGAGTGTGTCCCAGTGCTGAGAAACAGAGGGGTGAAGACAGAGCTCTCTATGGCCACTTAACCAGCTCCTTTAGTGGAATTTTGTGGTATTCCCTTGCAGGCTTCACAGCAGTCAGGGGAAAATGATCAAAATGATCAAAATGAGATAATAGACTAGAACTGGGTTCAGCCAGATGTTACTGTAACCGGCGCTGAACCAGAACTTCTAGAGTCTGTCCCGGATCATTTTACTTTGGGCGTCATATTTAAGCACAGCACAATTTGGGGGAAAATAAAAAGAGGTATTCAGATATCAATTAACTCAGTCCCAAGTGCACAGCAACTTAAGACCTGTTTGTATTGAAGCTTTTTGCAAAGTACATATGGCTTCATCCGTAAGATGATTTCTTGTTGACTTAGAAACAATGTTCAAGCTTTTCCAGCCTCCGCCTTGGACCCTTGCAGTTGCCGAGATGTTGATGCCTGAGAAGAATTGGATTGCCATCTACGAAGTCCTTTTTAAGGAAGACGTAATGGTTGCCAAAAAAGATGTCCAAATGTACAAATGCCCCGACAAAAATGTGCCCAACCTTCATGAAGGCCATGCAGTCTCACAAGTCTTGAGACTACATGAAGGAGCGCTTTGCTTCGAGACATTTCTACTGGCACCTTACAAATGAGGGCAACCAGTATCTCTGAGAGTACCTGCACCTACCACCAGAGATCATGCCTGCCACCCTGCATCGCAGCTGTCCCGAGACTGGCAGGCCATGGCCCAAAGGTCCAGAGGGTGAGGCCTGCAAGATTTCCAAGAAGGGAGGCAGACAAAGACACCTACAGAAGGAGTGCTGTGCCCCTGGAGCTGACAAGAAAGCTGAGGCTGGGGCTGGCTCAGCAACTGATTTCCAGTTTAGAGGCAGCTTTGGTCGTGTACTTGGTCAGCCACCTCAGTAAAGTTGGAGATTTTGTTGTATTGAATAAATTTTAAAGAAAAAAGAAAAAGAAACAGTGTTCACGATAAGGTTCTAGGGAGAATGACTGAGGTAAGCATAATGCCTGTGGGCAACAGGATTGGCCTGGCCCTAAGATAACATAGAAGTCACTTGGGCTGTTGTAAAGTGCAAATGACATCACTTTAAAAAAATGGGTTTATGGTCTAAAAGCCATGCTCAGAATTTAGGAGAAGGGGTCTGGGATATATAAATACTGGCAGAAATGGGCAGAGCCTGTCTCATCAGACAGCAAAGGATCACCAGGCTGTAAAGCTCCATCATCCCTGGCATCCTAAGAAGAGCCAGCTCAGTTCTTTGAAGAGGTAAGCTGTGTGTTAAACTTTCCGGGCTTCTCCGGTGCTTCTCTGTGTGCACAAGGCCTTTATTCCCTCTGCAAACCTGTAAGCTTCAGGTTGTAAAAGGCCTGGCCTTTTAAAATTAAGATGAAAAGTAATAAAGGATACCTGATGTGTAGACTAGAGTCTACACATCACATGTACACACACACACACACACACACACACACATGCACACACACGCACACGCACACCTCACTAATAAGTTAAAAAATAATAATAATAATAAAAGAGAATAAAACAGTCACCATAATTCTTTATAATAACTAAAATTTGCAAACAGCCCTAAAAGGCTCTCCACAGGAGACCAATTAGCTAAGTGCCATTGAATTACGAGCTAGGGGTGTAGCTCAGTTGATTGTGTTTGCCTAGTGTGCACACAGGTGTGGCTTCAACCTCTCGCCCAGAATAAACTAGATATGATGATGCGTAGCTATAATCCCAACGAGAAAGTTAAGGGCAGGAGGATCAGACCTTCAAGGTCATTCTCCGCTACTTAAGGGGTTTGAGGCTAGCCTGTGATGGATACCTTGCCTCAAAAATCAATTTAAAGCTGCAAGTGGTAGTATGTGCATACATAAGAGGTTTGGGAGGACCTGTGTACACCACACTGGCGTTTGTTCGTTTGTGTTTGAGGGTCTAGAGCATTGAATCCAAGGCCTTACACATGGAAGACAAGCACTCTGCCAATAAGTTGTATCTTCAGCCATTTAAATTTTTTATTTCAATATATAATAACGCTAAGTTACATGAGCTTGCCTTGAACTCACGCTATAACCCAGGCAGACCATGATCTTGGGATCTTCCTGCCTCAGCCTCCTGACTGTCTGGGAGCTGTAGTTTATACTGCTATTAGTGATTTTTTTTTCTGTGCATTAATTTTTTTTTCATTTGAATTTTGGGGAGTTTGAGTTTTCTAATCAGGAGGAAGCATTAATATTTTCATTTTGAAAAAAAGATGCAGTCTGCATGACAATCGTCTCTTTGTCTCTTTTAACTAAGGTAGATTGTGCCTAACTAAAAGCTCAGAAAAAACAACAACAAACAACTAAATTTGAAGCCCATATTATCAAGCGGTGGCTACTGTTGGAAATTGGGATTTGAAAACAAGGACCTTGCCCAGGCAGTGGTGGCGCACGCCTTTAATCCCAGCACTTGGGAGGCAGAGGCAGGTGGATTTCTGAGTTAGAGACCAGTCTGGTCTACAGAGTGAGTCCTAGGACAGCCTGGACTACACAGAGAAAACCTGTCTCAAAAGAAAAAAACAAAACAAAACAAAAAAACAAAAACAAAAACAAACAAAGAAAACAAGGGCCTTAACGTTTCCAGCCTTATCCCTACCTGATGGTTTTCACTCACCACTGAAATTGGCCTTAATTTCTGTTCAACTGTAGCAGTGCTTTGAAGACATGTGCTTGCCTCTGTCTCTCTCTGGAGCCCTGCTTGCTGCAGCTCTTCTCAGGCAGACCTGGTGCTTCCTATGGGGTCATGCTGAGATCTAGCTCACATCTGAAGTCCCCTGAGGAGGTGCAAACAGCCTTGTTTTCACTCCTTGTGAATGTCAGATTCTTTTCTAAGCATTTGCTCATTAACACAACTGAGTAAATCTCCCTGCCTGCTGCTTTAGTAAGAATTATCCCTTCTGTGGGCTCTATGTGGTTCAGAGTCAGGGGGACTGTGGCCTATCAGGGAATGAATGCAAGGCCACTTTACAGCATGGAGCAGCACTATGTGCCTAGCAGCAGAGGAGCAATCACCTGACAATCAACCTCGGAATCTTCTGGTTATACTTTAGAATTAAAATAGCTTCCTATTGTCTGGCAGAAAGCCGCCCACCATTTCCGACAATTGCGAGGTTTATGGTTGAACAGTGCTTTCTGAAACCTGATGCATTTGGTGGCCAAGTCTACATTAATATCTCTCTGTCTCTGTCTCTGTCTCTGTCTCTGTTTCTCTCTCTCTCTCTCTCTCTCTCTCTCTCTCTCTCTCACACACACACACACACACACACACACACACACACACACACACACCTTTCCTTTGCATCATCACTAAGCACTTGTTCTGTTAAGCTACCAGCTCTGTGGCGACTAAGGGCTTCCCCTAAGGAAGTCTCATAGCCACAAAGAAGTGTCAAGTCCTTGACTCCCCCCACTCCCACCCCATTCTCACCCCAGTGCTGCTCCATCCACAGTATCACAGTTCTAGACACCAGAGAAAACAGCCTCTCACTTTAAGAGCAATTCCTTCCTCAGCTACTAATTGCTCAATGTGAATGGACACATTTGCAGGCTTTCAGGACGTAAATAGGCTTGGCACCTTGAATCTCCAGAAATTTCAAAGATTCTGAATTCTTAACAGAGGGATCTTTAATGGCCAAGAAGCACTTAAAGAAATATTCAACATCCTTACCCATGGGGAAATGCAAATCAAAATTACTCTGAGACTCCATCTTACATCAGTCAGAATGGCCAAGATCAAAAACTCAAGTGACAGCACATGCTGGCAAGGATGTGGAGCAAGGGGAATTCTCTTCCATTGCTGGTGGACGTTCAAATTTGTACAGCCACTTTGGAAATCATTTGGCAGTTTTTCAGAAAATTTGGTATAGTTCAACTCCAAGACCCAGCTATATTACTCCTGGGCATAGACTCAAAAGATGCCCCACGATATCACAAGCCTGTGTGCTCCACTACGTTCATAGCAACTTTATTCACAATAGCCAGAAACTAAAAAACAACCTAGATGCCCCCAACTGAAGAATGAATAGAGAAAATGTGGTTCCTTTACACAATGGAATACTATTCATTTATTAAAAACAAAGACATCATGAAGTTTGCAGGCAAGTGGATGGAACTTGAGACTATCATCCTGATTGAGGTAACCCAGACCCAAAAGGACATGCATGGTATGTACTCACTTATAAGTAGACATTAGTCATAAAGTTCAGGATAGCCATGCTACAATCCACAGACCCAAAGAAACTAAGTAACAAGGAGGACCCAATGGAGGATGCTTGAATCTCAGAAGCAGAAACAAAACAGTCATCTGAGGTGGATGGAGAAAGGGAACTAGGTGGGAGAGAGCTTAAGGAAGAGAAGGGGGGGTGTTGTGAGAGGGGAGGATCAGATGTGGGGAGAGGGGTTTCAGGAGAGTAGTGAGAACAGACATTGGTGGGGAGCATCTCTGAGACTAGCTGGAGACCTTGGATGGAGGAAGCTCTCGGGAGTCTATTGGGAATGACCCTAGCTGTGATTCCTACCAATGGTGGATATGGAGACTGAAGTGGCCACCCCCTGTATCCAGGCAGGACTTCCAGTGGAGAGAAGGAAACATCAACCCACCTACAAACCCTTCAACCCCAAATTTATCCTGACTACAAAATGTACAGGAATAAAGATGGAGCAGAGATTGAGGGACTAGCCAACCAATGTCTGTCCCAACTTGAGACCCATCCCATGGGAGACAGCCAGCCCCTGACGCTATTAATAATATTCTGTTATGCTTGCAGACAGGAACCTAGTATAACTGTCTTCGAGTATAAATTTCATCCAGCAGATGATGAAAAACAGATGCAGAGACCCACAGCCAAACATCAGGCAGAGGTCAATAAGTTTTGTGGAAGAGTGGGAGATAGAATTGAGGGAGCTGGAGGGGTCACAAGAAGACCTAGAGAATCAACTAACCTGGGCTTATGGGGGATTGGGGGTGTGCTCACAGTGACTTCTCCACCAACAAAGAGCTTGTAGGGTCTGGACCCAGGCCCCCTATACATTTGGAGCAGATGTGCAGATTGGTCTCCCTGTGGGTCACCTAACAATTGAAATGAGGGGCTATCTCTGACTTTGTTGCTGGACATTAGATCCCCTTCCCCTACATGGACTGCCTGTTTTGGTCTTAGTGGGAGAAGATTAGTCCTGCTGGAACTAGATGTCAACTGAGATGATACCCAAGGGGGGCTTCTGGGCAGAGAAAGGAAGAGGGTAGTTGGGGGAGGAATTTGTAAGGGTGGAATTGGGAGAATAGGGAGGGGTCTGAAATTGAGATGTAAAATGAATAAATAAATTAACGAAAAAAGTAACTAAAAGATTCTGAGAGTCACAGACAGGTCCAGTAAGTAGCGCAAAGTAAGCAGGTTAGGTTGTGAACACAGTACAGATCCTAAGCCAGCAATTCAGGAAAAAAAATATTTTCCAGTTGAAGCAAGTAAGACATTAGCAATTTAGAATAGAGGGGACTGGGAAAAAAAGTGGGTACAAGCTGTGGTGTTAGGTCATCCAAAACCAAGAGCCAATTTTTACTTGAATAAGTTATCCGACCTCTTCAGTGTTGACTCTCATATTTACAGTAGAGTAAGGCGTCGAGACACAGGACCAACGCTACAGATTTGGTGTAGCAATTAAACGGAAGAACAAACGTGAAGCGTTGGTGGGTCTGCAGTCTGGCCTCGAGCTGTCATTCAATAAATGTCACCTGTTGTTTGGTTGTTCTTTTCCAAGAAAGACTAAAGAATCTCAGGAATTATAGTATTTGGTGGCTCCATCCTTGGCATGACTTCCAGGAGCTCTTTACAGATGTTTCCCCAATAAGGCTTCAAAGCAAAAATAATTTCCATTCAATATCAGATACTAAGAAATCTTCAAAATAGCATCAAGCTTCTCTGAGGAACTATTCTAATTCATGCAAATTACCTCCTGGTTCTAGGCTATTGTAGATTAAACAGGACACTGCAATCAGTTTTAAATGCTACTTTTCTTCACCTTTTAAATCAGCTTGGTGGAAGATTTACCTATGTGAGAGTCACTAATTTTTAAATGTATAATTTGATGAGTCCTTAGTAGACCTATATGCTTTTGTATCTGCTACCATGGTCAGGATAAAAAAATAATTTCATTATTCCAGAATGTTCTCTCATACTTCTTTGCAGTCAATCCTCTTTCATATCTCTCATTTAAATAACTCACTTACTTCTATTCTATGGGTGTTTTAACTACATGTATGTCTATGTATCATGTGCATACAATGCCAGCGAAGGCCAGAGGTGGGCACTGGATATTCTGAAACTGAAGTTACAGATGGTTGTGCGCCACCATGAAGGTTCTGGGACTAGAACCCGGGTCCTCTGGAAGAGTAGTACTCTTAATGCTAATCCATCTCCAACCTCATCTCTCCTTCATCTCTTAACACTTAAGAACCAACCACTGAAAGGCCTTCTGTCAGTTGTACTTTTACTTTGTCCAGTGTTTCATATCTACATGCTCCTATAACATATTGTCTTTAGTGCCCAGCTTCTTTTACATACTGCAATGCACTAGAGTTATCTATGTTTTACAAATGAAATATTGTTTGGAAAAAGCCCACTTCCCGATACCTTTACTCTAGAGCCAATCACCAGCCTTCAGGTTTAATCACCTGCTGTGTAGCATAAGCCATGCAGTGGCTTGTGCTCTGTCTAAGATTATTAAGAAGAATCTCATTATCACTTTTACTTTGTTGCAGTTTATACAACGTAGACCACGCTCATGAGCCTCCTGTACTGCACACACATTTGGACCCCTCAGATCAGGTGCGATAGTTTTTAATGTCAACTTGCCACAAATTAGAACCACCACCTTGTCCTAATGCCCTAAGTCGACATGGGAAAACCAACCCAAGTGTGAGTATCACCTACCAACAGCCCAGAATTTTTTTCTTCTGAGACAGGGTTTCTTTCTGGCTGTCCTGGAACTCACTCTGTAGTCCAGGATAGCTTCGAACTCAGAGATCCACCTGCCTCTGCCTCCCAAGTGTTGAGGTTAAAGGCGTGCGCCACCACCACCAGGCAAAGCCCAGATTTTTGAGAGGGTGTGATGGAAGTAAAGTTATTGCCCTTTGCTCACTTGGGCTTCCCCATCTGATGTTGTTGATTTACCTGTTGCTTCTGATAACAGTTCCTTCACTGATATCAGAACCAGCATATCCAGGTTTGCGTCCTTGTGCAGCAGCTCTCTAGGAATTCTCCAGGGTTTTTTGGTCCCTAATCAGGACAGCTGAGGTACCCAGACTTGTGGACTGAGCAACTACGAGGCTGCTGGCCTCTCCAATGTGAGATGACTCAGCTTCAAGGACCAAGCAGCTATCAGAGTCTTAGTTTATTCATTGTAAACAACTGTAGTTACTATTTTAACCTAAGTCAAGTAAACTCCCCTCCCCCAGGTTGATCTTGGTCAGTGTTTATCACAGCAAACTAGCACATCAGGGGTGAGGTCCGAGAGAGTCCCAAGAGTCTGATTTCCTATAAGTTCCTAGGTGAAGCCAAGGTTACTACAGCTTTCCAACACTTAGCACAACAAAGCTCCAGATGTCTAACAGATTCTGTGAAGGAACAAAGTCAAACAAGGTTGAAGCCATATCCATTCTGTGCTTAAGAAACACTACTCACAGACATGCTTTTCCACATACATGATAAATACTCAGTCAACTGCACGGTGCCTAAGCAGTAAGCATAGATCTACCTCAGTGACAGGTACTATGGTCCTTAGTGACCTCTGCCTCCTGGTACCCCTGCCTTTATGTGACTCCCTTTGCCTTGAATATGAACGAGGTTTTGCAACATGCTTCTGGCAAATGAACTATGGTAAAGGTAACATGAGGTCATTTCTAAATTAGGTCATAATACCCTGTGCCTTTCATCCTGTGGGCATTCTTTAGCCCTCTCACTCTTACATGCTCAGCTTGACAGAATTGTCCTTCATGTCAAGAGTTGCTCTGTGGAAAGGTCAGGGTGACAAGAAATACAAAGGTCTCTAGACACTGGCTGAACTCCATCAGAAGATACATCAGAGTGTAAAAACATTGGCACCTTCAAGAAAAAGCCTTAAGAGACCAAGACCCACATGATACATATAACCTATGGTTGGAGTCTTGACCCAATGAAACAATGAGGCATGGGCAATGAGGGTCAGCCCTAGGCCCTGGATTCCCTCTGCAGTCCCACATGTAGGTAAAGAAATAATTTGAATACATTAAAATAAGAAAATAATGAGGTAATGTTGGGCTTTCAAATCATTAAGTTTGAAGATAATCGCTATGTGTCAACACATAGCTAATATCTTTAAGAATTGTTTTGAAGACTTAAAAAGGACAAAGTAAATAAGCAATGTGAAAGAACTCAGCACAGTGCCTGTGACAATCATTGCCTGGTGATGTCAGTCAGATCCAGCGACTGCAGAGTCACACAGGGCTGTATAGTCAGTCAGTCCAGCAAGCAAGCACACAATAAGTCGTGTTTTACAAAGTGATCATTCCTTTCTGTTGTATTCCCTGTTCTAACTTCTGGTTTTGTCAGATACAAGCTCACTGGCAAGCATGAAACCAAACATAAACCAGCAAGAAACACTTAAGAACACCCAGGCTCTGAGTACTGCTCTTAACAGGTGTCAGCCTTTTACCCTCACCTAAAAAGAGGCAAAGACAATCTGAGCTGTGTGCAGACACCTCACACACTTAAAGAAATGTTTGTTATGATAATTATTAATTGGTGTTTCTATCCACCTTTTATTATTTAGTTGTAGGAGGAGCTAAGGTGGGAGGAGTAAGGAGAGGAAGAGGAAAAGGAAGAGGAGGAGCGAGGCGAGGGGAGGGGAGGGCAGAGATGTAGGAGGATGAAGAGCCATGCAGGTATGGAGAGCAGTCCTGGGTAACAACTTATATTTAGATTAGCTAATTGGGAAACAATTCTAATTGTATGGGCATATTGTTATTGAGCATTACCAAACATATAAAGCCTTTGATTAATATTTAAGCATTAAAGTCTCATTTCTTACCAGGCCCACATGGATGGCGGGATGGTCTGGGCACTGCCCAGCCTTGTAGGGACAGCATGGAAGATTGGCAGAGCCTTCTCCCACGCTGGCATCTCGAGAGTGGCAGGGCCAATGTCTCTGACTGCCTGAGCCATGGCAGCAGTGAGAACATACCTCTGTTGCTCATTCGTGGCCACAGGCCTAGGCTAGTCGGGAACATGGCAGCTAATTAAGAAAAGCCAGATTGAATGCCACCATTTTAAATATCTCTCACAACATTTAGTTCTCAAGTAAAAGTCACAAATCCTTTACATTTATGACAAGCCTTAAAAGTATTAGAGCTGCGCAGATATCAACCCCCTATGTTATTTTGTCTATGTCCCTGACAATAACCCTGAGATATAACTTGCCATGTCCCACCTGGACTGCTCCTACTTCAATTGGCCACCCTAATGATCCACCTAGCCCATGGTGTCTTTCTCTCTCTTCTCCTCTCTCTTCCTCTGCCTCAGAACCCAAGTCTGGGAACTGAAGGCGTGCCTACCTCTCTTCTGCCCAGCTACAGGCTGCATTTTTATTGACCAATCAGGGATAACTTGACATATAATGTTACATAGCATCATTTGGTATATATGAGGAACTCCTCATTCCTGGGGGCAACCAGACCTTGGGAGTCAGTATTTCGCATTGCAACTCATAGCAACAGACCAACACTCAACAATTGCTAGCTATGTTTCTGCCTTTGCCTTTCTTTTGAGTTTGGGCAACACCACCACAGATCCCTCAGAAGCAGCTAGAACAGGCTCTGAGCTAATTTAGAGGTGGTACTGAGGGGTGAAAGATAAAATCACAGAAACATTGAGACTGATAACAGAGAGTGGCTCAGTATCACCAAAACCTATATGGAAATGGCTCCTGAGACCAAAACCACTCTCCTCAGAGGACCTTAATTCATGATCTAATAGGTGTATGAAACTCAGCTGTGTTAGAAGATACTGGGAAACAAACATAAGGCAGGCACCATCTGGTAGAGAGACCAAGTGCATTCACCCCTGACTACAAAAGAAAAACTTGTGACAAGCCAGAGTGTTCTGATGTCCCCTAACGCACCCTTGGCCAGGGCTATACAGACAGGTCTCTAGAGTAGGCAAACCAGATGGAGTGGAATAGAAGTTTACATAAAGAGTTGAGAAAATACAAGTGTGGCAAGAGTTCATTCTGGCTAAGGGACCAGGAAAGATTTTATAGGAAAAGTGACATCTAGAATAGCTCTTAAGATACTAATAGGATCACGACATCCAGAAAGAATGATGGAGGAGGTGGCAAGACAAACATAATTAGGGCTGAAGTGCAAACAGAATCAAGAAATACAAATGAAAAGTCATGCCAGCAGTGTCAACTGAAGGGCAGAAGAGTAAGGGAAAGGGGGGAAGTTCTAGACCCCTTGGCTGAGCAGAGGAAGTTGGATTTAGTTGACAGGTAACTGAAAAGCATGCAATAGGGGATTAGTCTGATGCTACTTGTACTCAAATGCTAAATGCTATACTCCAAGATCTGGTTGCCCTCTCATGAGGAGATTCTCAGGGACAATGACATCCTCAAGTATGCCAACTTTTGTTGTATAAATTTAGCATCCAAGTTTTCTGTGATTGGTTAATAAAGATAGCCTGGGCTGGACAGAAAAAAAAGGAGAAAGAGCAAGGTTCCAGGGCTTAGGATCTCAGGAGTGACCATGAGGAGAAATCAAGGGGGGAGAAAGGGACTGCCATGAGGGATGATGGACCATGAGCACACGGCAAGGAGAAACAGCAAGTTGCGAGGGACATCTGGCTGAGATATAAGTTAGAATCGCTCAAAACCTGCCCAATCTAGACTTAGAGCTTGAAAATAAAGTACCTAGATTATGTGTCTTTTATACGGGCTAGCTAGAATATTTAATTCATTTACACATGAGCAATTTCAGACATTTTGGCTATCCACACATGTAGATGACAATGCTCTCCCCCGTACCCAACCCCTGTAAATTAGCATGGTCCTGTTTAGGATCAAAGAAGAAAAAAAAAAGCCACGAGCAATTTTAACGGTCAACAGCGATACAGCCGAACCTGAGTACCTGTGTTAACTACTGTCGCATCGTTTGCACAGAGCACTTGATAGACGTGATTCAAAGATGCTCACAACATCCAAAGATTCCATCCCCTTGGTTCCAAGTTCCTGGGAGGATTCTGCCGAAGTACTGTGTTTCCAGTGGAAACATGTAACAAAGGCTGTTTGCCTCATGGTGACCCAAAATCATAAAAGAGACTGCTGGCCAGGTGTAACCGGCAAGCACCCACCCCATTTCCTGCAGCTGGGTCCACCTCCCCAAAACGGCACAACCAACTGTGAACCGGCACATGCGCTGTGGAGCTATTACACGTTCAAACCATAACAGTATGCTTTCGGCTGCAAAAGACTGATGTTCTCAATTCAAAACGGCTTAAACAAAAATTAATGCAGTGGTAGGAGAAGCTCAGAGAAGCATCTGGCCACAAGCCCAGCTGTCAGGAGAAGAGATGTTCTCATAGATACACATAGGAATTGTTTATGTGAGGAATATAGCGGGGGGGGGGGGGGTGGGGTTGGGGGGAGAGGGATCGGGTATGCAAGATCAAAACTCAGATTGTGGCTGCTCGTCTTGTTTCTGTCCACAGTTTAGGTGGCATTATTGTGTGACCAGAGTTTACTGGGCATCAGAATAGATATAGCTTAGGCTGACCAGTTTAAACACTCTACATCAGGATTACTGAAGAAAAAAAAAAGCTCCTTCACTGTGGACTCATATCCCCCCTCCCCCCGTTGCTTTAAAAATAAATACTTCGTAATTTCCTTATGTGAAATTTATAACCTCATATGTGTTACAAGACATTTTATTCCCAATATTGAAGGCCATACATCTTGTATATTACAGCAATAGCCCAGAGCAGAAGAACCCGGAACTCTAAACTCTGCTTTCATTAAGAGAATACTCAAAGATGAATGTGGTTAGAGAAAGGACACACGAGTAGGGAGTCAGAAGAAGCCCCATCTGCTCTCCACACATCCCCACTACCCCCGCCTCATGACTCTCCTCTGGAATAACAATAGATAGAGGTAGATTCTGCAGAAGTGTCCCTCTCTAGTGATGCAAGAGACCACATAAGAGAGACCCTCCCTGGATGGACTTTGGATCTCTCCATTGTTTCCTTGCCTGGTCAGCCTGCCCTAGGTCAGTTCTATAAGAAGCCTGGTATAGTCCAATCAGAAACCATCACCTGTGTAGAGGGTCCTGTGTGACGAACCTGACCAGTGGCCAGTGTAGAGGACACCTTTATAACCACTAAATGGGCATTGACCACAGTACCAGTTTAAACCAGAAATGGATACATTAATTCACAATCCAGGGCCAGTTGGAGACAGACTAAAGCTGGAAAAGCTGGGGCCTTTTGGCGGGAAGTACTAGAAAAATCTTTCTCATAAAGAACAAAATGAGATTTCCTTTAAGGGCATAAATCTGATTCGCAAAACCCTCAATCCAAAAATATGCATGGCTTCTAAGTGGAGAAATGACAACTAGAATCCATCGAAACCGTTTCCAAACTTTGTCCCTAGCTCATTGTCCCTCACCCACATCCCCTGATCTTTCTCTGGCTATCCTTTCATCTTTTTCCTGCACAGTACCTTTCCTCTTGAAGGATGAGCAGATAGTTAGTTCACTATGGCTGCCTCTCAGCTCCCTTCTGGCTTACTTATGCTTGGTTATATTTCCATTACCATTTTATTCCTCGTCAAATTGCTTTGGATCTATTTGGTCTGGAATCCACCTCAAGGGCACTCCGTTATGATCTGAATGTTCCCTCAATGAGTGGAATCACCGTCAAGTTCTATCTTCCTCCTGTGCCGGAAACACAGATAAAGACGGCCCTGTATCTCAAAAATCACTCCCATTAGTGGGTACATATAGAAATATTTTGGTTGAGTTTTCTGTGATATTATACAAATATACTTACATCCCTATGCTATTGGGATATCAGTGTTTCTCTGCATATTAAATCTGGTCTTAAAGAGCCAGGCATAGTGACACATGCTTTTAGTCCCAGCATCCAGGACACAGAAGCAGGAGGATCTATGTAAGTTTAAAGCCAGCCTGGTCTATAAAGCAAGTTCCAGGACAGCCAGGGCTACACAGAGAAACCGTGGGGTTTTTCATTTTTTTCTTTTTTTAAAATCTGACGTAAAGACATTCCTTGGTAGTCACATTTTCCATCATATAGCAGCTAACTGAAAAGACACAACTGTTCAACCCAAGCATGACTAGCATTTGTTCTAGCCACCATAATAGCAAGGAAGAAAAGAGATTCGCTGACAGGAATTAATTCTATCTTTCTTCCCACAAATGAACCCAGGTCATCTAGTTCTTCCCTGCTGAGTGTGCAGCTGACATTTAGTGATGGAAGGAGAAAAATGATCTCTGGGTATGTGGGTGTGTTTCAGGCAAACAATTTTTTCCCAGCAGCTTCTGATTTCAAATGAGAACCCCAGGCTCACACAGGCACGTTTAGTGCTTAATAATATTCAGGGGAGGAGAGAGGAAATAGAAGTTACATGGTTTCCCTGGAAACCTTTTCTTCAAGGCTTGCACGTGTATTCTCTCAAGAAGCAGGTGAGACAGCCTAGGGATGCTTCTGGGCGCTAATCCCTTCATTAAAGGGTCAAGGCCATGTCCCTTCCACTGTCTCTGCAGAAGCAATAATCAGGTTTATGTTGCTCAAGGTTATTTAATATCAAGTCTCTCTTTATCAGTAGGTTTAATATGAAAAGAATGTGCTTAGCTTCCTCTTAGCATCTCTTGAAGCATTTGTGAGCTCTGGAACATTTATGCCAGGGAAATGGAGAAAATGCTTTGTGTAAATCAGTAGGAAAAGGGATTCCTCAGGACACAGAATTCAATAGCTCACTGATTATAAAAAATGATTTTTTTGTTGTTGTTTTATTATGAGATAGGGTCTTTCTTTGCAGCCCTGGCTGTCCTGGAACTCACTATGTAGACCAGGCTGACCTTGAACTCACAGAGATCCACCTACCTCTGCCTCCCAAGTGCTGAGATTAAAGGTGTGTGTCACCATGTCTAGAAAAAAAAATTTTAACCTATTTTTCTCACGGTGGTTATATTCAGACTACATTACAAATCAGAACAAAGAAGATATTGAATAGCTACCCATTTCAAGATCTGTTTCTTTTAAAAATATATATTATGTTATTTTACAGGTGTGACTTTTTGTCTGCTTGTATATTTGTACACCATATGCATGCCTGATACCCATGGAGGCTGGAAGAGGGTATTGGATCCCCTGAAACTAGAGTTAACAGTTGTGAGCCATCATGTTGCTGCTGGGTTTTGAACCCAGACCCTCAGTAAGAGCAGCCAATGCTTTTAACTAAGTCATCTCTCAATCCCCCCCCCCCAACCCCAAATGTAATCCCAGCATTTTGGAGGCAAGAGGCAGGTTAATATGAGACCAACCTGTCTATATAGAGAGGTACAGGCTAGTCACAGTTACACAGTAAGACTATCTCAACAAAAGAAAGAATCTGTTTAGGATACTATAGTAAAATGTAATCAACAGAAAGGCTTATATACCCAGAAACTCATCACTCACACTTCTGGAGGCAGCGAAGTCCAAGATCAAGTGAGTGGTAGATTCAGAATCTGACGAGGACTCATTCCGCAGTTGGTAAAGTGTCCTCCCATAGTTGAAGAGATGAAGGGTCTCTTTGGCCTTCTTTTTTAGGGGCACTAATGCTACTTGTGAGGGCTCCACTTTGATGACCGAATTGTCACCTATGTCTCATCCCTGACTGCCACTACTCTAAGGACGAGTTTCAGTCTATGAATGTTATTAGGACACAAACATCCAAACAACAGCAATAAGCATCTCTTCTTCCACTACACCCCATCCTTCTGTTCCTGTTTCCTCCCTTCTCAGGCTAACTCTCTTGGCACTTCAGGGATCAACGGTCTTCTAAATCTTGCAAACCTGATGGCTCTTTGTCTTATTTTCTTCTTCATAACAACTAAGGTTTGGGTCAGGAAGAAAGCCTAGTGAGCTGTGCCTCTTCGCTCAGGAGACTTATCTTGGGTTTTTATTTCATGAAACTCTGGCATTTTTAAGCATCAGCTGTAGGTCTTGCCATTAATCTCCTCATGTTCAAGCTCAGGAGAGCAGCTGAAAATTGGGTAAATCACCTCTGTTCTCAGGTATGGAAGGTACTGCCTGACAACTAAACAACTCAGGACCCGAGGTGCAGCTAGAACACTGATCTATCTTGCACAGAAATGGAATCAGTATCAGCCCAAGCATCGCATAGCTCCAACTCCTCCACTAACTGCATTGTTCAAAACAGTGCGTTCATTTCCACTTGAAACCATCCCTGACTCGGGATTATATAAAGTCCTACTGAAGGTCCCCAACGTTTTCAGAAAAACATCTTTTCTCTTTCATCATGATTAGAAGACATCTATGTGCCATGAGTCTTGTGAGATGTTTAGGATTCAGAAATGACAACACACGATTCCTCTAGATACGGAGCAGTTTGGGTCTCCTGCCTCTAGACTTTCATGACTCACTTTTAGGGAAATTCAGTCATACTCACTAATTAACTTGGATGAGATTTTTTTCAGTGACTAGAGAAGGTCTTCATTCTGTTCTTTTACTCTGATGGAGATAACAATAAAATCACAAGATAATTACCAATTTTAAGAAATAGGATTAAGGAAGTAAACTAGCAATGAGACCTGTTAGCAATAAACAAGACAAGCAGAATGGATGAGGGGTGAAGAATTTCCAAGGAATCAAGTGCTGAGTTCAGACCTAAAGAAGAATATTCTCAGGCCATGAGTTATTCATTTGTCACTAGGGAAAATGAAATGCGTACAGGAAGAGATGGCGTTATTTGCATATTCTGGAGTATGGGCATTAGAAACTGTAAGGTACGTGTAATGCGCTTAAGTGCCTTTGACCTCTGAATCTGCTTTCTAATGAAATGTTTCAATCTTCAGAAAAACAAAGTTAGTGTCTAAACTATAATACATTATTTATATTCATATAATCTATTTAAAACAATATTTCTTATAGCTAGTTGTTTTCTGTTACCAGCTTAAGGGCCACCTCAAAAAAAAAAAAAACTATGTTGAGTAACAAAATTAATTGCAGGTATATACCTGCAAAGAAAAATCTGAAAATGATATAAAGAAAACAGTTTGATTTATAACATCTCAAAGAATAAAATAATATAATAAGTTTAGGAAGTGTAAAGCTTGAACTCTTAAAACTACAGAGTAGTATTGAAAGGAAATTAAAGAAAAAACCTAAGTCAGTGAAAAGACATACATGTTCATAGATAATACACTCATCGGTTAGCTGTCAGTGGTCCTGAAATAACTGTGACGATTCAACACAGACCTCACAAAAAATTTCAGTCTGATACTAGCAGAGAGAAGCATGGGCCCAGAAAAGCAATAGTTTGTGAGGAACAAATCGGGAGGATCCATCCTTGTTGATTTTAAAATCTCTTACAAAAGTAAATCAGAACCCTGTGGTACTGAAATAAAGATGGGCAGATAAATCAACAGGTTACGATCAAGAGTCGAAGTGATTTCCAACAAGGGAGCGAAGAAAATTCTATAGGGAGAGAACAGTACCCTCAAAATTGTGCTCAAGCAATTGGATATTCTCATGGAAATAATGATTGGACCTGTCCCTCAAAAAAACACCAAAAAATTCAAATGTATCAAACCTCTAAGTGAAAGAAATAAAACCATGAAGTTCATAGGAGGAAATTTAACAATAACCTCATGGCCTTACAGCTAGCACAGGCTTTTAACTCTGACAGCAAAAGCGAGAGCAACGAATTTATCAAAAATAGAACATTTTCTTCTAATGACCCCCATCAAGGACTTAAAGGACAACACAGAGGACAGGACTTGTTTTAAGTTTTTAAGATTTATTCATTTTTTTCAAGACCAGATTGATCTACAGAGTGAGTTCCAGGATAGCCAAAGCTACACATGGAGAAACTCTGTCTCGAACCTCTGCCTCCCCAAAAGATTTATTCATTTTACTTTACATGCATTTTGCCTGCATGTTTGTATGTGCACCGCATGCAAGTTTGGTACCTGTGAAGGTCAGAAGAGGGTATTGAATCTCCTGGAACTTGAATTATCTTATCGATGGTTGTGAACCATCATTCGGGTGCTGGGAATCAATCTCATGTCCTCAGAAAGAACACGTGCTCTTAACCACTGAGCCATATCTCTAGGGAAAAAATATTCTCAAATAGTTGATCTTATAAAGAACTTGTATCTAAGACATGTGAGGATCTCTCAGAACAATAATAAAAAATTTAACATTAAAATGGATCTGAAAAAGTTATTAAAATATTAAGTGAAATAGAAGATGTGTGACATAATTGTCCATTGGGGAAATGTCACTCAAACCCTGATAACTGTCCACTTCACACCTACCAGGATGGCTGTAACTAAAAGAGTACTGTGTGTTCATGAAGATGCGAAGACTCTGGGACTTCATATACCACTGCTGGAAACAAAACTCATGCTTTGGAAGAGTCTAGCTAGTTCTTAAAAGATTAAATATCAAGTTACCTTATGGTCTAGTCATTGTAATTGTGGATATATGGGAAGAGAAAGGTGTGATGTTATGACTAAAGTGGCCCCATAAGCTCATATATTTGAATGCTTGGGTCCCAATTGGTAGAGTGTTGGAAAGATTAGGAGGTGTGACCTTGTTGGAGGGGTGTGTGTTACTGAGGATGGGCTTTCAAAAGCTCATGCCAGACACCGATACTCTGTCTCTCTGTCTGTCTTTGTCTCTGTCTCTCTGTCTGTCTTTGTCTCTGTCTCTCTGTCTCTCTGTCTGTCTCTGTCTGTCTGCTCTCTCTCTCTCTCTCTCTCTCCGATCCCTACTGTCTGAGGATGATGATATACAGCTTTCAGTTACTTTTCCAGCACCACGTCTGCATGCTGGTCACTATGCTACCTGCTATGATGATAATAGACTAATTCTCTAAAGCTGTAATTAGTCTAATTAATAGACTAATTCTCTAAAAAAAACTTAATGTTTTTTTTTTTTATATAAGAGTTAACTTGGTCATGGTGTCTGTGGTGGTTTGAATATGCTTGGCCCACAGATAGTGATATTGCTGTGAGGTGTGACCTTGTTGGAAGAAGTGTGTCATTGTGGGAGTGGCTTTTTGGATGACAGTCTTCTCCAAGTGGCCTTCAGATCAAGATGTAGAACTCTGGCTCTGCCCATGCCATGCCTGCCTGGATGCTGCCATGCTCCTGCCTTGATGATAATGGACAGGAACTCTAAACCTATCAGCTAGCCCCAATTAAATGTTGATCTTTATAAGAGTTGCCTTGGCCATGGTGTCTGCTCACAGCAGTAAAATCCTAACTAAGACAGTGTCTCTTCACAGCTAGAAACTGTAAGACAAAAGGGAAACCTATCTTTTATTGCACAAACAGCAACATTATTCATGAGAACAAAAGTAATAGAAACTCAAAGCTTATCAGTTGCTGAATTGGTAAACAAAATGTAGCACAGGTTTACATCCCAAATAAAAAGGATGAAGTACCTTGAAAGTGAAAGAATGCCATCACAAAAGACTACATATTGTGTGATATTATCATTTATATTAACTTTCAGAATTGATACCAGTATGGAGACAGAGGTACATTAACAGTTGAAAAGACCAAAAGTTGATCATGACACTGGAGAAATAGGAAGTGACTGATGGTACCAGCTTTGTTTCCAGGGTATTCTAAGTGTTCTAAATTGATTGTGATGGATATATAACTGTGAATGTGCTAAAACCCTTAGACTTTGAATGAAAGAGTTATATAGTAAGTCAGTTATACCTTAATACATTTTTTAAAATAATATATTTTAAAGACAGGGTCTTATTATGTATCTCTGACTGACCTGGAACTGGATACATGGACCAGACTGGCCTTAAAGTCACAGAGATCCACCTGCCTCTGCCTCCCAAGTGCTAGGATTAAAGGCACGTGCCACCACACTCAGCCAATATTTTTTTTCCTTTTTAAAGCTGTCAGAAACAATACCAAGAAACATCAAGTTCCCATCTCAATCAGAGGGAGTCACTCAGAATTTAAGCTGATTATTTTACCATCTCTGTAATGACACTGCTAGAAAATCTGTTCTCTGCGGCCCTCACAATATGACACATCCATAAGGTACTTCAACAAACCATTGCAAGTCTCCCAAGCTTCAAATCTACAGTTCCATAGGGCAGGTCTCGTGTTCAATTTTAGGCTAAGAATAACTTCTTTTGAAGAATAAAGTTTAGTACAGTAATTATTGTGTTTGTTATTTTTCTAAGTATCCTATTCTATTCTCCAATGGACTCTAATACTAACATATGGTGCTTTGGCTCTACTGGCTTCTACTGATACTAAATCGAAGTCTCACATTTTAATTTAAGGCAAGAATAATTTGGTAACAATGTAAGTTAGTTACATTTATGCTATTATTTCTAAAATGAGACTATTTGATCCTATTGATTTAATAAATCATGTCATATAATAAATGAGATAATCTTCCAAAATAGTATTAATCAATAGCAATAGTACTGATTTCAAAATGATATGATACAAAGCTGGGAGAAGGCTCAGCAAGTAAAGCTCTTGCCTGCAAGCCTAAGAGTCTGAGTTCAGATCCCGAGCAACCACGTAAAAAGCCAAGCAGTGGATGTCTGTGGGCCCAGGAAGATCCTTAGGGCTTCATAGCCAGCTCATTTAGCCAGGCTGATGAGCTCCAGGTTAAGTGAGAGACCCTGTCACACACACAAAAAAAATTTTCAGTGAACAGGCTGGAGAGATGGCTCAGCAGTTTAAGAGCACTTGGTGCTTCTTTACAGGACCCAGGTTTGCTTCTCAACACCCACATGACTACAGCAACCATCTGTAAATCAAGTTCCAGAAGATTCAGTACTGTACCGACCTCTGCAGGTACTGACACATGTAGTACATAGGAATTCAGGCAAGAAAGCACCCATACAAATAGGAATAAAAACAAAAAAAAAATAATTTAAAAAATAAAGTGGAAAATTGATTGAGGAATGTAACCCATGCTATCCTTTGACTGACACACGTATGCACATACATGCACACACATGCATGCCCATAGTGTGAACATGCATTCAACATACATACATACAGATGATACATTAATTTCTATTTTACAATATTTCCAGACATTAAAGCTCCTTCTCTCTTTGCCATGCTTATTTTTAAGGGCCTTACATGAGACTTACTATCTTCTCTTTGCCTGACTCCTTGTACATTATTATAGGCAGAGTTTGAAATACCAGAGCCTTCTGAAGATCGAAGAAAATGGCTGCATTATGGAGGAAAGGGACTGACTTCAAGGGCAGATCTGGGATGGAAGGGTCTATAGTAGAGAAGAAAAATGGAAGACAAAAATCTGTACATCGAACTAGGTGTGGCGGTGCATGCCTGTCTGTAGTCCCGGTATTCAGGAGGTGAAGGCAAGAGGCTTAAGAGTTGAAGACTAGCTTGGGCTACATAGTAAGACCCTGTTCTAAAAAGCCAGACACAAGCCGGGCATGGTGGTGTGTGCTTATAATCCCAGCACTTGGAGGTAAAATTGGGAGGATCAGGGGTCCAGTATCGTCTTTATCGAGAATGAATTGGTAGTCTGCCCAAGCTACACGAGACAGTTGTATGTCTCCTTTTAGTTGGGGTTTGTATTGATAACTTTTGTGTCACTTTGACCAAATACCTGACAGAAGTAGTTTAAGTAAAGATGGGATCATTTTAGACTAAGGGTTTTTAAGAGGATTTCCACCAATCACAGGCGAAGTCACGGCAACAGGATAATTCAATCCAAAGCCACAGGAACGTATAGCCAGGTCTCTCATATGATGGCTATACCAGAAAGCAATGAAAAAGGCCAGAACCAAAGGCAGATCTACTTCCACTGGCCAGATCCTGCCTTCTAAAAGCTCCATAGGTTTCAAAGCCAGACGCTGAGGGCTATGCATTCAAAATAAAAGCCTGTGGAAGATATTTTAAGATTCAAACCATAAAAGAATTCTATTCCTTTTCCTGTCTTCTACCCAGCATATTTAGAAAGTGGTCTGCCCCTAGGTCGTAATTTGATATTAGATGGCCTCAGAAAGCTCTTCTAGAAAGTTTGGGCCTGGCTGGCTCTCCATTTCCTAAGATTCAATAATAGATAACGGAGCTATTGCACACTATTTTAGCTCAATAAGAGCTCATCGTGTTGAGAGGCTTGCTTTAGACAGTTCTACTTTGTGCCTTTTTTCAGATCTCTGGGCTGATAGGATCCTACTTACCCTAAGATAGAGACTTTTTTCTTTAAAGGAAATTCCATTCCAGCACAGTGATTACTGAACACCATCTGAAGTGCTGTGGGGGTTAGGGTGATGACTCAGATAGAGCATCCCAGGATCTGAGACACTACTGAGATGAAGGACACAAATAACTTGGAGACAAGACATCGAGGGTAGCATCCGTCAACATCCCCAGTTAGACGATCATTTATCTTCCAAAGCTTGCCTTCTTTGTTTAGTAGGCATTGTACCGCCTATGAATTTGAATAAAATGCAAATATTAAAGCCTCTGCACTCAAGGTCACCCACACACTGTCAGAATGGATTTCTCCAGTTTTTGGTCTCAGTGAAGAACCCTCTAATGCTCCAGTATTCAAATCTACTTTCCAGGGGTGGAGCATCCTCTGAGAGCAAGAGCAATGCAAAGCTACAATAAAGAGGAAACTTTAAAAAGGAAGCCAGAGACTGGTGACCAAAACTTCAAACCAATCTCTGTCTCTGTCTCTGTCTCTGTCTCTGTCTCTGTCTCTCTCTCTCTCTCTCTCTCTCTCTCTCTCTCTCTCTCTCTCTCTCTCTCTCCTGCCTCTGAGGGGTTCCCCAGCCACCTTGAATCAATAGTTTCTCTCCTTTCCCCAACTTCATCCTTCCTGTGCTTCCCCCTAGCTCCCACAGCTCCACATAAGGCACTGTAAACCAAAATAATTAATCAGTGTCCTGGTACTGGACATGTGTGAGCCCTGTGAGCAAAAGTTATGTCTAATCCAGTTCTTTTTGGAGTCTAATCTAAAGCCAGCCTGTAGAAACCCTTAGGTGAATGGCCAGTCCCAGTTTGGTCATGGCAGGTAGGTACAGTCTTGCTTCCTGCTAACCAAAGCTTACTTTCTCCCCTCTAACTTTGAGAAGCCTTGTGTCTAAATCTTGAATCCACTAAGATCTTTCCCAGTGCAAGCTCCATTTTATATTCCAGTCTGTTCAATGTCTCCAGTCTTCTCTCTCCTTGTTTCCATCGTCATGTTCATCAGGGTTCGCTGACATTTGTTTCATTCTCTCAATACAGTGTTGGTTACGTTAGAGTTGGTCATGTATCTAACACCCATGCCTAACACAATGACTACACATTTTTTTTAAGGTTGAAAGAAGGCTTTGCAGTTTTGATTAAGTTCTGTTTGATTGTCCATTATTCGATTTCTGGAGTCAAACTAAATGAAAACTAACCTAGCAGCAATCACACAATCCTACCTGCCATGTCTACATCCGTACCTGAACTCTTCCTGCTCTTCTTTACCCAACAATGAGACCCGTTCACCAAGCACCCCAGCTCAGGGGTAGTTCTATGGGTGGCCAGATTTGTCCTGTCAACCACGGCTGAACATCTGAACTAGCAGGGCAGATTTTCTTTGAGGGGTTTGAGAAGATGTTCTCAAGTAAGGACCCTCTTCTCGTGGTCTGTGCTTGGATCTGATGGGAAGGACTTCAGTCATTTCAACTGACAACCGTTCGTTCTCTTCCGGAGAGCTGGCGTCTGAAACAATTCACCTTCAGCCTTCAGAAGACAGAGTAATGATTATCCTTTCGAGGACAGACCCTCCTGTCGTCCTTCTGCTCTAGTACTTGAACCTTTACATTCTTACACTTATTTTACCTTTATTAAAGTTAATATTTTTACTTCTGGTAATTCTTTGTATTGTCAATACAAGTGTCTCCAGAGCCTTCAGCCCATTTCACATGGACCTATGGCAGTACATTTGCCTCTATCTGGCACACAGTTGATGCTTAATGTTCCCTTTTCTTCCTTCCTTCTTCCTTCCTTCCTTCCTTCCCCTCTCTTTCTTTCTTTCTTTCTTTCTTTCTTTCTTTCCTTCTTTCTCTCTTTCTTTCTTTTCTTTTTTAAAAGAAGATTTCTCTAGGTGTTTCTGACTGTCCTGGAACTCTCTCTGTCCACCAGGCTGGTCTAGAACTCAAAGATCTGCCTTCCTTTGTCTCCCAAGTGCTGGGATTAAAGGCATGTACCACCACATCCACCTGGCAGTCCTCAGTGTTCTTAAGTACTGTGATTCACTGGTAAATGTTTGTTTTATGAGTAAAATTGACAAATATATGTATTATTTTTGCCAATAACGCATTCTTATCTGAGTGATGATAATTACCAGTAAGTTACAAAGTTCTTCGTTTGAGTTTATTATTTTAATGGGTTCTCTTTTCTTAGGTGCCTTGTAAATGACTTTTCCTCTCTGTTTTGTTGGTTCCCTGAGAGTTCTCCTTACAGGTAGTGCTAGCCCCCTCTGAGGTCTGTGCTCTGCCTTTGTGGGATTCAGCAGTTGCACTTGCAGAACTCAACCCCCAGGGGTCAGGGTTAACAAACTAGCCGTGACTCCAAAGAGTTGGTTGGCATCTCACTCCTGAAGCCTCTGCTCTCTTTCTCTGTAGAGCAACCTCTTCCCATCCGGGAGAGAATCTGGCTTTTCCTCAAATCCTCCTCTTTGCCTAGTGATGTAAAAGTGCCTCTGGATGGCCGAAATTGAAGGTAATGCCGAGCTTCTGGCGAGCCGGCTGTGGAGTCTTTTGTAGTTGGCAGGAAAGTGCTCCTGGCTTGACAATTTTGATATCTATTTAAAGACCTTCCTAATCCTGTAGCAAGAAAGTTCTGTGCTGCTGTTCTAGCTTAGACTAAATAGGTCCTGTATTCACAATCCTAACATGCAACTCTAGAACTAAATCATTCCATTTTTTATTTAAAAACTAACCTCTTTTTTTTTTTTTTTTTTTTACACAGAAGTACATTTATATGTGATCTCAGCTCTGAATTATAGTAAAGGCCAAAATAACAGTAATAAGAAAATCTAACTATCGTTTTATGGCAAGGGCTGGGGAATGGCTCAGTGGGTAAAGCGCTTACTATGAAATCGTAAAGGCTGAGCTCAGGTCCAGAAAAAGTGCAAGGCAGGGTAGCACATACTTGCAATCTCAACATGATGGGAGGCAGAGGCAGGGGGATCCTAGGGGCTCAGTGGCCAATCAGTCTAGCTGAAACAGTTAGCTCAGTAAGAACCTGTCTCAAAAAAAAAAAAATAAGGTGGAGACTTTTAGACATTAATTTCTGGCTTCCACATGTGTCACATAGGACAGCTCACTCCCTTCCCTGTATGCATGTAGGCACGCACTCGTGTGTGTGTGTGTGTGTGTGTGTGTGTGTGTGTGTGTCCCTACACACAAATGCTTATGATATTAAATTTCCAAATTAATATCTTCTCTAACATTCTCAGAAGAGCTTCCTATTCAAAAGTTATTTCTTTGTCTTGGAGTGAATATCACCTCCTTAAGGGACAAACAAATGTCTCTGAGTTTTCTATGACCCAATTGGCTTCAGTTTCACCCTGTGGAAGGACACACCAAAGCAAAAGCCACCACTATAGCAATAGACAATTCTGAAGACTGGCAGAATCCCAACTCCCATCAAAGTGCCAGCAATCCCTCTGTGAGCCTAGCACAACTCCTACCGTGCAGATCATTCATCTAACCCAGCCACGGTCTACTCCGAAGACACAGCTTCCTAAAATTCTCCTTCCAAAAACTTTACTGCCATTGCGTTCTTCAGGATAGCAAGCAATACTTGACATTATTCTCAGCCTACGCAAAGGAAGTGCCCACCTTCCCTTGTTAGAGGCATGGAGGTCCTTGTGCTCACAGATAAGCATTAGGGGACCCTGGAGTGATAAGCACACAGGCTTGTTCCTTCAAAGTAACGGATGCAGAACCTATTATATCGTCCAGAAGGCTGGGTTAGGTCCAGATGTGGTTAATAGCCTGGAGATACTTGTGCTATCTGTGTGGCCAGATCACACAGGATCCTCTCCCAGACCCATATTGTAAACTTGTTTTTCTCAGTTAATCTATAGAACCCATCTTCATGGAGGGTATCACAAGTAGTCAATCTATAGAGCCCATCTTTACGGAAGCTGTCACATGAACTTTACAAAGAGTTTTGTTGTCGTCAAGGTTGATTTTTGTTTGTTTATTTACTTATGCTTTACTGTGCACTCAGGACTGAGTTAATCATCACCAGGAAAGTTTTCACCAAATTGTGCTGTGCTTAAATATGCCTAAAATAAACTGCTTGCGGGCAGACTCCCAAAGTTTAAACCAACAGTGGCTACCGAGTACTGTTAAATGAAACCAAACTGTCTTCCTGCCTTCCACGATGTCTTGTAGACACCCAGCACCCCCAACCCCCTCCATTCCCTCCAGCCCCTCCACCCCACGACTGCGCTCTTTTCCTTCTGCACAGTGGGAGGCTTCACTCTTCCATGCACACAGCTTCTCGGAAGTCCTCTAGGGCAGGCTGTTCTTGTGCTTTGAAGGGCTGGTGTTATAGGAACAGAATTCTCCTGTCCCTTCTTCCAAGTAATTAACTAATCCTCCCCTTAGTCCCTAACTGTCATTCTCACCTCTGACCTCACTACATATCCACTGTAAAGTCAGCCACTTGGGTCACTATGCCCCACCCCCAGGACTTTCATCTCTACATCTCCCACCTTTGTCACAGTGCCTTGACCTCTCCTGACCTCAAGCTGAATTGAAGTCATTACTTCCCTGAATTGCTGTACCCCTGAAACCCTATACTTCAATACTTACTCACCCCCACATCCTATTCCTCCAGATGTCAATACAGGTGTCATCCAATCAGCCAGCTGCTGCTGGCTGGATCCCACCTGTGCCCCTAGCCCATCAAAACTAGTCTGTGTGCCTCTGCTGCCATTTTCCATCCTAGACTCAGTACTTTGTCTCTGGCCTGATTCCTTAGATCCAAATCCTTGCCTAACCCCATCCCCCTCCTCTCAACTCTTCCTCCTTCTGTCTTTACATCACATTTTCTTCCTGAGTGACCTCATCTACTCCACAGTTCTAACTGCCACTAACACACTGTTGCTTTCTACATGTCCATCTCCAGCCAGAGCAGCCCTGTAAAGCCCAGAGCCACATAACTACATGTCTGTATTGGGCATTCTAAAAGGCACTTCAGACTCAGCTTGTCAAAGCTGAGTTACTCATCAGTCCCCCACAGTGGGAGTGGGAAATGTGATCTTCCTCCAGTATCCTTGGAGGGAGTCATCTCCATAATGTCTCTAAGGAAAGCCAGTGGTCCTTCCCTCTTCTCTTTCCTTCAGCCCTGTGTGTTCTTCCAGCCACCCAGTTGGGCCTATTGTACTTATTCCCAAGTATCTAAGAAATGCATTTTATGAGCTTAATTCAATTCTTACATGATTAGAGTTCTTTGGTTATAAACGAAAACTAGATCTTAATATTTTGGAGAGAGAGACAGAGAGAGAGAGAGACAGAGAGAGAGAGAGAGAGACAGAGAGACAGAGAGACAGAGAGACAGAGAGAGAGACAGAGAGAGCCTAAAAGCACACAGGCAGTTCTTTTGGGAAAACAGGAACCAGTGACTTACAAATATAGGAAACGGAAAGAGCACCATTAGTTGAGTCAGCTCCAGCTTCTGAAACATGCACCTCATAACCAATCTGCCACAGTCACCTTAGCAAGTCACTCTAAATACAATAGTAACCTCTTCTTACAAAATAGAAATCCAGTTTTATCTCTGTCCTTAAAATTCTTTAGTGGCAAATCAGGGTTTTCAGAATGAAATATCTTCAACATTCATCAGTTGGCCCAATCCCTGCCTATTCATCGGCTCCCCTTCTTCCTTACACCTTATACTAGCTGGGGCTCATTAAAATACATTCAGTTCTCCAAATATGTAACTCCCCCCCCCAATCGCTATGCTTTGGTGCTCGTACCAATAACAGCAGTAAAATATAACCAAGATGGTTTAAGTGAAGAAGTACATTCAAAGGCATGGGAAGTGCAGAGTAGGATTAAAAATAATAATAATAATAATAATAATAATAATAATAATAATAATAATAA